>CP054667.1:9355305-9955305 GCA_013348765.1 Carpinus viminea
CAATGATTGATTGGGAGGTGGAGTTGATCTCTGCGTTCTTTAACCTCTTGTGCGCTCTCAGGTTGAGACGAGGCGGCGAGGATAAAATCAGTTGGATCCCCTCCTCCAAAAGGCAAACGTTCAATGTTAGATCCTCCCCCTCCCCAAGTGAGGGAAAAATAAGGCTTTTTTGAGAGTAGCAGTTTTTTATGTGGACAGTGGTATTAAGAAAGATTTTAACTTTGGACAACTTGAGAAAGAGATATGTCATAGTGATGGATAGGTGCTGCATGTGCAAGAAGTGCGTAGAGACCTTAGATCTTCTTCTCCACTATGAAGTGGCTAATGATCTGTGGGTTTTGATCTTCTGCCTTTTTGGTTTGGAGTGGATTATGCCTCAAATGGTGCTAGAGCTGTTGGCTTGCTGGAGAGGTCAACTGGGAAGCCGCCATAGATTAGAAGCCTCAAGGATGAGTCCTTTGTGCTTAATGTATTGCATCTAAAGAGAGCAGAATGCTCAGAACTTCGACGCTTGTGGGAGAACAGAGTTATAGTTAAAAGCTATTAAGTTCAAATCTCTCTATGTTTGCATGGAGACTTGCAATAGTTTTCGCTTTTCTAATTTTTCAGAATTTTTGGATTTGTGTTCCTCCACTTCTCCCTAATTGAGGGTCTCTCTATTCCTTAACCACAGAAAAAAAAAAACCCCAGCATCCTTTGGTCCATTCCATTTGAGATAAAAGCACATTGTGGCATGGCTAAACCCTTCTAAGAGAGATGGGGACCAGCCAGACCTTTTATGTTCTATGCTTGAATAAAGAAAATCCAAAACATGCAATGGAGTCCAATTTTCGGTTACAAGCAGAAACACATACAAATACTTTCACTTCTATGAAAACCATTAGTAGCACAAAGCGAAAGCAATGAACATACTGCACTCAGGAACAAAATGCATGTAACACTAGCATTCACAGAGCTCGTCTTTAGCTCTATCCTTCTTGGGGTCCCTTGGGTGCCTAGTATGGTGTTCGAAATGATGTCCCGCTGGAGAGGCAGGTGAGGGACAGAAAAATAAAAATAATCCACTACCTTGGAAAGCAGCTCCAGTGTCTTTGATGTTCAGTACAGAGCTGAATTATAGTGTGCTTGAGGGTGAGGAAAGTTACCCACTTGGTTGTCTATCTCTCCTTCGCTGATATAAATTCTTTGGATTTAATTTTTATTCTTTATACCAATAACAGCAAAGACTACACTACCAGCTGAAAAGCATAATAGGTCTTTGCCCTAAAGAGCTGCTTCTAGTTGCACTCAGCAGAATACCACATAAAAACAAGCCTTTCATATTCAACAACATTTTATATATATATATATATTATATATATATATATAATAATAATTAAAAAAAAAGAAAAAAAAAAAGCATTTATTTGCATTTACATCTCAAGCAACCCCCAATTCAACATTTTTCATGCACAAGAGAGACCAGTTTTTTTCTTTCAGTTTATATATAAATAAAAACAATATCAGCAACAATATGATCACGCGCACACACACATATACACAACTACATACATTTAATATGTGATAAAAAAAACTATATATATATATATATACCCGGACAAGCTTGTAGACAACCGGATCAGCAATCTGCTTTGGCGAAGACAGAGCAGAGCTACCTTTCTCAACCCCAGTTTCTTCAACCTGCCCTTCATCATTCCCCTCAACTCCAACCACTGTTTCCATGGAAAATCCACCACATGCAACTCAAATACACAAACTGAGCACCCAAAACACATGAACAAAAAATAAATAAATACATAATTCCAAGTGAGCTCCGTTTTCTTTTCAGACTAAGACTTTATCCACCATATGCAATTCAAACATACAAACAAGAGCATACATATTAATAAATAAATAAACACAGTGACACTATTAATTTTCAATTGTATACATTCAAACAAAAACAAGTTTCTAGAAATAGTAACAATTATAGATGCATATACAAATACAAAATTTATTTTTAACTGACAAATTCGGAAACTCACAACCACATTGCAAAAACTCAAATTCCCTTAAATTAACAACTAAAACAAACCAAATTTGCTCCGGAGACTCCGAATTCCAATGCAATAGTACAAAAAAAAAATCTAAAAATTACTATACAAAAAAAAAGGTTGCATTTCGAAGTTTAATTGAATGGAAAATGAAAATAAACCAAGCGAAACTTAGCGGGTTTGGGGCTCACCATAGGACTGTGTGTGACCAAGTTGACTCAGTCCCTGCAACTGTAAACCACCTCTGAAACGGAGCGATTCCGACTGAGTCGTAAAAAGCTTTCGAGACTGAGTTGAGAAACGAGTAGTCGAAGAGAGAGAGAGAGAGAGAGAATAAAAAATGGAATTGTTAATAAATGACCGGATTTTCCTTATATTTTGAGAGCGAGAGAGAGAGATAGGGAGGTAAGAATGTGCGTTCTCTGGACTCGCTTTTCTAGTACGCTGTGTCTACTATCATTCAGTTCGGAATCGAGATGTATTCTTAACTGAATTTGAGAGGTGGGTGTGGAGTCCGGGAGGTTTTGGCTTGGATTAGGATTTGGTTACCGTGGGCCACCCTTTTAGCACGTCCGACTAATTTTAACTTTAATATAACATAAGATGGGTTTATTGTTTTTTCGTATTTGGTAAAAAAATAAAAATAAAAAAGGTAAAATTTCAAGCTTTCATTAATAAAATCAAACGTTACAACTTTATAAAGTTACAATCATATGAATGAGTTTCAGGATATTTTTTCATTTAAATTTTTGTTGCAAATTATTAGAGAGCTGACTTCGCCAAAAGATGGGCTACCATACCGACTTCAATATTGGTTTTCTTTTCAGAACGCGATTATAATTTCTAAAGCATCATTCTTCAAAATAGTATCGTGTGGTCTCATATCTATGTCAAGTTCTACATTCCTCCCATACGTCCCTTAATAATGGACATACCCACAAAATGTGACATACATTTTCCACCTCCACTCTACAAATTGGACACAAAGAATCTTTAGTCACCCTTTTTTAAAACAAGTTTTCTTTAGTTGGCAAATAAAAACTTTCACCACTCCAATGACATTTAGGGTCCAAAAAGTCTTCCATGAGTTGCTATGCTCAAAAGCTCTCGAACACTCACTTGAATCCTGCATGATTTTTTTTTTCTTTCCCCGTGTGCATGTAGTATGCACTTTTTGTAGATAAATCTCCACTTGACTCCAAATTAATTTGTTAGTGTGTTTATTGGAACTGATTCGGATACTGCAAATCTCTTTTCTTTCTTGTGATAGGAATTTCTCTTTACACCTATTAATAGGGCTAGCAATTTAATGTGGCACGTGAACCCGACACGAACATGACATGCGAAATCCGGCTTAGGGTTGTATTTAATCGGGTTTGGATCATAAACGGGTTGACCGTTTATAATTGTGTCATGTCGAGTCAACTCGCCGGGTTCACGGGTTGACCCATTTAGCTTATCTCTCTTTTTTAATTTTTTTTTATTTTAATTTAAATTTTAGGGTTAATTTCACTAACCCCTCAAACTTTAGCCATTTTTTCAAACACCCCCCTAAAATTCAAAAGCTCTCACTTACCTCCCTTGAACTTTAAAAAATTCTCACTTACCCCAATTCGTACAAATTAGGACACCAAATTTTTTAAAAAGACCAAAATACCCTTATTTTTCATTTTTTAAAAAATAAAAACATTTTGGAAGTTGACATTTTAAATAGTGAATTTTAAACGGTGACTTTCGTATAAAATTCCAACTTCTAGATTTTTTTTAAAATTTTTTTAAAAAAATAAAAAACAGGGGTATTTTGATCTTTTTAAAAAAAATTGTGCCCTAATTTGTACGGATTGGGGTAAGTGAGAATTTTTTAAAGTTCAGTGGGGGTAAGTGAGAGTTTTTGAATATTAGGGGAGTGTTTGAAAAAATGGCCAAAGTTTGAAGGGGGTTAGTGAAATTATCCCTAAATTTTAATTAAAAGTTAAAAATTGTAAAAGTGTAAAAACTAAAAACTATTCATTATCGATGGAGGCTGCCTTATGGTTATTTTGCTTTATTTGGACTTGCAATCATCCAAAAATTTTTTTATCATATTGTTCTATACCCTTCGATTTATTGTAACAAATTGTTTTTATATTTTTTATTTAGCTTGCTTTAGAGTTTGTTGAATTGCATTTGAGAATGAAGAATGTGTTATTAGAGAAAACAACATTGTATTTGTTACTTTGGTTGCTAAAATTTTGCTATTAAAAGTAAAAACTAAAATAAATTTACATTCAGGTCGTGTCGATGTCGGTGTCGGATTCGAGTGTCGTGACACGACACGTTTATATAAACGGGTTCGTGTCGTGTTACCCATTTATGGACCGTGTCATGTTCGGGTCGAGGGGTTCGACACATTTAATTAATCATGTTGTGTCATAATCAGACACGGCAACCCGAATTGCCAGCCCTACCCATTAATATAGGGCCATGTTCGCTCCTTTATACACATAAACAGGCGATTTTTTATTTTTATTTTCCCACAGTAGCTGGCATCGCAAAATATTCTTCATAACTTGTAGTAACATGTACTCTTGCTAAATATAGAATATATTCTCCAGTTTCTCGTTTAGTATTCCCACTAAAATATATTTATATTTCTTCTCTATATTTAGCTTATGCTCCGACGTTTTTTTCATAAACTACCAACATCTCTTGAACTATACTCCATTCCACAACATTTTCTTTACAAAATAATAAGATATCATTTGCAAAAAATAAATGGTTCAGTTTTGTTCCTCCTCTCATGATTGGGACCCCAAACAACATATTTCTTCTACCTTATAGATTAAAGAGCTCAAACCTTCAACACATAATTTGAAATGGTAAGGGAATAATGGATCACCTTATCTGATAGCTCTAAACAGAAATTGTTTTTCCTTGAGGCTGACCATTAATAAGGATGGAATAACTAACAATTCTAACACATGCCATGATTAATGTCACCCACCTATTAGCACAGCCAATTTTCTTCATTATTGTTTCCAAGAAATTCCATTAAACTATGTCATAAGCTTTACTCATATCTAGCTCGAGTGTCATGTGCCTATAATCAACCTTTTTGGGATAAAAGCACTCTGGTTCTTGGAGATTATACTTCACAATATTTTCTTCAGCCTATTTGCCAATACCTTGGCAATTAACTTGTATATGAGTAATATGACATTGCGCATACTAATTGATCATTATTCTATCACTTTGGATGGAATTATTTTTTTTGGAATCAGGGCTATATAAATTTGACAATGTCTTTTTATAAAAACCAACAAAGGCAAGTTGAACAAAAAATTGATGGAAAATATTAAAAATATAACTAATGAAATAAATAAATAATTCAACAAAATTTAATTATTGTTAAACATATAATTCATAATTAGTTGACAATGTCTTTTTTGTAGGTATGCATTTTGAATTTGGTCATATCTATCACTAGGATGTTTTCTTTAAAAGCAAATTTCCACTAGCATATTTATTAAATCTACCTCTAACGCATGCTTGTTTACAATTTAAGTGGAGCTTAATGAAATCATTGTTTTTTTTTCTTC
The DNA here is from genome assembly GCA_013348765.1 of Carpinus viminea. Classification (NCBI taxonomy): domain Eukaryota; kingdom Viridiplantae; phylum Streptophyta; class Magnoliopsida; order Fagales; family Betulaceae; genus Carpinus; species Carpinus viminea. The sequence continues at coordinate 9,360,917 of CP054667.1, forward strand.
ATAATCTCAGTTAATCACAATTGTATATTTAATATAATTAAAATATGTAACAAAAAAAATTTATAAAAATTTAATTTAATTGAGTAATATAAATGTAAAAGCTTAATCAATATTAAAGTTTGATTACATTCATTAAATTTTTTAAGAAAGGAAAATTGTCAAAAAACAATTGCCTTTTACTGCCTTTTTTTTTTTTTTCCTAAGCCCACTTACGTGTTAAACGGTGTGTTTTACTGTTTAATAGAAAGAGTTATCAAAACGGTGTGTTTAATTAAAGGACATGATTGTCAATTTGCCATCGTCTTCTTCCTCTTTTCATCTGACCTAAACCTAAAATATCTTGAAACACTGAAAACATCTCCCTCCGCCCCTGCATGGAATATGACGAAATGTTGGAGCCCGCGAACTCCAAGGACTAACTGATAGTTCAAGAATCTTAAAAACTCCAGATATTCACTATAAGCATTGTTGATGATCCTCTGAACCAATAACTTTTGGAAAAGGGAGAAGTAAAATCAATGCTAAATACATTAGATATATATATATTTTTGATAAGCGAGGAGATGTTTGACAAATCATGGTTTTCTCTCCTAAATGTTCTAAATGCAGCTTATGGGCACACAGAAATTGTGTTCTTGGAAATTTAGAACAACACAAAAAATGAGCCAAAATTTTGTAGTCCACTGAATTGAGTAAAACATATTAGTTCCATCAACCAAATAACAATCATTGGTTTATCACACAAAATGTTGATGATTACTTTGCTTTCTTCTGCACATATTCTCATCAACCAAACAGCGAGATAAGGATCGACTTGCCCAATGTTAAGAAATAAAACCCCTACTCGAAAGAATTGTGGGAAAAATTTTAGCTAAGAAAAACTACATTAAGCTCATGATTGAATCACACTTTTCTACAATTTCAGAGTCCTCAATAATTACAAATTTAAATTCAGGCTTTGAAATTCATATCTTTTGTAATATTTTCCAGGCAACCAAACAGAGCCTCAGGACAACATATCAAATTTTTTTGTTTAGCAAAAAAAAAAAAATTCCCGTGTATATTCCCACACTTTCTCTGGAACCAAACAGGAAACAAAGCGAGAAAAATAGTTTCACCTAGCACGTTGTGAGTCCGAGTGGCCCTGATGATAATCTCGGTCCGCATCGGTGTAACCCTGACTTCGACGGCTGAGTAGCCGTCCTCCGCGAGCTTCTCATCAACACCTCATTCAGCTCCGCATCAGCCACAAACTACAGAAACCCAAACAAAAAAAATCAAAAATTAAGCACCGAGAAACTGTCAAAAATAAATAAATAAAACAATAATCTGTTTGGATACTGAGAAAGCGCCAAGAAAATGCTCAACTCCCGCTTCTCTCTTTTCTTACTTTGTAATCGGAGAAATCCTAGAAAGAAGGTGAAAGGAGAGCTGGTGATGTGAGAGTTTACAACAAGGGGAGCATGATCGGACGGTCAGTGGCCGAGGGTTTACTTTTCCGAGGGTCGTGATTAAAAGGATTAAAAGATTTTTTTTTTCCCTGAATGGCATTGTCCGTAAAAATGTTCTTTTTATAGTGGCGTAAAAGGAATTGAGCTAAATAGAGTAGCCTATCTCCTGGCTCCTGGTTATCCTATTTTTAGCGGGAAGGAAACGGTTGGATAAGAGAAAGGGAAGGGTCTATCAATGGCGGGTATTCCTTCAACTCTCTTTCTCAACACTGGCTCTCTTTTTTGTCACTCTCAAAGCTCATGCAGGACAGTGAATTCATGCTTCGTCGAAAAGCGGGCTCTCGTTCGTTGCTCCGCCAAGAAGAAAATCGGTTTTATGGATCAAATTCTTGATTATATCGAAGGTACAGTTTGTACGGTCTTTGCTGTTCCAAAATTGTGAATTATTTAGAAAAAAATATGGTAGATTTCATTTTTTTTAATTAATATAATTAGGACATTAAATTTTGTTTTTTAAAGGGGGTCCCAAGTTGAGGAAGTGGTATGGGGCACCAGATCTCCCCGCCAAAGATGGATCCGTTGTTGAAGATGATGACCAATCAGGTAGTCTCGTGGGTGTTTTTTCTATATTCCTCTTAAGATTTGAAAGAATTCTGAATTGTCCATTGAAAAGACAGAGGTAGAAGAAGTCAGGGACGCAGTTTTGGTAGCTGACGGAGACAGTGAGATAGGCCAGGTGTGTGTTGCTTTTGAAACCAATTGCTTGTTAGCACATGAGTGGCATTATGAATCTTTTTTTTTTTTTTTGCTTTGAAAATTGAATCGATTGTTAAGGCCTAACCCTTGATCTAAAAGCCTTAGGACGGTTGAATATTGATTTGGTTAAAATCTTAGTCCTTAACTCGATGATGGTTGGTAGTTCTTTTATCTTTTGATGGCTTCACTCAACTACCAGTATTTAATGACTTAACACTATAATTATACATAATTGATCTACTTTATAAGTCGCTTTTTCCATAACTCAAACTCGTAATGTGATGCATACTCTAATACCAATTGTTAAGGGCCCGACTATTTATCCAAAAGCTCTAGGACTATTGGATACTTATTTGGTTTAACTCTTAATCCTTAGGATCGTAACATCAACTTGCGAAAATAGTATTTGGATAAATTTATGAGGATCAAAATGCCACTTGAAAACTTTAATCTTTTCATATGTATATGGATGTACAAATTTTAATTTGTATCTTTGCATCCGTATATGGGAAACTGGATTAACTGGCCTAGTCAACATCATTACCTCACAGCTATGGCGGTATGATTGGAGTAGTTTCTTGCTGTTTAGTGGAAAACTCTTAATTGGCTTACAGTTTGTGAATTCTGAGCCTCGGGTTATCTAGCTTATGTAGATGGTAATATTGTCGTTGATTGTGAAAAAAACTCGGGTTAAAGCACTGGTGAAGGATAAGCGGGCTGCACTTGAAGCCTTCGGAACTTATGTTGAGGTGGGTGGATTTTTGAGTTTCAGTAAAATTACTTATAGGTGGTCCTAGTATCTTGGCAGTAGCTTTTCCTAATATTTCTTTTCAGGTTCATACAAAAAATGTTGATTACAGTTTTTGGTGTTGTATGCAGTCAATGGCTGGAGACACAAGTGACAAACCATTTCTAAGGAGAGCTCTAAGAGGAGTTCGCACAATAATATGCCCGAATGTATGCATATCTGAATCTAGCTTATTGATTTATATCCTCCATCTTTACTAAAACCATAATCAATAGCAACATGACTATAACTATCACACAAAGTTGTAGTACTTCTGACTTTCTGAGGTTCTGTGGCTTGCCAAATGTACACTCTTATTGACCCTTCTACTGATTTGATTTGAATTTGCCGTCCGGCCCATCCTTATTATCTGTGTGTTTCCCGTTATGAGTATTGTTTCTGTTGTGCTGGTGAGCATGATCTTATCATTGTAATTGCTTAAGTAAGCTTTCTTGTTGGAAAAGTAAAAGCCATGTTATGGAAGAAAAAAATCCCTTTGGTAAAAATCTGCGAAAACCAAATCTTTAAGGAGGTTGCCAGCTGGAATATGATATACTCACGCACAAAATGATATTGAGTGGGAATGCTTGAAATGGATATGAGATGTCCGATGCAATGACCAGAAAATAACATCGAGTGTGCCACGGGCATTGATGTCTAAAGCATGTACTATAAACTGGCATTTAGACATAGGTGTTTCCACCGCAACAATAATCAGTCTCCTTGTCGCATGGTTGTAACTTATTTGCTTTATTGACTTGATGTAATTGGTTTGATGTCTTCTTTGAAACTCGAACAATGCAAGCAATAGCTGTACCTGCAAAGTCAAAGAAATTATTATCTTGATTATATTTTCTACAGTTTAATAATGTATAGCTATTTCTTTTTAGGTTAATCATCTTTCTCTATTACTTCAGGGCATTCCTATTAGTTAAGGTCATCTTACCTTTCTACTTAAGAAGAATTTCTAATGTTTCGTCAGGAAGGTTTCTTATCTAATGTTGGGGGCTTGAATGGGGTGCAACATGTAATTCTCTTATCTCAGGTATCTCTCTTCCTCTCATTTGTGCTTCTGTAAACATGAAGCATCACCAATTTAAGTAAATACTTGTTTGTTATTGTGGTTTGATAAGGTTGCAGTTGTCTGCTTATAAAGGTGCTAGTGGCATTCAAGCTCTCATGAAAAGCAATGCAAGAAAATTGGCTGAGCAAGATGAATTGATGCTGATAGCCTCAGGAATCCCTTACACCGTCATCCGGGCTGGGTTGTTAGAAAGCACTCCAGGTGGAGGACAAGGTTTTAGCTTTGAAGAGGTATTACTCTTCTTCTTTTACAATGGACAGGACCAAATCAGTCTACGGTGCTCAGTTTCACAATACTCAAACCACAAAATGTTTGGAAAGGAAATAAATTGACTGTTTCATACTTTTGCTTGATTCTCAACAATATATTGCAGCATGTTTTCCAATCCCCATACAAACCCAACATTTCTCACCATGCTGTTAATTTCTAGTTTTTGGACTGCGTCACATTTACTTTTTCTTTCAACTGATGATTGTTTAGAAGCACAAGAGTGACTGCCAGTTTCTATCTGAAAAAACTTGACCCTGTTTGTTCGAAACTCAATAAATGATGGCAATCAATTTTGTACTAACTTTTTAAAGAACTCCTGATCTGAAATTCACTTATGAGACAGCTATATATGTTGGTCATTGCAATGTGTTTTAGCTGTTATACAATTCCTGTCAACTCAAAAAGAAACCTTTTTTGTGGGTTATCACAGAATTGCAAGATAGTAATTCAGTCTCTGTAGTGTTAAGATGCCTAGGCTTATTGTTTCCAAAGATCTTTCTAAAGCAAATATAGTCCTAACGAAAACTGATTGTAGAGATCGAAATAGCTTCAATATCCTAAAGTATTGAAGTTATAGCAGAATAAGCGATCAGGCAAAACATTCTCATGTTAGATGCAAAGATACAACATCCTTTTCTTCTTTCCCTGGTCTGAATATACTCATATTTATGAATGCAAAACATAATTGTTTCTTCTTTGATTGTTTCTTAAAAGATAAATCATCTTATCAAACTTTTTTTTCTTTCAAAATGATCTCTATGGGCTCATGAAATTTGGATTCTAACTGAAAAAGTTTAGGGGATTGACAAGCATATGGAGGATATGAACAAAATTACCTTACAAGATAAAAATAATGAGGTCTTTTTGATTTCTATAGCTGAGTATCAAACTTCATTTAATGTTCTTCATGACAGGGTAGTTCTGAAAGGAGAAATCTTAGCAAGGAGGATGCTGCCTTTATTTGTGTGGAAGCTGTTGATGCAGTCCCACAAAGAGGATTCATATTTGAGGTTGGTAAACATATGTACATCCAAATTCATTGACAGAAACCGATTTGATTGGCCATTTCGTATAAATTTGACAGATGAAACACTCTTCTAAAGTATCAACCGTCTGCTAGACAGCCAAATATTAAACTTCTTAATGATCACATTTATTATCTTGTTGAAGTAGTTGAATTAATCCTGCCTAGCATGTTGCATGAGTCATTGCTACCAAAAGCTGTCATCACCAAGGGTATATACGCTAAAACAAAAAGTTGTAAACTACAGAATAGTTTGAGGATACGAAGTCAATCCATTTCATTTTCATACTGGAGACATTGGGATATTTTCTTGTCCATTACCAAACAACCCCTTAATTCATTTATTTTAACCATGTTATTTTCTTCTTCTTCATTTTCTTGGTAACTGGGTTATCCATTGTTCTTTGGTTTGTGTGGCAATAGGTGGCCAACGGAGACGAGAAGGTTTCAGATTGGCAAGAGCGTTTGGCTAGATTTATGGAGAAAGCTGATAAGCAGCAGCTTCAATAATCACACACATAGACGTGCCACCTGTTTATTTTGAGCTGAATGATTTGCATGAGAAGAAAGGGTTTACAAGTGAGTTTATTTTGCGCATAAACTGCATAATCAGTGGTAATGGGAAGACTGATGATAACGTAGAGAAGAACGTAAGAAATAATGATTTAGTGCTAAATTTCTGATTTCAAGTAGTTGTCACTTGTCAAAGCCCGACAATATAACAGGCTGCATCACCATTTTCTTCCCCTTTTGTTTTGATCAAATCATATTGTCTTTGTTTCGGCCTCAAATGATATTTGAAAAAACAATTTCCGTAATTTAGGGTGTTTAGTGCGACGGAAACCATTTTCAATTTGACCAAAAAAGAGACTTTAGTTTTCATAAAATGGTTTCTATTTTTGAAAATCATAAACCATTTTTTTTGAGTTTAAGCATCTCATTTTCAAATCTATAAAGCCAACCAAAAATTCATCGGGATCTCGCCAAAACTTCACCGGGACCCAATCGGGGCAATATCATAATTTAAAGTTTAGCAAAATAACACCATAACCCAGCATTTCAAGGGGGAGGCGCGTGACTCCTTCCTACTTTAGATATGCTAAAAAGTGGGTCACCATGCTCAAATATTTCTCTGAAACAAGAAACTGAGTTTCTTTCCTTTTTCCCTTTTTATCGTTTAGTGGGGAACAAGAAATCCAACTTTTACCCATGGAAACCGATCATTCACATGGGTCTTTCAACCACATGTAGAAAAAGCAAATAAGTGGTTCCAAGAAAAAACACAAAGGAGAAATGAAATCAAAGTTACTGGGTCCACCAACAAAACAAAAGTACAATCAAATTGTGTGTTTGGGGGAAGAAAATGTAGGGTTAAAAGGCATTTTTACTCCATTAAAAAGATAAGAAAGAGTACGGAAAATGTAAAAGAATCTAAATAAAGGACAAGCAAGTTCTACCAAATCCACCTCCTCAAAAATCCTTTCGTCCCTGCAAGTACTGGTGCTTTCTTTTAAACTAACTAAGCTACCACTTGGCTTTATACAATTTCAATAATAGTTCCGTTTTCCCATTAAGAATAACAGAATATCCAACACAATGATGCCATTAAGACAAAACATTGGTCAAAAGGATACTGATTCACCACATGAGATGGGATTCCAAAGTTGTGGTGTTCACCAAAAAACACAAGTCTAAAAATTCTGTCATTTCAGAATTGTGTTTTTAGTTTCTATTAATGGCATCAGACTGACGACTTGCAGTGAAAATCACATAAAAACAACGGTTTGTGACAACGTTGCAGTGAAAATCAGCCATTTTTATAAGCTTTTGTTCATCTTAATTATAGGGCAGTGGTATAAAGTTAAAAGAGGAGTAAATACCAACCCTCCATGACAATCCTCAATATCAAGAATAGAGGACACTGGAAGGAATCTCTTTTGACAAACATGGGAAAAGAATAAAGTGGGGCGTTGAAAATAAGGATGAGTGGAAGTTATATGCCCCAAACTTCAACTAATGACATTTTAGCAATCAGACAAAAGTATAGATGAATTAACCTGCCAACCAACAATCAAAAAATAAAGCAAAATGAAGAAAGAAATATAAAACCACCCAGCATTTAGTATACCCTAAATAATCAGTATAGGCCTCAAACTTGAAGATTTAAATGACAGAAGAAGCATGCAGCATGCTTGATTCCAATGAGTTTAACAAAAATTACACAGAATTAGAATTTGCAAATTCGGCAAAAAAAGAAAAATGTTATTTCAATGCAAATCATGAGAATTAAAGCTTTAAAGACATTATATCTAACACACAAGAGTTGCACAATCTCATCATATATCCTTTCCTTGTGGTGTACTAAAAGACTCAATTCTTATTCCACCATGAAAGTTCCCAGTAAATCAATTACCCGGATCTAATTCTCTTCAGACTGGCTTTTCCATTGGATTTCAAACTCCCACCTGATTCTCCTTCAGATGAAGCTTCCACTGACTTGGTAAAAGAGCTTGAAAGATCGGCATAGATATCAACCACCCTTCTGATATTGTTATTAAGCTCTCTAATCAATCCCACATTTATGCTCATGTTACCAGGGATCTTCGACTCATGATTATGGTTGATCTCATTGATTAGCAACCTGTTCTGGTCTAAAATGTCCTGGACTTGCACAAAGTTGTTCTGAAACGTCTGCAAAACCTTCCCATCTACTTCGGTTCCTTTTCCCATGCCCGAAAATATATCACCTTCCATTTAAATTACACCTTAATTCAATCAATCAAAACCAGCGCCAGCCCTGACATGAGAAACAGCAGCAATGATGAAACAGAAAAACAGTAAAACAATAAACAAGCTTAAATGATTTTGAAATTGATGGAGGATGCCCATAATTTCATTTGCTTTCTGCATAATTTTAAGGAAGAAGCAACATGAGAGAAACCATAACACTTGGAAGTTTTCTCAGGGACTACTGTTTGGTTATGAAAGTAGAGCATAAGAGGCAGTGAACAAAGTAGAAAAATGGCGACATGGGCATTAGTTTATGACCTAAAAGCAGGCCCCTTTTTCCATAAAAAGCAAACTTTTTCTTTTAGTTTGCTCCAAAAAAAAAAACCAATCCCAAGTTCTAATTTTGAGTAGAGATGAATCTGAAAGAACCCCAAATACCAGTCAGTGCCACACAATTAGAAGAAAAGTGCTCGAACAAGAAAACATAATAAAAGGCAAAGATTAAATTATGTCAAAACTAAACAAATCGCCCACTTTTTATGCATTGTTTTCTACAACAAATTCAACTTCCTTTTCGCTGCAGTAAAAAAAAATGAAAAAAATGAAAAAAAAAAGAGGACGAAATTGATACCCAAATGTTCAAATCCCACACTGCAAAACAAGCAATTGTTTACATAGAGATATTATATTTGTCAAAAGTGGAGGGGAAAAAGTAGGTGCTTTGAGAATTGTAAGAAAGATATTTCCATGAAAAATAAATTGGAAAAACAAAACAAAAGCATTGGAATTCACAGAACAAAGAGGGAATTTTTTCTCAACCCAGATAGAGACAACACAATTCATAAATCCCAATTAAGATAATAGAAATAACAACCATAATGAAAGAGACAAATAATGTTCTACAGAGTCTCTTTCTCTTACCTTGAAAACATGTAACATTTCCGGAGGGGGAGGCCAGAGAGAGAATTATGATTAGATGGTGAGAAAGTAAGGATTTTCTCGATAAATTATAGATGGGAAAGGAATCAAATCTCGGTCTGAGCAGCTGCAAGGAAGCACTGAAATCATGAAAGAAACATAGAGGGAGTTGATAGACAGTACTCTCTCTCAGACATAACACAGACCCTGCAATCCAATAACGTCTCTTTCTCCAAGGCTATAGGTTGGAGGAAAAGATACAAGAAGATAACTAGATTTTTCTTTGTCCTCGTCCGGGCCCTCGTTTACTTCACATCTGCAGTACTTGCGGTTCGGTTGATTCATTGTCTGATGAGTGATGAGGGAAGATTTGTGTGTTGTGCAAAACAGGACATGTTTCGTCTGTATGTGTGTGGAATCGTGGTTAGGAGATATTCATGGGATTGGGAGGGCCAAAGTGGATGGACTTTGGAGATATCCTGGCCATTCATGTGGATTTGAAGGCCATATTGGTCGCCATGGGATCTGCGGTTGGAGTGAACTCGATGTTACTAAATTGGTATTTATTATGGTAAATTTAAACCCTTTAATCATTTTTATAATTTATTATGATAAATCTTGACTATTAAAATTATAACAACATATATGCTGTTATTTCAATAAAACACTGAAGCCAAATCCAAAGTGTAATATCAATTTAATCATTTATTATTATTCTTATTGAGTAACGAAAAGGGTTACAAGGGATAATCTTTCCCATTTTCAATCCAAAAGGAAAAGATAATGGACAATCTTAAAACCCAAAAAGGGGTGGATTTTCCAACAACAAACCTAAAACAAACTACAACAATGCATAAGTAATTACAAAACATAAAAAAATGGGTCAAATAAGTGGCCCAATCGGAGTACAGTTTAAGGTGAACTTATCTAAACTCTCACTTGAAAACAACATCAACCACCAAGAAGAGGCTGAAGCTGAACATGCATTGTCAAAGTCTATTGCAGGTAGGGGTGTAAAAAAAAAACTGGGTACCAACCGATAACCAGGTACCCGCTTCCGATTCCGATTTTTGGCATCCGGTTATAAGCAGATAACCGAGTATATATATATAAAATAATATATATTTTAAATTTTTTAGGGCATTTTTAAACATTTAATTTTTATAACATTTGTAAACATTGGATTTGAAGGGCATTCTTAAACAATGAAGTTTTATGACATTTTAAAAATATATATATTTTTTTAGGCCAAAAGATGCCTAAAACAATGATTTTTTAGGATTTTTTTTGACCCATTTATTAGGTCAACCTGATTGTAACTTGAACAGAATTATACCAAATTTCAACCCACTAATTTGTGTTGGGTTCGTATAAAAAATTAACGGTCCTAATTACGTTATCATTTTATTAAGGTAATGCGACAATACTTTTCAACTTTTAGATTAACCTATTTTTTAAAAAAAGAAATTTAAATATCGATGAATATTGTCACGTCATCCTAGCTAAACAGAGTATTGTGCTATTTTTTTTTTTTTTGACATGAGTATAGTGCTATTAACTATTAAGCGTTTCTCCTATTAAATAAATAAATAAATTGGAATTACAACCATATATAACCCCCTTGACTCCATAAACTGCAACAACTTTGCCAACGACCCAATTATCCGTAAACCGTCCCAACCCAAAGACAAGCGGCCCAAACCATTATCGATCCCCCAAACACCCTCCTATTCTTTTCCTCTCAGTCCTCCCTCTGCTCAGCCTCGATCAATGGCATCCTCCTCTTGTCCCGCCAGCCATTACCGCCCCCACAATTAACCTCATCTCTCCCCCATCAGGCATTAACATATACATAGACATATACACAGCGAACATCATTATCGAATAAACTGAGGCTTCTACTATGCTTTTCCATGGACACAATCATCAACTCAGCACTCGAGGAAATCTGTTCACAGGGGCAGAACGGCGTCGCTCTCCCGACCCTCTGGACCCGGCTAAAACCAGTCCTCTCGTCCTCGAACCTGGACCTCTCCCCGGGTGTCAAGAAGGCCATCTGGGGCGGACTTTTAAGCGTCCCGACCCTGCAATTCCAAGCCGAATATGTCTCACACAGTCCCTCTGACCCTTCAATTCAGTCTTTCGAAGATGCCCAGAAGCTGAACTTGAAGATTGTTGCCAAAGAGGATTTGAGGGACAACTTTGTTGGGCTTTACAACGTCCAGTCCGCCAATGTCAACATGTCTTCACCACAAAGACGCGCACTGGAACGCCTCGCCATCGCTAGGTAAGGTCTACTTAGCTACATCTTATTTTGTGTGTGTTTGAAGATGGTGATTTTGTTGAACATATGCTTGTATACGAAGTGGGTATCTGAATGGAGCTCAATTAGATTATGTGTATGTTTATAGTGAGATGGGAAACTTTTTTCTGTGTTAATACACTTGTGGGAAAGTCAGTTTTCGTGGAATGGTGTGGTTCTGGTGACAAGTTTGTGTGTAATTTTCCAGAAAAAATCTACTTGTCAATTATCTCAATTCTCTTTTCATGATATATTAGGATTGGGTTGAAATTGAACCGGGACTCTCTCTCTCTCTCAATGTGTATGTGTGTATCCGTGTGCCTTTTTGCCGCTTTATTAAAATGGAAAACTTTGAATGATTGCAATTCACTTTGAGAACCGTGGTTCTATACTTCTATTTGACTTTTATTTTTGTTTTATTAAAATGAGAGAGCAATGTTGAGTTGGTTAAGTAGGTCTATGAACGATCGTTAACAGATTGGGTACTTGCAGAACAAATGGTATTACACAAAGTCAACTGGGCAAGGAATTTGGCATTGAAGGGAAGAACTTGTTTTATGTAGTGAGGAACCTTGAATGTCAAGGGTTGATTGTGAGGCAATCTGCAGTTGTAAGGACGAAAGAAGCTGGCTATGAAGGGGAGCCAAAAAACAGTCAGAGTGTGAGTACCAATTTAATGCACTTGTATCGCTATGCAAAATCATTGGGCTCCCAACAAAAAATTGAGATTACCAAGGAAGAATGGACTATAGAAAATGTAGGGAAAGCCGATGAAAGTGGCACAAATAGAGATGGTTTTTCTGGAAAATGTGTAAAAGAGGATGTGCATGTAAAGGATTATCTACCGGCAATGAAAGCTGTCTGTGATAAACTTGAAGAAGCCAATGACAAGGTCAATCTTGTTCAAATTTGATGGGCCTCTCCGATTACTTTATACCACTTTTGCTGATTTTGTTTTATGCCATTCTTTTATTGAAGGTTCTTGTTGTCTCAGATATAAAAAAGGATCTTGGTTATTGTGGAGCTCCTTCAGGGCATAAAGATTGGAGAAAAGTAAATTTTAACTAGACTGTTTATCTGTTTTTTGGATTAGCTATTTTTATTTTTTGTTACCTGTGATTTTTTAACCATTTTGTTCCCGGCACAATGTGTTACCAGATTTGTGACAGGTTGAAAGATGCCCACATTGTTGAGCAGTTTGATGCCAAAGTGAATGGGAAGGTAGGCTTATAAATTTTCTTTACAAATACTGTGTCTTCTTGATTGCATGCTCCAAGATTGTATTCCCTAGAATTTACATTAGTCTGTCTCCCTTTTAAATCTATTTCTGATACTAGTTTATGCATCTATTTCTGAAAACAGTTGCTTTTTATTTGTTCTCTTTTTTGATTACGGTCAGTATTGTTTTTGTGTACAAAGTGTGCGAATTCTAAAAGACGAGTTTGGACCGTTTACATTCTTTGGAATGACTATGGTCAATTTGCTTTTGTTAGATTGAGTCTTGCCTGCGTTTGCTCAAAAGTTTTTCGCCAAAGAACTTTGAACCAAAAACTCTTGGATGTGGAGATGATGATTTTGAGGAAGAACAGCAAGTGAACTTTGGAAAGAAATCTCAAATCACCGATCAACTTGTAGAGCTTCCCATTGAGCATCAGATATATGATATGATTGATGCAGCTGGATCAGAGGGCTTGACTGTGATGGAGGTGTGTGCAATAATTTATTTTCTTCGCTTAATTCATATTGGTGTTGCTTCTAAAGTCTATTTACTTGCTTTTGGTAATATTTCCTCAATAGCTTGTTGACATTCCCATATATGTCTAAATCCAGCTCTCTCCCTGAGTTAAATTGGTGTCATGCTTTGATTTAATCATGAGTATCTCAAACTTAAAAGATTCTGATTTTCACACTTTAGTATATTAGGTCTTCTAAGAAGATAATATAATATATGAGGACATTTCTATACTATGTCATGATTGTCCTGACAAATGAAAAGTTGTGCACATTGCTTGTTTTATAATAGGTTTTGTATAGAATACAAGAAATAAAGTGTTTATGCCTTATTTGCTATAGTACGTAGAAACAATTTCTTCTATAGTGGAGATCAAGAAAAGTCGAGTACTTTTGGATTAGTATTTGAAAAGTGTTTTCTGTTTTGCATTTTAAAAAGTGTTTTCAGTGTTTGAAAACTGAAAAGTATCCTGTAGGGCTCACATCTGAAAACTTGTTTGGATAACAATATTTGAAAAGTGTTTCTGAAAGAAAAAAGAAAACCCAAAAAGTGTTTTGATGTAATATTGAAAATAATTTTCGAAAATATAAAGAAACAGAAAAGGGAAAAATTACTAAATCACTCCTTGAATTCTATTTATATCTTATAGCAACTTGAATTCTATTTCTATCTAACATGATATATGGGCCGTACTCCAATGAATCAAGTTATGCATGTATTGTCCTGCAAGGTAAAATTGCATTCCTAATTTTACTGTTTAGTAGTCACTAATGGCAAGGCTTAGGTGGATTTTCTGTAAATTAATCCTGTGGTGGTACATTTCTCTTTTTTCTCTTTTTTTCGTAGCCCTTTAATGGTCCTTTTATTAGAGCTTGCTTTGTATGATACATCCCTACAAATGCATAAATGTTGCATCTAAGCCATTATTTCACTTGCATATTTGTATTTGCTAAATCAGGTATGTAAGAGGCTGGGGATTGACAACAAAAAGAACTATAACCGGCTGGTTAATATATTCTCTAGGTTTGGAATGCACAAGCAGAAAACCACAAAAAATGCATGGTATATCGAGTTTGGACATCTGGGAATTTGAGTCCTGAATCTGCCAATGTGTTTTTGAATAAATCTAAAAATTTTGTCGATGAAAATATAGTTTCCAATCTCCCTGTTGGCAATCTAGATGCTTCTAGGAGATCATCTCAAATTCTTTCAGAGTGTGATCCATCAGCTTCAGAAGGTGATGTTTCTAGTCCTGGAAAAATGATATGTGGTCAAATTAATACGAAGTTTCTCATGGAACCCCTGGGGATGGTGAGTCTAATAGTATGCTTCTCGGTGCTGGCAACTCATTACATGAGCCAAGAAGCTCAGTTTCTGATGCAGAACTTAATATTGTGAGCACAAGGATCGAAACAAATGTTGCTTCATCAGAAACATCACCTCTTGCTGTCTTGAATCCACTTAATTCTGCATCATATCAGAGGTATCCGTGTCTGACTTTGACTGTGGATGGCGCTCGAAGGGAGCAAAGAATACTTGAACGGTTACAGGTTTGTGTCACCATCTACTTCTTGAAGGCTTCATTTTGGGAGAAGGGAATATGGTGGAGGAGTTATTTTTATTTGTTATGTACTTTTCTATATTTCAATAACTAGAAGCAACATGTCATTATTCTTGTCCAGGATGAGAAGTTCATTCTGAGAGGTGAGCTTTATAAATGGCTTGTGAGTCTTGAGAAGGACAAGTGCACAACAACCGATAGGAAGACCATTGACCGAATTCTAAACAAACTTCAGCAACAAGGGCACTGCAAATGCATACACATTAATGCTCCTGTTGTCACAAATTTTGGCCGTAGCCGTATCACTCAGGTGGTCCTGCACCCATCTATTCAAAGTTTATCCCCTGAACTACTTGGTGAAATTCATGATAGGCATAGGTCTTTTGAAATGCAAAGTCGTGGCCAGGGTTCATCTCGGGGGAAGAACGAGGGATCAGTTCCTGTATTGGAGGGTGTTCAGAGGACTGAGAATCATGTAGGTTCTGATGTCCAAGCTGTTAGATCAGAAGCCATGCGTGCTAATGGATTTATATTGGCAAAAATGGTTCGTGCAAAGCTGCTGCATTGCTTTCTGTGGGATTACCTGAGTAGCTCAGCTGGTTCTAGTGGTGCTTCATCATCTGAAAAACATGTCTATGAGGTGAATAGCCCTCAGAGTAGTTGCAAACTGTTTTCATTAGAAGCAGCAATTAAGGCCATTCCAGTTGAGCTGTTCTTACAAGTTGTGGGATCCACTCAAAAGTTTGATGATATGATTGAGAGGTGTAAGAGGGGATTGCTTCTCTCTGATCTTCCTATTCAGGAGTACAAGCATCTGATGGATACTCATGCTACTGGAAGGCTTTCATTGGTTATTGACATTCTACTACGGTTGAAGGTATAATTTCTTGATCATGTTTAAAATATTTCTCAATTTTAGTGTTATCTATCCTTTCAAAATGTCTGCTGCATCTTATCCATTTTAACTGAAGCCACGTCTCATTTCGAAAGACGTGCAACACTGTAGAAACTAACCAGTTGGGGTGTCTTTAGCAATCATGCAATTGACAGATCAATATTAATATGCATAGATTAAAGAAAGCAACATTTTTCTCCATACTAATGGTCTGTAGTATTTATTATTCATTACAAAAATGGTCTATAGTATTGTAGTATGGAAGCTTTGATATGATTGGGACTTCAGTTTGGCAAATACTCTCACCCATTTGTATTTCTTTTGAATATTAGGCGAAGATATTGCAAGCTGATCTGTAAGAAGTCTTCACTTGAAGTTGTTTGTTTGACTGTGGTTACTTATTATACTGGTTAGGTGTAGGAGGGCTATTACAGTTTGACATCTTTCACTGTAGTACTGTAGTAAGTATTTCTCTGGTTTATGCAACTATTTTGAGGATTTAAAGAGGTAGGATGCTGATTTAGCAAGATCCAAATACCTAAATGATTGTATTTGGTTTTGGTTCCAATGAAATATTCAAAAATCAACTCTTAGTCTAGTTGAATTCAGACCATGACCCATTTAGTTTGCAGCTCTTGCTTCCATAAATGTAGTTCTGGACAGCTTCCCCATCCCCCTTGTGGATTAGGGCTGCTCTTGTAAAACAGTGTTGTTATGCTCTTTTATTGTAGTATATTAATGTTAGGATTAATTACACTTTTCCTTACAAGCTAACACTTCATTTGCACTTACAGCCATAAATTGACTTGTTGCCCCAAACTACCACTTTGTTTCAAGTAGCACCCTGAGTTAGATTTGGCCATTAATATGGACGGAAAATGCTTCATGTGACATAGTTTATGAATGTAAGAGCAATGGGGTGTTAGTTTGAGGGGTAAGGTGTAGTTAAACCTAAAATGGTAAATTTCATGAAAAAAAACACCATAGCATCACGTGCAACTCATGTGTGATGGTTTCTGTCACAACTAACGACTAAATCTAACCCAGGGTGGTACTCAAAACAAAATGGTAGTTTGGGAAAAAGAGTTGCAGTGAATCATAATTTATGGGTGTAAGTGCAAATAGGGTATTATTTAAGGGGGGCAGCGCGTAATTTACCTTAATGTTATCTTGTCTGACAGCTTGTTCTTTGATGTAGTTGATTCGGATGATAACTGATGGACATCTTAAAGGACTCGAGGTCCCACATGCCATTTTTACACATGCAATGGAGCTTAAGCCTTACATAGAGGAGCCGCTTTCAAAATATGCAACATCTTTAAGTTTTAGTGCTCTTGATCTACGCCCACGAATGAGACATGACTTTATCCTGTCAAGTAGAGCAGCTGTTGATGAGTATTGGCAAACTTTGGAGTATAGCTATGCTGCTGCTGATATTGGATCTGCTTTACTTGCATTCCCTGGATCTGCTGTTCATGAGGTATGCACTTGGGATAATGTTTCCTAAGTTTATCTATATGCAATGATTTTAGACTTTATCTATCTATATGCAATGATTTTAGACTTTGTTCATCACAAACTTTTAAAATGCATCCTATCATTTTTGAGCTAAAAATGTCAGTTATAGGTTTAATCATAGAGTGATTATAGCCTTCAATTGTTGCTATCTGCACTGTATGCAGTCTTTAGGAATTTGTCAGGTTGTGAAGTGCCTATCAAAGAGACTGCTGTGTGCAAAACTGAAATATTGGCTGTGTTCAGATAATTGTAAATTTATTTTGCAGGCTTTTCTTTTTCGGTCATGGGCTTCAGTTAGGGTAATGACAGCTGATCAGCGTGCTGAGCTTATACACCGTGTGGTGCAGGATGATCTAAGTGAAAAGCTTTCATATAAAGATTGTGAGAAGATTGCGAAGGATCTCAATCTCACCTTAGAGCAGGTTAGATTATCTTCTAGTTTGGTTATGCGATCAAAAAGATTTCTCTTGAACTTACTATCTCAAAATTTAAAATAAGAAGGAAGAGGGACTATGTGAGAGTATAAAATTCGGTTGTTTGATATCAAAGCATAACATTTTTTAAAAAAGTTTGATTTCATTTAATTGATGTCATCAGCTATAAAATTTGGACTCGATACCTATCCCATTCCCTTTGAATGTCCTTCCTGTGGTGCTTAATAAATTGAAGTCAGATGTGGCTATATTTAGCATTATTTTTCGTCTAAATAAAAGTTGTACTCTAATTCTTTTGATTATTAATGGAGCTATCATTAAAAGCATAAGGCCCCCCATGTACATAGGAAGTATATAAGAGAAGTCATCAACATAGTAAGGGTAAAAAGAACAAAAAAATCATGATAAATAATCACTAAGGAGAAACATATGCAGTTGTCTAAAAATACAAAGTGCTGAAAAATAAAGATTTCATAATATCTTAGAGCAAGCTTTTTAAGCCTATTAATGGACATGTCAAAAGGTAGTTTAATGGAGTTACATTTGCTTGATAACTAGAATTTTTATTGACAGAACTGAATTTCCTTCGGTTTCTAGTTAGAGCACTACCTGTTCTTGCGCCATACATACCCTAAGTTTCAACCTTTTCTGTCTTCTGCTTGTACAAAACACAGTTTGGTTGTTTTATTCATTTGTTTGTTTTTGCATTGCTTCTGTGTCACTTTAATTGATGGGTTTTTTAGTCCAATATGAATATGTTGGACGTGACTTGAATTTAGGTTGTGGGGCCCACTGTCTTTTCCTTCCCTATTCGGTTTGTGACTCTTCCACTATTGCCGACTTAACAGGTTATAAAAAGGTGACTTAAGTTCTTTTGACAAATCAGAGAAAAAACTCAAGAAGCTTATTTCTCTTGTTTTGTGTGAGCTGCACAACTCGGTGTGTTATGGTAGAGCCTAGCATGAAAGAGTGAATAAAGAAAAGAGAGGTGCTACACAGTGAAGTGTAGCCACAGGGCAAGAGAGAAAAGAAGAAGACTTAGAATTGCAACATCTTTTCTTTTCTCATGTTCTCCTTTATGTGCTAGGACTAGAGAATTGTGTAAAAGAAAATTCTTTGTCTCACATGAGAGTAAGATTTGGGTGTATGGGCTTTGGGTTCTAAGCTACTCACAGTTTTGTACTTCATCTTCAATAATGAATTTCTTCGTGATTGCCTTTGCCTGTGGATGTACCTCACATTGAGGGAACCATGTAAATCTTAGTGTTATTGCTTGTGATTGTCTTGCCTTATTTATCCTAATTGTGGTATTTTACACAACAAATGGTATTAGAACTAAGGTTTAGTATCAAGATTAACAATTACAGTAAATATGGCGAGCACCAACTATGAATTCCTCTCTTGAGGCAATCCCAAGCAGTTCATCTGATCGCCTTTGCCTGTGGACGTACCTCACATTGAGGGAACCATGTAAATCTTGGTGTTATTATGTGTGATTGTCTTGCCTTATTTACCGTAATTGTGGTCTTTTGCACAACATAATATAATATATACTATGTATTTTTTTTTTCCTTATTTAACATGAAGCCTGTTTGTCTCTTTAAATGCCACTTGCAGGTGCTTCGTGTGTATTATGATAAGCGCCAGCAACGTCTTAATAGATTTCAGGGTAAAGGGGACGAGTTCCAATCAGTCAAAAGAAAACGCGGTTCATCTTCTCAGAGCAGGGAAAGATCTCCCAAAGTGAGGTCAATGAAGCTCACCAGAGTTGACAATGAAACTGGACAGTTGGACAAGCAGAGATTTAATAGATCACCTGATACTGTTAACCAATTTATGGAAGAGAAAAATGTTTTGGCCGCTCATTCAGGAGAGCAAAACATTAATTTGCAAACAATTCAAGAGTATGATGATCTAGAAACCGGGGATGCGGGACCAAGTGAAGATGAGTATCATTCCTTTATCAATCGGTGTACCTTTTCGAAAAATAATCCTACTCGTCAAAGAAGGTTTTCATGGACGGATGAAGCTGACAGGTAAAGAAAGATGTATAAAATATCATTGGGATCATTTCGTAAAGGGCTCAAGTATAAAAATTCCATGCCAAGTTGGCCAAGTGGTATAGTCGTTTGGAAGATTACATGATAATTATATAAATTGATTTGTCAAAATTACCTGATGGTAGAACTTCATCTTATGCGTGTATGCCATACATGTACTTCTATGCTTGGGGTCAAGTGTCTGTTTGATCTATCTGATGATTGAATTAATTCCTTAATGGAGAGGAAAAGTAAAGAATAAAATTCTTTACATGTTATTGATTTTATCTCTTTGTATTCACCTAACATAGTATCTTCCTTTCAGGCAATTGGTGATCCAATATGTAAGACACCGTGCAGCTCTTGGGGCAAAATATCATCGTACAAATTGGGCTTCACTTCCTGACCTTCCAGCACCTCCAAGTACCTGTAAGAAAAGAATGGCATTGCTGAACGGTAACAGAAAATTTAGAAAAGCCCTAATGAGGCTCTGTAACATGCTCAGTGAACGGTATGCTAAACATCTAGAAAAAGCCCAGAACAGCTCACTAAATAAAGATGATTGCAGACTGCTTGTGCGAAGTTCACTTGTGGAAGGTCTCAACAGGAATTTTTCCAATAGTGAAGAACATATCCAACAGATGGGTTTGGAGGAAATGCCATGGGATGATATTGATGAAAAAAACATAAAAATAGCTCTTGATGAGGTTATTCTGTACAAGAGGATGGCTAAACTGGAGACCTCCAAAAGCGTTGGATCTGCATATGAGGAGTCGTCAAATCTAAGCAAGAATGCTGAAAAATATGTAAATGCCACAACTTTCTCTTTCATAAATATTTCGTGTCTATTACTTCCGAAATCTTTTATTTGAGAATACAACCTATTACTTGGATTGCGCTCCATTTGGAGCTTCGTTTTAGTATTATTACTTATAAAAAAGAAAGAAAGTTAATTTGAGACAAGACTTAGCATACATTGATGCAATTAAGTGGCTGTAGCGTTCAATCAATGTGATTGAATGTATCAAACTGGTTGTTCTCTCTCTCTCTCTCTCATTGTCAATCCCCAGTAAGTACCAAGCTATGAGGACCCTTCCAATTAATCAAGCCTCACCATAATGTGCACATTGATGTTCAGCAATATAAATGTATGCTTTTTATATACGTGCTTTTGAATGCCTGACTGGCTATAACATATATTTTTGCTTGCAGGATTCTCAGGAATCTGAATTGGTTGCATCATATGCTCCTCGTCAGGATGTTCAGAACCATGGTGGGATACTACAGAAAATTTTTGTCCGAAAATCACGTCATCGCCTTCATCAGAAGTTTGTTAAGCTTTTGAATGAAGGGGTAAATGTTAGTAGACGAGTATATGAATCATTGGCTGTTTCCAATGCTGTAGAGCTATTTAAGCTTGTCTTTTTGAGCACCTCGGCAGCACCGGCAGTACCGAATCTGCTAGCAGAAATTTTACGGCGTTACTCACAGCATGATCTTTTTGCAGCATTTAGCTACCTTAGAGAGAATAAAATCATGGTTAGTTCTGTTTTTCTGGTTCTTTGATTGCATGCATTCTAAGGTGATTGGCTATGCAAATGGATTCAGGTCCTAGTATGGTACATTGTCAAGTCAATTTTTTGGTAGTGGGAGATAAGCATGCAGTCTCATCCTCTTAAAATCATATATTTAATTAAACTCATGTTCCTTTGGGCCTTCTTTTGGTCCTTGTAGCTCATTTGGCTATTATCAAGCACTATTGCACCACCATGTCCATGTCTTAAATGTTACTCAAATCTAGAGTCATGTTGATGTGCTTAGTAATCAAAACCATATTGGATGTCAAATAAACCAAAGGAGTTGTTTTCTGTTCCAATCACTGAGTGAACCGCTGGTTGATAAATATTTATTGTTGTGTTGTGCATAATAAAGATTAAGTGTTAAAAAAAAAAGGCAGCACAGACATGCATGCCATCCTGAACCAACCTTGCACTTCATGCTTCATGTCACGACTTCAGATTGTTTCCACAAATTAACTTTCTAACCATGTGTTACTTTGTTACTCATGCCCCAGTCATACCAATCAGTTCGTAACCTGTTTAATCCCAAACCTGCCTTTTCATTCAACCAGGCTAGGCCTGGATTTGACTGGTTCACGTATAGATCTGGTTGTAAGAGAATTGAATTGAAAGTGTCTAGCTCAGGGTTCAGCTGGTCCAACTGCCAGGTTAGACCGGTTCTCATAAGTAAGAGAATGTGATTCCAACTAGGTAGGGAGCTCATTGTTTGGGCCAAGTTTCAATTAGTTTCAAAAGAGAATGTGATTCCAACTAGGTAGGGGGCTCATTGTTTGGGCCAAGTTTCAATTAGTTTCAAGCCAATGACCTCTAGCTCAAATGACGACTCCCCCCCTTATAAGAAAGGAGTTAGAGGGTTGGTTATGAAACCAACTGGATGCATGTGTAACTTACCAATAAAATATATATACATCAAACAGTTTCAATACCATTTGTGTCTAACTGTGTAGTAAACCTGCATATATGTTGTATAAACTCTCTGGTCTTGGATAAATTTTGGGTTGTAAAGATGTAGTAGTTCAAACAAGATGTCGAAATAATAACATCCACGCCCAAACTGATAAACAATATGCCAAAAGGGTTATTTCCATTGATAAGTTGCGAAGAGTTCAATCGTAGATAATCTCTTAACTATCCCATCAATGAAGTGAAGATTCATTAAATTGTTAAATAAACATTACTAAATGATAATGTGATGTGCTTCCATGCCAATACAATGTAACCCATCCAATGGTATTTAACATCCAGAAAACTGCCAAATAAAATGCATCTCAAGCTGAAATATCAGAAGTACTGTTTGTCTGCTACGTGGTTTTTCAGTGGCTGTTGCAGAATAGCCTGTTGATCTGCGCCTTTGGCATTAGGATGTTCCCCATCTTTAAGTGTAGGGGTCCTGATGCTGACATTGTCCAGACTTTCCTTCAGTAAGATCTGCAGTTGATGGGTTTCTCTGTGGAATGAAGTGTCCATCTGTTGTTGGTGGGTCATATTACTTGAGAGCAGTGTATTGCTTTGTTCTCTCTCTCACACATATTGGAAACAGCATTGGAGTTTAGTATATTATTTCTTCACTTGCCTACGCTTATAAATTCAATAAGAGATGTCCATGTTATATTTCTGGCATTTTTTTTTTATATAATGTTATAATCCCTTTATACATGGAGAGTAGCATGGAATATTTTGCTTGTTTCTAATTTTTCTGAGTTTTGGAATTTTGTTCTTTTCTACACTCTTGGGGTTCTCTTGTATACTTTTATGTGTATTAAGGTTGCGTCCCTTTGCCCTTTCAATGAACTTACATTGCTTATAAAAAAATGAGTGGTTCTGTTCATATGACTTACTTTTTTTTGTACCTTCTATATCCATCTTACAGTTCTATTCATCTAATGTGAGATTTCTACATAAATTGCCTTCTTATCCCAAACTTTCACATTTTGGTAGGTTGGGGGTAACGGGACTCAACCTTTTGAACTTTCACTACAGTTCTTGCATGGCATTTCTAAGTCAAAATTTCCAATTAATACTGGAAAGAGAGCTGCTAAATTTACTAGTTGGCTCCACAAAAAGGAAAAAGATCTTATGGAGAGGGGTATAAACCTTGCTGAAGAGTTGCATTGTGGTGACATTTTCCATTTGTTTGCTCTAGTTTCTTCAGGTGAACTGTCCATTTCTCCACACTTGCCCGATGAAGGTGTTGGAGAGGCTGAAGACCTGAGAAACTTGAAACGTAAAAATGATAACAATGAATCTTGTGTTAGTGATAAGGCGAAGAAACCGAAAACCTTAGTGTCAAGTGAGGGTGAAATTGTTTCTCGTCGTGAAAAAGGTTTTCCTGGCATCATGGTATCTGTACGTCATGCAACAATTGCGATAGCCAATGCTGTAGAATTGTTCAAAGATGAGAGTAGCTGTACTTGTGAACAACTTTTTCTTGATGGGAATGATCCATCCACCATTGCTTTCAGTCAGAGCAGTAGCTCCCCTCATGCTGAACATATGAAGGAAATTCTTAATTCAGATGCCTTTGTCCCTGTAGCCAGGAATCATAGTGAGTCACCTTGGGAAGCTATGGCAGGCTTTGCTGAACATTTGATGTCAAAACCTTCTGATCAAGAACAAGTAAGTCCCATCCATCCTGAGGTTTTTAGGACTGTTTCTGCTGCCATTAAGAAGGCTGGTGACCAAGGTTTGAGCATTGAAGAAGTTTCCCGATTCATAAATATGCCAGGTAGAAATGCTATATCTTTTGTGTTCTAATGAGCGTACATGTGTCTGCTTTCAGTTTCAGGAAGAATGATATTCATGTGTATGTTTCATTGGATTAATTATTTTCTTCTTGTTCCTATTTAGAAAAAGAGATCCCTGAACTTATCATTGACGTGCTACAAGCATTTCGCCAAGCCTTCAAGGTTAGATTTTCTAATGCTTTAGCCATTGAAAATATATTTTAATCTTGAAAAACTGCTATTATGGTGTACCTGCAGTACTGTTGTACACTGCCCCATGCATGGTGGGCTTGGTCCTACCTTCTTACATCCCATATGGCATGTCAAATGTGTGCTCTATGTTTTGTTGTTGTCCTGTTTAACATTATTAGAACTAGAAGTTCAGTCAGAGTTGGGTACTAAAATTAGAGTTTATGAGTAATGGTTCTTGTTTAGGTGTGGCTGAATTTGTTTCCGGTAGCAAGCCAATTATGAGCTTTTTGGTGGAAGAGGAATCGGGAAACATCAGAAGAATTTTGTCACAAACTGGCTTCTTAGAGTCTTAAGTTTCAACTTGGAATGCTAGGGTTGGGCTAGCTAATTTGAAATCTTACCTGAAGATGTTCATACATGTGATTTTAATACTTTAATCACATATCTGAGTTAAACCTTGCATTTTCCATTGGTTCAAATGTGTGTTTGCTTTATGCAGGTCAATGCTTATGACTCCGTTCGTGTTGTTGATTCTCTATATCGTTCCAAGTATTTTTTGACTTCAATGTCTGATTTTTCTCAAGATATCAAACTACCTTCATCAATGAGGTCCTTGGGAAGAACTGATGACAGCCATTTGATCCTCCTGCCAGAAAATCGTCTTATTGATCATGCTAATTCACAGAGAAAAATTAACTTGAGTGAGGGCAATCTGCACAAAGTGACAATCCTTAATCTTCCCGAGGAGGTTGCTGGGCCCTCAAATGAAAATCAAACAAGCATTTCCTTGAAGGTTGTAAGCAGGGCGAAACTGTTTTACCTGCAGGAGAAAATGAGGATGAAACTGTTATAATCTGTTCTGGTGAAATTTGTATGCCAATATTGCCATGGATAAATGGAGATGGGACCATTAACAAAATTGTTTATAAGGGACTTAGACGCCGTGTTCTTGGACTTGTGATGCAAAATCCTGGGATATTAGAGGTACATGCCTTTTTCAGTTCATCCTTTATGTTTTACAAAAATTCTTCATAGTTTGCAAAATCTTTCTTTTAACAGGTGACCCCAACAAAAAGAAATGGTTTAACTCAGGAGAAAGCGCTCATTTTTTCTTCTTTTCTTTTTTGGTTGTTAATGAGAAAGCTTCAAAATTTTAAACTAGCAGTGATGTTTTCACAAAACTTTTTAATTTCAAAAGTATCTTGTAGAACGTATTGTATTTTTGCAAATTGCTTCAAAATTTTGAAAGAGCTTTGTGGTGGAGGTGCTGGGTGGAGCAATGATGTTGTCACAAAACTTTTAATTTCAAAATAATCTTGCCGAACAAATTGTTTTCTTGCAAATTGCTTCAAATTTGAAAAGGCTCTATGATGGTGCTGCTGTGTCTGCAGCAACAAGGTTCTTTGGCAGTGCTTATTGATTTCATTTCTTTGGTCCTCAAAGAGGAAAAAAAAGAACCAAAAGGAGTTGAGTTGCTGTGCTGCAGGTTATCTCCAAATTCCAGTTGGCCCCCCTTTGCTTTAGCCATGACTCCCATTGGTCCACTCCGTCAGAGCACACAGAAGTTTTAAATGTTGAATGTGATGTTTAGGCTTAGGTTTATTGGGAAGAAAGAAAAAAGCCTTTTGTTTCATCTAGGGCCTCTCTTTGCCCACCCCCCGCCAGGAGGTGGGGGGTTTGGCAGCTTCTTTTAGACAATCTTTTGATGTTTTCTCACTTTGCTTTTTGATCTTTTTTGTTAGGATGACATTATTCGTCAGATGGATATATTGAACCCTCAGGTAAACTTTTGAATTCCTTATTTTTATAGGTGTATGGTGAAGGTATACAGCCTACAGAGCTTAAATTATCCTACTATGCAATAGATGTTGGAAAACATTAGTCCCTCGCCCTTTGTGAATAATTTCCTTTACTCCATGTGGGGATCATCAATTTTGGTCATCATTTGATGAATTTGCGTATCTATGGACTACTACTTGTTCGTCCCTTGTGAATAAATGCTAATGTAAGTTCTAAATTTCTTACAGAGCTGTAGAAAACTGTTGGAGTTGATGATTCTGGATGAACACCTCTATGTAAAGAAGATCCATCAAACTACATCCAATGTGCCCCCTACCATTCTTGGTTCTCTCCTTGGGAGCAACCTCAGCATTACAAAATCTGTTTTTCGTGACCATTTCTTTGCAAATCCCATGAGTGCATCTTTACTGTAGGGAGCTTTAGCTTGCTAATATGATATTTATCAGAAGTTCCCAACTTGGCCTCAGCCTAGAAAACAACTTCAGCGTTCGAAAGTTGGTTTTTGCTGAGAAGACTTCTTCCTCTTTAGTACTCTTGTGGGTTTGTGGGTCAGATTTGGGTAGCATTGAGTGCAGATTTCTTGTATAGTATGTGTGATTTAGGATTAAACTCTTGAAGCTGACAGGCAACTTTCTTTCTTCCGTTAGAGTTTTTTGTATAGCTTCACATTTTTGTACTCCCTGTTCGCTAAAAAAAAACCCAATATTTATAAAGTAGAGAAATGTACAAACAAATGTTTTGTATTTTAAATTAAGGAAACCAGTGAAATTCCATGGTGGCCCATCTTTTGCTAGTGAGTTAACCACAATTAATTCTGAATAATATGCTTATGACGTCATCAATCCTTGTGAAAATCCTAATGCAATTTTTGAAAAAAAAATAAAGGGTTAACTACTAAAAACCCCATGAAGGTTTGAAGTCTTTATTTTTTACCCCTTATGTTTTCATTTCTATCACAAGAGGTATTATAGTTTTCATAAAGACTAAAATGGTATCTTAGTTAACTTTCCATCCAAAACTTAACGGAACGTCATGTTAGCATTAATTACATTACATCATATGTTCTATAATTAATTTTTTTGATTTTTTTTAAATAATTAAAAAATTAGTTTTTTTTTCAAAAAAAAAAATTGGGGTGACTACGGCCATTTGGGGGGTGGGGTGGCTGGCCACCCCCAAACTGGCCACATGAGGTGGCCAACAAATTCATACATTTCCGAGCGTAGAGGTTATTTGTAAAAACTTTTGATATTTGGTGCAGGTAGAAAAATACTTAGACCCTAACACATAGTAGAAAAACAACCAATAAGAAGTTAACAAAACACACCGTTGATAGGTTCCTTTTGAACTCTTGGTCAATGGACATGTACAGTGAGTGAGGGGTAAGCGTTTCAAATGATTTCGAGGTGGCTGTTCTTTCTCCTTTGCAAGCAACTTTAGTTTTCCTTTTGGTTGGATTTTTGTCTTTGTTACAACTCCTTCTACACTTATTGTGAGTTGTTTCGGGAACTTGTTCAACTCTGCTGAATTGGCCATTTTTTTACCCTTAATTAAAAAAAGAAACAAAAATGGTAGATAGAGTATGCCAACTCAATGGAGATGTATACGAGATGAACTCCAAAATGCAAAAAACAAACAAAATAAATAAATAAAAATTGAGCTTTATTTGCCATATAAACAAGAATAAAATTTGATGGTATAAACTTGTAGAGGATATGGTAATGGCGTCTTTTGTGGCTCCTCTTAGAGGACCCCATCCATTTTGACATTCGTCTCATCCAATTTTTCTAATATTTTTTGCACAAGGTCGACAATGTAACGCAACTCTTTACTACAATTGAGGTTTATGGAAAACTTGGGTTTGATATAATTTCCTAGACACCCCCAACACTTTCAATCTCTTAAAGATGGATGACATACAAGCCATGACTCATATGATAAATAAAAATGTGTATATTTTGCACAACCATACCAAGGCCATGCCTAATTTCCTATAAATAGTTTATAACATGCATCTCCAAAAAATATAAAATGACATATTTTAATATTTATAAAATATTATTATTTAAAAATATATTGGATTTACGCACAAAATGATAATAATAATAATAATAAAAATCCAATAATTTTAAAATGTATCATCCATGTTATTACATGGAATAATCACATAAAAAATATCAATCATAAACTCATAGAAAAATATCAATCAAATTTATTTATTTATTATTTTATTTTAAATTTATAAGAGTATTTTTGCCTTATTATAAAGATTCAACAAACCGAAATTTTGAATTAAGAGATGAATTATAAAGATTTAAAATTTGATGGTGTGTTTGAATCTTGAAAGTGAGATAATATTTTAAGTCCTGGCACAAAAGTTGACTTTCACAATTTCTGTAGCCAAAGTTCACACGAGTCACCAACCATCTGGCCACCCCCAGTGGTTGACGTGTACGGCCCAGATTCAACCTCCCCCCTCTCTGCTCCCCCCTTTCCCTCTCAGCCTTCTTCCTTCCCCTTCGATCTCTCTCTCTTTCTCTCTCAAATTGGAACATGAATTAGGCGGAGCAAAACCAAGAAAACCCAGTAACCCGTTAACCCAATTTCTTGAAAGGAATGGCCGAAAGTGCAGTATCATCCCCAAAACCCCTCCAACCCTCGAACCCCATCGACCCAACAACAACAACGGCAATAGCAACGGCAACACCCACACCCACAAACACCACAATTCCTCAAAACCCATCGAATTCTACGTCGAACCCAGCGTCCATGCGCTCCCCTTCTCCCCTCTCGCACTCCCATTCACCTTCCATTGACCACATCTCCTCCCCTCCCCAAATCCCTCTCCCCCCATCCCAACAACAACAACAACAACAACCACAGCAGCTCGCCGCAGCCATTGGATTAGATTACCAGCAACAAAAGCAACAAACCCAACTACAGCAATCCCAGCAGCAGTCACAAACTCTGGCCCAGAATGCCAACGCCTTGGCGAATTACCAAATCCAGCAAAGCCTGTCGCGCTCCCAGTCCATGTCTCGGCTGAACCAATATCAGCAACAACAGCAGCAGCAGCAGTTCGGGGTCATGAGGCAACAGCAGCAGCAGGGAATGCATGGGAATGTGAATTTTGGTGGGTCTGGTGGGATTCAGCAGCAGACCCAACAGCAGCAGCAGCAGCAATTGGGTACTGGCGGGAACCTGTCGCGGTCAACACTGATAGGGCAGAGCGGCCACCTGCCCATGTTGTCTGGCCCAGCCGCTGCGGCCTTCAACTTGCAGTCCCAGTTGTTGGCCTCGGTAAGAAATTGAATTATCATTGAACTCTAATTTCGTCTAATCAGTGTTTGTAGTGTCCTTTGCCTGTTTTGGAATGTGAAATTTTGAGTTGGTTTTAGTTTTTAGAAGCAGGAAAAGGATGGGATTTGCAATTGTTCAAAGATGGTACCTCTGTGAATGTTCTATTTGATATGACCACTTCTTGGGGGAAGCCCTTCTGCACAACCATGTCATTCTTGTCCTTAACAATGAACTATTGGACGTGGTTTATGATTATCGACGATGAATTGGAATTTTATCGACGCCAATCACATCCTAGAATACGTAATCGTATATTTAAGTAAACTCGATCGCAATATGAAGAAAATCAACCAAATACGTATCACTATGCCATTTTACCTGTTTATGATTGGTTTGATAAATATCCTGTTCCTGTATTTTAATTATGCAGTACTTGGTAATTCATTCGGAAACCCATTACATTTGTTTTTTGTTTTTTTGTTTTTGTCTTTGAATTGTGTATCATCTATGTCTCGTAAAACAAGTGAAATTGTGGGTGTAGCCGAGGCAGAAAGCTGGGTTGGTCCCAGGCTCTCAATTCCATTCAGGTAATTCGCCTGGTCAAGCTTTACAAGGACTGCAAGCAATGGGGATGATGGGGCCACTCAATGCGCTAAGAGCAAATGGGGCTCTCACTTATGCGCAGCGACTTAACCTGAGCCAAATGAGGCAATTGCAACAGCAAAGTCCTCTTGGCTCTCAACAGGTATAATGTTTCCTTATCTATACGCTGTTGCTAGATTTGCATAATTGCTAATGGCTGTGCGTTTGCCATTTTAGTCGTCAGCTATATGTTGCTGTATGGACGTTATTATTTGTTCTATTACGAAGGGTACATAACTTAGTTTTTTTCTTATTGGGTTGTGTACTTAGTTGACTTTTCAAACTAAGATATGTCAGTCTTGCTTCCGAAGTTTGCATTACCTATAACCCCAGATATCTCTCAAATTAATTACATGAACTCTTTTTGGAAGAATTTTGATTTAATTTACGCTTTTTACCCAATCTTCAAAATTGGTAAGTAGCTGCTTTCTGCAATAGTAGGGGTAAGCGGTCATGTTGTGATTGACTTTCTCCTTGGATGCCCCAAATTCAATAACATTTGGAAATTTTTCCAAAAGTGGGACAGGGAAATCATTTACTAACAAAATCCCTTGTACATAATCATGTTATGCTACCTTGGGGGTACTTGAAGTCCTGTGAATATGAGTCATTCCATTGTGTTCTACGTCACTTTTGAAATCAGTCCTATTTGTTTTTCTTTAGCTCAGAGCATATGAAATCAGCCTATCCCATAGCATGTGCAGGATCATTTCCACAATTTAACCACTTGCTTCAACCACTTTTTTTTAATCTTATTTTTTAATACTATCTCGTGAGTCTACTTTCTGAAGATGAATCAATTTTTTCATGTGATGGATACACTCTAATTGGTGATTTTGTGAATTAATAGCTCATTAGTGTTTTTGATATTCTTGATTGATACAGATGTATTAGAAGATTTATAAGCTTTCACAATCTTATGTGATGCTGTTATGCTGAATTATTTGTGCATGTTTTTACATTTTAAACTTTTATGCGTGATTATTACATCCACTCTTTATCTTTACAAACTTACAGGTTCAAAGCTTACCGAGGACGTCACAGCTGGCATATATGAACTCTCCGTTACCTGGGTTGGCTCAGAATGGACAGCCTACCATGATGCAGACACAGCAACAGTGGTTGAAACAAATACCTCCAATCTCTGGTTCTGGTTCTAGTTCTAGCTCGGCTCAACTCCGTCTTCAACAACAGAGGCAAGCCATCTTGCAGCAGCAAATGGCTTCATCTACTCAGTTGCACCCAAATTCTATGGCCCTGAACCAACAGCAGCTATCCCAGCTAGTACAGCAGCAGCAACCAATGGGGCATCCACAACTACATCAGCAACAACAGCAGCAACAGCAGCAACAGCAGCAACAGCAACAGCAGCAGCAACAACAACAACTGCAACAACCAGCACAACAACAATTGCAACAACTGCCTTTGCATCAGCAGCAGCAGCAGTATTCTCCAAGGATGCCCGGACCCACAGGTCAGAAGTCCATGAGTTTGACAGGATCACAGCCTGATGCTACTGCATCTGGTACAACTACACCGGGGGGAAGTTCGAGCCAAGGAACAGAAGCAACTAATCAACTTCTTGGGAAGAGAAAGATACAAGATTTGGTTTCACAGGTCTTTTCACTGTTTCCAGTCTGTTAATTCTGTTATTTTCCTCTTGATGTTGAGTTTATCTTGCTTTTCATTGCTCTGATGATATATTTTTCACTGTGTTTGTGCTCAGGTGGATTCACAGGGAAAACTGGATCTAGAAGTCGAGGATCTTCTATTAGAGATTGCCGACGACTTCATCGATTCTGTGCGGCTCTTTACTGTGGCTAACATTTTTCTTTTCTTTTATTTTAGGATGCACATACATGTCTGTACATATGTATGCCCCTCTATAGTACCTAGGTTGCGTTCTTCGCTTTTGAATTATATTTCGATTACTTAGATATATATAAAAAATGTACGTCTCTCTATAAGTCCAAATAGAAACACTCTCTCTCTCTCTCATGAAGTTTAATCTTTCTTCAAATTTCTGCTAGATTGTTCTGTAAGTTTCATATGAATATTAGTTTTATTAATATTATAATATCTTATATTAATCTTCTAAAAATGACAAACTTATATAAACCTTAGGCTTCGTTTGGTTCACGGAATAGACCTTGGAAAGGAGAATAGCTAATCTACGGTATAACTATTTCTTTGTTTGGTTACACTATTCCTAGGAATAGTTTATTCCTATGGGACTACTAATCCCATACATACAAGATTAGCTAAGCCACTAAAAAATGAGTGGCTTAGCTAATCCTTAAAGAATGAAATACATTTTTCAAAAATACCCATATAATTTTTTTATTTTATTTTAAACTTAAAACAAAACAAAAAAAAAAATAAAGTGGGTGGCTTGACCACCCACCCACAAAAGTGGTGCACCACCCCCGTCACATTTTGACATTTTGAGCCACCCCAAATTTGCTTCAAGGGTGGTCGCGGCAACCCCCCGTTGATTATCGGGGTGGCTCCCGGTCACTTCTATGGATTGTGTGGTCAGCCACCCATTTTATTGTGTTTATTTATTTATTTATTTTTAATATGAATTTGAAAAAAAAAAAAAGGGGTTTTTAAATAATTTTGATCAATTCCAATTTTTGCATGTGTGTTGTTATCAAACTAAGAAATATGAATAGCTATTCTATTCCACACTCTTCTATTCTCAGTAGTAGCCATTTCTTTTCCAATGAACTAGACATTCCGCGAACCAAATACTTAGGAATAGGAATAGCTATTCTATTCCTCACTCTTCTATTCCTAGTAGTAGCCATTTCTTTTCCAATGAACTAGACATTCTGCGAACCAAATACTAAGGAATAGGAATAGCTATTCTATTTCACTCTTTTATTCCCAGTAGTAGCCATTTCTTTTCCAACAAACTAGACATTCCACGAACCAAATGAGGCCTTAGTGTTATTCATCATGTTTGAGTATGCATGGTTAACATGAATGTAGTTAGCATTAGGGTAATTATGATGTTTAACAAACTGGTCCAACATAGCTTAATGAGCTAAAATTTCAGAAAGAAGTGCAGTCCTGCACTTCAGTAGCTCCATCATTGGCATCTCAAAGTTTGAAATTTGTCCTGTTGGATAGATATAGTTTTATCTAGTGTCCCTGTAAGATACTTGAGTATATTTTCTTTTCTTCTTTAAGGAAATAATCTGGAGCTGGGATTACAGCTTTAGAACATTGTTTCTAGTTTGCAATAACAACTGGAAATTGCCACTGTAGTCTGTCTACCTTGATGTACCCTATACTTTGCAATGACATTTGTGGTTAACAATTTTGTGTTTTAGCTGAGATCATGATGGTCTTACAGATAAGGACTTGTGTTTATTTTCAGGTTACTACATTTGCGTGCAGTTTGGCAAAACATCGGAAATCTTCAACTTTAGAGTCCAAGGATGTGTTGCTACACCTAGGTTTGTGCTGAACTACAACATCTTTCATCAGTAGTTTTCTCATGATATGTATAAGATAATGGTTATATGTAACACAAGAAATTCATCACTGATTTCTCTGGTTACCCTGACTGGCTGAATTTTAAGAAGAGATAAAACTTCAAATGGTTTGAAAAAGAGTGGCTTGAATAAGTTTCTGATTCTGCCTGTTGATTTGTTGGTGTGAATTTATTAGTTCTTTCACTTTAATATCTGTTTGTTGTCAAATTTCATGTTCATCTACTCACTCTGATTTTTAGTTGTTTTGATTTAAATTTTTATTGCTGAATACTTGTATTTTTAGACAGTTGCTTATGTTTCTCCTGTGATGATTAGTTATAGTGATTTTCTTATTCTTTTTGCTCCTTCTAGTTAGGTGTTTCCTTTTGTATACTTTCTGTGTACTTAGGGGTGCCTTACGCTTTTAATGATATGTGTCGATTATTTATATATTTTAAATTTCCAAGTACTACTTTTCTTTATAAAAAGATATATAGAAAATACCTTCTTGAATGCACAGCAGAGAACAATTGCTAATTTTTCAGAACCTTGTTATTAGAAACAATTGTATACAGTGAAAAGAAAGATGGATGGTCAACAATTGTCTCCACCTGTTTCCAGCCATGGGTGTGTTTGCAATGTCAGTTTACCTGTTTCAGTTATAAGTTATGCTTTTACTGCTTGTCTTTCAACATTTGGTGAGTGGACAGTGAGTGCAGCATAGAAGAGGGGCCATAGGGACTTAAGAGTGTGTTTGTTTCGATCTAGAAAGTTTTCAGAAAGACATTTTTGACATTCTTCAGTGTTTGGTGCAGCTAAGAACCTTGGTCAACTGAAAACAGTTTCCCCTAGTCAACGAAAAACTAAGCATAACAGGAAGAAAAATATTTTCGCTTTTAAAGCACAAGCAATTTTCCCTGTGGCCAACCTCGACCACAGCTTAGACTTTTCTTGGTTGCATTGTTTAGGGCCTCGGTGACTTTGTCTCTATGTCCCTTGACCTCCTCTCCCTTGTCATTGAAGCACTGTTGTTCATCCTCTTTCTTGATTGGGAGCTCGGAGTTTTCGGCATTGGCATTTAGGGTTAATGGTTTTCCAAAAGAAGAGGGATTGGTATTGGGAGTTGGTGGCATTGTAGAGGGATTGGGAGATTGGCTCAGGGTAGAGGGGTTGCAGTGGCAACTAGAGCTGGCCAAGTAGATGGTGTCATCAATGTTATTATTGCGATGGTGGGTTTTTAGCGCAAGTACACTTGTTAGTGGGCGTGAGGCAGTGGCATTAAGATTTTTAGCCATCATTGTGCAAATTAGCAGCGTCTTGGCAGATATGGGTTTTTGGTGTTGTCTCGAGGTGTTTGATGCTAGTTTAAGGGTTTCAGGTTTTGAATCAGGAGTGGGGGACTTTATTTATGGTGATTTTATGTGATCGGCATTGAATGGTAAAGTGTGGGTATGAATGTTGATTTTGGTAGTCTTGGGCCATAGGGCACTTTGAGTACTTGGGCAGTGGGTGAGGTGATGATGGTTGGTTGTGATTGGTGATGGATTTGATGTGTGGGTTCCATTAACATTCAGTATTTGACCATGATTTTGGGGGAAATGGGAGTTTGTTTGTTGGCGGTGTCTATTTGCAGTGAAGCTAAATATTAGAAAATAGGGTAAAGTTTAATTAACCCCCTCAAACTACTACTCCAATGACAATCTACACCTCAAATTATCAATTGCAACAATTTACTCCCCAAACTACCAAAACAATTACAATGTACTCCCAATTTTAATAAAATGACGAAATTACCCTTACTAAAATAAAAACAAAATGACGAAGTTTAAGTATCACCTTTTAGATTGGAATAAGGTGTGTACTCCTATTAAGGAAGGTGGTTTAGGAGTTAGGAGTCTTCGAAGATTTAATCAAGCTCTCTTAGGGAAGTGGTTGTGGCGGTTTGCTCACGAGGAGGGAGCTTGGTGGCGATCGGTGTTGGTGGCTAAGTATGGGGCGGATTGGGGAGGTTGGTGAGGCCATTTCCTCTCATGGGGTGGGTCTGTGGAAATTCATTTGTATGGGTTGGCAGAATTTTAGGAGGTTTTGTAAATTTGATGTTGGTGAGGGCTCTAATGTTAGCTTTTGGGAAGACATTTGGTGCTGATAGGGCTCTTAAGGAGGAGTATCCCGCCTGTTCAACATGTGCTAGGTTCAAGGAAGCGTCTATAGCGAGAATATGGAGCATTCTAGCAACTCCATGCAATGGAATATTGAGTTCACTCGGCTGATCCATGATTGGGAGGTGGGGGCTGGCCTCTTTGTATAAGCTTATCGATTGTAAGTTGCGAGGTGAGGGAAAGACAAGTTATGGTGGATGCCTTCTAGAGGGGCTTTTTGAGGTCAAGACATACTATCGAGTGCTTTCGACTTGCGGGTCAGACTCCTTTCCTTGGAAGAGTGTTTGGAAGTCCAAAGCTCCTCCGAAGTGGCGTTCTTTGTGTGGGCATAGTAAGATCCTTACCCTAGACAATCTTGGGAGGAGGGTTTGGTGTTGGTGAACAGATGTTGGTTATGTGAAATGGATGGGGAATCGGTTGATCATCTCCTTATTCATTGTGGGGTAGCCAGAGACTTGTGGAATGCTTTCTTTGCTCGTTTTGGGCTGTGTTGGGTTATGCCTCGTACCGTCAAGGAGCTTTTAGCGAGTTGGTGGTCGTGCCCGTTCGAGGCTGTTGTGTGGAAGATGGTCCCTCATTGTATATGGTGGTGCATTTGGAGGGAAAGAAATGATAGATGTTTTGAGGGCACGCCGAGGACTCGAGAGGAGCTCCTCCATTTTTTTCTTGTCACTCTTTTTCTTGGACTCTGACTGGCTTGCTCCATGAACTATTAGCTTTGTAGATTTTCTTACATTATTCTCTTTCTCCCCAGTCCTACGCTATACGATGTTCCATTGTACTATTAGCATGCTAGCTTTTTGATATAACATATTGACTTATCAAAAAAAAAATAAAAACAAAATACTAAAATTTAATTTTTTTTTTCAAAAGTTTAAGGATGTTTTTGTCTTATTGAAAATTCTATAGGAGTAATTTCGTCAATACAAATTCTAAAATGTAACTATCAATACAAATTTGAGAACGAAAAAAACTATCAATTCAACTATTAATGTGGTTTTTCCAACTATATTTAGTATCGGTGACAATGTTAGTGTACCAACCACCCACCAAAATACCATATTTTATATCTACCACGTTTCACCAAAAAGCCTCTCTCTCCACATTGTACCTCCATAACCACTTTCGCAAGAGAGCCTAATTGAAAGTAAGCGAAGTCCTAATCCCCAAACCTCCCAGATAAAGGGAGTACAAACCTTTTTTTTTTTTGGAAAAGTCAATAGAATATAAAAAAAAGCGCAGAAGGGCGCAACCCTTGGTACACTAGGAGTATACAAAGGGGACTAGGGTGAGGGGAGAAATAAGAGAGAAAATCAGAAAAACTAATCACTTGTGGGGCCAACCACCCCTCAGTCCAAGTGAAAAGAGTAAAGAAGAACAAATGGAGGAGTTCCTTATGGGATCTCGATTTGTCTACAAAGCACCTATCATTACGCTCCCTCTAGATGCACCACATAATACAAAGTGGAACCATTTTCCAAACAACCGCACTCCTTGCACAGCCACCCGTCCACCAGCTTGCATATAAGTCTTTGACAATGCTAGGCATGACCCAGCAAAGACCAAACCTGGAGAAGAAAGCGTTCCACAAAGCCCTCGCAAACCCACAATGAAGTAGAAGATGATCAACCGACTCCCCATCCGATTCACAAAGCCAACATCTGTTTACCACCACCATCCTCCTCCTCCTAAGGTTATCCAAGGTGAGAATCTTGCTACGAGCAGTTGTTCACGCAAAAAACGCCACTCTCGGAGGAGTCTTTGGTCTCCAAATACTCTTCCAAGGAAAGGAAATGGGCCTGTGGGTCGAGAGTGCTCGGTAGAAAGACTTAACCTCAAAACCTCCCTTGCGTGAAGGCACCCACCACAGCTTATCTTTCCCATCCTCTCTCAACTTACAAGAATACAAACACCGGTAAAACGCAGCCAACACCTCCACCCCCCAATCATGAATTAACCGCTTAAACTGGATGTTCCATTGTATAACACCATTAGATCGCTCCACATTGTCCGCAATAGACGCTTCCTTGAAGCTGGCAATGTTGAACAGCCCGGGGAAAGCAACTTTAAGAGGTCTATCCCCACACCAAACATCTTCCCAAAATCGAATCTTAGTGCCATCCCCCGGATCAAATCTAATGTGACTCTTGAAGATTTGCCACCCCATACAAATGCATTTCCAAAGCCCCATTCCATGAGAATCGGAAACATCTCCGGAATGCCAACCTCCCCAAACCGCCCCATACTTGGCTTCCAAAACCCTTCTCCACCATGCCTCCTCTTCATGAGCAAAACGTCAAAGCCACTTGCCTAAGAGAGTTTGATTAAATCTCCTCACATTTCGAATTCCTAACCCACCCTCATCAATGGGAGAGCACACTTTCTCCCTCTCAACCAAGTGGAATTTGACTTCTTCATTCTTTCCCCCTCAAAGGAAGTCCCGTTGAATTTTCTCAATACGCTTCGCCACATATGCCGGGATAGGAAATAAAGACAACATATAAGTAGGCAAATTTGATAGAGTGGTCTTGATCAAGGTGACCCTAGCCCCCTTGGAGAGATACAACTGTTTCCAAGGAGCCAACCGCCGCGATATCAAATCCTCCAAGTCCGCCCACATCGCTTTGAGCTTGAATGAAGCGCTTAGCGGTAAACCCAAATACTTCAACGGCAAATCCCCTGTGCCACAGCCCAACACATCGGCTAACTGATCCACCTCACCCCGCAAGCCAATAGGAACCAAAGCGGACTTAGACAAATTGACCTTGAGACCTGTAACCGCTTCAAAGCAAACAAGAAGGGCCCCTACATGCCTGATTTGACTTTCATTTGCCCCACAAAAGACTAAAGTGTCATCTGCAAATAAAATATGAGAGACATTGACCCGGTTCAGTTCACTTGAGCCCACAGTAAAACCTGAAATCAGCCCCCTAGAGATAAAGGCACCAAGCATCCTGCTAAACGCCTCCATCACCAAGACAAAGAGAAAAGGAGAGCGAGGATCTCCTTGAACCCCACAAGAGCTCCCAAAGAAGTCGGAAGGCACACCATTAATCAGAACTGAAAAGTGGACAGACGAAATGCAATGCTTGATCCATGAGCACCATCTCTCCCCAAACCCACACCTCCTCAAGAGATAAAGAAGAAAGTTCCAATCAACATGGTCATAAGCCTTTTTCATATCCAGCTTACATAACACACCCAGTTCTCCAGACCTAAGCCTACTATCCAAACATTCATTTGCAACCAAGACCGAGTCTAAAATCTGTCTCCCTTTAACAAACGCATTTTGAGGCTTAGAAATGATCTTATCCATGACTCTCCTCATTCTATTCGCCAAGACTTTAGCAAACTTGCTTCCAATTAACAAGATGGAACTAAGAATTCCAAACCACCCCATAAGAAATTCCTTTGCAAACTTTCTATCATTAGCAACACCAACTAGGATAGGGAAGAGAGAGAGGATGTAGGTAGGAAGGTTGGAAAGCATGCTCTTAATCAATGTTATTTGCCCACCCTTAAATAAGTAGAGCCTTCTCCACCCTTCTAATCTTCTCTCTATTTTCTCAATAATTGTATTCCAAATTGGTTTAGCCTTGAACGGAGCACCAAAAGGGAGGCCCAAATATTTAATAGGCAAAGATGATACCCTACAATCCATAATATGAGCCAGACCATTCACATTTGGCACGTTGCCAACATGAACCAATTCTGGTTTAACCAAATTAATTTTCAACAAAGGAGCACACATTTCAAGTATGAAGGTAATCTAGTTCAATTCCACAAAAAGTAAAGGTATCATCAGCAAATAAGAGATGAGAGACAGATACTTCATTCCTAGCCCCATCGAAAAAATTGAGATAAAACCCCCATTCATGGCGGTTGACATCAAATGAAGGGGGGGGCAAAGGGTCCCCCTATCTCAACCTCTGTGAGCTATTAAAAAAATCACCGGAGGGTACCATTAATCAGAATAGAGAAGCACACAATGGAAATGTTTTGTGAAATCCAATTGTGCCATTTCTCTCCAAAGCCACATCTCCTAAGTATGTATAAATGGAAATCCTAGCTAACGTGGTCATAAACCTTCTTCAGGTCCAATTTTACATAAAACTCCGGCTCACTAGATATGAAGTGACTACCAAGGCATTCAATGGTGATGAGAACCGAATCCAAGATTTGACGATCTTTGATAAAAGCATTCTGAGTCTTCAAGATGATCTCCAAAACGATTTTCAATCTATTTGCCTGGATCTTCGCTATAATTTTATAAACTCCACTCACTAGACTGATAAGGCAAAAGTATTTAATCTTCAATGTAAGAGTAATGGAATTAGCATTCACACTCTTTTCAAATTTACCATGATCATGAAACTCAAGGAATAGCTTCATGACATCTTCTTTGATAACATCCCAACAAGATTGGAAGAAACCCATAGAAAAACCATCGGGCCTCGAAGCCTTATTTCCATTCATGTCTTGCAACACTTTCCCTCCCTTTCCTCAAAGGCTCACTCCACCCAAGCGGCCTCCTCTTCACTAATAGAGTGAATAGACCATCCAAATCTGGTCCCCAACGTATAATCAGTAAAGAGTTGAGAGAAAAATTGGACAATATGGTCTTCAAAGAGATATCACCATTGATAACTAGCTTCTCTATCATAATACATCTTCTATTAGAATTTGTGACCCAATGGAATAA
This sequence comes from Carpinus viminea, assembly GCA_013348765.1. Classification (NCBI taxonomy): domain Eukaryota; kingdom Viridiplantae; phylum Streptophyta; class Magnoliopsida; order Fagales; family Betulaceae; genus Carpinus; species Carpinus viminea. The sequence continues at coordinate 9,400,998 of CP054667.1, forward strand.
CTTGATATTTTTGTCACATTCTCTTTGAAAGAAACTAATGACTCGGAAATAATAAGATAGTAACATAGAGATTTACGCGGTTCAGTCTATAACCTATGTGATAAAGCCCTAAGGCTGTATTAAGTTCTTATTTCTTTGAGTAATGTTTACAATATTACGTGCTCCTATTTATAGAAGAATCATGTTGGATACAAATAGATTTCTACTTTAGCTAGGTGAGCTAGGTATAGTCTTTAACTATAGTTGGACTTTAATTGTAACTCAGTGATAGTCTTCAAGTGTGACTCAATGATATTCAACAACTATAAGTCAATAATAGTCTTCAACTGTGACTATTATTCTTGAATTCCATCATATACTCTTTAACACTCTTAACCACAACACCCTTGACTTTTTGTTTCTAGCTCACCTCCTTTAAGAGAATAGTCTTCTCCAATTCAACAGTAACCATATCCTTCCTAAACTTCTCCTAGTTTGAGAGAGGTCTTTGTTCTTCAAGCACATCCAAACCTTTTACATATCAAGAAGAGCCCTTTTATTATTCTCCATATTGCCAAACTCCGTTTCATTCCACATTCTTAAATAAACTTTAGGCGCTTTTAACTTTTGAGCCAAAAGATAACTAGGACAGCCGAAAAAATGATAGAACTCCGTCAGTGCCTCACCTTCTCCACAAAGCCACATGTTTTCAGATTTAAAATAACTTATCAAAAAAAAAAACTGATGGTCCATGTTTTAGGCCATAGACGTTGTAAAAAGCCTACTCAAATTGGGAAAAGGATCCTCTCCATTTCAAAATCCCTCCATTTCCTCCATTTAGTGTATTTTGAAGGGTAATACATTTAATGCACTACCCTCATTAAAACTCTTGGACAATACTACCCTTCAAAATACACTAAATGGAGGAAATGGAGGGATTTTGAAATGGAGAGGATCCTAATACCTCAAATTGGTCCTTGCGCTTCTAAATATGCACGTAACCAAGAAGCTACCCACACTGGTTTTGATCTTTTCCACAACTCTTGGAGATCAATTAAATACCACCAGAAGCCTTTTAAAATCCAACGACACCAATCTAAATGCTGACCTCCACAAACTTCACATGGTATTCCTAGAATTCTGCTCCAGTTTAGTCTCCTGCAAAGCCACTATATCAACTTTCCACGATCTGAGGAGATTTCTAAAACGTATTCGTTTATTCATATAATGCAACCCAATCACATTCCACAAAATAATTTTTGGCTTCATAAAGGAACATAAGACACCTTCCCTCTTCTACCGCCAGACTTTGATGCAGAATCTTTTGAGGCATAATTTATGGAGCAATTTAACCTTTACAATTCTCTACTACCTTTGGAACCAATTGAGAGGAGCTAGAAGGATTAGCACTGCTCAGAACATCCTTCTTGCGACTGGCTTCAATTTATGCAAAAAGTACCATAATCTCCTTCTCAAATTTACCGCAAGTATTCCCATAATTTACTAAAACCTTAAATCTTATTTTTTACTCACTTGGAGGTCTCTTGCTCAGAAAACTGGTCTCCTCTGATGTTGCTAGAAGAGGGTAAACATTGCTCACAGAAGATTGGCTCACCCCACGGAAAGTTAACCAAAGCCGAAATGATATCATTTCCACACTCTTCCCCATAACCTCCACTACCCCAAAGTAGGAACAGGAAGCAATTTCTTTCACAAGCAACTAGCCTCTACTAGGTGATCAGCCAAAGAGGGAGCTACAACATGAGCTATGCCAAGGCACAAGGCTTTCCTAGCATCATAAACCTCCAGCTGGGTCAAGCCCTCCCGCACCTGCTCCTAACCCACTCCCCAGCCCTCCCCTCTCCTAAACACAATGGATGAAAATAAGGTCCTTGGGTTTAAATCAGGGACTGTAGCCCTCTTCGCCTTCCTCGGAACAATTGCCCATTTTTCAGATTCGGCTGCACCACAAGCAACAGTCACACAGGCATCACCCAACGAGACATGAGCATTATTACCAGAGGACCCAGCAACCCCCACATCAGGAATAGAAAAAGCCCAGAGATGGATTTCAACTCTGAACTTCAAACGATGATGCCTGGCTAACAGAATGTGGCGCCTCTGGCAAAAGACTGTCAGGAAGTGGGATCACTGAGATAGCAGCAAACAAATTCCCCTCCCGAACCCCTTTAGAACAATCCACCAAGAGCTCAAAGATACGTGTCATAGCTTCTGGTGGTTCCATGGTCTTGGAGGACGGGGTTGATGAGCCAAATCCACATACCAGCCAGCGTGTGTACTGACAGAAGCCTCACCTTTTTTAGACATCTTTTCCGTGATAGACATTGGGAGAGGTCGTTGACTGCAGCGCAACAGTCTGCCTTCCTCCCAGATCTCCTCCACTGCGGGGCGGCAGGCACCTGCGACAGATCTGGCAGAGGAAGCGTGGCTTGAACAGGATGGCTGCTTGGGCCCTAACCTGCATCTTGGCCCAAAGAGGAAGACCCAACTCTTGCACGTCTTTTCCACTGTGAAGTGGGTCTAGGTTTGGCCCGGGTTGGATGAAAAGAGCGGGTTCCATTAAAACCAGGAGGCATTGATTTTACCCGAGAAAATCGATCGAATAACTCCTCTTCATCTTTCGTAAATCCGCACAACAGAGGCCCCCTCCTCTAGTTCAAACTCAAACGTCTTAGCTTCAAAAAATAAAAAATAAACTCCCCATAACAGCCATCATGAAACCCCCTACACACTCAGAAACCTGCGCCAAAGCCAGGGGATGCTTAAGACTGATGCGGGAATATGGGATGAGAAGTCAAAATATTGTGTGTTGACAAAAATATATTATCAGCATCTTTAAGAATTCGACAAAATATAATAAGTGACTTGGCTTCTTATTGAGCCACACACAATTATAGTGCCCACTTGTTTAAATGCTAAGTTACACTGGTATAGATTGAAGTATCATTTCACAAATTGGGATCAATTATTCCTCATATTTTGTTATGAAAGTGTCCCTTGCCTAGAATGTGGTAGTACCTTGCCAGCCAGCCAGATCCTTCAACTGATCTGTAACTCTTTCTTGTCATACGGTTTAATATGGCATACCCTGTCTTTTCAGGTGCCTCAATAATTTGTTAAAAATTTCTGAGTGGTCTGTCTTATGGGATCCAAACATCAAGAGTGAGATTCATCATAAAATACTGACTTATCTTCCTCAAACTCACATTACACAACAAGGTATCTAGCACTGGAAGAAATGTAGTTGAAGTACTGGGTTTCTCTATCCTCCCATTGTTGCTGGAATCTCTTTAGTAGCTATCAGCCCAAAAATTGTTTGTCAATGATAGAAGTTTGACTTTCTGGGTCCTCTTCCTGTGTAAACTTGACAAGATAGGCCTGAGAGTTAATTAAACTTCACATGGATTAGGAAACTGCTGCTATGCACGTTGAAACAAGTTGTTAAATTTTCTGGTAATGACTTGCTAGTTTTATGTACAAAGTTGTTTCTTGGAACAATCTTATGGTTGTGCAAACTCATTTTTTACGTGTAATGATATTTCAATATCTTTTTCTTCACTTGGTCTCTCCTGTGATTAAACAAGAATATATAAGAGGCTTGGGGGTATGTTGGTATTATTTCCAGGTGCAAACCCCTGAAAAAAACTATATGCATGGACAAAGTAATATTACTGCCACGTAGGACTAAATATATTGTTGATAAGCATTCGTACTAAAATGGTGTTGATTCACTTGTTTTCTCTATAATGTTTTAAGTGAAGCAAATGGAACCTCAATAACTCCAATGCATGGAAATATTTTGCAGAGAAAAATTGGCAATTGAACGTTCCAGGATATTCAACTGAAGAGCGGAAGTACCAAAGCAAACCTGTGAGCATCTTCCATTTGTTTCTTCAGACTGTTATGCATGGCATGGTCTAACATTCTGGTTGTATTTTTCATTAGAGAACTATTTGAAGATAAAATACAAGATCTTTTAAGATGAATTTGCATATGTGTTTAGTTTAAATTCTAAAGTTAACATTTTTCCCTTGACAAGTAAATTCTAAGTTTGACACTTGCTTTTGCTGATTTAGTAGTTCTATTTTAAAACGAAATAACAATTCAAAAATATATTTTGATTCTTCGAGTTAAATTCTTGCAGTTATCAAGTGATCTCCACAAGAAGCGTCTTGATGTAGTAAGTTCCTAGTATATGTACATATGTTTCATCTAAATCCTTCTTTTACTTGGGCACTAATACCTTGTAATTTTACACTAACAAACTGTTCAGATTCGCACATTAATGGAATCTCCACACTCTGAAACAAATACTAGTAATTCTAAAGAGATGATAAGACAGGGACTTGGTAATCCAGTTGGTGCCAACTACCTGGCACGACCTTCCCTGAGTTCAGAGCAGTTGGTTTCACAATCAACCGGTCCCCAAATGCTGCAGCAGATGACTCGGTTTTAGCGGATATGCACTCTTAATTCTTGTTTAGTCTTCAAGCTGATTGAGCATAACTAATGGACCTCGTTTGGTAAGCATTCTCAGCATTCGGATAATGAACTTATTGCCTGAGGTTGAATGCTTTTTTGTTATTTGTTAAAATGATGCATGGTCAAGAAGGAAGTCTTTAAGAATACGGGGAATGTGTTACTTGACCTGTTTGGCCACTAGGCTGCATTCTGAATAAACCCTCTGAAGCCTATATATACTTTTTCGGATTAATATGTACCACCATTTGTGTTTTGATGGTACTTGTTTTTCACTAGCATGCTAAATCTTCTACTCTTTGTTAATTGCTTCTTTCTTTGTATCACAGGATGGGATGTGAATACAGATTGCCAAAAGCAGTAGCTGTAATTACTTAGCAACTATCTCTAAGACATGAAAGTTAGGTGGAAGAGATCTCAGCAGTTGACCATTTTCCATATTGTTTTATCTCGCTTAGTTGGAGTGACAATTCATGGCCCATAAGGTGAGCTCGTGCCTCCATCAAGCCCGTTTACCAACGGCATAATAAGAAGCAGGTTGGGTGGGCTTTGTATTCTACGCGATTATTTAGATAGAGGGATTTTCTTATATGTTTTTATTTTTATTGCTTGTTCAAATGGACATCAGACATTTTTAACTAAAACTATATATATATATATATATATATAATTATATATATTTGCTGTTTGACTCGTACTGAAAATACGAAATCATTAATATCTAAATTTAAAAAAAAAAAAATGTTGAAATAGTTTGAAAGTTTGTCTAAATTTATATGGGAATGTGAAGATGTAGCTGACGTTGGCCATCTAATCTTGTCTCTTTGGGTAGCTATGTCTTTCTTTTGCCTTCAAAGAAGATAAAAGAGACCATTTTTCAGTTGAATGTTTCTTCAGGTCTTGTGGAGCAACCTATTATTGCTTTAATTGCCGTCATTGGTATTGGGCCCTCTAAACCCTTCTCTCATATCAGCTTTTTACCCAAATTATTGTCTTGCGTTAACGTCAGCTCCTGATAGAGATTCCCTCAGATTTATTTATTTATTTATTTTAAATGAGATATTTAGATTAGTATGAGTCATCAATTATATCAAACGGTCCAAACAAATGAAAAGGTTTGTGTGTTACCGAGGTAAGTAATTTTAGTTTTTAACATGTCAAACCTATTTGTCTCAGTAACACAAATTTATGCGTTTGTTTAGACTGTAAATGTAATGGAGAGCTCAAATTTTAAAATTTGAGAATTTTATATTTTAAAAAATTTGAAGGGAACCGAATCCTACAACAGTACAACCCCAAAAGAAAAAAGAAAAAAAGAAAAAGAAAGGTTTTGCTAGCAAAGCTAGGTAAGTTTGAACTCATTGCCTAGCAGCCTCTATCCCCTAAAGTTGTAGAATCCTTGCGAAATGTAGTAGCAGAAACTAAGAATTGAAAAATGAATTTAATAAAAGAAAAAACAAGAAATAAGAAAGAGAAAAATCCTAATTGCTTCAAATAAGCAAAACAATATATATATATATAGTGTTGCGAACCTTTGAATTAAACAAGGAAAAGGAAAACAAATCATAATCGGATAAAAAGACCTAATCCTAATAATAAAACAAAATCTAAGGAAAAACAAACTCCTAATGAAAAATGAAAGTTGTGTGGGTTTTCTATTGAATCACAAAACAATAAAAAGAAAGCTTAAATATTGGTGTCACATATGATGGACCGAGATCCCCTCAAATTCTTTAGGGAACTTGAGGCCCTCAAATGATGCATCTAGACTGTTGGATGTTGATCCAATGGTCCAAAACAATCCACTAAAAAAATAATAAACTGTTATTTTTATTTTTAAAAAATCAACATAAAATTAATAAAAAAAAACTTTAAAAAGATTTTAAAATTTTTTATGGTGGCTGGCCACCACATGGGGTGGCCAGCCACCACAATGTTAAAATTTTTTAAACTTTTTTTATTAATTTTTTATTATTTTGATTTATTTTTTAAACATAAATAATTTTTTAATAATTATTTATTAGTTGAGTAATTTGGACCATTGAATGAAAATCAATGACCCAAATTGCTAATTCTAGGCCCTCCCGGATCTCACATATGATAGGATTTGGCTTGAATACTGTAGTTAAAATTACAGCATACATGATGCTATAATTTTTTTTTTTTTTTTTTTACATATCCACGCAAGGGTAGGGAGAAGGGGGATTCGAACTTGTGACTTCCGCTTCATAAGGTGTGATTCACAGCCGATTGAACTACCTCTTGGGAATTCATGATGCTATAAATTGAATGGTGAGAATTTCATTGAAGTAATTAAAGAATTCTTAAAGAGTGGGGATCTATCATAATAAATACCAATAAATAGATGAAGTAATAGATGAAATTAAAATTAGTATTTATTATGACACATCTAAATCATTCAATTACTTTAATAAAATTCTCACCATTTAATTTTTTAACAACATATATACTTTAGTTTTAACTACAACATACAAGTCAAATCTCATATGACATATGGCTCAAATTAACAAGAAACAATTGCCCACTTGGCATGCATGCAGCAGTAGCCAGTACGTACTACCTTGGAAGCATCACAGAGATAGAGACGACGGAGAGAAAACATCATCATTAAATTCGTTACTGCGAACAGAAACACTTTAAGGCCGCCATCTCCCACTGGCCACTTGTTTATGTTTCTTTGGCTATTCCAAATCTTTGTTAGAGTTTTGCGCAGTCAACAATACTTTTACTGAATTGTGAAGAAAATGTAATTGAATTTTTGATTGATTAGCTCTCTTTAAACATTTTATAATTCAGTATTTAGACCTAATCTATGCTAACGCACATTCCATATATATATAATGAGATAATCAATTCAAATCAACATCAGAGAAGTGTGAAGGAAAAAAAAATAATCAAACCAGGTAATTAAGATGTGGAAGCATATATGACTTAATTGATTGCAAATGTAGATTAATGTTACATGTAGTAGTTTTTTGGTACGATCATGACCGGCGATAAGTTATTTGCAAAATAGTAAAAAAAGTCAAAGGATGCACTAATTCGGAGACCAAAGAAATTCCAATGCTTAAGTTAATTAGCATTACTGTTTTGAATGTAAATATGCAATGAGTTTAGAGTTTTTGAGAGGAGTCAATTGATCACATTTACTTGATGCGTTGCATACCTTTTATAGGTTTTATTTTCATGTAGTCGTTTTCACACTCACCCGGTGGTTGAGAGATAATGATCTTTTTCATGTTCATTGATCTGGTGGTTGAGACGTTCAGATAATTGTATGTTAAGAGATAATCTTCTGAAATATATGAAGTAGTAAGTTATTGTAGAGCTCTATATATGTAGCTATAGCCTATAATTTATGTAAATGAGGTTACTTGAGTGAGATTCATAGTAAATTTTATCTCCAACAATTGATATTGATTATGAATTTGGCGAGACCCTTAGGATTCTCTATCTTAGGATCGAGTCAATCACACGTTGTTCACTATATAATGCTAGGGTTTTTTTTTTTTTTTCTTCTAGTTTTTGTTAATATCATTTCTTAATTTTTGTAAGATCTATTTTTCTTCTTGATCGTTTGTAAGATCATAGAGGCGTATATTAGCATATGGAAATGAATCCTCGAACCATTTAGGCAAAATGTGACAGGATAATTTTATCTCATTTTTTACATCATTTTGCTTAAATGGTTCATCTTATTTTAAATGTAATGGAGAAATCCGTTTCTCTAGCATATGATGGTCATTGAAAAGTAAGTGGCAAAGTCCGTCAAATCGCGATGGCCCAGTAGCAAGTTTTGGGTTGTCAAGCTACATGCAAGAGTTTTTATTTTTTATTAAAAAAAAAAAGGACCAATATGTATGCTAAAGTGGAACAAATATTAATTATGCTTCTACTATTTATTTAAAAAGCAAATAATTATTACTTTCTGAAGAATGAACTTTATCATGATTATGAGCCGTAACAATCATATATATATATATATATATATATATATATATATATATGCTTTGAATATACCTTCATTAATTAACCTCTCACCTAATCAATTTGGTGAAGTAGCTGAGACGTTTGCAGCCTGTTAGTCAACCTAGCTCCTACATTCATTTCCGTGTCAAAGAAATTAAAGCTTGGTTTTCGCTTGAAGCCAGACCAAACACACATACATATATATCCATGTCACCATGTGCTTTGAATATAACCTCTTTGCAAGTTGCCTAACATTCTTAATTTGTACCGTAAAATGGTAGCCTATGCTATAATTAAGCGGAGCAACCAAATTCTTTATGAATTGCGTCTAGATGATAAAGAAAAATATTAGGTTTTCTTTCAAATGAAGTTTCAAAAATTTGGTTTCAAAATGACGTGTCATCATTACATATTATTTATTATTTTAGTAAATAGAAACAGTAAGTGATGGGATGGTGATAAATTATTTGTGAACCAAATTTTTGAGATTTTCCTTTTTTTTTTTTATAGAAACCTAGCATTTCTCTAGGGCAAATAGGGGATTAATGACAAATTGACTCACGTGATCCACTCACTTTCACATTTTATTCTACAATATTCAATTGAGTAATAATACATACTCAATTCTCATCTTATTTTTATTTTATTGGATTGACATGCATGGCAGTGTTTATCAGCCCTTAGATTAACATTTATTAAAAAAAAAAAAAAAACAAGGGTTGATTGATGAATATATATTGTCACATCAATCCAATTAAATAAGAATGTGACTGTGGATCTATTGATGATTTTTAATCACTATTAAATTTTGAATCTAGCAATAATTATTAACGTCACGTCAGGGAGTACAAATCAAGTCCAAGCAAAATCAGAGGTTATTGAAGAATGAAAGATCAGTTTTTCAAGGTCTATTATATTTTCAATATTAATTTTTCTACCTTGATACACTTCTTCAACTTCTTGAATTAATTACTCTGTTTATTTGTAGAGTTTATCCTAAAATCATGTTTATTTGATATAGTTTTGCAAAGGTTGTGTATTTTTTTATTCCTAACCATTAGTCGTAAGGGCTTTTAATAATAATTTTTAAGCATACAAGCAGGGACGGAGCCAGGTAGAAGAATGGGGGAACCAAGCAAAGAAAAAAAAAAGTGGGGGGGGGGGGGACCGGAATTAAAAAAAAATAAAATTACAACCTAATTTTCTTTTTTGGAATTGGGGTGGGGTGGGGGACCATGGCCCCAGCCAATCCCCCCAATCCGTCTCTGCATACGAGTCATGCATACAAGTCAAACTTACCAATTAATGTAGGCATGTTTTGAGTCATGCATGTAGTATGAAAAGTTTTTCAAATTCATATGCATCTAGTTGGATTTCACGAATGTGTTAATTAAGATGTTCGTAATTGATCCATATGGGCTTTGGTTATTAATTCCAAGAGGCCTACAATAATACTTCAATTCCATATTGAGAAGCTGAGTAATTCACTTAGCGTTTGTGGTTTATAAAAAAACTTATGAGTGTTAAGTCGTACATTATTTATTATATGAAACTATGCTAGGAAAATTCCAAATTGATTAGTCATTTTAGGGTTGTAGCACAGATGTGAGTAATGATTTTTCCTAAGTTGTTACAAATGGTATCAGGGTCACCTAGTAATGCCATGTAGTATTGTCAGTGACAAGGACGTCAAGGGTTTAAGGAGGAGAGTTTGTACACCGGGGTCCTATAAGAATTGATGAAGAAACTCATGGATAGTAAGTCTCAAATTACTTACTTACTATGTGAAACTAGGCGTTATAAGTGATTTTATCTAAGTCGTTACACCTAGTGCGAATTGAAATTAAGCTAGTTAGTAAATATAGTCTCATTCTAGTTGGTAGGAGACTATGAAAGTTTGTGAAAGTGATGAACGTTTATGAAAGAGGGCAGATAATGAGACAAAGTATTATAATAAGTATCTCGGCCCAGGTAAGCAAGAAGCAAAGGTGTGACCATCACAAGACAGCAGACCTGAGTGAACTTGTTTGCTTGTGTTGATATTTGGCTGGAGTGCCCCTTGAAGAGAAATCAAAATTCCCCTTGAAGAGAAATCAAAATTGTATTATGATAGACAATGACCCAATAGCATATTCCAATGGCAATCAGAGAATTCAAAAACATACAAATAATTAAATTTATTTTACTTAAATACAATGAAAAAAAAAAAGAATAATCTTTTTAAAATTTTTAAGAATACTAAAAGAATTACCCTAACCAAATGGCAAGTGAGTTCATTGTATAATTACCATTCAAAAAAAAAAAAAAAAATCTTTAAAGTGACCAGATAGACATTAAGGCATGTGTTTGAATTGCACAATGAAAATCTCTATGTTTGATTAATATAAATCACTGTGAATTTCAGCGTTTTATTGATACCCTAATGAAACACAATTAAACTAGTTTTTAACTGAACTTAAAATTTTTTTTACAATTTTCACCGTCTAACGGTCTTCTCCAACCTTCTCTAACTTTCTTTTTAAAACAAAAAAGGAAAAAAAAAAATAAAAATTGATAGGCTAAAATAAGATATTTGGACTACCGTCCATTTACCAAAAAGCAAAAAGTGAAAGAAGATAGCAGGCAGTACAAACAAGGGTGATTGACTTGACCGCCACCATTTTACCACCACACACTTGCCACGCTGGATCAATCCCATAGACTGTCCGCCCACAAACCCACCATTGCATTGCACCACGAGCTAAAAAGGATTATAAAAGTTTCAAGGGATAGTTTATATAGACTATGCCTTATAATTGGAGGTTACTTGGATAAAAAAAAAAAAAGTTAATATATATGTATATTATCCTTAATTTGTCCTTATATAATGGATATATATAGGCTTCGTTTGTCAAAGGATCGGACTGAGAAATATATTGACAAATATTGTAGATTGTAAGATGGGTGGCAGTGCTGCAGTGTTGTGACGAAACCCAAGATGCAGGTGTTGAGTTAAAAAACGCATACTTAACTCAACCTTCAAGCCAACCCCATTCACTCCTTAACTAACCTCACCCCCAACCTTGTTAGACCAACCCAATCCAACCCAACCACACCCCTCTTTAATTTTCAACACCTGTCCCTTGGGTCCCGCTACAACACTGCAGCCTTACCACACATCTTACAATCTATAATATCTGTCTCATATACTTTTCAGTCCGGTCATTGGGCAAACAAAGCCAAATTATCCTTAATTTGTCGTTATATAGTGGACCAGTAGCAGCCGCCTAAAAAAACAAAAAAAAACCCAAGCAGATTAGGCTGTTCTAATAAATGTTTGCCACGAAAATTGAATCCCATTGGACCGGAAACCAAGTACTGCTCCTCCTGCGTCTGCTGCACTTCTTTCTAGAACTTCATTCAGGATTTCAGAGTGCAAAAGTAAGAATCTAACGAAATTAAGCCTACTTTTGTTTTGTAGTAGATTCTTTTTTGAAAATATTTTTTTAATATTTAACACCTCTACGAAAAATTATAAATAATTTTATTTAATCATATTATCTTATAAAAATTAATTTTTATTCAAAACATTGAAAAAATATATATTTTTAAAAAAATTAACTTAAAAATTTGAATTCTAGCGGTGATTTGGCAGAAGTCCGGAGATGGTTTGGCGCAAGTCCGACAAACTCCGAGAATTTAAAAATGAGAAACTAAAACTTAAAAATAATGTATGAATTGAATAAATACAAAATTTATTGAAATTAAAGAATCTTTCTCTTTCAAACCAAAGCTTTCTTCCAAGTTATAACATTTACCAAAAGCATGTATTGAGTTTGAAATTTGGTGGGTGATTTGGATGGACATATGCATGAATTATGCAATTAAAACACAATATTAATTTTAAGAGTATACAAATAAGATTCGTCAGACTCCCTCTCTTAAATTTTTGACATCCGCATTAACGTTACGTTATGTAGTGCTCCAATACCATATGGTTTGGCATTATCACGTGGCTTTAATACCATTTATAACAACTTAAGAAAAACGCTAGCTACACTGCACTATCACCCCAAAATAATTAGTTAATTTGGAGATTTTTTAAAAAGCCCAGTTTTACCTAATAATTGAGCAATGCAAGACTTAATATTCATGATTATCTTTATAATTTACCCACTTTATGTATGCCACTTTAATTTTCATCTTTCTAATATGAGATTGAGGTACATTAAAGTTTGTAGGAGAAATGCTAATTACACAGCACGAGGCCAATGAGGCCTCTACAAGACGCCAAAAGGCATACAAGTACCCAACAAATTTGTTAGTTTGAAGTATTGGCTAATGTTCGTGAGCAAAATGAAAAGGAAAGAGCCAAGCATTCGGATGGGTTTCATAGCCGTTCGGACGTGATGCAATTAAGGACTCCAGTACTAAATCCCGAGAGCTCCGTTTGTAGTCCCGTTCGCAGACCATCCGGACGCCTTCGAAAGCGCCGCGCCAAGATTGGAGAATGCGATGGAACCCTAGCCCGTTCGGACGCCCATCATGACCGTCCGGACGGCCTGCCTTATTAAAGCCAATTTCCACGTATTTTTAAGTGACCGTCCGGACGGCCCATGTTCCCGTCCGGACGCTACCTACCTGTAACAGTTGTATTTGGATTGTAACTGTTTCCTAGGTCTAGGTTTGTGGGGCTATTATAAATGCACCTCTATAGAATGTTAGTTGTACGGATTTTCACCCTCAGAGAGTTCGTGAGAGGCTGTACTTAAAGAGAGAATTATTGTGAGCCTTGTCGTTCCTCTTAGAGGATCTTTGTTAATTTGTTTATGAGCGTAAATTGAGAAGTCTATCGGAAGGGTCCGGTAAAGGAGAATCACGTTGAAGAAGATTGTGAGCAAGGAGACGAGTTAGAGGCTTGTCGATCTTACAGAGCCAAAGTCTTGCAAAGGGTTGTAAGTGTTCCTAGTGTCTGTAATCTCTGGATAATCTTTTGATAGTGATTTCCTTAGTTTGGCTGCCCCGGAGAGGTTTTACTTTTAGATCTGTTTCTAAAAGGTTTCCTCTTCGTCACCAAAATCCTTTGTGTTTGATTATTCACATTTTGGTGATTGCTTGCTTAGATTTAAATATCCGTTAATTCCGCATAAACTGTGATATTTATCTGTTTAGCATTTTTCAATTGATATCAGAGCGGGTTCACTTTGTTTGGATTAAATTCCTGAGTGTGATGACTTCTTTGATAAACTTAGTAAAATCAGAAACTCCATGATAAATCTAGGAAAGAAAGTTTCTGACACTAAGATTGTTAGAAAGGTTATGAGATCACTCCCAGAAAGATTCAAAATGAAGGTAACTGCCATTGAGTCATGCACTGATTTGGAGACCATGAGGATAGAAGAGTTAGTTGGTGCCTTGCAAACTTATGAGTTTTCTTTGTCTAAACCTAGAAATAATAAGGATCTTGCCCTTAGAACTCTTAGAAAGAACTCTGATGAGTTATCTGATGAGGAACCAGACGATGAGGAAATAGCATTGGTAGCTAGAAAGTACTATAAGATTAGGCATCGATTTCCTAAGAGACTTGAAAAGCTAGAAGAGAGTTACAAGGATAGAAATGAAAGAGACCCACGTGGTCCAAAATGTTATGAGTGCTCTGGTTATGGTCATTTGCGCAAGGATTATGCTAACCTCATGAGTAATAAACCAAATGATAAAAAGGCTTTCAATATTACCATGAGTGACACTGATGAGGAGGTTCCTGATGATTCCCCTAATTATGTAGCGTTTGGGATTTCCTATGATTCTGATGATTCTAATCAATCAGATGATAAGTCTGCTTTTGATAATGAATCAAATAGGGTTAGTGACCTTCAAAACTCCTTTGACAATTTGAGGGAAAATTTTTCTACAATTAGAAATACTAACCTAAAACTTGTTAAGGATGTCAAGAATCTTGAACTTGAAAGGGATAATTTGTCGAAAGAATTGAGTGATTCACATCTGCTTTGCAATTCTCGAAATCAAAATCATGTGTTAATTGCTAAGAATAAATCCTCCAAAATGATCTGATTGAAACTAGAAATCACTTGAGTACTTTCTCTAGTGAAAAGCTTAATCAAATGTTGCATGCTCAAGCGCTCTAGTGATGATTTGGTTTAGGATTTGATAAAACCGCATCTTGTTCTTCTAACCATGCCTCGCTTCAAAGATTGTGTTTGTTAAACCTTGAAGTAGAAAATCTTCAGTGAAGAAAAGCCAATTGTTCGACTCGACAAGGTAAGAAAGGTAAGAAAAACTCTCTTGTATCTCATGCATCTTACCCTAAGCCTAGAGTTGTGCATCATCCTAGGAAACTACCTTCTCAAAGGTTTGTCCCTACATGCCATCATTGTGGAAAAGTGGGTCACATTCGACCTCACTGTTTTAATTTGAAACCTCATGTACAGAAGAAAAAAAATTCTGTAACTAGGAAAGATTGTGAGGGTTTGGTCATGATGATGAAAGGAGTGCTATCTAGGTTAGACCAGTTTGAAAAAGTCCATAAACCTAGACCTAAGATCACTCAAGTGTGGGTTAGGAAGGATGATACCATTCACCCATTGAGGGGGAGTGCTAGTGAACTCACCTTATTTTAGGTGAGCCAATAACATGCCTAGGATTGTTTTTCCTATTTATCCTTGAAATTCCTAGAGCATGTTATCTTTGTTTTTGTTTTGTTTAATTTTTTGTGTGTGCATTTTTTTTGTTGTTAAAAAATTTTCAAAAAGACAAAAATATGTTTAGTTAGTTGTTTTTCTTTCTTCTTTTGTCTTATGCACCTAGATTGTCCATTAAATTCTCATGTTGCCTTTATGGATTTAATTCCTTGCATCTTGGAATGTTCTTAGTATGCATGAGATGAACTTTTGTTCAATAGACTTGTTATTGTGGTTACCTAAAGCTGAGTTTATTTACGTTTTGCCTATGCTTAATTTCTTGTGCACATTTAAGCTTATTTTTTGGGTAACCATATGAGGTTTTTGACTAGTATTTGTTTCAAATTGACCATTTGCTAGTTGAACCTAGGACTTAAAATTTCCTGCTTTCGGTTGTGATAAGCACTACATGTTTAAGGACACTTTCTCATAGAGAAAAAGAAACAAAATAGTGAAACAAATGAATCAAAAGATCACATTCCAAAATGAATTTATTTCACTGTGTCAAACTTGTGCAAATTGTTTTACAATGAGAAATGTATAGGATGAGAGTGGCTAGGCCCTAGTATGATAAGGTTTGACTTTTGATCTGAGATACTTGTCAAAACCTCATGGTGGTGAAACTCCAATTTTTTGATGGCTCACACACACTACACACAAGTATGGGTTGGATGAAACATTTTTATTCGACTTGGGTTAAACAATTTCAATGTCTTATTGTCACTTCAAATCTCATGTATATTTTGTATATTTGGAGCATGCTTGGGTTATTCATTGCTGAATTTTCATGAGATTTTGATGTGTGTATCATGTGTGTTCATTTGACTTTTGAGGGGGAGAAACATGATTTGATTTCCAGTTTCTTGTTGATTTTTGAGTCACATATTGAGAGGGAGTTTCTGCTATTCATGATTCTGCATTATCTTCTTGCATTTTTATTTATGTGATCATGAGTTGAGTTTATGTTTTTCTGTTCCACATATGCCTTGATGTTTTTTGTTGAGTGTTTCAGGAAACATGTTACCTTTTGTCAATTTGTGACAAAAAGGGGGAGTTTGTTGGGGGAGTTGATTTTGTTTCCGAAATTGCCAAAGGGGGAGTTTGTTAGTTTGAAGTATTGGCTAATGTTCGTGAGCAAAATGAAAAGGAAAGAGCCAAGCGTTCGGACGGGTTTCATAGCCGTTCGGACGTGATGCAATTAAGGACTCCAGTACTAAATCCCGAGAGCTCCATTCGTAGTCCTATTCGCATCCCGTTCGCAGACTGTCCGGATGCCTTCGAACGCGCCGCACCAAGATTGGAGAATGCGATGGAACCCTAGCCCGTTCGGACGGCCTGCCTTATTAAAGCCAATTTCCACGTATTTTTAAGTGACCGTCCGGACAGCCCATGTTCCCTTCCCGACGCTACCTACCTGTAACAGTTGTATTTGGATTGTAACTGTTTCCTAGGTCTAGGTTTGTGGGGCTATTATAAATGCACCTCTATAGAATGTTAGTTATACGGATTTTCACCCTCAGAGAGTTCGTGAGAGGCTGTACTTAAAGAGAGAATTATTGTGAGCCTTGTCGTTCCTCTTAGAGGATCTTTGTTAATTTGTTTATGAGCGTAAATTGAGAAGTCTATCGGAAGGGTCCGGTAAAGGAGAATCACGTTGAAGAAGATTGTGAGCAAGGAGACGAGTTAGAGGCTTGTCGATCTTACAGAGCCAAAGTCTTGCAAAGGGTTGTAAGTGTTCCTAGTGTCTGTAATCTCTGGATAATCTTTTGATAGTGATTTCCTTAGTTTATTGCCGGAGGTTTTACTTTTAGATCTGTTTCTAAAAGGTTTCCTCTTCGTCACCAAAATCCTTTGTGTTTGATTATTCACATTTTGGTGATTGCTTGCTTAGATTTAAATATCCGTTAATTCCGTATAAACTGTGATATTTATCTATTTAGCATTTTTCAAAATTAATTATCTATCTGTTGATCCAGCATATCACAAAGGAGTCTGCAAAGACTCATCCGGCCACTTAAGCCTCATTAAGAGAACCAAGAGCTTTAAACAAAGACATACAAATAAGCAAGCCAAAATCTCAATATTCGCTCGCCCGACCTGTTGCATAGGTCAACCGAGCGAATAGGAGGCAATTGATATATTCAGAATGATAGAAATTTCCTCTAAACCAATATAAAAGAAATATCTTTCAACTTATTTAAAATAGTATCAAATATCTATAAACATTTAAAAGACACATTAAATTTTTAATATCATTTATAGTAGTTTATTAACTTGAACTAAATTTAATATATTTTTTAAATGTTTATAAACACTTAACATTATATATATATTTAATAATAAAAGTAGATCAAAAAATTTATGAACACGGTCGTATCAATTCAATTATAGGAAGAAAGAGAGATGATAATTGAATATGCTAGTCCAATGACTCAACGTTCAATATAGCGCCATGCCACCACGTGATATTATAATGTACGTGGTAGTTGGCACAAATATTGGTGCGAGGAAAATCTGTAACTTTCGTGGGACATCAAACATCATGCTACATATAAAGACCTAATTTTCCGTACATTTTTGGACCATACCCCCGGTCTTGCTCTATTCCTTTTACTCCAACCAACTTTCAAGAGCTTGCGAGAAAGTTAGCTTGCGGAAAGCAGCCGTGAGGCTCTTACCTAGTACGTAGAAGGGCAGGTAGGTGCAATTATTTGTGATGATTTTTCTTTTTCTTTTCTTTTTATTATTATTTTAATATCTTTTGATATAAAGGTAAAAGGCCCATGGAGCTGTATATAATCATCACAACACGTAATAAAATATTGTGCGCACAAAAATTTTATATATATATATACCTAGTTGGTCAACTGCCTAACTCAAGATTCCCTCTAAATAACTCTAACATCGAAATTTTTATCTTTAAGGGATAGCTTAATTAATTGTAAATCATGTTTTATGAAATAAAGATTATTAATTTAAATCACTTTCCTCTTTTTCTTATATAAAACATAAAAAAAAAACATTAAATCTCTTCGTAAGTCATGTTGATAATAGTTTTCATAATTTCTGACATGAGACAATACACATGAAAGGGTTGTCGGATGTAACAAGAAATGTTAATTCTAATTAAGTAGAAAAATCCTCAACAAAATCGTAATACGTGGTAGACCACTATAAAGATCAAACAGCTAGCATATCTAATATAAAAGAAAACTTTTCGTCTCTTTCTTCTAAACCCTATATATTTTGCTTTTCTTAATATTATTTTCTAATATATATATAATAAGTTGTTTTTTGTTGCTGCAAGAGGGGCGGCTATAAAGGAAGTGTTAGACAAAAAGGTGGTCCCTGAGGTCCCTGATCCACATGCAACCTTAAAATTTTAGGGTTGAAAATAAAAATAAAAAAAGGTTTGAAATCTATAGAATAGAAATTGTAATGATAGATACATTCCCTTCTGCCGTTCTAAGTAACAATATAAATGAGAGTACACTACAGCCAAGCTCCCAACTTCAAGCATAAAGAGTGAGTTGATCTCTCACTCTCTCTGATCCCCAAACTAAACCACTATACATAGAGAGAGAGACAAAGACAGAGAGAGAGAGAGATTCTGACTTTAGATGGGAAGGAGTCCTTGTTGTTCAAAGGAGGGGTTGAACAGAGGAGCATGGACAGCTATGGAAGATAGAGTACTCACAGAATTCATCAAAACTCATGGTGAAGGAAAATGGAGAAATCTTCCCAAGAGAGCAGGTTTGATCTGATCCTTTTTTCTTTAATTTCCTTAATTTTATATATACCAAGTAAGAAAACAAATATAAACAAAAATTTTGATGATTTAATTAATTTATCCATGGCCAGGACTTAAAAGATGTGGGAAGAGTTGTAGACTCAGATGGTTAAATTATCTAAGACCTGATATTAAGAGAGGCAACATCACCCGTGATGAAGAGGAGCTCATCATCAGGCTTCACAAACTCTTGGGAAACAGGTCTTTTTCCTTTTTCTTAATTTATTTATTTTTATTTTTATTTTTAATATATGGGAATTAATTATAATGGTTGGTTGCAGATGGTCTTTGATAGCTGGGCGGCTTCCAGGCCGAACAGACAATGAAATCAAGAACTACTGGAACACAAATATTGGAAAGAAAATTCAAGTGGGAGATCATCACCCAAAACGAAGACCATCATGTACTGCTCCAAGTCAACCCCAACTCCAAGAGATCACCCCAAGTCCCCCCATGGCCATGAAAACTACTTCACCTGCACATACAGCATCATCATCTGTGTTCCGAACCAAGGCCACAAGGTGCACCAAAGTTGTCCTAACCTCCTCCGGCGCCGGTCCACAAGAACACGACCAGTCCCACGCCATTGCCAAGCCCCAGCCATCTTTAACTCCTGACGACCGGCCGCTTCACTTTTCAAACCCCATTTCGGAAGAGGATACTAATCTGCCCAACTTCGTCATGGATTTCGAGACGGACGGTAATATCCTGTCGGATTTTCTCGACATGGATTTCTCGCAGCTTTTTTGTCTCCAAACTGAAGCCGATGATACCACTAACACGTCTGCCAAAGGCCTTGTTTCTGAAGATCATAAGCTGTATGGCTCCGATTCTCAATCTTTTGCTCCATATATTGGGTCCGGATCACTGGAATGGCTCTGTGATTAAGAAGAAACTTAATTAGTAGCTAGTAGCATGCACATAACCCTACTATAAATTCTTCCAAAAATTGGATTTAATTAGGTAATCTTATATATATATATATATATATATATATATATATGAATGCCATAATCTCCTTAAAGTTTAGTGGTCATGTTAATTTCTCCTTAAAAGTTTAATGGTCCGAAATTGTACACGCAAATAATATTCCATGTCTGTTTGTCCTGCACTATGGTACGGGGGCATGCATGTGAAAAATAAATGATGGGTCTTGTCTAATTAAATCTCGAATTCTGCCAATGTCAGCTAACATGTGTATACACACATAGGTAGAATGGATTTTGTATTGAAAAAAATAATAATAATAATGTAAATTTGGTTTTAATGATGAGTCGTAAATAGCTTGGTCTACAATCTTTGGCGCAGTAAGAATGAGCTCATTCATGCTAGTTAGCCTTGTACAGAGGATTAACTTTTGAAGCAGATTGTTTGGGAAGTAAGAACTAGAATTGCTAGGAATGGAAAATTTCCTAGAAGTAGGGAAGACATTAATATCCTGTGTTCCTTGTGGAACTTAATTACATGCATGCAGAACTACTTATGTAGTTGCTGGGTTGCAGGTGTTCTTGTTTTCTGGTTTGCTTGTTGCAAAAATAAAAAATATATATATTAATTTCGTAGTCTCAATCAAACAATAAAAAATTAATATATATATTATAAAAATATTTTGAATTGTGCCCTCATAAACTATTTGACGGCATTCAAACCGATCGTAATATTCTTTTTAAGGTAAAGAAAAATGAGCTAAACACATCGCTGTAAAGCTAAATAGGATTCTCATTGCTTTAAAGAGGTAGTTTAATCGACTAGGATCACGTTTAATGAAGTGGAGGTCACTATCAAACTAAATAGGATTTTCATTGTCTTCAAGAGGTAGTTTAATTAATGCAAACCACTTAATAAATGAAAATCATTAGTTTGAATCTCTATCCAAAAGAATAGGGGCTCTCATTTCGCAGCCTCTATTTAAAAAAAAAAAAAAATTGCCAATTCTATTGAATTACCAGCTGGAATTATATATATTAAGTCCTAATTAAGAACGTCATGAATGTAATATATATATAACGTAGAATCTCCAGCCCAAAATCAACAGCTACTTGACGAACTTAAAATCATTATTATTTGGATATTTATTCGTCATGAATTTATAATTAAAAGAATCTTCACCCGAAACCCAAGTGCTACTTGACCATCTTAAAATCATTATAATTTTTTTTACTATGGATTATTATTAAACTTAGGCAGTTAAAACTGAGGAAAATAAAAAAAAAATTGAAGTGTTTTTGCAAGGAGTGAAAAGACAAGCGGTTATTAATTGCTCTCTAACTACACTAACCCGCTAACCATATATATTTTTTACAGGGCTCTCATTGTACAAGGCCCGTTATGATGGAAATTAATTGGATCATCTCCAAATAATATTCAGATAGTTATATTTGATGGATATTTTTGTCTTTCCACTTTTTAATGAACAAAAATATATATCCAATATAATTAATTGGATATTCTCAATTCAAATGAATTGGAAATTATCCAAATTCGTTATAATGTGCTACATCATTTAATGATACCTTTCTAAATATTATTATTATTTATTTACTCTCGTATCTATATGAATCACTTCATCTTCTACAGAAAATATGGTTTTGCAAGTATATATGCGGCTCTATTAGTCTCCCGTCATACGTGGGACACCATCTGGAAAGGAATTTAGCACAATTCAGGCATCTTTTTTTCAAATGATGATGAGTTGAGTAGGGTAGATATCAATACGAGATATTATGTGATTCTTTCCTTTTTTCAAATGATACGACCCATAACTTTATTTATTACGAATCCAAATATGATTTGACGATAGGGCCGGGTGAATGGATGTTTATCTCACTCTTTAACTCTAACTCGCCATGAATATTTCTTGTCTTTTTTCTAGAATTATATTGTTGATTTGATAACGACGCGAAATTGTCCCATTGAAAATCGATTACCAATGAGACGTAAAAAAGATAGACACCCATTGGCTCTTCTCTTTTTTGGTGCTGTGGTCGTATGCCCACCGACGTCTTATTCCAGCTAGTCTATGTTTTCTTATAGGATTTTCTTAAGGGATTATAATAGTTTCACCCTGCTCTCTCTCTCTATCTCTCTCTTGTCGTGAATGTAGAAAAAACTCTAGCCGCTAGCAAATTACGGACGGATGGCGGAGGAATTATTAGTCATATGAAAAAATTGTCAATAATGATAGAGAGAGCGAAAGAGATTGCACTTAGGAATGCACCTGTAACGGAAATAGAAAAGGAAGGAGATCATTGTCTATAGTTTAGAAAGTTCATATGGACCGAGCAATGACTAAGGACGAATATACTATGCGATCTAAGAACTAATTGGAATAGTGTCATTCAAAAAGTTGAGATTAAATTTGGATGGATGAAATTTCTCATTCTATCTATGATATTGTTTTGTTAGAGCAATATGCGCTATCTATTTTTATGAGAAAGTTCAAGTTTCACCCTAATATTGCTTCTAATCTTGATGCATGCAAAAGTCATTCATTTTAACAAATTAACTAACCCATTTCATTTACAAATTAACTAACCATTTCATTTTAGATAATTAATTATCAATAGAACTTTTAAATAGTTTAGTTATATATGTGATTGTCAAAGGTAACTAAAACCCTTCTTAACTCTTAGAAGAATAAACTTGGAGACAAAGTTTCGCAAATGCGCAGTAGCTAACATATACCCTTGATTGTATTAAGTGCTCACTCCACATTGATCGAGTAAGATATATATCAAATTCATCAACCGGCGTGGCTCCAAAGAATTATTTGCAACCAAAGAGAATCAAAATCCACAAAGACCAAGACTCTTATATATTTGTAGGACATAAATTTCCTTCAACCATTTTCAATAAGTGTCAAGTGTCATCTCTTACATGTTTTTTTAATATTGTTAACGGGTCATTTATTGTCATTCTACTACTAACCTAGGAACCCAAATATTAATTTTTGAGAAACCTAAAGATGTTGAATGACGTCACTTGTCACTTATTAGAATAGGTCGAGGAAAACCAAGCTTTCTTTGACACAAAACTAATTTTCTTTGTCCCATATAAATATGAACACAAATTTGGTCCAAAAGAAAGTTGGTTTTGGTCTAAAAGCAAACATAAAAGGAATTGTAGTGTAAGGTTGCCTAATATTTGTTTGTTAGTATAAAAATGGGAGCCCCCGGCCGGCATATATTATATATGCTCGATCAAACTGCGTGTTGGAGTAACCAAGCTATAGCTCTTTTAAAAGTGCGCATGCCCAAATGTCCAATGGGAGATTAAAGGCAATTTGACTTTTGAGGTCCGCTAGCTTTCACATGTTTCTGTCTCATTATTATGGGACCAATCATCAATTGATATAGATTAGTACTGACGATCCATGTGAATAATAATGTATAGGTAGACTTTTTAACTTACTAATAAACAAATTAATAAATGTAGACATTTTTTCGGTTTCTAGAAAATTTGAAAAGGAATTAGTTTTCACTAAGGTAAATAACCAACAACGTTAAATCATCATGTTTAGGTTTTTATGGCCACGTCTTAATTAGATGTACTGAAATAATTAATTCATTATAGTTAATCATTTAAGAAAATTAAAGAGAATTCAGTAACTAAACATACAATTAAATCTAGATAATCCTAAGGCATCATAGCCATATATAGGGGATAAGATTAAGCTGTTTTTTTAGACAATTAGTACCTTATAAAATTCAAAATTTTCGTTTGTCTTGTTGTTCGATTAGTGTAGAAACTGAGCAGCTAGCACGTATTGTTTTGTTTGTTCTATGTACTCTATCCATGATCCTACAACCCTATTGTATGGAGAAATGACCCTATATCTACCCCCTTTTATTTACTATATGATGATATTCAAGTATTTTTATTCAAAGTAATGATCAAAAAACAACAGATCGAGCTAATTAAGAATATTAGGTATACCTTGTTGTCAACATAAATGCATTTTTGTCAAAAAAATAATTCATTCTTCAATAACCAAACCTTGAAACGCAGGTTGTAAATGAGAATATCATTTGACTAACTAACAAAATCCCTCTCTCTCACTCTCTCTCAAATTGTGATATATATGAAATTACGTTTGGATGTGACGAATAAGTGAAGTAATTGA
This sequence comes from Carpinus viminea, assembly GCA_013348765.1. NCBI lineage: Eukaryota > Viridiplantae > Streptophyta > Magnoliopsida > Fagales > Betulaceae > Carpinus > Carpinus viminea. The sequence goes on from CP054667.1 coordinate 9,425,056, forward strand.
ATCAATCTTGAGTTCCCTAGCTTGCGTAATTCACTCGATGGAAGTTAAAAATAATCTCATATATATATATATATATATGTCAAATTTGTACTATAAATTTGGGTTAATTTTTAGTCATGTACGTTCACAAACTCTTCTTCCATCTAGCTCGATCTTCTTCTTAGCACTAGCACGCCTCATAATCGACAGAATCATTAACATATTTGTTCACAGAATCATCATCTTCAAACAGTTTTAGTTGTTTCTCCCAATAATACAACTTCTAGGTGTAGTCCTGATTACAGTTATTAATGTTTCACGATAATTAACAATGTCCTTTACCTAAAACTTTTTTTTTTTTTTTTTTTTACCTGACCTCTACCTAAAACTTGCACTTCTTGATTAGTTTGTTATACAACTACTTTTGTACGTGCATGGTGGATTTCACCATGCATGCGAAAGGAACATTAATGGCGTTGAAAGAATCCTATTGATTTGAAAATAAACAAATCAAATTATCCAAAAGCATCTTTTTTTTTTTAATTTTATTATTTTTATCGTATTTCCTGTTGTTATGTTTTCCTTAATTAATCCTTGGCATTATCTTATTAAAAAAAATCATATACCAAAACTAGTCAAACCTTAATTGGAACCACCTGCCTTGCTAGTTGCTGGCTTGCGGCTGTCTCACTGAATTTATAATTTTCTTCTTGTTTGTTTTTTCCAGGCCTTTCGTACGTGTCCATATGACGTGCTCATGATAGCACATTTCACGGTCCTTAACGAGGTAGCAGACGAGCAGGTGAAAGAAGACCGACCAGTTTATTTATTTATTTAGTTATTTAATTTATCATCAATTAACAACCTGAACCAGTTAATTGATTTGACAAACAGTTTAAATATTTGGCAGATGGGAATTGGGATGTATTAATCCTTATTTAATTTCAAAGACGTGCAGTGTAAAGCAACATATATAATTGTTTATTCTAATTCCTATATAATTTAAAACAAAAACAAAGTTTAATATATTAAGATATAATGGAATTCAAATATACATGCACCAACACATTAGGTTAAAAAATATCATGTGATAAATGATAATTGTATTAAACATTCATGAGTGCGACCTGATATTATAATTAATTAATTAATTAATTTATGCGTGACATATATAATTAAGAACGAAAGTACAGAATAATCCATCAGGCAAGCACCAATAATGTTTATCACATGCCAATGTGAGAAGTATATATAATAATTAACTAATGCTATTGCTACAGTCAAATTATTTAACAAGCAACAAGTTAGGCACATATATGCATAATATTTTGTGTTTGTTGAAGAATATTTTTGGATAATCAAGCTTGCCGCAAGCGATGGGTTACTTGCAAAATAAGAAAAATGCTTACTGAAAACCACTAGTTTCGGCATTTGGGGGACCGAGAGAACTTTCAATGCTTAAGTCAGTAAATTTGTTTATGAAAAAAAAAAAAAAGAAAAAAAGATAGAGTTTGGGGGAAGAGAGAGAGAGTGTGATACCCCCTTTTTTTAAAAAAAATTTATTATGTGTGCCACTTTTAAAGGGAGGCTCCTGAATACCGTCCTTGGATGCTTGTCACGTACGTTGTGGATATGTTGTTCTATTATTATTTTTCATGTAGAGGCTACTTGAGTGAACCCAAGGTGATTTGTTTTTTCTAAGCAAATTGGGAAAATGATACTTGGGATCAAAATATTGAAAATATTGGTGAGCTTCCTAACAACAAATTCAAAATGAAAAATATAGTGCATAAAATATAACAAAATAGTAGGCAATTGGTCAAAAAATAATACGATCCTCTCAGGAAGGTCGTATAAAGCGATAACTAAGCCAAGGCCCACAAGGCACGAGACCTATTAGCAATCAATTGAAACAACAACCAAGTAGATGCCAGTGAAGGATAAGCACTGATAAATTCCGAAGCGAGACCATCCTAATCGGTTTGTTTTCTGAAAAATTAAATAATTCTTAGGTACTTTTAGAATTTTGATTTAATTTTAGTGAAAGAATAATGTTTTGTCGCCAAAATAATAATAGTAATAATAATAATAATAACAAAGATTCCATTTCGAACTTACTTTTATTCTTAATAATACTCATTTTTATTTATAATGTTCTCTAAAATGTATATGATTAGACCTAATCACTTGGATGGTGCAACCTAACCCAAATACAACACGAACTCATACTCAGTGGCCCGGTTTTGGACTTGCAGGGCCCAAATACTAACAGTGGAAAGCCCAGAACCCGTCGAAGCGTTGAAATATCCGTTTCCTGGAAATAGCTAGCGATTCCCTCACCTTAGATCTGACCCGAAACTCGTCATTTACTTGAGAGAAAAAAAAAGAAAAAAGAAAAAACAATGGCCGCTGATTCTCCGAGTTCTATACGAAAAGGTAAGCACTAAGCACCCAAACCCTCCAAGAAAAACCCAATTGATAATTACTGCTCAATTGGTTTTTATTGCTTAATCTTCTACCAGCTTCAGTTTTTGAGCTTTGTTAATGGTGGTGTTTTTGTGTATTTTATTTTTAATTTTTCTGTTCTGGGTTTTCAATTTGCTGCAGTGGTTGTTCATCTCAGAGCAACTGGCGATGCGCCTATACTCAAACAAGCCAAATTCAAGGTATTCCTTAAACGGTCGTAGTTTGAATTTGCTTTTATTTTAATTTCTGAAAAAAGTATGTACTCTATTTTTCTTCAAGTTTTCCTTGTGGGAAACATATTTGAAACCCTAGGTAGGTTTTTCGTATATCTATCAAATTTTTATATGAGGTCTTGCATATGGGGTTTTCAAATACGAATGAATCCTGATGCCCAATCGCGGTTTTGGGGTGTGTATTTATTATAAGGGTCAAACTTGCTGTTTATTAAGTTGCACGCGAGATAGTGCTTTGGTTGTTTTTGTTTTTTGAAAAAAAGGTAGACGTTCTCATTAATCATAAATCAAAGAGAAAGCCAAAACTGGTCTCCTCCAATACATCTCGTAAATATCAAAGAAGCCTAAAACTCAAAACTTCGCCTAACAGATAACAGACAGATGGTAAACACCACCACAAAGGCTGCACCAACCACCACAAAGGTTGTTTTTAGTCAAGTTAGATGTGCATTGTGGAGTTTGCACTCTACTTATGGATGATGAACTTTGATGGAAAAATCTACTTGGGATGTGACTATGGTTTCGTAACTTGTGATAAATGCCAATCTATGTTATTTTCATTGAAGTAATGATAGAATCTGGTCAAACGAAGCACAATTTGAATAAAATTGGTTTTTGGGATTTTTTTTTGGATGATAATGAAGCACCTCTTTAAGGCAGGAACACTTTACAGTTTACACCCATCCCTGTTGGGTAAACCTTGGATTCGTGCAAAGCGCTCCCTCCACACGGATTGAGTAATACTTTGACTTTGCTAGCAGGCTGCCCCAAGGAATGGTTTGCACCCAAGGGGATTTGAACCTTAGACTTGATAGGAATGCCATCAAGACGAAGGTCCTTACCACTTAAGCTAACCCCTTGGCTTTTGGGCAAATTTTTATGAGATTCTTTTCAATATTTTAGGGAAAATTATTCTTTACAATCTCAACCTATCACCATTGTTGCAATTTCCCTACAAAATTTAATTTTAAAGAATTATTGCAATTTTTCCAAATTAGACATTAAATACATAAATAGGAAAAATGATTGAAATACCCCTTAACCAATCTGAAGTATATGAACACTAGCCCATTAATTACAATTAGCTCACTCTCATTCTCATTTCTCTCTAGCCCATAATTACAATGAGAGAGAGAGAGAGAGATGATTGAAATACCCCTTAACCAATCTGAAGTATATGAACAGTAGCCCATTAATTACAATTAGCTCACTCTCATTCTCATTTCTCTCTAGCCCATAATTACAATGAGAGAGAGAGAGAGAGAGAGAGAGAGAGAGAAGCCTGTATATCTTATTTAATTAGGAAACTGAAGAAATGCAAATTTAAGATTTTTTAGCTACTGTAGCATATACCAAATTAAACTTAAACATTAATGTCAATGAGAAAACTATCATCTGTTGAGAGAGAGAGAGAGAGAGAGAGAAGCCTGTATATCTTATTTAATTAGGAAACTGAAGAAATGCAAATTTAAGATTTTTTAGCTACTGTAGCATATACCAAATTAAACTTAAACATTAATGTCAATGAGAAAACTATCATCTGTTGTGTTTAGGGGCATTTTTGTTATTTTTTTCTAGTTGAGAGAGAGAGAGAGAGAGAGAGAGAGAGAAGCCTGTATATCTTATTTAATTAGGAAACTGAAGAAATGCAAATTTAAGATTTTTTAGCTACTGTAGCATATACCAAATTAAACTTAAACATTAATGTCAATGAGAAAACTATCATCTGTTGTGTTTAGGGGCATTGAGAGAGAGAGAGAGAGAGCCTGTATATCTTATTTAATTAGGAAACTGAAGAAATGCAAATTTAAGATTTTTTAGCTACTGTAGCATATACCAAATTAAACTTAAACATTAATGTCAATGAGAAAACTATCATCTGTTGTGTTTAGGGGCATTGAGAGAGAGAGAGAAGCCTGTATATCTTATTTAATTAGGAAACTGAAGAAATGCAAATTTAAGATTTTTTAGCTACTGTAGCATATACCAAATTAAACTTAAACATTAATGTCAATGAGAAAACTATCATCTGTTGTGTTTAGGGGCATTTTTGTTATTTTTTTATAGTTGTGAGAGAGAGAGAGAGAGAGAGAGGCCTGTATATTTCATTTAATTAGGAAACCGAAGAAATGCAAATTTAAGATTTTTTAGCTACTGTAGCATATACCAAATTAAACTTAAAACATAAATGTCAATGAGAAAACTATCATCTGTTGCGTTTAGGGGCATTTTTGTTGTTTTTTTCTAGTTGTGTTATTTTTAACTAAGGTGGATGGTGGAGGTACATTGCAACAATTTTTGAACGAGGGGACTAGATAGTTTAAGGGCCAAAGTAGTGTAATTTTTCCAATCTTTTGCATTTGAAAGTATCAGAAGTAAGAATTTTGTTGCAGCAATGTGCATTAGGTATACTTTTTCTGTGTTATGTTCATATACTACAGGTGGAATTCTGTTTGTGCAACATTGAAAACTTATCACACAAGATGGTGGGGGTCATATGTTTGTTCTGTTATTTGCATCTAGCCTTGAACTTGACTTGTAGGTATTGTGCAAATTGAGTGGATATGTCTTGGATGGTCATAAAAAAAAATGTTTTTTTATTGAAAATCTCCAAATATTATAACAATTAAATCTTTAACTTCTTTTCAATAAAAACAATCTAATCATGTTGTTTGAATTTTTTAACAATATATATAAAATTCACAACTAAATCAATACTCATTGTGTGATGGCACCGATAGTGTGAAATTATGATTAATCGATCATACACAAGATATATAAAGCATGATAATCAACACACCATAAATAAGCAATCATCATACAAAGTCAATGAGGATTTTTGTTAACAAGGAAAACCCATTCACTAGGAAAAACTCTGGGACTTAGTCCAACACTAAAGGTTATCACTGATAAAAGAAACATATCAAGGCTTATTACACTCACTTACAGACTTGCTAATGACTAGACTTCCTCCGAGACTCATTCCATACTCTTAACGTTTGTTCACCAATCAATACCCTCATGTTCTTTGCTTCTTTGTTTGTCAATATCTCGCACCGAATCCACAACTTGTTTATCTGCTCACTCACGCTTTAGCGTTTTTGGATTCTACTTTCTGAACTTCCACCACCATCTAGAAGAATTTGTTTCTCTATGGCTTTAGGGAATTACTTATATAAGGTTTTCTCTTTGGGACATGGATGTGAAAAACATAGATTCTCTTAATTTCTTTTTTTTCTTCTGGTTTTCACGCTAAGAACCATTGATCAAAGATCAATGTTGTTTGATGTCAGGTCATTCTGTAACATACTAATTCTCCATGAGAATACTCCTCTCCCTTGGAGGAGTATTTGGTGAAATAATTTTCCTTTGCAAGTGGCCTTTTTTCTTAGTCGACCACGTTAGGGAACGCTATGTTCAATCTTTATGGGCTATATTAGGTTATGCTTATACAAGTAGTAGACCTCTTTACCTGCTAGATAGGGTAGTTTGGTAGTCCTCATAGTGTTGCAGTGTAGAAGTTGGTACCGTCCTACCTGATGGGGTGTATATGGAGAGAAAAAGATATTGAAGTTCTAAAGATTGCGAGATGATAGATGTTTTGAGGACTCGCCGAGGACACGAGAGGATCTCCTCCATTTTTTTCTTGTCACTCTTTTTTCTTGGACTACAGGCTGGCTTGCCCCACGGGCTATTAGCTTTGTAGATTTTCTTACCTTATTTTCTTTCCCCCCCTGATCCTCTTTGTATACTCCCAGTGTACTAAGGGTTGCGCCCCATTTGCGCTTTTTGATATAACATATTGACTTATCAAAAAAAAGATTGCGAGATGATTGGTGAAATTAAAAGCTTTATTCTTCAATACCTTTTACCAATGGACGACTGCCCTAGATTGCTTTCATTTTTCTAGCTGTCGTGATTTTCTTGTATTTTTTGTTCTCCTTCCGGTTTGGTGTTTTTCTTGTATATTTCTTGTATGCTTGGGTGGCGCATTTGTGCTTTTTAATGAAATTCATTTACTTATATAAAAAAGAGAGTTTTGTCCCTCTCTTCTCTCTTGAAGAGATTCTTAAGACCACTTGAATTTCACTCTCTCTAAAAGAACACTTTGACAAGGATCAAAAAAGTTGTTTGCTGTCGTGGGACTGAGACCGATATATAGAAAATCCTCTAAAAGTCGTGTTTTAAAAAATTTCAGTCACTGCATCAGTTGACCCTTCTCTTGACCAATGCAATTTTTTACTCAACCCTAATGAGTTGGGCCGATTGTAAAGGTAGCCTAATAAACTAGAACTTCAGGATGATCTAATCAAATAAGCCAATCTTGATATTGCATTAATATCCAAATCATAAAATAGCTTGATTTGAGGTCAAGATTTCTTTCTTTTGCTTACCTATATATTATTAGTTAGGTGCTTTTGTATATTTCCTTTTTATGGTTCTCTCTTTAAGGAAGCCTAAATTATACTATTTGAAATTTATATCGGATTCTTGGTATTCATGTGTCGAATACTGTTTGATATGGAAGATTCCTGGAACTGACAAGTTTGCTAAAGTGATCGACTTTCTATGCCGGCAGCTTCATCGGGAAACATTGGTAAATGATTTCTGTTGTTGTTTTCTTGTATTTGTTATAAGCTTTGGGCCTCAGAATAATCTCTTGTTCATTATTTTGTAGTTTGTCTATGTCAACAGTGCATTCTCACCAAACCCAGATGAATTGGTAATTGATCTGTATAATGTAAGATGCTAAAACTTCATGATTTTTCTTTTTATTTTACCTGTTGGTTCTTCTTTTGTTGTGGCTGTGAATAGATGTTTGCTATACTGGAATTTACCTCATTATGTTTCATTCTTGTATTGTCCTCAGTCCAATTATAGAAAATATTTACTATTCTATAGTTTTCGTTTTCACATGTTGATGAATGGGCCCAATTGCATTATAAATGCATCAATGTAGTATGCTTTTTGTTTGATTAAAAGCTATAGTTGAAGACACGGAAATGACTTTGATTGAACTCAGTGTATGTTTTACCTTTTTTAATATACCTAATTTATTTTGTGCTTTTCAATTTCTTCTGTATGATAGATATAGAAGGAATTTGTTTATGGAGTTTCCTAACACTCTTAAGCACACTGCATTTTGCTATATAAAATTTAGGCAGAGGACAAGGGAGCTGCATTCGGTGCTTTGTACTAATGGTTCTTATTCTTGCGGACATCATGGTTATAAGAGCCATGTTTTGGGTTTACTTATCCACAAATGTTTGAATAGCGGTTGATTCTGGCTGATGATGTGTATAATATTAATGAATCAACGTCTTTTTCCATCTACTTTAATTTACTTGATCTGATTTAAGTGTTTTGGAGAGTGGGGTTGTGAATTTGATTTATTGTTGGACATAGCATTTTTCACCAAAAGCTTCTTTTTTCTTCTTTTCTTTTTTTTTTTTTTTTTTTTTTTTTTAAATGTCCTGTCTTTGATTGAGATTGCTATGTGAGCCCAATAGAAGTATTAATGAAATTGAGAAGTTTTTCTGCTCAGTTTCAAAAGTGACCAAATAAAAATTGGAATAACAATAATTGTTAGGGATAAAGGTTTCTGCAAGATTACTGGGAAGATACTGTTAGTTTTTCCTAATAGGCAAGGATTTGAAATCCTAGTTATTTTTGTTGATTATTTTGGTTAAGTCTTCAGTCCACTCTGATGCTTCCATTTGACTATTTATGACCAACTTATTATGTGTTTATCTATTAAATGTTATGGCTAAACTGTATTTTACCAGGATTTAAGTATCTTCTTGGCCATTGCAGAATTTTGGTTTTGATGGTAAGCTGGTGGTCAATTATGCTTGTTCCATGGCATGGGGCTAACAAATGGTGATGGGTCTGCTGCTGTACATTTGTTCATGTAGTAAGTGCAGAGTAACTCATTGTCGCTTTTTTCGGATTTCTCCTCGGTCTGATAATTGGTAAGGAAACAAACAAAAATGCCACTTCTCCTTTTTACTTTTCCCATCACTGATTTTAAGAGGTTGCATGTTTCACCAAAAACTTGGATGATTATTTCCATACAGATAAGGAAACAGGATTTGCTGGTATATTGAAGATTATGATTAGGATCTGAAGAGTGGAACTGAGAGTTTATACCATAATCATTTGAGTTTGACAAAGACTTTATATAAAAGGTGTAATTTCCTGTTGATTGTCATTTAACTGTTGAATGCATTTTGATAATATAGCAAAAGTTACAACACAATGCCAACTTTTACCTCCATTGTCTTTTGGAATCTCAAAGCTGTCGGCCCATGCCACCCATCTTTTTGAGACTTTTAGTCCATCCAATGTGTTTTTCGTTGTGGAAAAAAATGTTGTAATGATAGCAAAAGATTTGACTCACCATCCTTGTTTGGTAAATCAGTGATTCAGTATTATGGATATCAGTACAAAATGTCTCAAAGTTATTGCATTTCAGAGCTGTCATTGGCCAAGTGCAATGAATTTTGCATCATTCACACTAAACCATGAATTCCTCTGTTAATTGGGTTGAGGGGCAGAATTGGTCATTGCAATCCCGATAACTTTTACGTGTTAGGTGGAGTTAGTGGCGGATCTAAGAATTCATATTAGGTGGGGCGGAATTGACATAATAATTTTTTAAAATTTTTTGGAGGGGTGGGCGGAAGGAGTAGAGGTTAGGGTCAAGAAAACTAAAAAAAGTACCCTTACAAAAAAAAAAAAAATCAAAATTTTTTGAGCGCTCACCCCCCTTTATTTCTACCTCTGGGGAGTGTTAGAGTAACATCTTCGAGCTTGTTTAATAGGTAAATAATTCGAAGGGTTATAAAGATCCCTTGTTAAAGAGTAATGTTCTTTAATGTAATGGAAGATACAACTTTTTTTCAACATAAAAGAAGATAGCCACTCAACCATGTCACATAAAATAATGATTAGAGTAAGATAATAAAGTATCATAACAAATTTTAGAAGAGAAATGGTAGATATTATAATTATATGTAATATTCATCTAACAAGGCTGGTGTGGCACTTCCAACTAGCCTTTTAATTAATCCTAGTTAAAAAAAAAAATGTTGTGGTTGATTTGAAGTGTCACGACAGCATTGTTGAACCATTGTAAGATAAAAATATAATATCTAGCATTACTCATCTTAGAAATAAATAATAATATTAAATATCTCTATCAAGGATAGGTCACCAAATCAAGATCTCAAATAATACACATATCTAGCCTGATAGTTAAGATAAAAAAAAATAAAGATAGAAATAGCTGAAAGTTCACCGAGAGAAATGCTCAAGGAAGGCAGTATGACAATTGACAAGTATCACATATACTAAAACGCTAAAGGTGTCCTGCCCGTCTCCCAAGTCCAACCATCGGGCTCCACAATGACATCAACTCGGGGGCAGTATCAAAAGCCAAACTATCATGCAATATGGATGGATCTTGTTAGATAAACAAGGCAGAAAATCATGTTGATGCATTATAATACTAATATATGACATCACATGTATTCAAGTCATAACTATCCTTCATATGGTCACTAAAAAAATTGATTTTTATTCTAAAGTTTTCATTGTACCCATAACCTTCTTACGGTGAGGTGTGCGCATCTTGTGGAACATATGGTACAACATTGCTATCCTGACAAGGTACAATGTACTGACCTTGGGTTATTCATACATGATTGCTCCAGTCACTTCTAACCATTGAATCCAAGGTAATTAACATTAAAATAAATGTGGATGATAGGGTCATGCCCATATCCTAATATGCACATGCTCCACATTCTATACATGTTTTCTAATGATAGCCATATCATGCAAAGATATTTACCATTTCTTATCCATGCATGAATTTACAAAACTTACCCAATCAATCAATCATTCATTTCCCAAATATTTCATCTGCGCAAAATGTAGCCTTTACAACATTTATAATAAGCATTTCATGTTAGTATAAAATATGCGTAGCTAACCACCAAATTAGACGTGCAAAAATCTTGGTAAATCGTTTACACGTGAGTTTTACTCACCTTGGTCATAAGGGGTCTTCTTGGTAAACTTACTCGAACTCACTAACTCGGTCTTTTAAGAAATATCTAAAGGGCTCTATCAGGCTAAAAACTTATCATTAGTCCTAAAATAGCAAAAATTCACTTTCTGGTCAAGGGAAAATCGATTAGCCCTGCAAGGCTGATCGATTATTGAGTAGTGAGCAGTGATTGATCAACATTGTTCAGTGCTTATTCTTTGATCAAATATGATAAACAATAATCAATAAGACATTGTTCATTGTCTTTGAAAAACTTAATTTTAGCTCTAGTGAGTATTCTAGAGGCTCTAGCCTAAGCCTCTAAGACTAAAAAATGTCACCCACTCTCCTACCACCTTTAAACACCTAAAGTCGTAACCTTTATGCATTAAAACTACCAAGTTAAACAACTTTTTAAACCCACCATTAACAACTACTCAAAAGATCCGGTGGGTAGTCCTTATCCACCTCTTACAAAGCCTACACTTAATTGAAATCTATTTAGTCTAATTAAAACAACCAACAACCTAAAGCTAGGGTCTTTCTTTAAAAAGCTTAACATTTCTTCTTAAATCATACTTACAACACTTAAAATGAGCATGATTTAAGTCATGATTAAAGCTTGTAAATAACAACCAACCACGGGAAAGATAGTAAATAACAAGAGATTACAAGGTTAGAGCAAGGATTCTTAATTATCTCGTGGGCCTTTGATCTCCCCAAAACCACCATATAGTCACTTTGTTTCTCTCTCCATCTCTCTTTCTCTTCTGAGCACTCTGGAAGCCCTAGCCGACCAAAAGGTCGCTAGGCTTGGCCTAAGGGTGTTTATATAGCCTAATCACCGTGTTTGCAAGTCTTTGATGCATTGACATATAAAATTGGTGACATCTTTCAAACACTAAAAGAAGGGTGATCGATTACTAGGGTTTCTGGCACTTGGTGATAGATTACTACCGTTGGGATGATCGATCACCCTGGCTTGATCAATCACCTTCTAAGGGTGAACAATCACTCAAACCCAAAAAATAGTCAGAGTGTCAAATCAGGCCCATTTTTTCTTATTTTTGTGCCAAACCTTATTCCTTATTAATCCTTAAGTCCTAATTAAGGATTTACTGACTGTAGTTTAGATTAGGGTATTACAATGTATGTGGGAGATGATGCAGTTTGCAGCCGAAAAACTTGGATATAATTGTTCTAGGAAAAGTGGCAGTGGACAGTTGATAGAATGTATTTTATTTGGACCATCATTTAGATGCATGTAGCATGTAATCTTGCAAACTTATGTTCGATGAAAAAATCTTGTGCATATGATATTTTAATGACTTTTTCATGAATTCTTTGTCTTAATGATGGTTGTATTCACTGATTTTTGCAATAACGTGACACTTGTCCCACGAAATGAATCCTAGGCAGTGGTCTTCTAAATCGGGGTTCCCTACAATCTCCTCTTCGAAGTGCAAGAGGTAAGGGAAATTGTGTGGATTTTTAAGAGTTTTCAAAATTAGTGTGTATATATATAAATAAATGTTTTAAATGAAAGGTGTTAAAAAGTATTAAAAGAAGAGATGGGAAAATGAGAACTTCAACTTTGTATTTATAAGGCACAACATACACAAAGTTATTGCTTTAAAGTAATGTTTGTGTATATGCACTATTACGGTATGAAGCAATGGAGCCACATGCGCATAGGCACGTTGGCATGGCAGTGGGCGCTAGTGGTGCCAAATGGCACACTTGGCACTTAGTATGAAGTATCGGAGCTCAAAGCGATTAGATCATGATCGTTCTTCTTTGGACAATCATGATCATACGATCTAGTGGTTTCCTCTAGATCATAGAATGATTATAAGGGTAGATCTAGCGGTTAGATTTACTAGAATGTTAGTAAAGTTAGCTGTAAGATCAAATTATATTTTATCTAACAAATAAGATTAAGTGATCTTTACTAAAAATTATGATCTAATTGTTATAATTAAATAATATTTGATAATAATTTAATCTAATGATTGAAATGAAGTGCATGTCTGTTAAGATCTGATGGTCAAATTTTAATGAATGTTAAAATAGTAGTTAATTACCAAATTATATGTCTGGTTGTAGTGAATATCCATTAAAAGTGTTAATTTAAAACTATAAGTAGTCCACATGGAAAGAACAAAGGAAAAATTTTGAACCACAAAAAGGAAATAACTATTGAATAGTTAAGATAGCGCTCTCAGATTGAGGAAGAATTGATGCTCAAAGAAAATGAAGAGTAAGGAATTTTGTTCTCAAAAGTGCATTTGATGGAGGAAGGTACTTCTTTTGAGAAAAAATTTATTTTTTTAGCCACCTTAAAGCCTGTTTGGAATTGCGTATAAGAAATAAAGCTTTTAAGTTAAAAAGAGCTTTTGAACAAAAGTTTCATTTTTAAGCTTTCACCAATAGTGCATTTTAGCCATTTTTAGACCCTTAAAAGCGCTTTTAATTTTTTTACCAAACGAGTACTTCTTCTTTTTTCTTTTTTTTTTCAAACGAATTTTTTGAGTATTAAAAACACTTTTAAGCCCCTCAAACACAATCTCAAACATGTCCTTAGTCCTTTAAGTGTGCAAAAGCTCCTATAAAGCCATCCTTACGCCCAAAAACCCTTGTTTCACTTCTGACCAATTAAGAAATCTTGAGGAGAGAGTGAGAGAGATACTACAGAGAGAAAGGTGATTCTTGGTAACCGGTAAGACTTCATCCTCAAGAAGATAATCCCTAAACCTCAATCTCGTTTTGATGTAATGTTAATTTTTTATTTTATTTTATTTTAATCTACTATATTAAATTGTTACTTAACGTTCCTCATTTGCGTTTCAAAACATCTAAGTACATTAGCTTAGGGTTTTATGGTAAATTATGAATTAGTTATATTTTCAAAAACAAATGAACTTGCTCGTACTTTTCGTGTTATATATCATGTTATTATGCCTTTTAGGAGTCTTAATTGAGTAAAGTAATGGGTTATAAGAGGTAGTTTTAGCCAAACAATTACCTTTAATGACCGTTAAAATAACAATTAGTTACCTTTAATTACAAAATTCTATGTCTATTAGTAGTGAACAAATATTAAAACTACTATTTTAGCACTTTAAAAGTAGTCCACTGCAGACCAATTTTTAATACAAAAAATTATCTCTTCTTCTATCTCTCTTAAAACCTTGTGTATTCTTAAAATTCGACTCTCTATATCTTGCTAGAAATAGAAGTTCCGATGGTTTTCTATCTACTTTGCATATTAGTTTCATTTTATGTAAAATGCAGTCAAACTACAGAGAATTTATGAGCTCCATTATATTTTGGAGATCGAAATATTTATTGTAATCCAATATATACCAATTCGTTAGAATTGGTACGGTGGAGATAAATAATTTCTTAAAGAAAAGCAACTCATGAGGACCTTAAAAGCCTTTACTTTGTTGTTTTACTATATTTGTTCTACTGTGTGTAGACCCCTGCTCGGGTAGGGAGCCATCTCAAAGACTCCTATCCTATTCGATGTGTTTATATGTTTAATTATAACATCTCAGGGGTTTAGTTGCAACTTTAAATCTAAAGGTTAAATCACTCCAGGAGTAACATGTTGAATATTTAATTAAAGTTAAGTCACTCTAGATTTCTTCAAACTTAAGATTTTTTTTTTTTGGATATGTTCTTACAAAAAAAAAAGGAATTCGAACTAATAATCACTTAAAACTTTTTATGCAATAATAAATAACAATTTATTTCAAAAGTTTAAATAATTAATAAATAATAATAAATTTAATTAATATTTTAACACTAAATATATATGTAACTATATTTAACTAGAAAAGCCCATTAATTTTTTATTTTTTATTTTATTTTTCTGTGAGTTACCCAATAATTTGTTAAATATGTATGTATAGCTAGCTGTTGCACATGTGACGGAAGTCAGATGTTGGCTGCAGAGATGAGAAGGGCTAGCTTGGACTTTTACGATAAGTAAGCTATTTCCTTAGGTTTCACTTTGTTGGTAGTTGGTACGTTCATTCTCACAAGGAATAAATAAAGTGACACAATAGACAAAATGGTATTAAATAATTTTATTTGTAACAACGAATATTTATTTATATATATATATATATATAGAAGAATGCAGGCCAGATTTACCGGAGCTCTTGTAAAAACTGGACAAGTATTCCTCTTTATTAGCATCTGTCAGGAAGGACCCACAGTCTAACAGGTACCTTGCAGAGATGACAAAGCATTTGTAGCTCAAAAGTTTACTCTGATTCAATGAGGATCACTGGATCACCATAGAATTTACTATGTGTGGCATGGATTTTATTCTTTTTCATGGATTTGCAGCTATAACATCACTGTAGGAAGCAGAAGCAAACAAAATGATTGCAGATTCTCAGAAACACAAAATTACAAACTTAATTGCATGGTGTATCACTGCAGATTTTCAGAGATATATATGAATATATTTCATGTGCATGCATGAGATGTGCGATTGATCACAAACTGTTGAAGAGTCTGAGAGACCTCAGCTTTCAGATATTAATAATTGAAAGGAAGAAGGCAACGAAGCCCCACCTATACTATGGGTAGCATTAAAGCTACTGTTTGCAAATAGGACCCGCAGTACGTTGGTCGGTAAGGATGAACTTTGTCCATATCAAATCAATTGCTATAGTGAAGTTAAACATGATATCAGCATATGATAATCATGCGTTAACAAATGTTCATAGAGGGGTAATTTCTAGTTTGGATAGTATAGTGTGTGGTATACCATATATTGTGGTTTAGGAAAATGACTAGTTTATTAAGTTCTATTTGTTTCGATGTAAAATATTTATAGTAAAATTATTTTAGAGAAAATGTTTTCAAAGGAAAATGACTTCAGTTCATGAAAGCATTTTTTTGGCCTTTGACTCGTGCGAGATTCACCCACAGCAGCCAAAAAGTGTACGTCGGTGACCTCCGACGGCGGCCGAAACGGTACTTGATGACTTTCGGAAAACTTTGATAGCAGATTCTAGCAACCTCTGATGGCGGTAGCCGATGACTTCTTACAGCAGCAGGTGACATTAGTCGGCGAAATACGATGACAAATTTCGGTGACCTCCATGCCTGCTACATGTGACAGGCTTCAGCAACCTTCAGCAAACTCTAATGTTGGTGGAGAATAAAGTGCGAGAGAGAGAGTACATCATACAAGAAGAAGAAGTCTAAACTCAGAAAATGGTTTAGGTTTTAAAAAAAGTTAAAACTATTTTATAGGAATTAAAAAAAAAAAAAAAAAGATTTTCCTAGCCATCCGAAAATATTTTTGATTTTAACACGATTTTTGGTCATATTAAATACTGAAAAAATAGAAAAAAAAGGGGGTTTTCTAGAAAATATGTTATGTCGAAATAAACAGTGACTTAGTAAGCTTAAAATGATAAACAAATAAAATTTAACAAAAGACTGTTCAGAAAAGTTCAGTCACAAAAGTCCCAGCTCTTTTTTGGCAATAATTAAGCTTACATATCCCACACAAGCCCTCGCAAGGTATAACGTAGTATAATCAGCTGCTGGTGAGAGTAGTTTGTTTTATCTCTTAAAATGACAAAAACTATCTTAGTTGGTATATATAAATGCTTTCTTTTCAGCAAAGAATTGAAAAAGGGTACAAATGCTTTCTGGTGTTTGTCTAAAGATGAGTTTGCATGTATCATGTCTGGTTTTATCCTTGACTTGGGTCGACTTTTCCTAGTAAGTTAAATATTAACTTCATTTCAAGAAAAGGAAAAAAAAAACGGATTTATTTTCCAAAAAGAAGGAAGAATTATCTCTGTTTGCAGATGAGGAACTTTATAAGCCACACATGACCTTTTGTCTCATCCTCCCATTATACTCTAACCCATGTCCACAATAAAGTGGACAAATCCTTTCTCACTTTTTCATAATTCTTTGTTATGTTTATGCCATCGTTTCCACCGCCAAAGAATCTATCTTACTAATCAAGAACTAAATGCCAAAGTCTGCAGTTTAGTGCACACATTCATATATGCCTTTGGTATACCAATTTTCTTTTCTATATTATTTTCTCTTTTCTCTTTCTTTCTTTGGCCAAGTTGGTATTCAATGATTAATGTAGAAAAAAAGAAATTTAACTTCAAAATTTTTTAGGACCAATAGCTGGCAGTGACTTACAGTTTCAGCAGGGTACCAAAGAGCTGATATTCAACATGAACCCCACCAAAGTCATGAACATCTTATAAGGCACAAAAAAAAAAACAAAAAAGCAAAGTTTATTCAGTTTAAAAAATGTCACTCCAGCCCTGATCAATTTCAAGGAATTTGGTGACCCACTCAAAATTTAGAGGACTCTCATTGGAGAAATCAAAGAACCCATCTACATCAAAGTTGATTTCTGAGTCTTCAGCTCCTTTGGATGTGTTCTCATCTTCTCTCATTTCTACAGTTACTTTCTCTTCCACCCTATTTTGCTGACCATTACAGCAGCCTTCTCTTGTTGCAGCTCCACTCTGTTTCTCGTTGTGCTTTATTTTCTTGCTCAAATGAGAATTCCAGTAGTTCTTTATCTCATTATCGGTTCGACCCGGTAACCTTCCGGCAATCAAAGACCACCTAAGTGAAATTTAAAAAAAAAAAAAAAACTGTGAAAACTTGATCATATTTCAAACAGGCAAAGTTAGAGCAATATTAATATCTAGGTCAATCTAAAGGGCAACTCCTTGAGTGACGCACAAATGAAGCATCAGGTCTAAGGTTTGACTCTTTATGAATGTAAATAATTCCTTAGATTCATGCTCGAGGATGAAAGCTCGAACTTAACCCGATGCAGTAGGGGCGAAACCCCAGATACCCCAGTTATAAAGTAATAATAATAATCTAACCTGTTCCCAAGTAGTTTATGAAGCCTAAGAATCAAATCCTCTTCTTGGTCTGATATGTTTCCTCTCTTGATGTTGGGTCTTAGGTAATTCAACCATCTTAGCCTGCAACTCTTGCCGCAGCGATTAAGACCTGCAATAAGCACAGACCTAGTAAGCCTTTGATCAAATTTAGGAAGATGTTTTTATTTATCAAATATAGTGAAGTTAAAGAGTTAAGAATTCGGTTGGTGAAATGAGCAAAGACCTGCTTTAGCTGCAACTATCTTCCATCTTTTAGCACCATGGATTGCAATGACCTCGGCCAGTTTTTGATCTTCCTCCGCTGTCCATGCTCCCTTGTTGACTAATTCCTTCTTAGTTGAACTATTATTCATGGCTTCCATTGGCTTCACTTCTCGTTTAATAGACCTATCTTTCATGGGATCCCTTAGCTTACGTTTGTGTAAGAAAGAGATGTGGAAGAGAGAGAGAGAGAGAGAGAAAAGAGATTTTGTCAAGCTTGGGGATCTTTGTTACTTATATATGGAGTGCTGTTTTGGTTCTTTCTATCATCTACCTTTGTTGGTGGTGGAGGAAAAACCTCAACTACCGCTTATATATCTTTGAAAATATGAGACATGAACTTAACAGTGCATAAAGAAAAAGTGACCCTGATCATGGACTTGATGATTGAGCAATAAGAGTGCTATAAAGTTTTTACATGCTAAATGCATACTACAAAGGCTGCTAAACGAAAAAAAGAAAAAGGGTTTATAATTATACTAAGTGCGCACATAGCTGCTTTTAAGAGAAAAAGAAAAGGTGACAAGAGCATTATAATTAGTGGGGAAAGATACACAGATCAGATGGCTGTGGTAAAGTTATCAGATCCCCAGGGTAGGATAGGTTTGTCATCTAGTGGCTGTGGTTGGTAAAATGAGTAATTTTAACTCTGTACAATTCCCTTTTTGCATGTGCAAAAATATTTTACTGAAGGCATGCAGATTGATCCTAAAAGGTTTGGTGACAAAAGAGCAGGCTAAAAGATAGACAATGAGATCAATACAATATATTTGGATGCAAGTAAGAGTTTTATCATCAAAAGATAATAACTTTTCAGACCCACAGAAAGGAGCTAGATAGCCTTATAGTGAGTGCATGAAGAGTGGATATAATTGGTTGGTCTTCTATTGTAGACCCTATATATATAAGTTTAACCCTCAATATATTGTTAACCTTAATTAATTAGTAAATCAAAATCCCAAATGCTTAAAGTATATGTATGCATGCTACTGCTACTTGTGCAAATAATTATAATATTCCATTTGAATAAATATAATCAATCTTTTATTTGCTTAAATAATTATGCCATGTGTTTGCTTGATGAAATCAGACAAGAAGAAAGGTTTAACAAAAGTGGAAATTAGGTTTGAAGTATATATTAGTTTAAGGAAGGTTAGGTGGCTCAATGTTTTATGAGGAAGTAATTTATTAATTATACACAAAACAGAATACATTCTGCATGTGGTATTATATATATTCCTAATTGGTTCTCTTGAGATACGTAATGTTTGGAATGACATGGTACATTGGAATAAATCTATGCCTCTCATCTCTATGCAAGTGTTCTTGCTATTTGAACCGTTGGATCTACTTACCAATCACCAACTCTTGTTCAGTCAATTGACCATGATGAGGTGTCATTCCATGGTAGAGTATTTATTTATAAGTTGGATACCAAATTCAGACACTGAATGAAAGAAACATCACGTGCAAGTATAGGAAAACAATATAGTATTTAACATTATTAAAGGACAACATTCTACGACACCTTAGTCTGATCAATAATGTCAAACAAGAAAACCAAAAGGTTCATATATATATATATATATATATATATATATGCACGTTTACAAAGAAGGGATCTATTCAGCCATTCAAAACTTTTGTTTTCACCAAATGAGTAATTAAAAGTCACGGATTATTTCATCAAA
This sequence comes from Carpinus viminea, assembly GCA_013348765.1. Taxonomy (NCBI): domain Eukaryota; kingdom Viridiplantae; phylum Streptophyta; class Magnoliopsida; order Fagales; family Betulaceae; genus Carpinus; species Carpinus viminea. The sequence continues at coordinate 9,444,662 of CP054667.1, forward strand.
TGAGTAACCAATCTTAAACCCCCCTAGTTAGCTAGCTAGACACTTTGTTCACGCTGAGCCATATTTTTTCTGATGGCCACACAGTGATGTGTCTCCTGTCGAAAGAGAGAAAAAAAAAATTACCATCTCGCAGAATTGGGAAGGGGGAGCTTCCAATGCTTAAGTTAGGAAATGACTTTGAAAGAAAATTGAATGGAGAGTGCAAGGAGTCGTACATAATTTTGGAGGTGCGACATTTTTAATGTGAGAGGCTCCATGAGAACGACCCCTTATGCTTGTCACGTGGCAGGATTAGAGATCTGTGATAGTTTTCGTATTGTGGGGTATTTGAGTGGCCTTTAGGGCAAGAGTACTCCTTTGATTAGGGCATTTCGTAGCATTCTCCAGAGTCCCCCCCCCAATCATCAAGCTAGCATTGCCCTCGGTCATCAAACACCTTTGGCCTTCTTAATTGAGCGGTACGTACTAGAGGCAATTGAGGTCTTGCGTGCTTTATCGGTTGAGTACCCGTGGCGAGGTCTTTTCGTGTCCAATGACTTGGTCTTTCCATGCCTTGTCGAGTCAATGTCTTCTGTGCCTTGTCGAGACGATTTTGAGGGCTTAAAACCTTAGAAACATGATTCTAAGCCATATTTAAGTCTTCTTAAACATATTGAAACTTATTTGGTAAAAAATCTAGCTAGCCTCCTAGGATTGATTTATGGTTTAACATTTTTACTCTTTGATTGTTAAGGTAAATCAAGGTCTTGATGATTCTCATATAAAGAGCATAACCTTGACACCTAAAGATGTTATCGAACGTTTTCAGACATCATAGGAACCCTAAGGACATTCGGGATTGGTTGGATGTGTGTTTGGGAGCAGGGACAAAACCACAAAATTTGATTGGGGGGCCTAAAGAGAAGAGAAAGTAGAGGAGAGGGGGAGTGGGGAGTGGGGCAAAAATAAATTTGGGCAGGGGAGGGGCCAATGGGCTTAAAATAAATATATTTTTTTCCTACCGAAACCTTTTTTTTTCCCATGATTGGGGGGGGCCAAAAATTTTATTGGGCAAGACCAATGGGCTTTAAATTATTATTATTATTATTATTATTTTTTACTACCTAAAATTGTTTTTTCTGAGGAATTTGAGGGCCCATGGCCTACCCTAGTCTCTCCTAATTCCGTCACTATTTGGGAGCTCATAACGGCTCAAAACTAGTGTTGGAAAGCACCAAATTGATCCATACAACAGTGTTACAGTAGAATCGATTCCTACCAAGCCAGGAGTGATCTTAGCTAGGTCGCAGGATCAATCCCAGCCAAGGTAGGATCGATCCCAAGTCCCCTAAGATCAATATATTCCAAATAGCCAAGATTGATCTCAAAACTCCTATGATTGATCCTAACTGCTTTAGATGCCTGTTTTAGGGTGCCCAATGTGTGATTGAGGTTTCTAAGTGTGTCTTAAGTTTGTGATTAGTGTTTGTCTAATTGTAGGTTGGTTTGTAGTGAAGCAAGTTATGACATCTTCTATTTGAGAAAGAACGAAAAATTATATTAATTGAACAATACTTACATTTAGTATGGCATTACAAAGGGTCATAGGCTACCATTATACGAGCTTGACTCTATGGTTCAATTTAGTTATATTTTACCATTAAATTTGATAGGCAAACTGAATGATCAACCACGGTGGTGTAACAATGTACGCAGAGTAGAGCTTTTCGGCTGCCAAGAGGCAACCTAGCGTCGACCAATTTTTTTTTTTTAATTGAATAGAAAAGAGGTTAAAGGGGAAGTGCCTACCAAATTTAAAATTGAGAATCATTTATTATAAATTGAATAAATTATATATCAAATTCAGACATATGCATCACTGATCAGAAATTGGTATCAGCAAAACTATATAAAACTGAGATAGCGTTTTGGGGCATTAGTGCCAAATTTAGGATGACCAAATCCCTTTAGGGTCATACCATTCTTAAAAAGTTAACTTTTCACCCCTAAGTTTTAGTTTTGAATTCAGAAATGAGTTTTAAAACATTAACACCAAATTTAGGATGACCGAATCCTTTTAAGGTTATACCATTCCTAAAGAAGTTAACCTTTCACCCTTAAGTTTTAGTTTTGAATCTATAAATGAGTTTTGAGGTATTAAAACTCAAATATTAGCTCATGAAAATTTAGCTAATATTACTTAAATATCTCAAAATACAATTCAAAACATTTTATCAAACATTAAAATGCAAAATAGATAAAAAAAAAATCTGTTTTTTTTTTTAAAAAAGGCATGGCCTACGCTAGGCAGCCGTAACATAGCAGCCGCATAGCAGGGCTCATGTACGCAAGATGGTCACAACCATACGGCATTGTGAACAAGACATCATTGATCCTAGAAAGACCCATGCAAATTCTTTGGCGGGGTCGGATTTGGTGGAGCAGAAAGATGGGCTCTCCAGAGCTACCCCATGCATGTAGGGTCTTGTTACTTGTTGGGTAGAACCGATTAGATCTAAGTTTATTTTTTTATTATAATTATTATTTTGTTATTCTTTAGATCTAAGCTCTTGAGACAAGTTCAATGTTATGTAATTACCACACTTTGAGAATAGGAATAAATATTTAAAATCTGAGAAATTTTGATTTTTTGTGGGACTGTAATTTTTAGTAATTTAGAATATTAGAAATATTTATATATTCGAAACAAATTTAAATTTTAAGGGTCAATTTCATTTAGAAACATGGACTACTTAGACATTTAAAAAAAAAAAAACAACTGGAAAATTATTTTTTGTTTAAGGCGGTTAAAGCCCAGGCTGTTTTGGCCCATTAGAAAGATCCTTCAAAGCCCTAAAACCATAGGTAAAGGCCATGGAAAATCACTGCATATATATATATATATATATATATTTTCTAAGCAAATAAGGAAAGGGTTATAGGGAAGGATCTTTCTCACTTCTGATCCGAACAGAAGAAGAAGTAAAGATCCTAAAAACAAATATGGGGTGGGCACCCCTACAATAAACCCAAAACAAAAGGGGAGAGCGCCCCAACAACAGAACCCAAATAGTAAAAAGTAATGCAAATATAAGAACAAAGACTAGATCCGGTTCAAAAGAACCAAACAGCAGGCAATGATGATTACCAATGATTCAAAAATAATCATAAGTAAGTCGAGCCTATTCCAGGGTCGCACAAGGCGGTGTAAAATGCAAACAAACTCTGTAAAGAGTCCGATGCGGGTAAAACAACCACCACGATCAAATGATGGTTGCAAAGTAGACACTACATAAAACCAAAGGGAAGCCGCAGGACGACCACCAACAACAATCTCCTCCTCAAAATCAAACCACATTATAACAGGGAGATAAAAGCCCACAAAAAGCAAATAAAAATACAGAAAATAAACAATACAAAGGAAATAAAAAAAGCAACAAAGAGCCCACTGAGCAGCGGCTGAGGACAGGGTGAAAGGAGGCTAGCGGGAGAGCTTCTGGCAGCAGCTCGAGGCGGACACGGAGGTGCGTGAGAAGCACACGCAGGCGCGTGAGATCCACGCATAGGTGCGTGAGATTCACGCATTGGGACAATGGGGAAGACCCTGGTGGGGCGCGTCGAAGCTATGGAGGAACGAAGGTCTACAGATCGGGCTTCGAAAAAACCGGAGCTGAGCACCACCGTAGAACCGAGAACGGCGCGACTGCAGGGGTTGGAAAACGGCCAGAGGAGACCGACTAGGCAGGGCGGAGCAGACCCAAGTCGGCTGAACAACTAGACCGGCGCTCAAGGGAAAAAAAGAAAGTAAAAAAGAAAGAACGGCAACGGAGGGAGGGTGAGAAATGGCCGCACTAGGCGGAAGGGAAGAAGGGAGGAAGGAGAAAATAGAAGCTCTCCCCCCTCCCCCGGGCAGAACCGCACAGAGGCGGTGGAGCAACCTCACTGAGGAGGTGGAAAAAACCCAAACGAAAAAACGTCTTCTCTCAGGAGAGAGAAGAGAGCTTTTCGGGGGAGGCAGTGATCACTGCATATGTATATATAGTTGGACCAATCTGCTGCTCAAAAACAAGTGCATGCTGGCTGGAAATTCTGAAGGTCCCTTCAGTTGGGAGTGAAACCCAATTAATACAACACCAGCGCCCAAAGAGAAAGAACCAGAGCCAGAACCAGATCCTTTAATGTTTTAAACGTGGGATATTCAACTTACTTTCAAGGACTTACAAAAAATGTTTTTCATTCAACTTTTTTTAAAAAAAAGAAATTGAGCAGAATTTTATTGATACTAATCAATTTAAGCACAACGCTCAAGAGCAATAGCATATCTTCCCCACTTAGTGACAGCAACACCTTTGCAAGGAGTGCAGGGCCGCTTCATTAACTATGCGCCTAACATGGGTAACCTTTCATTAGTAGAGACTATCTAAGATCCCGCGAGCTTCCTCAATCAGGTGCTCATATTTAATTAAAAAGCGTAACCTTCTAATTCTGCATGCTGGTGTCCTAACTCCCTACAAAAGACAGCGACCTTCAAAAATGTTGTGGCTTTTGCAATGACAGGACCAACGATGTAGTCCTTCTAGGCAGACATAGTACGTAGCCAAGACCTCGCCTAGCCTTGACAATCTCAAACTATAACCCCTACTCCCATCCTTTTACTGATATCCACAGTTGCATCTCAATTGACCTTCACAACTCCTCCTAAAGGGTCGTGCCATCTTAGATCATTCTCATTCTTCATTGTTGCTGTTTTTTTGTTGAAGGGAGTTAACACTACAAAAGGCTGCCGAGGAGTTAGAAGCCTTACACACAATCAAGGTAGGAGAGCTGAGACTTTCCCCATGAACCACAACATTCAATTCCTTCGTAAGATTTTTGGATATTTACGCACTATTTAAATAAAGGAAAATGCTAGGAATTTTTCTTGTAGGTTCTCCTGACGTTCTCTCAATCTTACGTAAAACATGATTTAAGAAAAAATAAAATTATTGTGGCCTCCACCACCGGTTTTTTTAGGCATTAGAACCAAATTTGAGGCATTAGCACCAAATTTGTGAGATATTAGCACCAAAATTAAGGCATTAGCATCAAATTTAGGATGATCAAATCCATTTTGGGTGATATCATCTCTAAAGGGTTAACCTTCCACCCTTAGGTTTTAGTTTTGAATTCAAAAACAAATTTTAAAGCATTAAAACGTAACTAGCTATTAACTCATAAAAATGAATCTGTTAGCAAAAAAATGGTACCACAATTTTATTTTTTCTTAAATCATTTTCTATGAAAGACTGAAAAAATGCCAGGAGAACACTACAGAGAGAACTCCTAGCAAACCCCTTAAATAAATTTCTAGGAAAATATATAAAAAAGCCCCGTGAACTAATAGTCGTTTTTAAAAAATTCCCAGGAAGATTAAAAGTGTGCTAAAGTGGCACATCAAACTATTAAAGTGTGCTAAAAATGCCACTTTCTTATTATATTCTTATAATACCCTTCAGGGCAGGCCTAATGTATTTGGAGGCCTTAGGCGAAATTTTGGAGTTGAACCTTTTTTAATATTTTAATATTAATTAAATAATATTTATTTTAATAATATTATTATATTATTATGATATTACTATTATTTTCATTCATGTTAGTAATATGTTCATTGTTGTTTTATGACTTTTAAGTTCTTTCATTAGCTAGTTGCATTATATTATAGTCATAAATATTTGTAACAATAGAGTTAGGGACATCAATAATATTTTCATTCTCTTCTAATAAGATTTTTTTTTTTATGAATTTATTATTCATTTATGAGTTTTTCACCTAAATTATCGTCAATATTTTGTTTATTGCTAATAACAAATTTATTTAAAGCCCTATTTGATATTTAATCAGTTTTTCTATTTTTCTCTTCTTTTAAGTATTTCATATATCTAGATGCATATTTTATAATATACATGTTTGATTAAAAATATTAACAAATTAAACAAATATGATTTATAAAAAAAATATTTGGATTATAATAAAATAAATTACAAAAATAGAATAATAAAACTTGTTTGAAAATTGGCAGGGATGTACCGTGGAGGAGAAGAGGAAGAAAAGAAGAGAAGAAAAGGAAGAAGAGGAAGGAGAGAGGGTGAGAGCGAAGGCCGAAGGGTGACAAAGGAGAAGGGCTAATATTCCTAATTTTTTGAAAAAAAATGAATCATGCTCTCTCTCCTTTGCCGACAGAGGAGAGAGAGAATGATTAAAAAGACAAAAAAGAAAAATTGATGTGGCATATTTGTTTTGTTATTTTTTTGGTTAATTGATCTTATTTTACAATGGGCTTATTGTATTGGGGCCTTATTTTAGAAGCCTTAAGTTTTTATGGAAAAAATTTGGGCCTTATTTTTTTTAAAAAAAAAACAAATTAGGCCTTATTAAAAAAATTTAGACCTTATTAATTGGGGGCCCTAGGCAACAGCCTTAGGGGCCTAGCCATTGGGCCAGCCCTGATACCCTTATTCTCTTAAAAACTAAAATAAAAACAAAAAACTTTTAAAAAAAAATCAGAAAAATAATTTTTTTTTGTTTAATATAATTTTTTATTATTAAGAGTGACACATGTTGCCATTTTATTACCATGACATCTAAAAGAATTCGTCAAATGTTTTAACGGAATTTGACTTTAGTGACTAAAATAATTTTTGGCATATCACAGGGACTCATGAATTCACTTTCATACTATATGAAGCGATTTGTAATTTAGGCTAATTACAATGACTAATTTTTTATTTATCCCAAAAATCTTCTTCTCTTTTTTTATCCACCCCTTGGAGCGTTTTTTGTTTTGTTTAAAAAACTAGTTTATTTTAGTTTTTTATTTTATTAATTTTTTTTTTCATTTTAGTTTTTAAGAAAATAAGGGTCTTAAAGGAATATAATAAAAAAGTGGCATTTTAGGCACACCTTGATAGTTTGATGTGTTACTTTAACAGCCTTTAAACTTCGTGGGGCTTTTTTTTAAAAAAAAAAAAAACGGTTGTTAGTTCAATGGGGTTTTTTTTTTATTTATTTATAATTTTCTCAAATTTTTATTTAATGAAAGTTTTTTTTAATTATTATTTACGGAACTTTCCATATAAGAAAATTATTTGTAAGGAAAGGAATTTCATGCTATATGATGATGACATAAATGAAAATTTAAAGGAAAGAAATTAATGAAAGCAAAGAGCATGTGACGAGGCGGCTTGAGTGTTCAAAATTATTTTGGCCTAAGATGTAACACTCGATAAATTTGATTTCTTAAACTTGAGAAACGTCAATAAAATGATGGATTTTGGACTTGAAGATGAAACTACCACGTGAGTGTTAAAGAGAGTTTTCTTGGTTGGAGTCTTATGCACAGTTATAAAACTTGTAGCATAAATTATATCATTCACAAATAGTGTCACGTGTTAGTCCCAGATATGACACGTTGTTGGGACTAGTGTCCAAATCTCTAATTGGTTGGATGATATTTTAGTTATAATTAAATAATGTTTTTTATTTCCTAATTTTATTATTGAACATTGGGCATATATATTCATATTTTAAATGTGTGTGTATATATATATATATATAATTGAATTTTTTTCCTATTATATACATGTAAGGTTTCGAAGTTATATTATATTTGAATATGGCATGATTAAGAGAATTATCACACAAAATATCATAGTCATAAGCGATTGTAACTTATATATAAAACATTGTTTATAGTCATAAAAGGAATTGAAAATTCCATTTAGACTATAACATGTTAACCTCAATGATTTGTCTTTATCATGAGACGAAGCAAGTAGGATTTAGGTAATTGACATGATGATGTAGGAGTAAAGTAGTGTTGTGCACTGAACGGATGGATCACGTGAGTCATCATTCTTTTAAGACTTGTAAAAAATTATGTGCTTTCATAACGACTTATAACAGTTAGTCTAAAACATGATAAATGGTTGTGAACCACACCTCATAAAGTAGAGGTCACTAGTTCGAATTTCCTTCCCTCATTTTCTTGTGTAGACATAAAAAAAAAAAAAAAGTGGGGAAAAAAAAAGAAGTGGGAATTATAACAAAAGTAAAAAATTGTTTTTGTGGAAAATAACTTCATTTTTTAAGGCGACACTCAAGTTATTATTCTTGCTCTTTAGAACCCTCGTTCCACCCAAGACAGTAAGCATTTTTTGGAAGACAAATAACATATTAGACAGTGGTTAGAATAAAATTGGGGTTGCATTCTCATTTTTTCTTCCTATATCATCATTTCTTATTTCTTATTGGTTTCTTCACATTCCACGATTGGAAAAAAAAAAAAAATGTAGTAGCAACTTAGAGCAGCTAGTAAAAGTTGCAATGGCAGTGTAAAAGTGGAGAAATCGATGGCAAAGCTCAAACACAGCACAATTTTGATGTCCTCTATGCCATGCTAGTCTACATTCCTGTTCAATCCCTGCCATTGATGGACTTTAGAAAATCAAAACTCCTTGGGTTTGGTGGGCCATGGAGTCGTATAAAAGGCAGAGGTGATCCTTCCAAGTTGTACCAAATGAGAGTGGAGAGCCCAATTCAATTGGGAGGCCTTACAATTCCTTTTTTCTCGTCTACATGTCATGGCTACCTGTCAAAATCTGAGAAAGAAATGAAAGACAGGCACAAAACCCAAGACTTTGAATAGAAATCAGAATCAGAGCTGAGAGTATAAGACGAGAGGAGCTTTTGTATTTTTTCAAAATCTTTTTCTGTTTACATATCAGACTCTCTCAAGCTTCCATGACGACCAAGTAAAAGATTTTAACTCCACCCCAACCACACCAGCATCACACCAGCTTTGAGATTTGAGCTCAGAGAGAGAGAGAAAGAGATCTTTTGGTGTGGGTTTGTGTGTTTCTTGAGAAGGGTGGTCTGGATAATATGAGTAATTGGCTGGGGTTCTCTCTGACTCCACACTTGAGGATTGATGAAGGTTTTGGGAGAGAAACCCAAGACCATGGAGCTTTTCCTCCTCACTTGTCTGTCATGCCCTTGCGCTCTGATGGCTCTCTCTGTTCTGCTGGTGCTGATGGTAATTTTGCATGTTGCCTCTCCACTCCCCACTCTACACTACACATATAACATTCTGCTTCCTCTCATCATCCTTGCATGTTTTCCTGATCATTTCTTTCTTTTTGTAATAATAAAGTTTAGATTTTGCAGACTGGAGATATGAGAATCCCATGGGCGCTTCAAATCCAAACGAAGAGGGCCCAAAACTTGAAGATTTCTTAGGCTGCTGTTACTCAAACTCTCCCCCGGATGAAACCAAAGTCTACTGCCATAACCAAAACGACAACGTCTCCGACATCAACGTTAACATAGCCCCTAGCTTCAACGCCAACGGAGAAATAGAAAGCGGCGGAGAGAATCTCACAAACCCACCATCTCACTTACTTCAACCCTACCCCTACAATGAAACCTCACAAACCCTAATCACTAGCAATGGCAACGGCAACGGCATGTACAACAAGTCTTGGTTAGGCCAAACACTCTATCCTGAGGGAAATTCAAATGGGTGTAGTTTTCAGTCACTATCTCTCACTATGAGCCCCAGTAGCGCACAAAATAGATTGGATACAATTTCACCTGCTCAACCCACTGACAACCGTAAACGACCGGCCGTTGCAAAGGCTCTTGCCAGAGAACCTGTTCCTCGTAAATCCATCGACACTTTTGGGCAGAGAACCTCTCAGTTTCGTGGTGTTACGAGGTACTAAAACAAAAACAAAAACTTCTTCTTCTAAACTTTTTTCCTATGCTTTTCAATTAATTTGACATTGATTTAGGCATAGATGGACCGGGAGATATGAGGCCCATTTGTGGGATAACAGCTGCAGAAAAGAGGGGCAAACTAGGAAGGGAAGGCAAGGTAATAAGGAAAAAAAAAAAAAGAGAGAGAGAGAAAAAAAAAAAGAGAGACATGCACGACATGATATGATATGATTATGATGCCAAAATTTCTTTTGTAAATTGTATATATGCGTTGGACTGAAACCCGTTTCTGTCATTCTCATGCTTCCGTCTATCAATCATGTTTTCCCTTGGATATTCCGTTTGTTTATTTAACTAACGGTTTGTTTCATGGACTTTTTTTTGGGGGGGGGTCTCGGCTTCAACTCTCTGCAGTTTATCTTGGTAAGTGTATTGTATTTCATTTCCCCCATCCTAGTGCATGTTTCTTTCTTTATTATCTTTGTGGACCTTCGTTTTCTCACAGCAAACAGATTTAATATTTGGAAATTTAAAGCCTTGGAAGATGTGCATGATCCTAATTTTTTTTTTTAAATAATAAAAAAAAAAAAACATCGATCATTCTTTTGGTAAATTATTATCAGGTGGCTATGACAAGGAAGAAAAAGCAGCAAGGGCTTATGATTTAGCTGCTCTCAAGTATTGGGGTCCAACAACTCACATTAATTTCCCTGTAAGTTTGTTGGGGTTTGCCCCCTTTCCAAGTTGGAACACTATTCATTAATTTTTTGTTATAAAAAAAAAAAGTAAAAAATTTCAGATAAGCACTTACGAGAAAGAACTTGAAGAGATGAAGAACATGACTAGGCAAGAATTTGTTGCGAATTTGAGAAGGTGAGCCGAGCTCTATGATCGATATATAATTCCATTATATATATATATATATATGAGTATTTTGTTTTGATTAATTAGTTAAAAATGTTATGACAGGAAGAGCAGTGGGTTTTCAAGAGGGGCATCTGTGTATAGAGGAGTGACAAGGTATGGCAGACAGCGATGGACTTTAATAATAGAGTTGCTATTATTTACTGCATTTGCAGGCTTTAGAATTATCATGGAAGGCAATAATAGGCAACACTCTTATCTCCTACGAACGTGCCTAGCTATGACATTGAACATGCATATATTTAGTACATTATGAAAGGGGCATCTTCAAAGATGTCCATCCTTCTTTCTTAATATCTGTCACCTGTTTTACCTTCCCTTCTCTCAGGCACCATCAGCATGGAAGGTGGCAGGCTAGGATTGGCAGGGTTGCAGGAAACAAGGACTTGTACCTTGGAACATTTAGTGAGTTTCAGTTTCACCTCATTTTTTTTTGAGGTTTCTGCTTCAATATTTATATAGCTAGCTAGATGCCTATGGTGTCCTATAGTTTGTGTACTTGACACCCATAAATGCCCTAAATTAATCAACCAGCTGTCATTAATTTTAATGATGTTGGAATTTTACGGATTCGAATTAGTTCAATTGGATTGGATAGTCCAAAATGAATTAGTTAAATGTAATATTTGAATAACCTGTCCAATGATTGGTGAAATCATGCCCAATTGATTTTTAAATTGCTGGATGAACTTTTTTTTATGTTAGTTGTAGCACTTCTGAGCAATTTATGTCACATTTAGCCTCCAAGATTCAGCTTCATATTTTATACACAAACTTCTAATTAAATTTATCATTTTTTATTAACTTCAGCTTTTTAGTGGTTATTTAACAACGTCGATCTAGATATGCACATCTAGATCATCATAATTGACTTGCTATACATGATTTTTTATTGCTATATAATAGGCACACAAGAGGAAGCAGCCGAGGCCTATGATATTGCAGCAATTAAGTTTAGGGGAACAAGTGCAGTTACAAATTTTGATATGAGTAGGTATGACGTGAAAAGAATTTGCTCAAGCTCCACGCTGATTGCCGGTGAACTTGCTAAACGTTCGCCAAAAGACTCGGCTTCGGCGTCCCTTGAGGACTTCAATTCCTGTGCCTCGTCCACTTCCCCTCTACCCCTTTTGGCCATAACAAGCAGTGATCAGCCTTCCGACGATTTGGCCGACATGGTGTGGACCTCCAACAATGAGGATGTACATCAACACGGTGAGAATGCAAACACCAACAATGATGCAACATTGGTGGCTTCTAGCAGCAGGAATTCTTCGAACCCACAAAGCCCAAAATGCGCTTTTGGAACAAGTAGTGAGTTTGGAATCGGTGGAGGTGACTTTTCTCATGCCTACTTCTCGCTGCAAGGGGCAAAGTATGAAGTTGGCAGTATTGGGAATGAGCATGGGATGCCAATAGGCTGAGAAATTGGGCTTTTGCATTGTTAAAATGATCGACACAGATACTGGGTGTTAAGATTTGAGAACAGAAAGGTATTATAAGGGATATCTAAATAGATGGTAGAATTCAATGGCTTCTAGGCTTTTTATCAGCTTATATGTGCTTTCTAATATCTCTACTGTTTCCGACATGATAACCAAGCAAAGTGGGGGAAGATGAAGTGTTGGTCAAGTTTGTTTTTCATGGAAACAAGGAGTAGGACAAGAGTGGTTTTTGAATCAGAGCCTATAAATTTTAAGAACTCTTCATATTTCTACAAGGGTTAATTTTAGTTGACCCTTTTTGCATGGCTTATAAATTAATTACTAGAAATTTGATTTCAATTGACATAATATGTGCATTTGATCTCAAGTACCCCATTGGATCAGATAATCCTCAACTCGCCAATAAGGATAATGCTGAAGATAAATCAGATAATCATCCACCATTGAGTCCATCATCAAACCTCTTCTGCTTCATCTTTATCACAGCCAACTTCATCTTCTTCATCAAAGTTATAGTTAGCTTCTTGAGACGAGTGTCTAGACATATCTAGTTTGGAGTTGTGTCTGCTTTTGCAATTCTTGATTCGGGACAATCTTAAAAATGTAAAAAGACTTTTATATATAAAAGAGAAATTGTTATGAGTATACTTATGAGTATTGAGTCTCACATTGAAAAAGTATAAAGAAAAAGCAACAAGAGCAAGATGTATAAAGGCCTTGCAAGGGAAATAATTTACAAAATAATTTACAAAACATCTTAAGAGAATAGGGGTTAAGGTCTATATATAAAGTGAAATCACTACGATAGGAACCCAACTTTAATTTTGAAATATAAGTAATACCAAGTCGATAGAGTGCTTATGTTTAAAAACATTATAAATTATTTTTAAAAAAGACTTATTATATCCTAGTATTATAATGTTCCTAGGGACTAAAGGCGAAATTATCGAGGTAAAATAAGATCACCGCATATGAACTTACCTATGTTAGAGTGGAAGTAAGGCCACTTCACATGGTATTGATCATACCTAGAGCTCTCATGAAACTGGGATATTGCATAGGGCCACAAGAGAGTAGGCAAAGAGAAACACTTGGAGAATTAGAAAATAAACACGTGTGATATATTCGACTAGTTTAATAGAGTCATCAGTTCAAGATTCATTCATTGATCACCTTCTTGACATAGTCTTGACATATTTACACTAGGTGGAGGTCAAGTCTAAAAGACACCATCATTGAAATGACTTGTTTTTGCTAAAATGTATAAATTTTTTTAGGGATAAATACAAAATCAGTCCATGTAAATTTATCCTTAGCACTTGAAATGAGACAAAACATGTTTTAAATATATCGTTGTTATGATAAAGCTTTGAAGTCTTAGTTTTATTTCTGCCTTCATATATTTTCCCTATATATTCTTTATATTTGTTCAACATGTCATATCCTTTTAGGTAGAGAAAAAAAGTTATTGCTATCAAGGAAAGTAAAGACGTAAATGCAAATGCTATTAAGATTGAAGTGTAGGGTCTCTTCAAACTTATGAGTAATCTCTACTTTATCCAAAAAGACACAAAGAATTCGACTTTAACATCTTTGATGAATTAATGAAGCTGTAGAAGCGGGAGAATTCACTTTGGATCATCCATTCGCCCATAATATTATATATAATAAATTTTTGTTTTTGCATGTCCACACAAAAGAGAGAGAAAAAAAAAAAGATTTGAATTAGTAACTTTTGCTTAATAAGACGTGATCCCAACCAATTGAACTACCTTTTAGGAACGCCCATAGTATTATATTGTTTATTGATATGAATTGATCTATTATCAAGCTAATTGGATTATTAATTTTAAGGGATCTAATGAGCCTATAAATGGATCTAATTTTAGGTTTTATTAACTAAAGAGGACTTATAAATTTGGAGTTTTCTTAAAGAGACCAAAATTTAGTAGTTAATTAGAAAATGAAAGTAATATATATATATATAGAGAGAGAGAGAGAGAGAGAGATGGCATATTGGCATGCTTCCGTTAGAGTAAACGTTTTGTGGGAAGTTGACAAAAGTAGCCCCGGAAAAGGAGCAAGGTCACATGGGCGCGGAAGGTGAGAGCAAGAAGCATGTTTGGCCGGATCCAGGGGCTCCAGCCGCAAATGGGCAGAGTCTCTCTCTTACAGGCTTACAGCATCCAAAATATGTCAGCAAAATCTGTCCTCTACCTCATCCGAAGCGAAGGAGGATCTAACAAGACTAACATACGCCTTTGCTCTTGTCCCATCATCCACCTTTGCTCTCACTAATGCCTGTCAAACACATTAAATCCACCCAATAAAGACTCTGTATATAGGTGATGCGTAGGGGCAAAATGGTAGTTTCATCCCCAAGCTCATCGAGGGGAGAGAGAGATAGAGAGAGAGAGAGAGAGGTGTGGTGTGTTGTGTTGTGTTGGAATTCAAGAGACACGAGAAACGGAATAAATAGGAGGGATGGGCCGAAGGTGGTCTCTTTAGTGTTGATGGATGCTTTACGTGCAGCATTGCATTGGAATTTGATATGTGTTTTTTTCTTCCACGGCTGTCAAAAACCAGCAACTAGATATGGGCACGCAAAGTAGCCATAGGAAGAAAAAGGTTGTATTCCCATAATGCGGCCGTGTTCGCATCTCATATTCTGAGTCGTACCAAGTTATAGTTGTAAAGCTATGAGCATATTTGAGATTATATTTGAAAAATAAAAGTTGTAAATAAAAAAGAAAAAAAAAAGCACGCTTAATTTTTGTGTCAAAAGTTTGTTTATTTATAACATAATCTTAAACATGCTTGCTCTATATATGTCAACTTTAATTCAAATATCAGATTTACAAATCATATAAAAAATTATCAATACTCTATATTGGTTTAAATTGTGTCAAGCCCTAAATATGAGAGTACATAAGACCCATTTAATTAACGTGAAATGGTCATACGGGGGAGTGAAGGCAGGTTTTGAGGTGTTCAGCAGGAAAGCAGCCAAAGCATACGGCAAGAAAAACCTATAGCTGGGAAAAGACATGATGGCATGCAGATGCAGAGCAGTCGTAATTGCTGTTACTGAATCGTACTACGCAAAAAAAGTGGTAGGCTTACAAATCTTGCATAGATTACATAACAGGTAAGAATCGTAAGAAAGGAAGAGAGAAGAGCCTCTGCAATTCTGCATCAAGGATCTTCGTCTGTAGATATTGTCTCGTCTCTTTCTCTGCCTTTTCTGCTGCATTTTTATGCGGATTCTCTCTTAGGCCGTACATATTCTCCAGCACAGTGAATCTCCTTAGCAAATCAATAGAAAATTATCAAGACCATTAACTCCACACGCTCTTGATTAACTACAAAGAAGTTCGATGTTTAATGATTTTGGAAAGTGGGTAAGCAAATATTTACGCAAGTGAGGCTGGCAAATGGCAATGAATGAAAGAACAGAGCAACGTGAATGGGTGCAAGAGAGGCAAGGATAAGTTAAATGGCACGCAATTTAAGGCATGCCCCTTTGAGGATTCTCTCCTCTTTGGGGTGTACAGGTGGAGTCAAAGGAGGTGTCCTGTTCTTGACTTTTTGCAGATGAAGATCGCTTTCCATGAACCACGAGCCAGGGTTTTATATACAAACTACAAATAAAAACAAACACCACACGGTTTGTTCATTGTTGCCTCTGACTCTGAGGAAGCACTCTTGATTCCATGCTGCCGCGCCCCATGGGAGATCCAATGCTCCCCCACTTGCTACCACTAGTACCATCTTTGATGGGACGTTTCTCAATAAAAAAAAATCTTAGACTTTTTGTTTGAATGATTGCCACCACCTGTTGGATCTTTTATAATAAATTTTGATACACCCTATGAGGCCTCATAGCTTCCCTGCCCAATCTGTTGTTTGCATAGGCTCCAATGGATGCGTTATCATGTGATCCAAACCATGGAGAGGTTAACTCTCTTGTGATCATCTTTAACTCTACAACACCCACCATTGTTTAAGATCGGAAGACCGCAAATATCATTGCCGATTCTATCTCATCTCAGCCTTCTCCACATGGGAGGCTCGGAAAAATTACTTAAGTGTCAACTTTTGTCCTCATTATTAGCATACTATGATCAAATCTCATTCTATGTGCATTCACTTCCCTTCCTCTCTATTCTTTTTTTTTTATTTGTAGTGACAAAAATTTACATGGTCTCAAGAGATAATTCAATTGGTTAAGATCGCGTTTAATAAAGCGGAGGTCATTAGTTCGAATCATCATCCTCCTCTTATGTGGATATGTCAAAAAAAAAAGTGACAAATATCTACTTGATTTATTTTTTCTTTCTTGTTGTTGGTCGTTGTTCAATTTCTCCAATCTCTATTAAAAGTGGATCTTGTTAAAAAAAAAGACTCTGTTAGTCTTCCCTAACTATTAATATATGCTAACATTAATATCTCAAGTATGCCTCAATAAGAATTCATTGCAAAATGCATGATCCCCTTCCCTAAATTGTTATTCACCAATTTTCTACTCACTCTTCAACATTATAAGTCTTACTAAAGACTTTAGCCATGACCATGGTAGAGAAGTATGCTCCCATCACACACGAAAAAGCAAAATCATTGCTCAAACTCCAAATCCTTACCCCCTCCAATTAAAGTAACTCATAATGTATGGCCACCGAATTTGAATTCCATCTCAACTTCAAAGTATGTTTGTCCAACTTCATAATCATAGTAAATCATTTTATACCGACTTTTCATGTCATCTATTTTAAAATACTACATTAGACAATGTAAAATGATTGTGATAAATAGGTATCTAGAATAGTGTTACTCTAAAAAAATACCGGTAGTATAAGTTTTGCTCAAATAATCCAAGAAAAAACACACAAGAGTTGTGCAGTATATATAGATGGAGGATCATTGAGGTTATGAATAAAGAGACAAGGAATAGAAGAAGAAAGCTTTCAACATTTAATTTGGGGGTTTTAACTTTTAATAGGGATCTAGGATGGGCCCAAAAGCCTACCTCAACATCACTCTTCATCCAAAACCATGATACCCTCTCCTTGGGCCCACGTGATCCAAACACACCCTTAGTTCATGTTGCCCCTTTCACATTATGAAGATTCTTTCTATGCAATTTTAGTCACCCAAATTAGCCCCAACGGTTGAAGCCCACGTAGACTCTCTCTCTCTCTCTCTTTCTTTTTCCTCCATTTTTGAGAAGGTGAAGAAGAAATTCCTCTGGGAAAAAAAATCTGGAAGACCCAGATTCAAACCCAATCCTGAATCCTCAATGCACCTACTCTCATGAATACCCAATTTTGATTAAGAAATCCTTCATTTGGGACCAAATCTATATGACACCCTTTTTCTGGGTCCTCCATAAACAGGAATCACTAACACCCAGATTCAACAATCAAGCCCTAGCCCTCTGGTACCAGATCTTTGGGGAACAGGGTCAATCATTCGGGACAAAACCCAGTTGACCCATTTGGCTGATTTTGTTTAATTAATAGTTGTGAGGTGGTGGAAGAAGATTATAGAGTTGTAAAGTGGGACAACCATTTACCCTAGAAAGCTCTGGTTGTGAAGTGGTGGAAGAAAATAATGGAGTTGTAATGTTACCGTTTGAAGTTGCAGATTTCACGCACTTTTCATTTCTCTATTCTGCCATGCTTGTCATTATAACCTGGCATTGTGTGGGTTTTTTTTGACTTTTTCTCTTTCTTGCATTATTATCTTATAAATTGTGGCAGGATTTTTGATTAATATCCCTGCAAGGAGCCTGTGGGCTGTGGGATCCATCATCCATGGGGACTTTTGCTAGACTGTCTTTCAGTCAGGCCAGCAGATTGACCCTTGGATTTGAGGAGAATTAAGATATTCTATACTTTCTCTGCCAAGCCATAACCAGCTGCAACCTTATTAAATTAGGTCATGTGCATTCAGAATTTGAGCACCTTCTCCAAATATTTCTAAAAGCTTAACATAATTGATTTATGGAAGAAATAGGGGTTTTTAATAGAAACTTAATTAAGGTATGTAAAAGTCTTTGAGAGGTAGTTCAATTTGTTGGAATCACGCATAATAAAGTGAAAGTCATTAATTCGAATCTCTTTCCTCTCCTTGTGTCAACATGTCAAAAATATATATATATATATATATATATATGTAAAAGAGTCCATTGGACGGTGGCAAAAAAAATTAATTGAAAAAGATGACAAGCTTGAGGTCATCAATTCATAATTTTGTTCCTCCCCTCATGAGTGATCACACTACAAGCTTTCAGCTTGAGAGCATTGTGATGATTTTTTTTATTGGGGCCATGTATTGACGGTACTCAATTTCGATACTTGCCACCTTTATTTTCAATACATAAAACATTAATATAACACGATCTATCCATATGATATACTTGGAATCTAATAGATTGGAACCATGGAATGTTGCATTTTAGATTTGTTTGTTTCGTAAATCTCATTTTATCCGTCTAACTCGCATGGTGAAAAAAGATGAAACTAAACTCTATTACTCTTTCCTAAGAGCGTATAGGGAGCATCTAGGGCATATTAGGTAAAAGTTTGGTATTAGCTATAGTTAGCTAGTATGTCTAATTTTTCTCCTTTAACAGATTAGCTAGAGACTAGGTAAAATGCATTTAATAGCAACGTTATTTATTGTAGCATACTAAATAAATATTTTAGTGTTTTTCATGTTACTGTTAAGTCGTTTATTGGTTTTCTTTTTTTCTTCCATGAAAATAGAATATAATTAAAACAAAAAGTGAGAAATAATATTTAAATGCTACTAGATAATATAATAGAAAATATGTTAAGAGTGTATATATAAAAAAAAAAAAAAAAGCTAAAATAGACCTTTGCACTTTTCACTAAAAACAAAAACAGAAGAAAGGCTATTTAAAACGTTACGTCAAATGATGTAAAATAATTTAAATGAGTATAATAATTAGAGTCATGAGCAGCTTTAATTTTCACTCCAAATAATCAAAGAAAAAAAAAACCCAAGAGTTGATAAAATATAGAGAGGGGGGATGATTGTCGCTATGAATTAGAAAAGGAATAGAAGAGAGCTTCTCATTCTAAAATGCTACCAATTTGGGGGGTTTTATCATGGATCTACGATGGGCCCGAAGGCCTCTTTCAACATCACTCTGATTCCCCCTCCTTGGGCCCACATGATCCATGTTGTGCCCTTTCACATCACCGAACTACAACTCACAATTTTTTTTAACTAGAGGTATTAAAATTTGAGAAATGCTCAAGTTTTTTCTAGTGTTCTCGTAATCCTACATAAATATAGATTTAAAAAAAAATTATCCTACCAATCCAGTGACGGATTTAGGAATTCATTTTACCAGGGACGTCAATAAAATAATAATAAATTTTTTAATCTTTATATATTATGTTTTTATTATAATATAAGAAAGAGCACACAGCTCACGAGTTACAAAATCCCATATGCTCACCGGAGTATCAAAACTCCAAATTCTATCCCAAACAGTAGAAGTGGCAGCTTTTGCAAGCTTGCAGGCAACCATGTTAGACTCTCTAAGAATGAAAACACACAACTAGTGAGGAAAAGCATGTAAGCTCACTCGCAACTCATCAATAATATGACCAAAACGGCTCCTATTTACATGCTTAGAAAGCAGAGCATCGATCACAACTTTGGCATCACCCTCCAGGATGAGATTTTTGAAAACCCAAAGACATGCACAAAGAGACACCATGGATGATGGCCATGGCCTTTGCAACTCTAGGGTCCATGGCACCTTCAATAGAGAGACTCTTAGCCGCAATTAAACACCCATCATGGTCACGAATAGCCACACCCAGTCCCACACGGAACATGGTTAGATTCAGAGAGGCATCACAGTTAACTTTCACCCATCCCACTGGCGGCTTTTTCCAGAGGAGCGGACGCACCTCTTTCTCCCCCACTCTGTTACGCCATGGCGGGCCTCTCGAAATCCTCCACAATCACGGCAGAGGGCTACCTCGTTGGGATGAGTGAAAACACCTCGTGAATCCATCTATTCCATCGGAACAGATTTGGAGGCGATTCTGACAAACAACACAACAGATCCTTCTTGCATCTTTCAAAAACAACTCATTAGATCTAGAAATTGCCCACATCCGTAATGATTTTACCGAAATTTTGTTACCTGAGGGCGATTTTCTAGAAAATACTTTAAAAAAATTATTATTATTTTTTTTTACCAAGGCGCCTGCCCCCAGGTTGCCCCTACGTCTCTCCGCCACTGTACCAATCTCTCATATTTAGGATCAAGAGAAAACAAAGAAGAAAGCCCCTTTTATTTTTTACTAAGTTGAGTATCAAAATAATGTAAAACTTATTTATTAGTGCAAGTAAATTATTTTTTATTAATTATCTCTAATAAATAATTAAACATTATTTTGGTATCATTTATGAATAAAAAATTTACAATTCTTGACATTTATAAAGAAGAAGAAAAAACCGACACACCCTGCCTCTCTCCTCTCTCTCTCTCCTAAAAACAGGCCGTATGAAGATTCTCTCTAGGCAATTAGTCACCCAAATTAGCCCCAACGGTTGAAGCCTGCGTAGACACACACACACACTCTCTCTCTTGCTGTCTCCTCCATTTCTGTGAAGGTGAAGAAGAAACCTCCTCAATGTATCCAAGCTCCATACACGTTCAAATCATCAATCAAGGCTATTGGCCAACCACCTCCTTGATCCCATTCCTCTTACTCCTCTGAATGATCAAGGGGGGGAAACAAATCTCTCTTAAGACCCAGATTCAAACCCAATCCCGAATCCTCAATGTGCCTACTTTCATGAATACCCAAATTTGATTCAGAAATCCATCATTTGGGACCAAAGCTATACGACCCTTTTTTCTGAGTCCTCCAAAACAGGAATCGCAAACACCCAGATTCAAGAATCAAGCTTAGCCCCAAGCCCTAGCCCTCTGGTACCAAATCTTTGGGGAGCAAGGTTTCTAAATCGGAGCTGAAGAAGAAGAAATCAACCATTTGGGACAGAACCCAGTTGACCCATTTTGTTGATTTTGCATGGGAAAAGAGGCCACAGAGACTCAGATTCAAGACAATTCCAATGCCCAAACCGTAGCTCTTTGGTGAACAGTGGAGTCTCTTGAATTCAGAGTTGAAGAGAAGGAACCCAGATGCAGGAAGACTTTGGAGATCCTCGTCCAAATCCGAATTGAGAAAAATTTATTGTTTCTTCTTCTTGTAATTGTTATTGTTGCTGTTGTTTCATGGAACCGCCATTACCAACCTTGGTGTCCCTAATCTTTGGCTTTGCCATTTGCATTCTTGCTCTCCTTGCCGAATCCCAACCAGGTTCTGGCGTAAACATTCCTGCAGGATCTTTACTTGAGGCCCCACCGCCACCGTCTCCTCCGCCTCCTCCTCCTCCTCCTCCAACACCGCCTCCTCCTTCTCCTCCTCCACCGCCTCCACCGCCTCCACCGTCCCCACCGCTTCCTCCTCCTCCGTCGCCACCGCCTCCGCCTCTATCGCCACCTCATTCAGTATCACCGCCACCTCATTCAGTATCACCGCCACCTCATTCAGGATCACCGCCTTCTCTGGCGCATCATTTAGGAACACCGCCACCACTCCGTCGGTCGAACGGCCAGGCCGATAACCGGTCCAATCATCGCCGAGAAGAGCCCCCGTTTCCTCATTCGAAGCAGGGCATTAATACAGGGAAGAAGCTTGGGCTTTTCTTTGTGGGTATCGCTGCAATCCTCCAAATCGGTGTCGTGGGGTTCTTGGTTTTCAAGAGAAGGCAGCTTTTGAAGCTCAAGGACAGATATTAGACTTGCTCTTGAATAGAAATTTTCGTTCTCTCATCAATTCTTTCATTTCCGCGGCACGCATTGTATTTTGGAGGTTGTATCGGATCGTAAGTCTTTGCTTAGTTGAGAGGTTTTATTGGATTCAGATTCTTTGGTGGGTGGTGGGAGGTTTCAACTTGCGGATTGATTGCAGCACGGGGCATTTGTAAATGTGGTAATTATTAACTGGGAATTTCTTTCACCTCGATCTTCAGAGTTTGTGTTGATTTTTTTTTTTCTTGTTCTTTTTGATTTAAACTACACGGCTTATAATTGATAGCAGATGATATCTTTTGCCATTGATGTCATGGCTTCCTAACTTTTTTCTGCTAACGTTTGTGGATGTATAACAATGTTAGGAATCACAGATGCATTATAATGACATTGTTTATTGTTCTTTCTTTTCTATGTCGACCATCATATATTAACAAGTAAATCTGTTTGATTCATATTGTTGTTCCAATTCAGTTTGATTCCTCGCATATTTTCACTGTTATTGTTTATGTTGTAGCGTGGAATTATTATGTAGCTTAGTGAGCTCCCAGTCCATTTTGATGCTGCACCTTGCAAATACTATCCGCTTATTAATGGCTAACTCTCTTCTCCGAGGATCAATTTGATGTTGCTCCATTGAAATTAGATTGTCTTTTCCTCCCATTCTGCTAAGCCCTTTTCATTGTATTATAAATTCTATTACAAACCCATATGCTTTCACATTTCAAATTTTGAATTAATTCTTCATTATAGCTTAATCTCTGTAATGTTCTCAAAAAATGGTTTACTTATTGTCATTTGACAAGTATCCTGAAACAGATAATAGCTAGCCAGAGATGAGAATGCTGTCTTGATGTGGTTGACATTTGTTTATGATGAATGAATCATTGGCTTTTTCATGTGGAGGAGGGTTGAATCATGCCTGGTATTGTTAGACATTAGCAAAGTTACCTACTTTTTGCACTGAATATAGACTATATACTGTTTTAAAAGCTTGTTGACGTATCAGAAAGATTATATATGTTTTTGTTATTATATATAGCTTGACTAAGTCAGCCTTTTATCCCGTAGAAGAAATCCTTGGAAGCTATAAAGATTTTTAAATGTTGCAACTCTTGGATGGTTTGGGAGAATGGCCTCCTCGCTCATTTAATATGCAATGGATGACTTGGATCATTTGAGTCCTAGTTGAATGGGAGTTACAGATGTATTTTACACCAAAAATTGAGAGACCTGTGACAGGAATTTTCTTATGGTGCCCTAGAGGTTCCGAGCCTGTGTTGGCCATCACATTAGGAGGATTTGTTAAAGATTTAGGCTGTAGCCTCTTGGCATTTCTTCGAGCAGTACCCATCCCCCTTTCCCAAAGGGAGATTTTAGTAAACAACCAAGCCTTACAAATGAATGCATTCCATGTCAGCAGGGAGATTGATTTTGAAATCCACAAGTCTAGAATCACTTAGGGCAGCTATTATGAGAGAGCTCACGTGAAATTTTACTGTCAAAAAAAAGTTTGGACTGTATCTACCTGGACAGCTGAGTTCAATATGGGGCTTTTTCACACAACTGTTTAAATTGCTAATAATTTGGATGGTTAATTACTGTAATTCTCAATTCGGGTTGTAAAGGTCTTTTCCGTGGAATAATTAGAACCCTAATTTGGGATTTCTGTAAAGCAGGAAACTTTTGATCCGACTAAAATGTGCCATAAGAAAAAAGCATGAGCTCTCCACCTTGTTCAAGGGGGATGACTGATGAGCGTGACATTCGTAATCACAATGATTTGCCATCTCCCATTTCCTCAAGCAATTGAAAGCCTACTCCAACTGGATGAGTCTGACCTGCTTCACATTTTCCACTTCCAGCAATAATTTTTTGACTTTCATTGTAGATGTCTTCAACTATACCCCTTTAGGCGGCATAAAAGGATGCATTTCTAGAAAATATACTATATTTAGTTCGAAAGGGATTATGCTGATTTTCCAAGTAATCCTTAGCCATGTGCAGTTGGACCGACCTAAAATTCTATATCGACTCTGCTCCAATAAAATGCATTAAAAAAAAAATCCGCCGTAGCGGCTTCACTCATAATCAGCCAGAGAGCTGCTTCGATGAGGTTATGGTATATTCACCCTTCTGTACTCTTTTAAGAAAAGAAAAGAAAACAAACATATCATATCACATTCATATAAGTGAGATGAGATTTTTAAAATTTTAGTAGATTTGAATGTGATTTGATGTGTTTGTTTTCTTTTTTTAAGTTGTACTAAGCCGAGATGTCAATATCTCATTGGAAGGCACAAATGGATGAGTTTGTGCCGCAACTCCATAGACGCTATTCTCAATTGGCTATGCATAAAACAATAATATACTTAAATACACAATGGTAAATTTAGAATTACTTCCATTCAAATAATTAGATATACACTTATGGTGTTAACTGTCAAGTACTTCAATAATGGCTATAACTTTATTTATTCCAATTTATTTAAGGAAAGCTCCCACTCACATAAAGAATGCTACATATGAATCATGCCAATAAAACAACTACATAACATGTTTCCATTCCATGTTGGAATGTATTACAAATTTTATGAATGAAATTGCTATAAGTTATTCCCATCCAGCTTTATTTATTCCAATAGATAAAAACAATAAATGTGCAATAACTTTATGTTTATAAACATTTTTTTTATATAAAAATTCTTTTTTATTCATTTCATAAAAAGAGAGCATACTGCTCTAACAAAACAATATCATAGAAACATGAGGAATTTCTTCAATCCAAACTTGATATATGCTTCCTTAAAAGCTCTTTTTGCTAGATCCCACATCACGAATCATACAAGCCAAGGAAATATGATGGTATTAGACCTAGTGTCAGAACTCCCCCACCTCATGGCAACATGTTTTCCCCAAAATATTTTTAAAATTAAAAATAAAGTGAGTGAATTTGTTTATAGACCAAGTAGAAAGAAACCAAGTACAAAAGGAATTAATAAGTCTTATATGCTTCACATGACTTTTATACTTCTCTACCCATAAACTTTTAATCATGTAATTCACAATCATTAGTTTGGTACTTATAATTTATAAACTCAACATACACTTCATGTTTCTTACTAATCTCTCTCACACTAAGATGCTTTACCTTTTCTTCTACTCTTATCATTCTTATAGAAGAAAAACTATAGTAGATCGAGTTATTACAATCTTCACAAAAGATCTTGATAGGTCTCACTACAAATTCAACAATTTTGAGACCTTTAACAAAAAGTCTCAACCATTAATGCATATGTTTTAGATTCATAACATACAATAAATTATGTTCATATGGTAGACGTAGCAACTACATTTTCCTAGCTTACTACATTTCCCCAGGATATAACTCCTTTAGCAATAAGAAAAATATATCATGAAATCGATTTTCTATTATCTACACATTCAATAAGATCTAAACGTAAATAACTAACCACCTCTAAATGATCAGTATGCCCTAGGTCAAGCTATAGTCCTTGGTTCCTTGCATACATCATAGGACTTTATTTGCAGCTATGTATTCATTGTTCCAAACCTGGGTTGCTTTAGTATTAACCTAGTAGTCCTATAGCAAATATGTGCATACATTAGACTGCCTACTGCAGGCTTATTGTAGATGCATGTGGAATACTTATTTGTTTTTGTTCCAATGCATTTTTGGGAACACTAATTTTTGCTAAATTTATCCCCTCTTAATAATATGTGTCACTGAAGGTGCACACTACTTCATTCTGAATTTCTCTAAAAAAAAACTTAATATATGCATTTTGAGACAGTCTTAATAGTCTTTATTTTATGTCTCTATGAATCTCTTTGCCAACGTCATAAAAGGCTTCACCCAAATCCTTTAATCTAAAGTTTTGTGAATAGAACTATGTAGTCTCATGTAGCAAACCTATACGCTTTCCAACAAAATATCTACATATAGGAAAATAAATTTACTTCTACTGAACTTAAGGTGTATACACTGATTAATAATGTTATTAATGAGGTTATATATAACCTTATGAAATTTTGAAGGTTGAGGACAATGCGAAATATTGTTCTAGTTAATTGTAATAGCAGCAGTTTGGAAGGTTGAAGAACCGGTATTGGCAGTAGGAAGTCCAATCCATTCCTTAATCCTTGAAGGGGATGTTGCATTGATAAAATTTCAATCTGGATATGATATATTTTTTTATTTTTTAGTGTGTGGATAAATGAGCTTTTCTAGACAACTGAAACCAAACACACCAAAACAGTTAAAGATAACTAAACAAAAGGATACGGTAATGAAAAATGATAACCATCTTCATATATTGAATTGATGAATTTGCCATTGAATTTGTATATGTTCCACGTGAATCTATAAATCTAATAATTAATCTATTAAATTTGTTAAAAAATATGATTAAAGATGATTGTATAGCATACCTCCACCAAAGTTATGTTGAAAGATTTTTAAAATTAATATATACATACTCGACATGTGCATGTTGTAGGCGCTAGCTAGTGCCGCCTTGATGGCGCACTTTGCACAAAACATCAAAGCAATATGATCATGACCATTTATTTTTAGATGGTTAGGATCATTTGTTCTCATAGCTTGATCTTGACCACATGATACTTTGTAGGTAGATTTAGTGGTTGGATTTATTAGACCGTTAGTAAAATCAATACTGTTGAATTAGCAGTTTATTAATATTGTCATATTGTTACGGTTGGATTAACAATTAGAACGTTAGTGACGGTTGGTGTACAAATATTTATAACGGCTTTTTTCAATAATATTAATAATATACTACGTACAGTTCAGTTTTTTTATTAAAATATATATATATATCTCTCTCATTTTTTGTTCTCTCTAAAATACCTAGTCTTGTCTCCTACAAGAATAGAAAATCTGGAAGTGTTTGAGTTTAGTTTCGTAAATGCAATTAAACTATAGAAGTTTTATGGGTTCCATTACATTATGGAAAAATATTTGTTATTACTCTTTGCGTACCAATTATGGCAGACGCAAATAATTTCTTTAAAAAAAATGACATTATAACACGAGCAATTTCAATTTTCTGTTTCTCTTAAATTTCTAGCAAATTAGTATCCAAAACAACAACTAACACACCAAAACCCACCAACCGCAAACTAACAAAGACTAATTAGTAAATGGTAACTCTGCAGAACATAAAGAAACTACAGAAAACCCACACCACCTACAAAAAAAAAAAAAAACAAATACAAACTCATACCCAACTACTAATAAATAAATAAAAAAAACTCCTCTTTGATACTCTAGTTACAGCAAATAAGAAAAGTCCCATCATTCCTTATAAACATCCTAGTAAATTGAGCTTAATATCTGCTCCTCTGTCTTTTAATAATGGCTTCCAGACTTAACCCATATGACATGGTTGTTGGCTCCACTGTCTAATACCATAGTTGATCTTCCAAAGTAGCATTAGATTGACCAATCATTGCCGTACGATGTGATGGAGGATGTGTTGGCTTTCAAGCAGCATCTCATGACTTAAAGGTTTAGCTTAAAAGTCATCAAAAGTGAAGGGATTGTTACCAGGGTAGCAAATGTAAAGGAAGTAACAGATGAGTTAAAGATTGGGTTGAGTCCATCAATGGGTTTACCTACAGTCATCAATGGATCTGCTCATCTGCCTAAGATTTTGCAAATTGGAGATATTCAGCACATGGTTTTGCCGCTTGATGAAGGTTTTGGTTTTGGCTCTTCAAATAAGAGATGGAAGAACAAGATCTAGGCCACACTTGATGTCAAGTGTCAAGCCCGTATACAGTAAAGATCGGATCTTTTCTGAAAGAGTACCATTAAGTTAACTCATAGTACTATTGATCTTTCTTAGTCCAGAGAACAAAATTCTGGATTAAGTGATTCCTAATGATCAAAAGATCATGACTTCTCAAATATATATATATATATATATATATTTATATATATTAATGAGTACTTTGGCCTAAATCAAACCACTCAATAAGAAAACTCTTTGATACCATTGAACTCCAACAAAGGGACATCCAAACCAAAACTCAACTTTAAACAAAATCGTAAAATTTGATATGATTTTTGCAATTAAACCTTAACGGGTAAGACAAAACTATAAAGAGAAGCTTATATTGTTAGCTCTTCTACTCCCAATGGCCAAAACTTCTCCATTCCTCTAAATCGTGCGTCACACATTGATCGGGTTTCTTCTCTCTCCTCTGCATCTCGATCTCTCTCTGCTCCATGTGTGTGTTGACGAGCATGAATGGAAGGAAGGTTCGCCTTTCCGGGTTGAAGAGAAAAGGGAGAAGGCCTAACCAATGAGAATTTTTTTTTTTAAGCCTCTAACTTTCTAAATCGCATTATTACTCTAACTTGCCTTATTTCTTTCTTTCCAAATTGTTATTTAAGCCATTCTATTTATTTTAACTACAACTTATCCAGTTATCCTTATAATTATTATTTGTTACTTAATTTATATATATATATATATATATACACACACAAGCATACTCACGAGTCTAACCGAGTCAAGCCGAACTTGTATCATTTAGTATTCAAGCAAAGATTTGTGTTTTCGAATGACTTATTTAATAATTAAGTTGAGCACGAGTCGAACTTATACGCCCATACTTTAGACCTATGCAAGATACCCCACATGAATAAGGTAAAACCATTCATAATGCTCAAAAGATTGTGACTTCTTAAAACAACATTTTTTTTTTCTTCCTTTTTAATGATGGAGAACCTTCAAGACAGGATAACTTCTCGTACCTAACATTTATGGACAAACTCTAGATCCGTGCAAAATACCCCACATGAATAAGGTAAAATGGACTTTGCCACAAATGTGGTCCCAAAAAATTGCTTGGCACAATAAAGCATATATATCTTGTTGTATCAATGTAAACGTGTACAAGTAAAGGAGTTGAGTACAAGAATTCATCATTAGTCATCAACAACCTACATCTGCAAGATATGCTTTTGTATTTTGCTTTATGGTAGCTATTTACTATCTCTTGGATGCGAGCACGTGTCTTTGAATTTGAATGAGTTGTAGGTTGTTGATGTTGACCATCCTTATCTACAATAGCAAGTGCAATCCCTTTGGTAATTTAGTAGGGTATATGGTAATGGATAGTTCTATCCATTACCATATACCCTGCTGAATTACAATATATTGTAATTGGAGCGGTAGTTTAGAAGGTAATTAGTATAGTTTGAATTAGGATCAGCTTTGGTTTAAATGAATTAAAAAATATTTAATTAGTTATATTAAAGGTGTATTTGTGTCTTTTCAAAAAGTAAAAAGATAAAAATACTTATAAAATATAAGAAACTAGATATTCTCCGATTCATTTACTCTTCGGACAAAGTTTTTCTCCAAACTAGGTTAGATGAATTTTCTTCGACCTAATCTATAAAAGTGACATGTATCCCTTTTTTTAATGGCATGTGAGATGCACATGAATTTTTAATAAAATTTATTCCAACTTTGTCTTTATTATTAAAAAAAAATGTACATCTCACATGTTTAAGGGATACATATCACTTTTATATACTAGATTGAAGAAAATTCCTCCAACCTAGTTTGGAGAAAAACTTTTTCCTTTATCTTTCATGTAGTTTATAGCCTAACTAAAATAAGACCAAAACATAATTGGTGTGATTGCTCTCATTCAAACTTTCTTTCTTTCTCTTGCATACTCTCTCCAAACCCACAAATATATATATATATATATATATATATGTGTGTGTGTGTGTGTGTGTGTGTGTGAGAGAGAGACTTATAAATTGAAGAGCCGGATATAGGAACTTTGAAAAAGTTAATAGCTAAACTAGGAAGAAAAAAGAAAAAACTATTTTCTTCTTTAAATAAATATTAAATTTAAAGAGGGAGATGAGAATGCTAAATGTGACAAACTAAGGTGGTGGTAATGTTGGTTGCACGGTTGTGAATCAGCAACATATTGACACAATTGTTGGCAAAAAAAAGAGGAAAAATTCTCTTATTAACTTTCATTACTTTTACAATAACCCATTCTACGGTTTAAAAATTCTCAATTTAATTTATTGGACTTTAAAAAAAAAAAAAATCAAACTCACCAATTTGTTAGGATTTTCTATTAAATCTTAACGAAAAATTCCTAAAATACCTTCTTCTTTTTTTAATGGTAGGGTTTGGTGGGGTCGGGTGACCCATGACATGACTAACGTTGGGTCACTTATGACTCACTTTAGTGGGTCTGGTGGTGACCTTTTGTGGTTTACCTTGTGACCCACGGTGGGTCACTTATGACGCTAGGTCTAGTAATTCATGGTAAACCATTGTGAGTCACGTCGAACAAAAATTAGTTACAAACTTTTCTTTTAAAATAATAATAATAATAATAATAGAAGATCATAGGAGACAAATACTTTTGTCACAACGTACGTAGCAATTACGTTCGCTGTCAACACACTATTTCTACCCCCCATCTTCCTATTTGTGTTTTTTTTTTTTTTTATAGATTTTATCTCCTTTTGAGCAATTCCAACAGCTTAGCTAAAAGAGTAATATTGCCTACATTTAGCTATTACTGCTCTCTTTTTAGCTTTAACAGAATAACTTGTCATTAATTAGAATAGTTATATTGATAAAATGAATAGCAATTTGATGCTATTCACTATAGCATACTAGAATGAAGTATTGTTTACTTTTTCTTTTGTTTATTATTTCTTTATTTCACTTCTTTTCGTCCAATAGAAAAAGAATGAAATATTAATATTTTAAAACAAGTAGACAATATAATAGAAAATCTATTAGAGTATGTAATGAAAAAACAATAGTTAAAGTAAAGAGTTATATTTTTTCATTAGGTAAAATATCTAATGCTACTGGAGATGCTCTAAGTTATCATTCAAAGAAAGAACTACTCTAATTGCTTGTTGAACTTGAACCACTAAGTGATACTTAGTAGATTTATCAAGATTCTAAATTTTACATGGACCTTCAATTTTATGTGGGAAAACCACCATGCATGCAGGCAACAAATAAAGCAATAGTAACAAGCCCTTGTTGAATTATTTTCCTTATGGAAAAAACCATGATCCCAGCTGCGTGATGTGGCAAATCTTGACATCAGAATGTCTATTAATTAAATGTTATTTTCTAAAAAAACTAATGCAATTGGTTAGGATGAAAAAAAGACGGCCACTATAGTGGTTTGACGAGTCACATCTACCCAATAAAATAATTTTTTGGCTATTTTATTGAGCTATATGGTTAAAAACACTATATATTCGACTCATCAACGAAGTAACTAAACGTTTGTTGAGTAGTTACAATGCACAATGCATATCTGATAATAATAATAATAAAATCAAATATTTCTCCATAAATAAATAATATTTTAAACAAAAAAGTAAAAGTTGATAACTAAAATATTGAGTCAAATGTAGGTATACTTTGAAAAAATAAATAGTTAAAATAGAAAAATGTGATCATTTAACTAAACATATGTTGAGACATAATTGAATGCTCTAATTTAATGACCAATTACTCACCAAAAACAAAATCTAGCAATTCTAGTGAGTTGCAGCTAATCAAAACAATAGTTGCAAATTGGAGTAATTAGTATTAAAAGCTTTATCAAAGCGATTATTGATTAATGATCAAACTCTTTTTTTTATATTTTCTCGTTAAAGCATTACTTATTCTAAAAGTTTAAGCATATAAGAATGGATGAATATAATCAGAATTTATATTTTCACTCTCCCTTGTGGGAGCTTAAACTTTCAATTAATAAGTGAAACCTAACTTGTTAAATATTTAATTGAAATAAGAGGTAAATAACGAAAACAAAATTCGAACTCAATACTTTGCCTTGATATGATGCTAAACAACTACATACTTATCCTAGAAGCTTAACCTTTTGGAATATGGTAATGATACATACACTTCTATTCCCCTACGTACTCCCACTATGACATTCTTTACATGGTTTTTAGAATTATAATTAAATAAAAATCTAAAAATAATTATCTCAAATTCAATGACGATTTTAAAAGCTACACACTCCTTAAAAATATAAAAGTAAGAGTGTGTAGCTAGCATTACTCTATAAGAATGAATAAATTTAATGATTTCATTTATATTATAACAAATCATTGCCCATGTTATTTGATGGGTCCAAGCATATGAACTGGTATAAGCAAATTTAAAAACCCACATGAAAATGTGATTGATTACTACCCATTATAGAATTTAGGGACCCCAGAGGATATCAAGATGCTTCCACTAAAACAGGAAAGCCTACAAATCCCAAACATGTTCCTTTAGGGGGAGGAAGAATAAAATATGTACCAAGAAAGCAAAAGACACCAATCCTCCTGTCACCCCATATCATGCATCAACACCTTTAGCAAAAAAATAAAGCTCCCCTAGCACAGGAAGTATTGACCCACCACCAAGGACTTTATTGGCCAGTATTGAGACTTCAATCATCTGAAGAAGAAAAGAAAAGAAGAAAGAAATTTCAAATCATAGAAGCGACAATGGAGAAATCAAATACTGGAACATGAAGCATAATTTAAAGGAAAATGAGAATTAATAGTGAAATGAAATAACCAGAAGGGACTTTAGAATTGGAAGCAAGATCAAGCCAGGAGTCTGTGTTCTTTGGTGGCCATTCTCCAAAAAATTGGTGCAGTGGCTTCTGGATTTCAGCTTTTTTCTCAGTTTTAATTTCTCCTGGTGACTTGAAATCAGAACCCAGAAGAAAGCAACGTTGTTCTTGTTGCTGCTCCGCGCTGTCAGAAAGGCTTTGGAACTGTGTGCGGGAGTAACCTTTATGGGAACCCATTGTTAATCTCTGATATGAATCCGGCAGGCTTCTGGCAGTCACTGAAGCATCTGGGAGAAAAACTCTATCATCAACGCCCTCCCTGGTTCCACGAAAACAAACTATTTGCATGAAAGGCCACCGAACATTGAAAGCTAAAAATATGAAAAATGGGAGAAATTAACAAACCTGTAATCTTTACAAGCCGGAGAATAAGATCCAGGGTCCAAAAACAGTTGATGGGTGGTATTATTTTGAGGTAAAAAGCCAGAAACAGGAGGCCTGGAAGAGGAGTGTGAGTGAAGGAAGGGATAAAGAGTGGTCTCATGGGAAGGATGACGGTGGGGATGGATCTCAGACGTCACAGAAGAAGAAAATGGAGAGACAGAGAAAGAAGAGGTTGTGGAGTTTGTGGTAAGGTTTCTGTTGATTGAAGAGATGGGTGGTGAAAGGTTTGTGGCTGTTGCTGCAGCTGATGTAACTTCCACAGGCTTTCTTGAACGGTTTCTGCCTCTGTGCATGTGTCTCTCACAGTACTTGGAATCTGGGTATGCTTCCTTTGAGCACCTCCACTTCTTCCCGTCTGTTCTTCTACACCTCCCTGGCTCAGGGTCTACCTTTCTGCCAAATCCCATCTCAAAACATGCCCACCCAACTGCAGCAAAGTGTTGATTTGTCCCCCACAAGAAAGAAAATTAGTTTTATAAACATATCTAAAAATTGTTGTCATTTTGAAGAGTAAAAGTAGTCGGCTTTGGAGATGTTCTTTGCATGCTCACCGGGATGTTGAGGGAAGAGCCTTGGAGAAATTGAAGAGTCCAAGCTTCTTTTGACACTGTAGAGAAGATCAGGTGGGATGGGTATCCCTGAGATTATATACTTGAAGATAAGAGCTTGGTGTTCAAGCTCTTGCCACTGAGTTGCTGTGAAAGGAAACCTATTTCTTGCACCTGCACCTACACCTGCACTCATCATTTTTGAAGTAGAACAAGAATGGGAGATGTTTCTGAGACACAGAGAGAGAGGTTATGTTCTTTGTTGCGCTGATAGTTTTGAAGGGTATTTTTGCAGAGTAATTGTTCGCAGGATCTTCTGTACATAGATGAAAATAGCTACGCTGCCACCTCTCTCTCCTGAGTCAGTCTGTCCTTATTATTACTGCATCCCTGTTGCTTCTGCCTCAGCACTGCAGCTGCCTTCGTTGCTGCTCTTGTCTCTGACATCTTTACAGAATACCATAAACAACTGTACAAAGAAAGATGAAAATTAATTCAAATCTGGATTTTAGTTGCACCTCTATTTTGGCTGTCTCCAAATCTTACTCCTAGGAAAGAGTGCCGTCTGAATCTATCGTAACAATTATTTGTTCCAATCCTTAGCAATTAAGACGTAGCAGGATAAATTCCATATAAAAATTACTTGTCATGTCGGTAGCGATATAAAGAATATTAGTTCTCTCAAATATAATGTAATTTTAAATTATTAGTAAAATGTCTTAAGATAAACCGGTTAAAATTATGTTTAACGAAGCAAAAGTTATTAATTAATTCGAATATCTTTATCTTCTCTTGTGCGGACATGTAAAAAAAAATCGGTTGTAGTTCAATTGACTGTAGATCATACCTAATGAAGCGGAGGTCACAAGTTCGAATCTCTCCTCCCCCTTCCCTTGTGTGGACATATCAAAAAAAAACATATAAAAAAAAATACCAATGAATTTAATATCATTATTATTAAATTTGATATATTAGTAATTTTAAAAGTCATATCACATTTAGAATGACTCTAATATTTCTTATATCATTACTCCCAAATAAATAGGCTATGTATATATAAATGCAGAAGCTGTTATTTACAATATTCGAAACCGCATTCGCAAAATGTGAATATCCTCTTTAGATAACTACATGTACGTCTGCCTCATGTTTTTACTATCTACATCTGCACGTTAGCCTTTTCAACCTTCTTTGGATCTTTATTATGGTCTATTTTAAATGATTTTGAGTCAAGTTTTACTGTTTTTTGGTTTGTTTTAATTTTTTTTTTTTTTAAGTCCCAATGTTTTGAAAATATATTGATTTCACATTATTTTTTTAAAAAAATGTAAAGATAACCTATACTTAATCCAAAACATCATTTTAGTACTAAACACCGAAATGATATCGTTTTGGTGAATTTATTAAATATATATAAAGGATATCCACATACTTTAAAACTACCATCTGATTCGCATCTATATATATAGATAGCGATTTTTTCTATTCACAACCGCATGTGCAGATAATGGACAGCAAATAGTTGCGAATAGCGGATGTAGACGGATATTATTCATCTACATCTACACTCATATAAAGAGTAATTCTAAAAATCACTATTATTTCATTCTTGCGTCACTCTATAAATGAGATGTCTTTTTTTTCTTTTCTTTTTTTTGACATGTCTACACAAGAGAAGAGAATGAGATTTGAATTAGCGACCTCTTTTATTAGGCGTGGTCTCAATTGATTAAGCTACCTCTTAAACACAAATGAGGTATTTTTTAAAATTATCACTTGATCAAAATTTAATAATTATTAATCATAAACCTAATAGTAATTTTAGAAAGCACATCATTTTTAAAATGACACAATAATGACATAAATGTATGAACTTCTGGCATTAATCCCCCCTTATAAATAAGTGATTATACAGCCTATAATTTACTTGAACATTTAAATATCATATGCGATCATCTCTTGCTAAAAATTCAAATGGATAATCGCTTGAATCCTTTATGGTGCATCATTCGTAGTGGAAATAGTAACGTGTTGGGTGATGGAGTGGTAATAGAAGTTAGTGTGAGAGAAGGTTATTTGTGTCATTTCACTGTTGTGGGTATTGAGGCCAGGTACAGTGGGATATAGACACGTCCTCTTTGCACAAAATTTGTGCTAGTAGAACTAGTGGATAATGAGGCCAGATATTAGGTCACCCAGCTTTGTACTTCTGACGTCGTGTACTTTTATCTTTTACTTTTCCCACCCAAACTGCCCCCACACACACGGTTCCAAGACTCTTTTAATCAAGAATAATTCCAGAAATAAACATAACAGCCAAGTCAATCTTAAACTTTAGTTTTTTAATTCGAGTTTTTTTTTTTTTTTGTGACATAACACGATGGTTTCTTTTCATGTGTTTGTTTCTGTGTATATATAGATATATATTTAACTGCCTATTGGGTCCGGATCTAACTCGGGTGGACCTATCTTAGGCCACTAGAGGACCCAAGGCTTGCTATTAGGTCCGAATCGAACTCGAGTGGGCCTGTCTTAGGCCACTAGAGGACCCAAGTCCCTTCTAGTAGGTAAGACCCGGTAGGGCTCACACATGACCTTATTGTACAATACAAATAAGAAGGGTTTTCGGAACCAATATAGCCCGAGATTGAGCTAGTATAGCCCGAGTCTAGTACACTCGCATTTATGATAAAGATACGGGAATCATCCCCCGTATAGATAGAGCAGTTCGCATTTATTAAGAAAGGAATAGATTCGGTGCATTTATGACAGTTGTATGAGAAGTCACTTCTTACCTCAAATGGGATCAATCCACATTTCTAAAATTAGTTAGTTTTGAAAATCTCAATGAAGTAATCTAATAATGAAATAAAAACTTCTATTTTTTGGATAGCATAGATTTAGAGGTTAAATTTCAAAATTCAAAATTTTAAGTTTATCTCTCCATATTAAATAGGTTTAATTTTGAGTAATTAGATTTTTCAATGAGATACGTAAAAAATAATCCTGTTATGAAGAAATTGAAATAACAAGATATGGATAATGATTCATCATTAGTCTCCAATCTAAAGAAAAACACCCTTAAATATAAACTATGGGCAAAATGGTTATTATGTCTACCCATCAAATGTTTGGTTATTGTGTTAATCATTCAACCAAGATTGTTTAGCAACCCCGCCGAATGTCCGTTAGTTTGGCAAAACCTCAATTTCTATTAAAGGTTCTAGCTTTATTTTAATCTAACATGATCTGAGGCTATTTTATAAGAGAAATATTATAAGAACAATTGTATCATATCTAAGACTATATAATCAAAGTAATACTAGTTAATTAAGTTATGGTCTATAGAACTCAATACTCTGATATCATAATGTAACGCCTTAAAAATTGATTAATTAATATAATTAATTCGCAGTATTACTTGTAACATTCTCCACACTAACTAACCAATAATTAGTTGAAAACACCACAACACACCATTTAATCAAGGTAAACTAATGTTGAAAGCAAAAATAAAATGATTCAATGCAATGAACCTAAAGTGAAAGGAAACGTATTTTGCAATCTTCACAAAAATAGTAGGAAATGACATGAATTTAATTGAAAATAAATCAGTATTGCGTCGGCTCAACCCCGATATAAAATGGTTTAAATGTTAAAAAAGTAAGGATAATATCAATAACAATTTGCATTACCGTTCATCAAAAGCTACCAGACCGGACTCAACCCTAGGTGATCCACACCAGTAATGATGTATGTTTGTAGTGATCACTATTCAAACATGGTTATGTCAGTCATAAGATGCATGTAAGTATGATCCAACCGTTAGATTTACTTGATCATTGGTAATCTTAATTGTATGATCTAATCAAAGTGAGAGGAATCGTTACTTACCTGTAAATGTGATCCAATTGTCATAATCAAATAATTGTTAATAACATATCTAACATTCAAGATTAAATTGATCGTTTGTAATAAACACAATTGAACAGTCAAAATTAAATAACAGCTAGTGACAGTTATATGTTTGTTAATTAAAAAATTAATTAAGGAAAACGTAAGACACCTTGAAGCATTTCACCATCAATGTTCCAAAAGCAGAAACTTTGACACCAACATAATTAATTAACATGAGGACAATTGGTGTCTGTCAGATTGCACGTGGTAATTAGTTTCTTATGAACATGGAAAATTTTCCTTCTCCTCTTCTCATATAGATTTTGAGATCCAAATGCAGCAGAGCTCTATAAGAGTGAACAATTTTTTTCTTTTTCTTTTTTTCATTTTAAATGAACTTTACTCAAGTCTCATGAACTTTGAGACCTATGTGAGATTGTGTTTGAGGAGTTTAAAAATACTTTTAACATTCAAAAAGTTCATTTGAAAAAAAAATCATTTGGTAAATAAATTAAAAGCGCTTTTGAATGTCCAAGAAATCTAAAAAAGCCAAAACGTACTCTTAACGAAAGCTTAAAAATAAAGTTTTGCTCGGAAGCTTTTTTTTTACTTAAAAGCTGTATTTTTCTAACATAATCTTAAACATATTTTAAATTAATTTTTTTTAAAAAAAAAAAACACTATAATTTCAAAAGTGTAGGTAAAACTTTTTCCCTATATATATAAAATTGGCTTTGTTTGGGAACAGTGGCCGGACTAGACTTTGTAAGTCCCAAATTTTTTTTCTCAAAATCAACCTTAACATTCTTACTTTTTTATATCATATTAATCATTTTTTATCATTTTCCAAATAAATAAATCACTACAAAATAAAAATTTTCACTTTTTATACAAAATATTCTCACTTTTTTTCTAACATCAATCAAATCTATTACAGTTCCAGTGTACTTTTACTATTCCCAAACACACTCATTGTAATTGAAATCTATCAGCAAGTTTTGTTGGTATAAAAGTCTGTTTCTAGAAGAATTGAATGAGTAATTTGATCACTCGTTCTAGGGTTGAGAAAAAGGAAAGGGGACAATGGGTGGAAGGAAGGGCTTTTTGGCCGGAGTTTCAGTGATGATGTCAGAACAGTGCAAGTGATAAACT
Source organism: Carpinus viminea (assembly GCA_013348765.1). Taxonomy (NCBI): domain Eukaryota; kingdom Viridiplantae; phylum Streptophyta; class Magnoliopsida; order Fagales; family Betulaceae; genus Carpinus; species Carpinus viminea. Next base: position 9,483,310 of record CP054667.1, read on the forward strand.
GTCGGACATTGGGTAGTTGGTTTGGATTTGATTGGTAGCAATTGAAAGCACTTTTCTTCCTTTAAAGCTGGCAGGAGCTATCAGGGAAGTGCACTCTCAGGTTAAGGCTTGTTCCTCCACCCTGCAAATCTGCACCTCTCCCCCCCCCACCCCACCTTTTTTTTTTTAAATTTATTTATTTACACGAATTATGTAAATTTAATACAAAATTAAATTATAGTTGAGTGATTTAATTTGTTTAATTAAATTAGTCAGATTAAAATTGAACTATATAATTTTATACTTATGCTTCAACAACTTAAACCCGACACAAACACAAATTACAAACCCGCTTTTAGCACACTTTTTTTCATATTAGTCATGCTCCTATTTAGCCCTTTCCTTAAAAAAAAAAAAAAAAAAAAAAAAAGTCATGCTCCTATTTCCTTCTGAACAAATTCTGGGCAGTTTTGTCTATAGTTCGACTGTCAACTGAGAAGGCTGAGATGCATGAGTACTGGAACACTGGATCAATGACTCTCCAATGTGTGGCTTGGATCTTGTTTACACAGAAATGTGACATTACAAAAAAAAAATGAAAGTATATAAAAAAGAGGGAACAAAAATTAAAAAAAACAAAATTGAAGGATGGTTCAGCCGGCCTAAGGTGCCTGAACAACCCTCATGGCCATTGAGAGTGTCCAAAATCACTCCCTCCAAGTAGATTTAAGAGTGGTTCGGCCATCGTTGAAAATGATCCAAACAAAGTGTATATATATTTATTCAATCAAGTATATATATTAGTCTCAAATTACTATCTTATTGTCAATATCTCCTCTTAAATTATTATTGATAGAAGAAAAAATAGCATTTATAAAAGTTTTTTTAAAAATAAAAATTAAAAACAAATAAAGAGGTGAATGGGGAAACGGATCCTCTCCTTTCCGGTCCTTTGTATTTATAGGGAATCTAGAATATCTTTTTTTTTTTTTTTTTTGACATGTCCACGCAAGGATAGGAGGGATTCGAACTTGTGACCTCCGCTTCATAGCATCATTCGATTGTCTATTAAATTGGAAACTTTGTTCTTAAAATCAAATACCTTATGGGCCGGCTTAGTGTTGCATCTAGCTAGGGCACCACCTAGGCCCAGTTCAGCACCTCTTCAGCTGCCAATATCCTTCTCGGCCCTGTTTTTGGACTTTTACGGCTCTTTTTAGTCCAGTTCATCTCTGTTTGGCCACACATAAGAGGTGTTTTAATGGTTGGTTTTTGTCAATTTCAGCCCAATATATCATCTTTTTTCGGCCCCAATTCAACACTATTTGGGGCAAAAGCTTTTTCATGGTTGGTTTCTACTCGTTTCGGGCGTGATAGATCATTATTTCGATCGAACTTATTCTCAATCAAATATGTTAGGTTTTTGAATTAACTAATTCAGTAACAAAATAATTCTGAATGCAAGTTGTTTGGGGAACAATTTTTTGATCAAGACATAGTTGTGATGAAGAACAACTGAAAAGCTCAAGCAGCACAATTAGCTTGTTCTATTGCTGCCTCGCTTTCATATAAACATTTTATTCTCGAAGGCAATTCTGAGGTAGTAATTCATGCTCTCAATAATCTAAATTCAATTAAAGATTGGAGGATCTCTTATGTTATTTTAGAATCAGTTTAGATTCTATTCCTTCTATACTCATTCTATAATACGTTGGGCAACAGCCAGATTTCCATTCTCACATCATTTCTTATTCTTCTATCCCATCTCTTTTTTCTTCTCCCGCTAGTAGAGAGGATTTTCTTCCTTTATACCTTTTGTAAGTTGCTTTCTTTGGTTTGTTGTTCCTCTGCTATAAAAAAAAAAAAAAAAAAAAAGCTCGTTTGCTTTCTCTTTTACAATGTGTACAACAAGTAGATTCTCAAAGACCTGCCAAGAAGCTCGTCAGCAATTTCGTCTCTAGGGCGTACGGACATGCCACACCATGAAACCTAGTTTAAACATGTCAGCCTAGTTGTGTTCAAACGAGTAAGTAGCTCGTATGGACACACAGAAAGAATTGCAGTTATTGTTTTGACGTAAAAAATGTTTAGAATTACGGTATGTATTTATGTTTTTTAATATAAATGTATGAAAATGTATATTTAGATAGCTATTTAGTGAGACAATTAAAATATAGGGTTTTATTTATAATGCATTGAATTGTCTTTATATATTATTTTTTAGGGTAAATATATAATAAAACCTTATGTCAACCCTTCAAAATTTTAAAATGCTTAAATTTTTTTTTTTGAATATTTACTCTGGTCATTTAAAATTACAATAAAATACATGCCGTCAATTTTTTCTTAACTATCGTTAACGGTGTGAAACGCACAATTTTAATTTAATTAAAATATTAATTTTAAATTTTTAAATTTAAAAATAAAATAATTAAAAAAAAAAAAACAGGGATGGCTATTTGGCCCTAGGGGGTGGGCCGAACCACCCCCATGCGGCCCAACCCCCCATGGCCTAAGGGGGTGGTTCGGCCACCCACTAGGGCCAAACGCTTAAATTTTATTTCCAATTGACCTTAAGGGGTGGCCAAACCTCCTCCTTAGGCCATGGGGGTGGTTCGGCCACCCCCATACCAAACCACCCCCTTGGGCCTTAAGGGTGGTTTAGTCACTTCCTATGGCCAAACCCTCAAAAAAAAATTTTTTGAGGGTTTGGCCTTAAGGGGTGGCCGAACCACCCCCTTAGCCCTTGGTGGTGGTTCGGCCACCCCCTAGGGCCAAACCCTCAATATATATATATATATATATTTGCCCTAGGGGGTGGTTTAGCCACCCTAGGGCCAAATGGCCACTCTTGTTCTATTTTTTAAAAATTATTTTATTTTATTTTTAGATTTAAAAATTTAAAATTATATTTTAAAAAATTAATGTTTTAATCAAATCAAAATGGTGCGTTTCACACCAGTTAACAAAAAATTAATGGCAAGTATTTTATTGTAATTTTAAATGACCCAATGAGTAAATATTCAAAAAAAAAAAAAAAGCATTTTAAAATTCTGAAAAGCTGACCCAATGTTTTATTATATGTTTACCTATTTTTATTTAAATTTACTTATTTTTATTTGATACAAGTTACAAATTTTCTTTTGTAAATTTAATTGACTTTTGTTGTTCATTTTTGTTTAGGGTATTTCAATATTCTTTCTACTGTTTTTTATCTCTTCTTTTTTTAAAATAAAAATTAAACTACCAACATTCTTTTATTTACCAAATTAGTAAACATAATTGTAATCAGATATCAACATGCTCATATATTTTAGAACACTTCTTTATTTTTGTCAACATAATAGTAAAATTGCTCAAAAAATTTGTTTATGAGGAGAAAGTTCAATTCCCAAAAGACAAAAGTTTACCACAATTGATTGTATAGTGGGAGATTATTGTGAGTGCACTTATGAGTGTTGTGTCCCAAATTGATAAAATATAAAAAGAGAATAGTGCTTAATACCTAAATGAACCTTAGCCCATTAACTTAGGCTTTTGAGTTAGAGTTGTGTTCACTTATATATATTAATGTACTTTTGGTAAAAACTTCATAATCACTTTAATTTCTCAATAAAGGTTAATTCTCTCAAAACCACCAACCATAAAAATCTGTTGAAGCCTATTTGAGTTCCAATATAGAAGACCAATAAGAAAAATTGCTTACAGGTTCTAAAGTTATTGTAGTAGAAGACAAATGGGTCGCTTGTCTTGGTACAAGAGGGAGACAGTTACAAAGGTTTACTTGTACAACTTAATTCTTCTTTAGTTGATTGATTTTATGGGTTGGTTGCCTTAGACTAATTTTACTTTTAGAGAGTTATTTAAAAGGTCTCTGCTTTGTTACCAAAATCTCTACGCCAATTACTTTTTATATTTTGGTGATTGTTTGATTGTGGTTGGTTTAAATTTTAATTCCAAATTATATTGCCATACACCTATTCAACCCCTATTTTAGGTGTTGTTTGGAGTCTATAATTTATTTTCAAAACAAGTTAGTGTTTATTCGATTCATCGTAGGATTCCACATATTGACATTTGCAGATGCTCTATTCATTCAATCAAACTTATTTGAACGAGTTTGTGTTTCTTTCTGACAAGTGGAAGATTATGTTTCGTTCGATCACTATTCGAGTTTGTGTTTCAAAGTTTTCAGGTTTTTATCCTATTTTCTGTCTCTTTATTTCTTACACATAACGTAGAGGATTTGTTGTGTCTAACTTACATGTTATTTTAATCATTATATTCCGTACTTATCTTTATTTTGATCTCATTGGGAATTCTATAGACTTGGTATTCAATAAATCGTCTTCCTCTTGTAATTCTAATATTATTTTTCCTCCTCCTCCTCTTAGTTAATCTCATTGTATTATGTTATTAAACAACTTTAACCGTGCACATGTGACTATTACCTCCCTACACATGTCAAGTTGGGGAAACTTTACTTATCTCTCACAAGCTTACACGCTTTTCACGGACACTCTTTTATTGCTCAAAATCTTACTTTAATGTATCAAACTTTGATTTATTTCTACTTTTTTTCCTTCCGTTAAGATTTTTTGTTAAATCCTAACGAAAATGTGTGAAATTATTAAAATAATCTTAGTTTTTTAAAAAAAAATCCGTTTAATTTAACTGTAATATTTCACGATAAAAAATATTTGAAATGAAACAAAAGTTCGATAATCAAATTGAGATTTTGAACAATAAAAAAATTTATGCAAAAATACAAAAGTTCGTAGATAGTAAGCGAAGTCTTCCCATCAAGTTGTTATGTGGGCAACATGAATTTGATTTGATTTTTTATTTTCCTAATTAAGCATAAATCTTCAATTAAAAAAAAAAAAGGAGAGAAATTTTAGAGAGTATCGAAAGGGCAAAAAGAGGTGGCAAACAAGGAATTTGTGTTTAATAATGGTGAAACAGAGTTCGCCGTCTCTTGACAACTCGAACTGAACCCATCATTATCAAACATCCTAAAAATTTCAAACAAAGTTGCTCATTTGAGAATTTCAACCACCATGACAAACAAAAGAAGAAGAGAATAACTTCAATTCGGATGGGGTAAAAAGGTGGTGTTTTTGGCCCACCAATCTCATACTGACACCTCATAAAAAAGAGAAAAAAATGCAAAACAAAATTCTACACCCTCCCGCATGAAACTCACACTGCAGAAGAAGAGACTTCATGATGGAGCAAGAAAGAGAAGAGAAAGAAGAGAAAAGAAGAAGGAAGAAGGAAGGATCTCGTCGTCACAGGGTCTCCGATGGGTCTCGACGGAAGGATCTCGTCGTGATTCAGACACTTGTGGCCGACCCACTATGCCAAGACCCACAGTGGTCTCCCGCCAGTGGGTTACAGTTTTTTTTGTTTTTCCTTAGGTCTAATTTTTTTTATTGTTAGGATGATAAAATCCCCAAAGTTCACCTTCCCTCTAGGTTTTAGTTTTGATGCATTAGAAACAATTTGTGGCATTAGAATCGATTTTGATGCATTAAAGACGATTTTTAGGCTCAGGAATTGTTTTTAGATTCACGGAGAGACCAAAATGGTGGCGGCGTCGGTGGGTCACGACCAGACTCACTTGGAGTGCAGCCAGTGTGACCACGCGGCTGACGTGGGTGGGTCTCCGGCGTGACTCATGGTGTTTCTCCTGCTCAAAACCAGTGGGTCTCGTACTGCTCAAAAACCAGGAGAAGGAAAAAAAAAAAACGAAGAAGATGATGGGAGTGATCCGGTGTTTCTCTCTTATTTTCTTAAAATACAATAAGTAAGGTGGCAAAATTTGAATGGAATGCAGAAAACATGAATTTTTTGCCAAGACCGGATGGCAGCACCTCTCAAAGAAGAAAGCTAAAGCACATAGAGGAGACATGGTCTACTTTCGTAGCAGCTTAAAAGTACTTGCAAAGGGCCATCACATCTTCCAAACAAACAGCGCACCAACTGTTTGAGAAAATGCCCTCTTTTGTCGCTTTCCAAAAGGAATCACTTTTTCCTCCTACGTTATTCCTTCTGTTGTTGGTCAATGCCCATAATAGAAGAAAACCCATCTTCTACTTGTACTGAATCAATCACAATGACCATCGGAGAAGCAGGCCGAAATCCAACCCCAGATCACATCCTGGACTGGATAGAAGATTCGTTTCCCTTCCTTCCATTCTTGGAGGGCGATGGGTATCAGTGGTGGGAACAACCCCAAGAGCAGATTGATTCTCCTCTCGCCTCTCTCAACTCCACTGTCACTGCCACCAGCTCCACACCCACTAATCCTACAGTTCTCAATCATCCGTCGCCACCCGATTCGTCCAAGAAACGAAAATCCGACGAAGACCCACTACCCAAACCCTCCCAAAAAGTTCATAATCCGCGGAAGAATCAGGGACGTCGGATCAGCCAGGTTAACGACGGTGACGCGGCGGTTGAGGAAGTTGCGGCGGCTAAGAAATCAGCTGGGAACAAGAAAAGTGCTAGCAAGGCGGCAGGGAATAACTGTGCTAACGGTAACAATAAGGAAGGAAGGTGGGCTGAGCAGTTGCTCAACCCCTGCGCCTCCGCCATCACTGATGGCCATCTGTCCCGCGTGCAACACTTTCTCTACGTTCTCAACGAGCTCAACTCCCCCAGCGGCGACGCCAACCACCGCCTCGCCTTTCACGGCCTCCGAGCGCTGACACTCCACCTATCCACCACCACCTCCTCCTCCTCCTCCTCGGCGGGGCATACCTTTGCTTCCACGGATTCACGGTTCTTCCAGCGATCACTGCTCAAATTTTATGAGGTCAGTCCCTGGTTCGCCTTCCCCAACAACATTGCAAACGCTTCGATCCTCCAAATTCTTGCCGAAGAGCCTGGCTGGTCACGCAATCTTCATATTCTTGATATTGGCGTCTCTCATGGCGTGCAGTGGCCGACCCTGCTTGAGGCCTTGACTCGACGGCCGGGCGGGCCGCCGCCGCTTGTTCGCATCACGGTAATCGCCGCCACCGTTGAAAGTGATCCAAACAAAGAGACCCCATTTACCATAGGGCCACCTGGAGATAACTTCTCCTCTCGGCTTCTCGGTTTCGCCAAGTCCATGAACGTCAATTTGCAGATCAACCTGCTGGACAATCATCCATTGCAGAACCTGAACGCGCAAGTCATAAAAGCAGCCCCTGACGAAACCTTAATAGTTTGCGCCCAATTCAGGGTTCACCACCTGAATCACAACTCCCCAGACGAGAGAACAGAGTTCTTAAGATCACTGAGAAGAATGGAGCCAAAGGGTGTGATTCTAAGTGAAAATAACATGGAATATAGCTGCAACAGTTGTGGGGATTTTGCGACCCACTCTTTTGGCCTTCATCTGCTTCATCTGCCTGTCGGCTCTTTCCTCTTTTGCTGTAAAAATGACCATTTGCGTCGAAGTGTGGCTCCAAGATTTGGTGGGATTGTGTTGTTTTATTGTCTGTTTTGAAGGGTATAAGCTCCTTTTTCTTTGCTTGCCATTTTAAGGTTGTGCTTTGTCCTAATTTGTTGAAGAAAAAAAAATGCTCTGGATTTCTAAATGGATTATGACTGCCAAATGGTTGAACATCTTAGAGAAGTGAGAAAAGAGGGAAGAGAAGGTGGAGGGGAGGAGAGGGGGAGGTCAGTCAACACTCGACTGCCGCCTCGCGTTCTCCTGCCATCCCTCACCCTCCTCATCCCGTCAAAGGGTGTTCGGATTTAATTGAGGCGTCGGCCGTGGCCCACTTGAAAGTGCAGATGCCACCTGACCAATTTGTTCGGCCGAATTTGATAATGGGATAAATTCCTTTTTCTTTTTTTCTTTTTTCGTCCTTGTAGTTTTGGCAAATAATAGTTTGAGTTTTGAAAGTGATTAATTACTGTATGAATTAAACAATGGAAGAGATAAACAAAATGGAACGAAGTCTCTACCATTAAAAAAGTTGATAGAATTCTTCAATGTACCACATGAGCACAAATCAAGCTTGGCCAAATCACCACACCTCAATTATTTATTTATTTTTTATTATTATTATTTTTTCATTTAGGGTGGTTCGGCCACCCCCAAATATGCTTTAGAGAGAGTGGCTAAATCACCCCTTGAGGCCATGTGACTAGTTTGGCCACCCCTATTAAATACATTAATCAATGTTTAAAATTCAAAAAGCTATTTGTCAAAACTCTAAATCACAATAACCAAAAATATATTTTTCTCTTTGATGAAACTCACAGTTTCTTTTATCAAATTAATGAACCAAATGGACAAAAGTAATACAGAACCCTAGATTGACAACCTTTACAATTCTTAAAAATTGCAACGGGCTACAATTCTCTCAATCTTAGTTGTTCATCAACAAATGAACAACTCAATATTTGCCATGTCAAAAATCATGTGAAAAAAAAGAATATGAAAAACCAAAAGCTATTGTATCCCATTTTAAGATAACCTCCTTATCTTCATTGCTAATCACTTGTGTAGTCGATCACCCCTTTCATGATATCGTAATAGGTGAAACTTCGCATTAAGTTTTTAGAAGTTTACAATTTTGGAGATGATTGATTATCCTCAAAACAATTAATTGAGGTGACTAGTAACTCTCTGTCATAAGTCACAAAAATGTCATAAACATGACTTTAAAAAAGGCTTTTGAGGGTGACTGAATTGCCACCAAAGCAATTTGAGAAGTAGAGGTAGTCTTCTTACCCCAAACATGCTTTGGGATAGTTAATCATTCTAAAATATCTAATAGAGTGACCGAGGAACCCCAAATTAGCTAATGAGAGTGGGTTGACAACCCTCATTAACTATTTCAAGGATGATCAACACCTCATCAATTGTTTTAAAAGTTGTCAACTAGCCCCTAAACTTCTTTGGTATTGGTCTGACTACCTAAAACAGGAGTAATGATTTTTCTACAACCGGTGTGAGTGACTGTTCACTCATACCGGTTTAAAAAAATATAAAATATTATTAAAAAAAGAAATGAACAGTAATTTTTTAAAAAATAATAATTTTTTAAACCAGTGTGAGTGACTGTTTACTCACGCTGGTTGTAGAAGAATCATCACTCCCTAAAACAGACTTGAGATACCGAGGGTGAGTTGCCTTGGATTTAGTCTATTACCCTCATTATATGTTTTAATGATGTGTTTAAATTTTAACCTCTCATTAACAAGGAATGACCCAGGATAAATAAAATTACATATGCCTGGGAGATCTTAATCCCAAAACCCATTCCTTAGATTTCAAGGTGCTGAGAAAGGGTAAAGAAAATATAATTTACACAATTTACAACTCTCAACCTATTATGAATTCTACCAAGTCACATCTCCGTAACTAAGCAAAGCAATATGCATCACTTTGCTTGAAATATTCACATCAGATTTCCCTGTAAACTTATTTCCACAAAAAAGATTTTAACTATACCTCCTTAAACCCCTAAAGCCTGGAACAGGGAGAGAACAACAATTACCCGTATCTGACAAATACAGAGACTCTTCCCACATAAGCAAACTCCTCAAGAATCATATATCCGCAATGAATTCCGTATTTCCTGCCTACAGACAGGACACTTGGGTGTCGATTCCCGTTCAACTGAGATGGCACAGCGTTGGCAACACACCATATGCCCACATGGAATGAATGCAGATCGCCTCCTCCTCATCAGACAGATCACGCACAACTCCCCATCTGGAATTTCTCCCATCTCCTCCTCCTCTGCTGCAACCCGAGAGTGCACGTCATCACTTGCAGCCTGTCTTGGTTGCTGGAGCTGTCTTTGTTGCCTCCACTCTTTCCATCTATTCCAATTCCTGAAGAGCATTGCATATTTATGTATTGAAAACGTATCAGTTCTGATAACAATCAGATCAATCCTTTCTTTTCTTTTTTCTTTTCTTTTTTTCTTTCTATACTTTCTATACTTAACCTTTCTCAATGCTGTAATTCACAGCATTTTAATTGAGGTATATGAAATTTAGATGGCACAAGGAAAAAAGAAAAAAAGAAAAAAAAAAGAACATGATTATTTTCATGCTAGTTTGAATGCAAGTAAAATAGAATGGAACATCTAGTTTTAAGAGGAATATCGAGAATTGGACATTATAGGAAAAGAACATATCTAAAGCATAATGCTCCACTACGCTAAAGCTATTATACCTCACAACTGCATAGCCAAGTACACCAATTGACAGTGAACCGAGAGCAATACAACTCCACAGAAGTACTTTGCTCCTGAAGGCAAGATCTACGATCATCTGATCCTTGGTCATGTCAGACCTGCGAAAAATCATCATGACACCAATTATTCCACTTAAATCAGTGCCTCAAAGCACAGATATAAAAATGCCTATATATCACTTGGATAGCTGTGCAAGCAATATACATTTAGCCCTCCTACAGCAAGACATGAGAGTTTGAATGTTAACAAACACGACTAATTAATAATGAACAGATGAGGCCAATCTATAGCAATAGAAACTTAAAACTTCAAAACAGAAAGGTGGTAAATAGACCAAATCCCAAGTGGTACATGAGCACTTAGAGATGGAAGCACAAATATAAATATAATGGCGTCCGCCCAACTGATTCCTTAACATTTTCACAGACCACCTAATCCTCACTGAACACAATTATATTGAAGGGCAACAGTTTTTGGATCAGTTAGCTTTAGTGGAAGTCCGAGCTGTTGGAGGAAACACCACTCCAAATTCACCACATGGAATTTACCAACTACAAAACTTAGAATGAATTCACTTACAAAAAGTAGGGAAGATCCTTGCATGACTTGATCTCAGGAATTCCATTTTTAAAACTGAGCACACCAACAGCAGTGATATCCTTTCCTAATGGAAGGATTTTCTCTTCGTCAAGCAAGCCAACCTTTAAAAAAAAAAACCAAGCGTGTAAAAAATTTGCAATAGAAAATAAGCATATCGGAAGAGCCCAAAAAAATTAAACTGCATAATTAAGGATCACAAGTGGCTTTCCAATTCAAGATAGAAACAAATTTTTCGTGGACACATTAACAAAGACAAGATTTGATTTCCCAAACTCACAGGATATTCATGACCAAAAAGTGCCTGAAGGAATGTATATGGAGAAGCACTAATGGGCTGCAGTTGATGATAAATTGTTGTGACAGGGAGGGGATGCCTTGAGCCATCCATGTTCACAACAACAAAATCAGAATGTTGCCACCCATAACCTTCAACGAGAACAAAAGGAACCTGTAAAAGAAAACATATGAAAGAGATAAGGGTCTTCACTATCTCAAACACAAAAGCTGCAATGCAAAAGGCCCTAAATTCCATTCAACCTACCATAACGAAGGAAATACGTTTCAAAATAGCTACACATATCAGAAAATGCCATAAGAGGCTGTTCCAGGTCCTAATATTTGGAAATTACAAGAAACTATCAGGTAGAAACAGACCTCTGTCCAAAACAAAAACTCTAGTGCACATAAAAACCCCCTCCCTCCCTCAAGCTGTCAGCAAGGCTCCTCTGAAGCCTCGAGCATCTTTTTAAACCTCTCTCTCTCTCTCTCTCTCTCTCCACATATATATATTATTTACAGACACACGAAGCTCCTCTGAAGCCTCGAGTGTCTTTTTAAACTTCTCTCTCCACATATATTTTTAAACTTCTCTCTCTCTCTCTCTCTCTCTCTCATATATATTATTTACAGACACGAAGCTCCTCTGAAGCCTCGGGCGTCTTTTTAAACTTCCCCCACCCCCTCTCTCTCTCTCTCTCCACATATATATATTATTTACAGACACACGAAGCCCATCACAGGCTCTTTTTTCTTTTTCCCAGACATGCAATTACCATGGAGAGAGTGCATATCTGGAACTTTCCCCTTTTTCCAGTTCTACTTTCCTTTCCTCCATATTATCTATCTATCTATCTAGCTCTATTATATATATATATATATATATAGACACACAAAGCAGCATGCACTTCATAGCCACTTTTTCTTCATTTTTACTGTGTAAAACATACAAAAATTATAAATTTCTTCCGTCTCTTTTTTAACAAATTGTATTACGTCTTTAAGCTTCTTTTTTTTTTTTTTTCTTTTTTTTTATTGTACTTTAAAAAACCTCTTTTATTTCAGACAAAAACTAGTAAACCTAAGCATTTTTTTTTTCTTCAACAAAAACAAGTAGCAAAATATACAATCTTAACTTTGATTAATTTGTAAAACATTTTTAAGTTATAAATAAATATCAGTTTTTGAGGTCCCTAAAAGGTAGCTCAATCAGATAGAGACCACGCCTCATAACATGTAGCACACTAGTTCGAATCTCCCCTTCCCCCCTCCCCTTGGGAACAAAATTTTTCTTATCAAGAAAAAAAGATACTAGTTTTTGAGATAATAATTGAATTAGAATGAACATTATATTTCTTGTTATAATTTGAGTTCATAACGTGTATACTAATTATATTTAGAAATTGGCACCTAACCTCACCCAGGCACGCGCTTTTTTAGAGCTTCATGCTTAGGGTGATAAAAGAACTTGGCAACTTGAGGTCACCTTCTACCTTTTACAAAAACGATAGCAACATCTAAACATCACCTTGCAACAACATACTCAAATGCACTAAATATCCTCTCTTTTTTTTTTTTTTCTTTTTTTTTGAATGGTAAGCTTCACGTGCACTAAAGTGGGTTCTTTACATACGACCTAACCCTCCACACCATTCTTATGATAGAAATTTCTTATGATTCTTTAGGCATTTTATTTGATATTCTAAATACTAATGATATATATCTCACACTATGTCAAATAAGCTCTGCATCCGGTATGGGCTCTTTAGGAGTCGTCTCAGCTCCTTGTTGTTCGGAGTGAGCTTTTGTAGCTAAAGGGGGAAAGAATGCTCCTATGCCAGATTTTTCTCCTCTTTATTCCTTACCAGAGGAGGTTCAGAGGGGTATGGGCCCAATTCTGATTGTGATATAAGGTATTTATGAGAGGAATTGGTTGGCCTCATTAGTTGGTGGAACTTGCCAAGGTGCATTACATTAGGGAGACTTCAACGTCACTCAGTTTCCTAGTCAAATATCGGGTGAAGCTCATTTGTGTCCTCCTTTGGTGGAGTTCTTGAACTTTACTCTTCGAACATGGCCTAATGGATATTTTTTTCGTTGAACATTACAGGTTCTAGACTAGTGTATATATATACATTTGTTTTTAGAGCATGTCTATAGTAAACAAATAAATGAAATAGTTCACCATATATATCCATGTGAACTAAAGAAGACATTACGAATTTACCGTTCTTAATGAGGTTGATTCTTGCTCTCTCCAAGATCTTGCAAATATAGCGCGTAGATCAGAAGTCCAGCCAAAAAAGCCCTTCCATTCGTTGTAGATACACTGCATAACATATAAATCACAAAATCAATGCAAGAGTTCTTTCATAACTCAGCTAATGTTCAGTGTAAAAACTAGATAGAATGGACACAAAAACCAATGGAAAATTGTAAAGCTATACTCCTTCAAGCAATCGAGTTCATTGCTGTCAATCTAAAATGTAAGTAAAAATAGTTTCTTACTGAGGAGTTCTTCAGTTTTCAAGATTGACAAGCAAAAACTACAGAAACGATAGCATCATGATTACAGTATCATTTTTTCTTTTCTTTTTGCCTCAATTTACTTTCCTCTGCTTTCAACCAGAACAATTGACAAACTTCAAAATTTTAATCAGTAATTTCCATTCAGTATCCAAGGAAAAGAACAGGTTTCAAGTTTTACGCTTCTACAACACCGCTTAAGCAGAAAATCTTAGCTCCCAAAACAAGAAAATTCTTATAAAAAGTTGCAGTGTTTGAGTTTCCCTTCTTCCTATTTGCACACTTTCTCGACAACCAAACACAGAATCAAGTAAAATTTCACAAACAGAAGCGCGAATAAACAACAATTTCTCAGCAAACAAACTAAGTTTATAGATTCTCTTTTAGCAGTTACAATAAAGAAACGCACCGTTTGAGTCCTTTGAACGATAACGGCTTTGTCTCCGGACTCCTGTGAGACCAAGACATTGGGCTTGAAGCTCTTCCAGTTGAGATCGACGGCGGATTTGGCCTCAACGGTGCCGCGGACGACGACGATCATTTGATCGGACTGCTGTGACTGGCCAGAGGAGGAGTCTTCGACGGGCAGGATTGAGCGGAGGTCTGAGACTTCGAGCGACGGAGCCATGCGGATTTTGCGGAGAGCGGATGACGTGGCGGTGAACTTGAGAACGGAGCGTGCGGCGGCGTAGGCCAAGGCCACGCCCAAAACGGCGCCATCTAAGGAGAGCGCTAGTTGGGACAGGAGGGACACGAGGGCTTGCTCGTGCGAAGACATCGTCAGTTGTTAGGGGATGTTATGCTCGATCGGCGCACGTGGAGAAAATTTGCAGGGATGAGGAGCTAGCTGAAATTACTGGAATTGGGAAATTGGAGGAGGGACTGTTTGGTCAATTCAGTAAATAATGGCTGGGCTTTGACGCGTAGTTTTACTTGTTGTCTTTTGTGGGGACTGCAGTGCCGTGGCTTTTTCCCACTTAAGACTAGAGCTAAAGATTTAGCCCGCAACACTTAATTTTAAGATTAGAATTTAGGTTAAATGGGTTTGGATAGTTAACAAATCATTTATTTATGGCACGTTTAATAAATGTGTCAGATTGTGTCAACTTACGAGTTCATAGATTAACACATTTGACTTGTATATATATATTTTTTTACTTGGTGGCTTGAATTTTGCCATTTTAGTTTGCCTACAAAAATTAAAATGACTTTAAACATGTTTACGGGTCATATCGTGTTATGTTATCCATTAAGAAAACATGTCGTGTTTAGATTTGGGAGTTTGACATGTTTAGTTAAACATGTCATGTTCGAATTTAATATAAGCAGGTTGACACGAACTTGATATACCAACACGTTTTGCCAACCTTACTGAAAACCCAGTGAAGCCACCACTGCCACAGGCCCACAAGCCCATAAGGGTGAGACTTCTATGATGGATTTGCATATTTCTTATATGAAATTGAACAAAAAATTAATAAAAGATTAAAAATAAATAAATATTTCTCTAATTTATAAAGCTAATGAAAAAAAAAAAATGCCCCATCTAACAATATGATGGTGCAAAAATACCAGAATTGGAAGGAGTAGAAACAAGAAAGAGTAGTCATGATTATAAGGGTGAGTCTCCCATTTGTAGTTTGACAAGGCTTTCTTATAGATTAAAATGTAATTTCAAATCAAATTGTAAAAAATGTATCATTTGAGAGTATTTAAAAAAAAATTACCATAAAAAAATTTATGCTTTTAAATCGCAGACAAATGGGCGCAATTTTACAAACGCGCAATTTTAGACGATATACTACAATTTTAAAGGAAGAATCATCATCCCACATCTAAAATCCTATTTCTACCCAACGACTTTTCTCCAACCATGTGTTCTCATACCATTGTAGTTTTATATGTGCATAGGATCACATTCTAACTTCTGGATATGGATAGTACTGCTTAAAATATGTTTTTTTATAATAACTTAAAAATTTTATTTCTTAAAAAATATATATTTTTTTTTAGATTTTATTTTAAAAGTATATGCGGCCCCCTCAGTCTATATAAACATCTCGGTCTCTAATGCCTCCATTCAAATAACTTATGCACTTTCTTACAAGCTAGTTGTGGCATTTATCGTGTAATGGGACCCGGCATTCTTGCAAAGGTCTTAAAGATTGACCTTGTTTAGATACTCGGTATTAGTAGTGTACAAGTGGAGTGGTTATTAACCGCTAATAATTGTTAATCGCTAATAACTACATAAGATTTGGCGGTCTTAGCATCCCTTAGATCTTCAATAATATCAGAGTATAAGTAAACCATAATCAATGTTGTCAAGAATAATCGGTGTTTTTTTTTTGTAAATACTTTAGTACATTAAACAAGAGGGGTTACAAGAAACAAAAGTTTCTAGAGGGATGGGCTCCCAAAACAAACCCATAATGAAAACAGCAAAAAGAAAATGGAAAAGAAAAAACCAAACATCAAACAGGAAATGAATGTATTATCGACTCTTTTGAAATCAATAATTTTTCGATCCTTTATTCCTTGAACAAAAGCTAAGGATGGGTCGTATAAAGCTGTTTAGGCAGCATACTAGAAGAGGGTAGGTGCAACCATAATCGAACATCTGTAAAGCTAAAATAACCTCCAGGCCATGAGGAGGTTGAGGGCCGGGGTGGTTGCGGTTAAGAGAAAATAATTGCAACCGCTTGTACAAACTCTACTCGTTGTGGTAAGCCTGGCCTACTCATGAAGTCTTGTATTTTGTTCAACTAGCATTACTTAGTTCTTCGGTGAAAGACTCAGAGAAAACAAGCTCGATCATACTAGGAGTCTGGGCAAAGAGAGTTAATCTTCTGATTGAGTTGATGGGTGTTGAGTAAAAGATCACAACTACAGTAAATAAAATAAGACAATCCCATACAACAACAACAAAATTTAATCGATTCATTCAACTTCAATGTGAAGTAC
The DNA here is from genome assembly GCA_013348765.1 of Carpinus viminea. Lineage (NCBI taxonomy): Eukaryota > Viridiplantae > Streptophyta > Magnoliopsida > Fagales > Betulaceae > Carpinus > Carpinus viminea. Next base: position 9,499,866 of record CP054667.1, read on the forward strand.
AGCTATGGACGACTCATGATTACACTTTGATTTTACCATCGTTTAATACAAGAGAATTAGCTGTAAAGTGTAAAGCACGACTTACAAAACTACGAACTTTTCGTTGTTGAAAAACTTAACCGAAGCAAGAAACCAAAGCCTTCTTTTATAATTAAGTTGAGAATATACGTCGCTTGACTGAAGGAATCCTCTCCTTCTTCTTTAATTAAAATTACCACCTTTTTATAAGGTGGTCTCGTATGAACGCAACCAAAAAAAGATGGAAAATATACCTTACTTCCTCAATCCTCCACCAAAGTTTATTTTCTTTACCTTTTTCCTTTGCCACTTTTTGGACGGCTACCCTGCCCCCCACTTTTCCCATCAGATAACAAAGCTTTCCAGTTAAAAGATTCCTCCTCCAATTTCACCATCTTCCTTCCCCCCAACCCCACTATATCTTATTATCTATATATATATATCATCTTCAATTTCAATTTCTCCATTTAAGATTTAAGAGCAGAGCACCCACCAATGGCTACCTACCAATACTCATCGTCTCAGAGATCGGTAGCCATGGTGCTTTCTCTAGCTTCTGCAATAGTGCTGTCGCCGTTATACGCGAGTCGGAAGAAGAGTGAGGCGCGCCATTACGAGACAAAATGGAGCTCTGGATTTGTTCTGCCCATGCTTCTTGCTGGCCTCATAATTGCCATTAGAACAACTTCTTCCGTGTCTGCGCAGGGAGGGCCGGGTAGAGCTTCAATAATTCCGTCGCCGGACCCTTCTTGGGTGCTTCGAATTGGAAGCTCCTCCTGGGGGCTTGCCGCCGTTTTGGTCATGCTCATGCTTGTGCTCTCATGCCAAGAATCTGTCCACGACTTTTTCTGGAGATAGAGAACAAGTCTATCTATTGTAATATTACTTATTTATTAAATAATTTCCTTTTTTTTTCTTCCTGTTTTATCAGTTCCTCGAGGTTCCAACACTTCATTCTGCAAGTGTTGAATGTTCATCTAGATCAAACATTCGTTGGCCTGGATTAGGAGCCCAAAACTCCAATCAACCAGCTTAAGCCATATTTCCATGCAATAACTTAACTACTCCTACACAATCTACTAGTCTCAAAAACACATAGGTTCATACGTATACATATCATAATCGGACCTATTCTCATGTATCACCAAAAAAGAAAAATGTGCGAAGGTAGTAACTTTCATGCATCATTCATAATCTATCATTAAAACATCAAGAACAAGAGTACTTTGAAATTGTTGTTTTAAGATTGTCTTGCTACTACATCACTGCAAAACAAAATCCCATTTAAAAAGCTCATACCTTTACTTGTAAAAACCAAAATTTTCAAGGTAAATTAGCATATTTAGCCTTTAAAATTTAAGAGAAGAGTTAAACATAAGCAAATATGAATTTAAATGTGAGTTTCACATTATTCTTTTGACAGTGTTATAAAAGAATAGCAATTCATGTAGCCCGTTCAATGCCTTGTATTGGCACCAACATATATATCAATATGAAGTTTACTTCACATAATTAAGATAAATTCTCACGATTGCTGTGTTATAATCTTATCAAATGAAATGTCCAATTCCATTATTAACTATGAACAATATTTTTTTTTTTTTCAAAGCAAATAAAGAAATGGTCACAATGATTAAAACATTGAAAATGAGGTAGGCTCCCTAATAACAACAGATTCAAAATAAAAATTATATGCAAGAAATACAAGTAAAAAGTAAGAAATACGTGATAAAATGACTCAATCTTCTCAATAAGGGGGCCATAAAGAGCAGTTTAAGCACCAAGATAGAATAAACAGGTAGAGGCTTCAACCCTACCCAAACACTACAAGGTAAATGCAACCACCAAGAGGAGGTTGCTGAAGAAAAGGCACTATAAAAAATCAAGATCCGAAAAAGAAAGAACACTTCAAATTCAGTACAAGAAACCAAGTAGCAAAAAGACACAAAATGATAGAAACAGCAAAAACCCCCAAAAATTAGTAGCTTCGGCAGAGGGCGGTGGGAGGGGGCTGACCTACGCTTGATAATAATTTATAAGTCGTTATAAGGTTTATGGCTTAAAATCTTTTGTGTGATAATCTCATTACCCCACCCTAAATCATATTCGGTGCAACTTATGGAACTTGCATGTATATGATCGATAAACAACAATCTTTAAGAGTATCCATGTAACTAGTTATATGTCCAATTTCCATTAAATAAATAAATTTATTCAATTAAAACTAAAATGTCATAAAAAGTTATTGGACTTTAGGGCACCATCCTAATTAACATTTTCTTGCGCAGTTTGGATTATTGTTGTTGCCACAACTTATGTACGTAGCAAATCATCAACAACAACAAAAAACTATAGAATTTCCTTGAATATTTTGAAACAATAGGATCTTAATGATCTTCATGTGATGCATATATTCAATTAATCATCTACTACCAACAGTGTATTCAGTGACCTCAAGAGAATCTCTAAAATTGTTAAGTATATACTAGGGTGAAAGCAACACTAGAAATATGAATCCTCAATCCTATTAGTATTAGTCGCCTTGATTCTCACTGATGTTGTAATGAAATTGAGTCAAGCTATGGTTCAGTCAGTTTTAAGAAAGCTCATGCAATTCTACCTGTCTTTTTAATTAAAATAAAAAAGTAATCATCCACATGTCCTAATGTTGTTCCATTGCCAAGGACAATGGTATTCCTTTAGGGAAAACCTAGTATACGGTTGGTCTGCAAAACATGAGTTTTGCAGCACCCACTCAGACAATGACACATTACATAAAAGTAAAAAAATGCACACAAAAAATCTACACTCACCCACAGCTAATTTTCCTCTAAAGAAGGAAGGATTTTAAGAGGACCTCTCCATCATCGTGAACTCATATTCTCCCAGAAGACTCAGTCCATTAATAGAAGCTTTTGGAGCGACCTCCTTCAGGAATCCTTCGCATAAGCAAACGTGAGAGAAGCAAGAGTAGAAGCTTTGCCAGTAAAAGAGAAAGAAGAGAAGGAAAAGAAAGGGGAGAAAAAAAGAAGGAAGAGAAGGTAGAAGACCCAAGCGCATATTATCTGTCAAGACGAGACCCACGGCCAGGTCTCCCGCCGTGGGTCTGCAATCTGCCGTGGATATTGCTCCGGTGGGTCTATTTTTTGGTTTTTTCTGATGGGTATGCTCCGGTTTGGGTATGGTTTTTTAGTTTTTTCTTTGGTTTTTCACATGGCTCAGGCGATTTTTAAGGTGATAAAATGACACCGATTTTAGGATGATAAAATCCCAAAAAGGGTTAACCTTTCCTCTATGGTTTAGTTTTGAATCCAAAATAATTTTTGAGGCATTAGAATCAATTTTTGAGGTATTAGAATCGATTTTTGAAGTATTATAATCGATTTTTAAGGTATTATAGAATCAATTTTTGAGGTTGGAATTTACCTTTTTGGGTGTTTTCCGGTTTGGCCGGAAATTAAAAAGTTGCCGGAGATGGGTCATGGTGGGTTCTGTCGTGACTCAAATTTCACTACCGTGGTCAGCGTGAAAAATATAGTGGTTTTGTCAACCGTTGTGTCTGGCCGGAAAATCGCGGGTGGTTTTGTCGATGCCGGAGCAGGTGGGGTGTTTTGGTTATTTGTTTGGGTTTATCTAGTGTTTTGAGCTTATTTTGCCAAAATAAGCTTGGCAATGTGTCATTATATGGTTGGATGCTGCAAAACCCCCCTTTTTGCAATGGACTGCATTGTAGGGGCTCTCATTCCTTTATTGTTTAGGATTAGAAAGTGATTGAAAACCAATGCGGATCCATTGCTGAAAGGCCCCATTCATAAGGCCCATTCATAGTAAATTATTCTAGAGTTGTATTAGAATGCCTATTTATAAATTAATGATGCAGTATAAAAAATAAATAAAATATATATAAACAGACAAAAACAAAGTTAAGAAAAATTGGTGAATGACCCTACAAATTTAATAGCCGATTTTAATAAAAGTTATATGAGAGAAGGACAAGAAGATGACGTTTAGACTTTTTCTTTCGGAAAACCGACACATTTAGATGGAAAAATTGAGAGAGAAACTAAATTTTTAAGTGTGAAAACTTTGGGGGTGATTTTTTTACCAATATTTTATTTTCCCAATTTTTTAAAAGTATTCTTCCCATGTATTTGCCTTCATTTTAGAAAAATGTGATTCTGTATAGATGGTGATAAGGAGATGAATTGAATTTGATTCATAAATATTGGAATCTAGGATCTAGAATAGTTGAATTTTGAATTTTCTATTTGGAAGAATCAAATTTGATTTTAGTGATGCTTGAATTGTAGACTATTTGACTTTATTCTATGGCTTGAATTGTGATAAAAATTGAAACTTAGGTGAAAAAAATAAAGACTTAAAAACCTAGGTACTAAAAAGTAACTAACCCTAAAATCAATGGGCTTAACAACTCAAGGTTAACAAATGTATGAAAAACACAATTTTCCTTAATAACCGACGGTCACAAAATGATGAGAAATATTATATGTTCTTATAGTGTTTTTCTAGTTCTACGTCGATATTATTTTATAAATACCAAGTCAGAGATATGAGAACAACTTTTTTTTTGTGTTTTAGAAAATAATATTCATGTACGATTAGAAGAACACTAAAAGAATATCAATAAAGCATCTAGCATTGTCCCCAAAATGATTTCCAAAAATACCACGAGTTGGATATTAAAAGATAGAATAAATGGGCTTAAGAAGAGAAAAAAAAAAATGTTTGCAACACATATATTACAACAAAAATTCAGTGGCTTGCTAATATAAATATGTGAGTAATGTTAAAATAAGGGCAAATAAGAGTTGATTATTTAAAATTACTCAATATATATATAGATACATAATAATAGATGAATGGTTTTTAGAATGGACGTCTTCTAATAAATGAGCTTTAGGAAATTTTACGTAACAAGTATGAACCTGTTATTCTTAATATGAAGGACATAAAACTATATGCTTTTCTTGAGACGGAAAAGCAAGCAAAAATGAAAGGGACAAGTTGTCCCTTTCAATTTTTCGTTGAATTTGATCATTGTTTTTCTTGACTAATATCTAAAAATAAAAAATAATAAAATAATAATAAAGTTTCTAAATTTAAACAAACAAGCCAAGATGATAATAATATTGACTTCCCTGTAGCCCCCTCCTTATTTATTTAGAAAAATAAATAAATAAAAAAAGATGATAATAATATTGCCAAACTTTTTAGATAGCGATTTTACATTTTATTTTATTTTATTTTTTAATAATTTATATTCATTCATTGAAAAAATATTAAGCGCATAAAGCTCTGATAAATCATAGTCAAAAGCAGTGGCGGACGCAAGATTTTTCCTGCGTTGGGACATTTTTTTTAATGAATAAAATTAATTAAATATAAAAAATGATTTTTTTGTCTCTTTTTTATGCTTTGGTGTATTTTTTTTAATAAAATTAAACAAAGATATAACAAACAGAATAAGTGAATAATTCAATTATCTTCTAAACTTTCTCACCGGTGTATATATATATTTTTTTTAAAAAAAACACTTTTCATCTCCTCACGCCTACTTTATTTATTTATTTTTTTCTTTCTTCAAATTCCACTCACTTACCTTCTTTTATTTATTTATTTAATTTTTAAGGGCACTCACTCACCTTCTAGAATCATGCCCAAATTTTCTTTTTTTTGAAAAAAAAAGGCTCAAATCACTCACCTTCTAAAATCACGCCCAAATCAATTGCTTGCAGTTTTTTTTTTCTTTTCTTTTCTTTTGTTGGGCACTCACGCACGGCAAACCTTCTAGAATCAATTTCATTCTTATCTTTTAAGTTTTAACCACTCATTTCTTAACCTTTCACAGACTCCTCACCTCCTCACTCATCACCAAACTTTTCTCTTAATCCTTCTCATCTCCTTTTGGCTTCTCTTCTCACAGTCTCACGATCTCACCTCTTCTTTTCCCATGATCCCATTTCATTGATCTCAACTCTCAAGCCTAAAATGGTAAAACCTAAACCCAAACACCCACTAATAGAGAAAATACCTTTCTCTTTTTAGTTTTCAAGTTTAAATCTAAGCTAGTAAGCTATTGAAGCTAGTAATCTCCACATTTCAAAATTCAAAACATAAGATTTGAGTTTTAGGGTATACTATACTCTAGTAACTCTACAGAAAACTCACGAGTCACGAATGCTCTGCTGCCTAGACCGCCTGGTATCGGTTTCGTCACTTCCAGTGGAGTCGTGGACGATGGTCGATGGAGCAACTGCAACGGCCGACGAACAGCTTTCAAACAGTGGTCGATTGGTTGGCTCTCGCCTCTCAGTATTTCTTTCGTACACCTAAACGCCTTTTCTCTTTTTCTTAGGACTGTCCGGATCATAAGCTAAGTGAGATTGCAATAGATTTGAGAGTTGTATTGTTGTCCAGTAATTTTCTCCTTTTTTTCCCATTGTGCATAGTGCTTTGTTTACTTGTTAAGTGATTGAAGGTATGTTACTGTGTTGGTTTGGATCAAAGCAATTTTTTTATTTTGTTTAATTAGCAATTTATATATATATATATATATTTGCTTATTTTTGTGTCGACAAAGGCAATAAGAATTATTATTATTTATTATTATTACTGTTCATCATGGGAGATTTTTTTTTGGGAGTTGAGTGAGGGTAAATGGCCCTACTTGACCCCCCTTGCGTCCGCCCCTAGTCAAAAGTATGAAGATACAACGTCATAAAACAAACATAAAAATATTATAATCAAGTTTTGTCTATGACTTCAACATTTGCTAACCGATGTCCAAACTACAATTATATAATAGATCTACTTCAAGCAGACTCAATCTAATACATAGGTAGCTCATATTTTTAACTTTTATTTTCTTGGTCAATCGAGACGAGAGAGGTGAAGCGCATTGGTCAACGCATGGTGGACAAGATTGAACCTTTTTGCACCGATGGGCAGGAGACTAGGAGATTGTGGAGGGTGATCGGAGATGAGATCAATGATGACAGATGTGGCGGAGATGAGATTGAAGGTTGGACTCCTCTCAAGCCCAAAAAGTTGTCTTTTTGGCCAAACTGGCATAGTTTTGGCTACTCCATTGGGAAGCACTGACAATATGGAGCTTTGCCGTCAAATGCTACCTCTTAAGCCTCTTATTGGCCTCTTGTGTCGCTGAAACCCTACCAGTTTGAAAGAAAACTCTATCTTTTTTATATTTTAAATTATTTGTTAATATTTGTATGTATTTGTATTAAAACTGTCCTAACAAATATTTTCAAAGGAGCTTCGCTCTATCAAAAGTAATGCTACAAGTCACTCTTGTGTTACTTTTGTGTCCCTTCAAGAATGATGTGATTCTTAAATCACCATTGAATTTGTAATTAATTATTATATAATTTTGATCAAATAATAATTTTAAGAGATATTATTTTTAAAGAGACTATAATAACACGAGAATTTATAGAATTTCTCCTCTATCAATGTCCGGTATTCCATGCACGGATCAAAATCCTCGAGCCACTTTCGAGTAGGCCCGTAATGTTTGCGTGCAAGTGTAAGCCACTTTGTGGGTCCTATATTTCCCTTGGCGTGGGATTCCAATTTCTTCACTTTCACGTCTTAACATGTGACAATCATTGAGCAAACCCCCTAATTTCTTTTTCTTTCTTTCTTTTTTTAAGTGGTTTAAATACTTTTTTTTTTGTTTAAATGCGTGAATTTCCATCAAATTTTGGACAAAAATTTTTAGACGGAGGTACTATATTTGGTTTTTAACTATTATTGAAGTATTATTTATGATACAAAATGAAACCGAGAAAGACAAAAACTAAAATTGTTAAACTATATAGGGCAAAAAATTATTTAACAATTTTAATTTTTTTCTGTGGGAGAGCTTGTTAATAAATGCAAATGGATCTTAATATGCAATTAACTGGAATTAGTGCGTAACATCTAATTCCCCATTTTGGCCACATAGAATATGCGTGAAGAAGTCACCATCTAAGTGAGTTTTGGCGTGTCGGAAGATGTTTAGAAACACAAACAATTTGCTTTTTACTCACAACTTTCATGCACGTGGATATGTTACGTGTATTTTTAAGTAATTATTCTGGAAAAAAAAAATGTATATATTTTTGCGTACTAATGAAAACTAATATATATATTAAATAGTTCAAAATTAAATTATAATATTCAATGTCACATAAAGAAACAAACACTTGAAAAACAACATTTTCAGTTCAAATTGAACCGAAAATGTTGTTTTTCAAGTGTTTGTTTCTTGATGTGAACTTCAAAAAGTGAAATTAGGGCTTGAATTATCATTGCAGGTCAAATTAGACATTTTTCATTTTTTATCTCCAAAATATTCTTAAAGTTATTTAAAATTTGTAACTTCACTTACTTTACATCTCTAAATTAGCACGCGATTTAACAAGTTCTCAAACTTCAAAACCTCTCAATTTGAACTCTTAAACTTTCAATTACAGTCAATTTTAATCTCTGCGTCAGATTAAAAATATTAAAAATGAGACAATAATGTTTATAATTCTGACTTTTTTATAAAATTCTAAATTAACAAATTTTTTTTTAAAAAAGGTTCTTTGGCCGAGACCTAGTGTGGGTCTGGCGCATGGGTCTGGCCTAATGCATGGGTCTTTTTTTCTTTTTTCTTTTTTCTTTAAAAAAAAAAAAAAAATCATAGATATGTTTTGTTTTTTTGGGTATTGTATTTAAAAGTTAACAATTAAATCAGACAAAATTGTTCAAATTAAGAGGTTTTTAAGTTTGAGAGGTTTTGTTAAATCGCGTGATAATTCAAGAGTGTAAAATGAAATTACCCTATTTAAAAGTTACAATTTGAAATTTGAAATTTATTAACTTTTTCCATATTAGCTTACTTAAATGTTTTTTAATAATTTTAATAGTACTTTGGGTATAAAAATATAAAAGTATTTAAGAGTCGTGATGCCACTTTTTAAAATTTAAAGATTAAAGTTTAGAAGTGTAAATAAAAATGTCATGATAATTCAATAGAGGCTAAGATATATTTTTCCACATATATATATGTAAAATAAAGTGGGAATGAGTCTAGTGTAAGTCGGTAGCAGAGGATCCGAACTCCACAAGATGCTGTTCCGGCCCGGTGTCTAGTGTCAAATACGGATTGAGATCCTCGGCTCTTTCTTAAGAATTGCCCATGGGTTTTTTTTGAAATCCTAACCACTCATTTCATCCAACCATCACCAAATCGCCATGTGTCCTATTCAATATAAAATAATAAAATATTATTTAAAATTTAAAAATAAATATAAAATAATTAAATAATTAAAAAAAAAGAAAGGGGTGGCTCGGACACCCCATTCTCCCCTAAGGTGGCCACCCAACTCACCTACAAGCGAGCATAAAAGCTACATGACCCCTCTCGGTGTCTTTGAGGAGCTCTCCTCGCCTAAAACCACGGCTCTCCTCCGCCCACCCACGCCAACGATCATCCCCAAACCCCAAGACAACAACCACCCTAGGCCTGTGCGAGAGGATCTCCTTAATCTACTTTACTTGACTCGCTCTTGACATCAAGGCGGAGCGATTTCACGACGACCATCTTTGGCGAGAGCGCAGCCTTGGGTGCTACCTGACCTATGATTACGTCATCGACGACGCCACCATCGATTTGCTCGGAGAGCGGGACTTGGACTTGATTTTGTCGCTCGGTGGCCAAAAGTCGGTTGTGGGTGGCCGACGCCAACCCCTAGGCCCCATAGGGTGGTTCAGCCACTCCTTAGGGCCAAACCCATAAATCTTTGACTTATGGGTTTGGCCATAAGGTGGCCAAAACACCCCCTAGGCCAACGCCACCCCCAAAGGCCGGTTGTGGGTGGCGTCAAGCTGAGAATGGGGTGGCCGGCTACCCCCTAGGGGGAGAATGGGGTGGCCGAGCCACCCCTTTCTTTTTTTAATAAATTATTTTATTATTTTATTTTATATTTATTTTTAAATTTTAAATAATATTTTATTATTTTATATTGAATGGGACACGTGGTGATTTGGTGATGGTTGATGAAATGAGTGGCTAGGATTTCAAAAAAAAACCCATGGACAATTCTTAAGAAAGAGCCAGGGATCTCAATCCGTCAAATACAGATTACTAACACTCTTTTTTTGACTTTTGAGTTTTGACCTCTGACTGAGAGGCTATTGTCAAAAACAAGATCATAGAAAGTCAGATCGCATGCCTACCGTGTGATTTGAAGAAAAAGACACCCTGAAATTTCGGGCTTGACTCGGGCTGAGCGAAGACTGAGTCGGCAACGCAAGACAGCACGTGCACAGAGTGTGACACCTCCGACTGTGATCGTGTCCAGAAGAATGCTCACCTAATAGCGGCCTGCGCCGAACTCGTGTCTGACGCTCTCGCTGACCATGTGGCGGTGGACCGGTGCTGGCTTCTGGTGACCCACCACGCTACCACAGAGGCAAAGAATCTAACACTAAAAAACAATTTTTTTTTTTTTTTAACCCAGGAATAGTGATTTCTAGATCTTCTGGAGGTCGCTGGAGAATAATCACACATTCCCACGCGAAATGTCGATTGTGCCCTTTCGTATTATAGAAGAATATTATAATTAGTTTTAAATTATATTTATTTTAGGGATCTCATTAAATGTATTATCTAAAACAAAAATAAAAATAATTTTTTTTTTTTTAATGTTCTAAATTTAATTTCAAGTGTTTCATGAAAAAGATAGAGAAAGTAAAATTAAATACAAACCTTTACAACGAGCTAAGCTTCAATGAGAATAAGAGATTATACTTCATGGTCATGGAATAGAAAATGGACAGTCAATATTTATTTATATAATAGTGTTCATAGTATTACATCATTTAAAATTAACATCATACATAACATCAACCAACTAAGCTTTTAGTTTTATTGCATCTAATCATACACATATTGTTATAATAATGTGACCACATTTGTTGTATTCCCCCTTCTACTCTCCTATTTGATATGAGAAAAGGAAAAGGGGAATTAAACAAACAATGGGTAGGCAACCCAAGTAACAACCTTGATACAATCATAAAACGGAATGGCAACTGGATAACAAGTGAACCATAAAAAATGAGTCAAACAAATGAAACAGTTCTAAGAGAATTGAACTAGCCACAAATAACTGTAACAAGAAGCGATGCAATAAGAGTAATGTTTTAAGTCCTCCTATAGTCATTTTAGGGTCCTCTCAAATATAATATGGTGTTTAAAATTATCGTTGGATTCGAGATGTGATTTATTGAATTTTGATCTATTGATGATTTTAAAAGTTACATCATATTTGAGATGAGTTCATTAGGATTCTAAGAAAACTTATAGCATTACTCATGCAATAAGCTCTTAAAGAATACCTAAATTCCTTGCAAAAAGAACCACCAATACCTCTAACCAAAAAATGTTGGAAGATATGTTCGCACAAGAGGGAAGATAGAAGATTTAAACTAGTGATCTCTGTTTTATAAGACATCATCTCTAGCTGAATAAGTTAAAGCAGCTGACATTTTATAAACCATTGTATTTAAAATGAGGGGTCACGATTAATAATTGGAGAATTTCAAATTTATCCCAAATTGGAAGAGATCTCACTTTCATTTTAAATCCAATGATCTATAAAATATTAGCTACTTTTGTATAATCGAGGCATTAAATATTAAATTTTATTTTATCGAGATTTAAATAATTTTATTGACCATTAAATTTAAAATTAAATACTACAATTAACAATTAAAGAATCTTTCATTTTTTCTCAATAGGAGGGAATCCGGATTCGGATCTCAATTCGATATATATATATATATATATATATAGTTGATAATGGTAGAAAACAATATAAAATATAAAAATGACGACTTTATTTATAGAGCATTCAAGGCTTCAAGCAACAGTACCCAAGAAAATTAAATATCAAGGGATGGACCCCGCTTTATCTTTTATCAAGTGGGAAAACATTTTCTTTAATGTTATAATAATACTTTTGAGTTTTGAGTTTCAACGTTATTGTCATTCCCAATAGTGGATCAAGTAATATAGGGACACAATAGGAAATAATATAAAGTTAAAAAATCCAAAGACTATTTAATGGAACTAATCATGCAATTAAAAATTAATCAAATAATTTTATTACCTCCCTTGACTATGGTAAACCTTATCGGATAAGGATGAGGATAACAATAATTTTTTATTGCAATGGTTAGTAATTTAATCATATAAAGTAAGAAATTACATATAAAATTTACCTATTTAAATAAAAGTTGGATTATTCGACCATTTAACATATGTTTTATATATGAGAAAGGTTAAAGGCACAACATACATCTAATAAAGACTCAATTTTTTTTTTTTAGTGTTAGATTTTTTTAAAAAAAAAACCGTCAATGGAGGAGAAAGAGAGTTTTAAACTATAAATTAAGTCTAAAATAAGAAAAAAAATTGGGTCTTTATTGGATCTTTGTTGTGACTGTATCACATCTCTTTATATATATGTCTCTTATATTATTTATCTAAATTATTAACAATTTAGCAGATAAATCCCGATTCAAATCTTACTTGATTTTTGCTGAACAGTTTTACTTTATTGCTTATTTATTATTCATTTCTGTACATGAAATGAATTAATACACCATTCAACCGATGAGATTTATACATTTAATAGTAATTAACAAAAAAAAATTGATAAGAAATGTGTAGGAAAATTATACTGAACACATTTCAAATTCATTAACTCAAAGTAACCAGAATGTTATTGTCAAAAAATTTCTTTTTATATATTTAATCGAAAATTTATTTATTTATTTAAAATTTTTGTAGGTGAAAAACTTACTAATGACCCCGAAGATTATTCACATTCACCCAATTATTTTCTGTTTCTTGAGCAACCTTTTTACCACAAAAAAAAACAAAACAAAAAAAAACATGATTTTGTACAAAGCCACCTTAATTAGTGTTTAATTAAAGGCCCAAAAACAGAACAACCTAAGAGACAAGAGAGCATTGAGGAGGGGAGAACTTGAACATTCCAGTTATTTCAGTTGCATCCCAAGGGCAATCGCGTGATTGTACATATCGTTTTCCCTAGCCTCTAAAAAGCAATTTTACCAGCTGAATACAGAGAGGAGAATTCTCTCTCTCTCTCTCTCTCTCTCTCTCTCTGTGGGCAATTCAAGACGTCTTAGACTCTCCTTCCTTGAAATTTCTAGTTCTAGGGTTAGGGTTTGTAAATTCTTCCTCAATCTCAGGGCTTTTTCTCATTCGAACTCCATTAGTGTTCCATTTCTATAAATTTCAACCTACTGTAGCTAAATTTTTGTCCCTCTTTGCGGCATCAAACTCTTCCATTTCCTACCTCAATTTAATTTCTTGAATCTCCTGGTCACTCCCCTTAAAAAAAAAAAAGAAACTGGGTCTCTGATTTTAGATCATTTGTGTGTGGGTATTCTGAGAATTCCCGTGGTCTGTTAGCACATTATATTTGTTTTTCCTGTTCTTTTGGGGAAAAAAAAAGCACTAATTTTCTGTTGGCTGTCGAACAAAATTTGATTTAGATTTTCTTGGGTTTGAACATAAATCAATTGGGTTTCTCAAGAAAATTACTGGGTCCTTGAGAAAACCCAATTTGTATAAATACCTTTTCTTGATCTGAGCCCCGATTAAGGCTGTTACGATCTGAGACCCAGTACTCTGAAGCGAAAGCAAAGAAGAAGGCCATGCCGGTCCCAACAATAGCTCTCTACGCGAGCCCGCCGAGCAGCGTGTGCTCGACACCGCACCCATGCCAGATCAACGCGCACGGGTCGTACGATTTCGAATTGAGCTCTCGGCCTTCGTCTTCGGCTTCATCGACACCGTCCACGTCGCAAAAGCCTGTAATCGGCGGGCTCTCGTGCCTCTTCTCCTCGCCCACGGTGCGGTCTTCTTCGAATTTTCCGGGAGGCGGCTGCGGAGAGGAATTGAGCTCTTTGTGGCACGACAGAGGCGAAGAATTGAAGGAACTGAGCAGCTCTTATGGCTATTCCCCGAGCAAGTTCACTGGGTCTTGTTTAAAGAAGGATTTGAGCCCAGTTTCGGTTTTTCAGGGGCCCGTTTCTTGTAGTAGCAGCGTGGTTGGCTCGGCTAGAAGCCCTCCGTTGAGTTTCCAAAGTGGGTTGTTTAATGGGTTTGTAAGGAATGCTTTGGGGTCGTGCGTAGATTACGATTCGCCGAGTTTCGAGCTTGGCGGCGATGAATTAAAGTCGGGTCTTGTGGAGGAACTGACTTTCAATATGGAGGTGGAGGGGAATTCTGAGCCATATGTGAAAGAATTGTTGTTGGGTGCCCAATTGAGGCACAGAATTTTTTGTGAGGATTTTGTGGTTAAGGCCTTTTATGAAGCTGAGAAAGCACACAGAGGGCAGGTAAGATAAATTGAGTTATTTCGTTGTTTGAACTTTGAGTGGGAACTTGTCTTGTTATTGCGGGGGTTTTAGTGTTTTTGGTTGAGAGATTTACGTGTTGCTTTTTTTGTAGATGCGTGCCAGTGGCGATCCGTATTTGAAGCATTGTGTGGAGACGGCGGTGCTGCTCGCGTTGATTGGTGCTAATGCAACGGTGGTTGCTGCCGGGCTTTTGCATGACACGCTTGATGATTCTTTTATGACCTATGACTATATTTTTGGGACGTTTGGAGCTGGGGTTGCTGATTTGGTCGAAGGGGTAAGAGACTGATTTTTCACCATTTCATATGGTATTGAATTTATGTAGCGAAACGGAAACTGTCCATTGGATGTTTAAGAAAGAATGATCTTCTCACATGAAGAGCAGATGTGGTTTTACTATTGTACAGTTCAAAATTGGCATGTATTTTATGTTATCAAGCAGAATAATAATTTTAAGAGGCTAACTTGAAAATTTGCTAGCAATGATTTTGTAGATTGCTTATAGTTTTCCAAAATCTGCATCTGACCATGTGCCGAGAGTGTCATAGACGCCATATTCGGTTAAAGAAGAGCTAATTGTGAATTAGTTAAAGAAGCATCCTTGATGTGACATTTCGCTTGGATTCTCATAGAACAGGATATATACAATTCTGTGTTGTTATGTTTGTTGTCAAATTGTATGATAATAGTGGGGCTTAGTTGTTGCAGTCATATGATCACCTTTATACATGCTGGTTATGAAAGATTTCATTGGGCATTAACTTAGCATCCCTCATATTTATATGTAAAAACCTGCTTTTAAGATTGATAATCTACTAAACTTTGTTGGTTTGGAGAGTACAAATGAAACTGTTGATGCTAAAGCGTAGATCAATTTTGTACATGGTTTTGAGGTGGAGATAAATTTTCATTTAATTTGCTATTTTGCTATCTGTCATTTAACCACAAATATTGAAGATCTGGTGTCTCTGATCCCATCTCAGTTTTCCCCTCTTTTTTTTTTTGGGGGATGCAATGCATTTCACGCTTGGTTTGGATGTAATTCCATTTCTTATATCTTTTTTGAAATTTAGAGGTGCCATGACATAATTTTTGGAACTCACTAGGAACTCGAGTGACTATTCTTTCCTTTATATGAATTAGAAAGTGTCTATTAGCATCTGTGTGGTTGATCAAATTTTAAGATTTGATTCTCATTCCATTATTATTTTTTAACTAAAAGATTATGCAGTTTAGAATTTCTTGTTGATATTTTGATTTTATGAGCTTTTATTTACTTTCAATGGCATTTATTCAGGTCTCCAAACTAAGTCACTTGAGTAAGCTTGCACGTGACAACAATACAGCAAGTAAAACAGTTGAGGCTGATCGCTTGCATACCATGTTCCTTGCCATGGCCGATGCCAGGGCTGTCCTGATTAAATTGGCTGATCGGTTGCATAATATGATGACACTAGATGCACTGCCTCCGGCCAAGCAACAAAGGTTTGCAAAGGAGACCTTGGAGATCTTTGTACCCTTGGCTAATCGCTTGGGTATCTTTACTTGGAAGGAGCAGCTAGAAAATCTGTGTTTTAAACATCTCTACCAAGACCAGCACAAAGAACTGTCCTCTAAGCTGGTAGACTCATTTGATGAGGCGATGATCACTTCTGCTATAGAGAAATTAGAACAAGCTCTTAAGGGTAAAGCCATTTCTTACCATGTCGTGTCTGGGCGGCACAAGAGCTTGTACAGCATTTACTGCAAAATGTTGAAGTATGTTTTCTCTCTCTCTCTCTCTAAAACACCCTCACTCACAGGCCACATATAGAGATACCTAGATAATTAAATTTCATTTCTGGAGTATCCAAGCATGTTTTGCAGTACCATCCTTAATTTTGCAAGTAGAATTAATAACAAAAAGGTGACATGAGCTGTTAGCTTTATTTATTCTGATACTTATATAAAAACTTAATTAATCAGTGATAGATCAGTGTGCAAGCAGGCTGGGCATGGTACTAAATTTGATTGCTTCTGCTGCAATGATCCGTATAAATGTCAACTTTTCATGAAATATGGACCACTAATGCAGTTTGAACTAAGCAACTTCATTATTGTGTTCATGGTGGGTGTAGCCAGGCCTTCATTTTGTTAGACATTTTTCATGTAACTAAAGGGTAGGCTTTGAACTACTTAAATTACCACAAAGTCTAACTTCATTTGAAATATGCTTGGAAAAGGTATTTTTGATATTATCATTCCATCAGGTATGGTGTATTCTTTTTATTAGTTAAAGTCAGATTCACATTAATTAAATGATTGTGTTCTTTCCTTGGCAGAAAGAAGCTAACCATGGATGAAATTCATGACATTCACGGGTTGCGCGTGATTGTTGAGAATGAGGAAGATTGTTATAAAGCATTGGGGGTTGTTCACCAGTTGTGGTCTGAAGTACCTGAAAAGCTCAAGGACTACATAAGTTGTCCCAAGTTCAATGGGTCTGTAATAGCTTAAAACAGGTTGTGTGATCTTGTATGCATTGATATTTTCCTTTCTAACTTTGATTTCATAACTTATAGGTATCAATCTCTGCACACGGTAGTTATGGGTGAAGACATGGTTCCACTTGAAGTTCAAATTCGAACAAAGGAGATGCATTTGCAAGCTGAGTTTGGATTTGCAGCTCATTGGAGATACAAGGAAGGTGACTGTAAATATTCTTCATTTGTGCTTCAGATGGTTGAGTGGGCTCGATGGGTTGTCACCTGGCAGTGTGAGACAATGAGTAAAGACTATGCTGACTCAAGAAGGCCACCCTGCACATTCCCTTCTCATTCTGATGATTGCCCCTACTCATATATGCCGCACTGTAACCAGGATGGGCCTGTGTTTGTGATCATGATTGAGAATGACAAGGTTTGTGTTTGAATTTGCCCTCTTCAACACCCTTTTTACTCTTTTATCTTTTTTATACATGATATGAAACTAGGATAAGAGAGATTAAAAATGAAACTAGGATAAGAGTCTTGACATGATTGCTCTGCGCCGCCTCGTGCAATCTGAATCTAGTGAAGGTGGAAACAAGTAGAAGTGCACCATGCGTTGTGGATTGGTTTAGTGAAGAAATGTTGACATGCTTTTTGTTTGAATGTTGCAGATGTCAGTACAGGAGTTTCCTGCAAACTCGACCATAATGGATTTATTGGAAAGATCTGGACGAGGAAGCTCAAGATGGGCTCTGTATGGTTTCCCACTGAAGGAAGAATTGAGGCCAAGGCTGAACCATCAACCGGTGAGCGATCCCACTTGCAAGTTGAAGATGGGGGATGTGGTGGAACTAACCCCGGCCATATCTGACAAGTCTTTGACGGAGTACAGGGAGGAAATTCAGCGTATGTATAACCGCGGGCTGACTGTGTCCAGCACTGAACCCACCGCCAGCAGTATGGTTGGATGGAGAAGTTGACCCCTGTTTGATTCTTCATGTTAGTACTACATACGATTTTAGTTACAGTCAGCTATTCTTGTATATAAGCCACCTATATTTGTACAGTGAAGCTGTATCGTTCTGTTACTAACTGGGCTCAACAAAGTGCTGAATGATATCTCTTCTGAACTTCCAATCTAACTCTGCTGCATATCATATTGTGCTTTCTTTGTTGCATGCCTGCATGTTTTTTTTTGTGGGAAATCTGCTTGCCATGCCCTTGATTGTGATATTTCTAAACAAATATAGAGGTTAACTTTGACTCTGGGAAATAAAACAAGAGAGCGATGGGCAAAAATGTAGGCTGTCTAAGTTGCCATCTGAATAATCTACTCGGAAACATGTGGGGAGGATTTTCTGCGAGTCAAATTGCCTATCAACTTCGAGCCTTTTTGTGTAGGTAGAAGACAACTTAAGTGTCATGCTGGTGGGTGGAAAACCTCGAGTTCTTAGACGTGTTACTTTTTGTTTCCTGCTCGTGACTTGGGACTCTAGAAATGCCAGGCAGAGATATATTAAAAAAAGAACCATGAGGTATTTTATTTATTTCAAGTAGAACGGATAGTTAATTAGTCAAGAGTGTTCTCACAAAAATAAGCTATTTACTATTTACTTTACCTTTTATTAGAAATTGAGTCAAAATTTTGTTAAAAAATTATGTGTACCATTTTGTAAATAATTAATATCTAATTGATATACGAGAAGATAAAGAATACTATTGTATAATATATTTGGATACGGGTAAAATATAATTTTTGTATGGATCATATCAACGTGTCTACATGTGTCCTATTCTCTTCTATTCCTAGTAATACTTATTCGTTTTCCTACTGGAATATATGTTCCGCAAACCAAACGGGGCCTAAAGCTCTCTTGGGCTACAATTGGATAAGGAAACTATGAGTATTGGACATGCAACAAGAAGCATTGATTCCATCTAGTTGTGTTTTCAACTCTTCTTCAAGATTTATTTTGGTCATTCCTTTGAGTCATTCTATAAGGATGATTAGAGTACTCCCAAATGTAACGTATCTTTAAAAATTACCAATATGTCAAAATTCAATAACGATGATTACAAATTTAATGATGATTCTAAAAGTTATGTTATATTTGAGAGGACTCTAATTTTCTTTATAACATTACTCCATTCCTATAGGGTATAGAGGATGTGAACATGGGAGACTTACCAAAAAAAAAAAAGGGTTAGAGCCATATCTGATCTTTGCATTAGGTTCCGTTTGTTTAGGAGGAAAATGGTATTTGAAAAGTTTTTTTTGGTACGATGGAAAATAATAGTGACACTGAAAATGTATTTTGTTTGACTAGAAAAATTTCTTCAATTTTGATAAAATTCCTTTTTTTAAAAAAAAATTTTAAATCATAAACTATTTTTTGAATTTGGGATTCTCATTCTCAAATTGTCAAAGTTTGTTGAACAATTGCCAGTTCAACGTTTGGCCTTTGTTGGAGGATGGCGATTCCCTTAAGGTTCAAAATCTTAATTTAAATTTTAATGTAACCTAATTTTAATTTCTTGTAATTTCACACCACTAGCTAGGGTTCAAGGCTAAATTAAATCGTTAAAGAATAAAATAATTCTTATACTACTATAAATTTTATAAAATTATTCTTAGTTTACAACTTTTTTAAAATAAAAATATTTAAAAAAAATTTCACCACGCCTAACTGGACAGTAAGCTGCACTTTAATCTGTTAGTTATATTTGAAGGGTATTTTTGTCTTTTTAATTTTTGAGGGATCAAGAATATCATTTAAATATAACTAATTGGATATTTTCCTGTTCATTTGATCGGGAGAGGATCCTAATTCTAATTAATTCCAATTGACAACCCATTTTACCCTCCTATTTATTCAGTCAACCTACTTTTGACTTTTTTTTTGTACTTCAATATACCTTCTACACAAAATACAAAAAGAATTGTCACTGATACAAGTAATGATATAAAGAGGATTAGAGTTTTCTTAGAGTCTTTTTAGATGTGGCTTTAATTTGAGATAATTATTATTAAATTTTGATCTATTGATGATTTTAAATGTCACATTACATTTTGAAATATTATAGTCCTCTTTATATCATTACTCAATAAACACAAGTTGCAGGAGAAAGTAGATGAGAGTCATGCGATTGCCTTGTGAGTCAAATTCACATTTTTAAACAAAATTACATAAACTATCTTTGTGAGAGTTTGTATAAAAGAAATTACCATTTCAACACATCAAAAATATATGAATAATTTTAAATGTCGAACCACTTTTTAAATTATGTTTTATAAATTTCATCAAATGATTACTATTGTTATTGGCATATTGAGAATAAGTAAATAAATAAACTTATAAAAAAAACCATCAAATGCAATCCCAAACATGCCCTATATAGCCTATAGGACAAGGGTATACCAATTATACAAATAGGATTTGTGTTCACGCTCGGCTCATTTATTATAGAACTGAGTTTGGATTCCCAAGTATAGACAAACATTCTAGGACAACAAAAGAAAACGAAAATATAGACCATTTTGTGAAACTAGAGAATAAGATAAGAGTAATGCTACAAATTCAACTTTTATTTTTGAATGAATTATTTCTTTATTGATATAACAATCAAATGAGGCAAAATGTTCAATACAATGTCAAATATATAATTTGAAACCTTCATAATTAAAAAATTATCTATGATATACACAATAGCCCATCGAGCTATTATAAGAGAATATTTATGAAAAGTCACCATCTTAAACAGTGAATTTCGACGAATCATGTCTCTATCTGCTGCCAAGTCCTTCATTCCATTTTTTTTTCTTTTTAATCTCCTGTACTAGTGTTTTATCAATCGCAATCTCATTCGCTGCTTTTACCACAATGACAATTATTCTTTACAAAACCCAACATACCCTTATGCGTTCCACACGCCACCGTCAGCTAGTCACACGCTGCTAGAAAGCATTCTGAAGACCATTGGCACATGCACCTTAGTTGATTTATGGTGGAGGCAGGAAAAAAAAAAAGATGGGCAAGAGGAAAGGAGAAAGGTGGTGGGGAGTCGTAACTCCCTCCTCCTACTCTGTTATGCTCTCTTTGCGCTGCTTTCTTTCTAGAGTTAGTATGGAGAGCTTATAAATCATTTGATAAACCTTTATTAAAAAAACTCATAAATTCAATAGTTTGAGAACATTTCACATCAACTAATTGTACAAAAATTATATAATAATAGATTTTTTTTTGTTACCTTAAAAAAAAAACTCTGAAGCAAACTATTTTCTTTTTGGATATATTTTTTTTTTAAAAAAACAGGGATAAGCCCATCAAGCCCATACAATGTAGTATTTGGGCGGGATTGATTTTGAGCTACTTTTAGTACCATGGGCTCTAAGCCCATCACAAACCTGTCTCCAAAAATACCCTTCATGAAATACATATTAACTGAAGTTGACTAGAGGCACCTTGGTCAATGTCGGTCTTTCAGACAAATTTACTCACGTGTTGCACGCTGACCGCATTCACAACATTGCTTGTTAACTTTAAAACGTGCCCAATATTTATTTGATTAATTCTGTTTATTACTATTTTATCTCAATTTATATAGCTTCATTTTCTTAATTAAAAAATTAATCTTCATAAACCAAATACTATAAAAGGTCACACTACATAAACATTAGAGAAATAAAAAATATGGGTGGGTGATGCATAATATTCCTCTATTTATATGTTTCATAGAAAATATTAGGTGTTTTTCCGGTGTTTTTCATGTCTTTCTAATTCTATTTAGAAATTATTTTATAAAAAATAAAAAAAAGTTGCTCTTATTTCTCTTACTTAATTTTTATAAAATAATTGATAACTAAGAGAATACTTAACATTTCCCTAAAAAATTTATTAATGCGTAACATAAATCATTGCAAATAAGCATGCTTGATATTAATTATTTTCATTTATATCTGGCTTGTATGCTGTAGTTATATACTGTTATAAATTGAATAGTAAGAATTTCATTAAAATAATTGAAGGGTTTTTGAATAGTGTGGATCTATTATAATAAATACGAATAAATAGATTAAGTGATTAATGAAAAAGAAAATTGATATTTATTATAATACATTTAAACCCTTCCATTACTTTAATGAAATATTTACTATTCAATTTTTTAATAGCAAGTATATTGTAGTTTTAACTACAAATGTCTAAGAATCTGAACTCGATACTTAATTTAACCTAACAAAAATTAAATTTTCTAATTACAACATATAAGATAAATTTGTTTAATTTAAAATAAAAAGAAGAAGTTAATTAATGCTCAAAATTTTATTTTATTATTTATATTTTTTTGACATGTCTACATAAGAGAAAAAAAATAATTTAAACTAATGACATTTATTTTATAAAACATAATTCCTAATCAATTAAGTTATCTCTTAAAAAATTATTTTATTATATTTAACATAGAGATAATGTCATATCAAAATTATAACTATAAAATATTTGTTCCTTTAAAATAGAGAATCGTACCGAATCCAAAAACTAAATCCCTAAATTGTACATATTGTTCTTATTTTATCCTCCAAACATTGAAGGCATTTAAGTAATTTAATACTTGGTCTTAAGCCATCTTCGGAAAGCTCCGATCCTCTCCTCGCCATTACCGTATTCCAAAATTCCTCGGGAAAACTAAACTATAAATATAAACCCCCCAATCTGACCAAACCCTAGTGTGTGCAGAAAACCAAGCGGAGACATCACGGACAAACAAGGAAAAACCCTAGCTCTAATACACAGCACACACACAATATAAAGATCTCCCAATTGGTCTGATCAAAATTGAGGTAAGTGCTCACAAACCTCTCAATCTCTGAGTCTCTCAAAATCCCTTGGGTGTTGTTCACTGTTCATCCAAATCTTGAACCACGGAAGCATTGTGAGAAAAACCCAGAGGTTAAAACGTTGTTAATTTTTCTGGGAAAACTTTGTTTAAGCAAGAAAGTTTGCGGAAGTGAAGGAAAGCGTATTGGGGTTTAGGATTTTTAGGGGTTTTAGAAGAATGGATGATATGGAGAAGGCTATACTTATATTGTTCGATGAATCGGGTTCTATTGATGAAGGATTGAAAAAGAAGGCCAAGGATTATTGTGATGAAATCAAGGAAAAACCTTCAATTTGTAGCATTTGTATTGATAAATTGTGCTTTTCAGGCCTAGTTCAGGTCCAATTTTGGTGTTTACAGACTCTTCATGAGGTTATTCGGGTCCGGTACGCATCCATGAGTCTGGATGAGAAGTTTTTCATTAGAAAATCAGTGTTTTCGATAGCGTGTTTGGAAGCTGTTGATGATAAGAATGTTGCTAGGGTTATAGAGGGTCCTGCATTTATAAAGAACAAGCTTGCTCAGGTTTTGGTTACTTTGATTTATTTTGAGTACCCTTTAATTTGGTCCTCCGTGTTTGTTGATATTTTGCCTCGTCTGCGCAAGGGGGTTCTGGTGATAGATATGTTTTGTCGGATTTTGAATGCGTTGGATGATGAAGTGATTAGTTTGGACTACCAGCGAACGCCTGAAGAGTTGGTGGTCGCAGGGCGGATTAAGGATGCGATGAGGCAGCAGTGTGTGCCTCAGATAGTGAGAGCGTGGTACGACATTGTGTCACTGTACAGGAATTCTGACCAGGAACTCTGTACAAGTGTATTAGAATCAATGAGGAGGTACATTTCTTGGATTGATATTGGTTTGATTGTGAATGATGCGTTTATCCCGCTATTGTTTGACTTGATTTTGGCTGGGGGGCTGTCGGAGCAACTCCGTGGTGCTGCGGCTGCATGTTTGTTGGCAGTGGTTTCTAAGCGGATGGAACCGCAATCTAAACTGTCACTGTTGCAGAGTCTTCCTATAAGTCGGGTTTTTGGGTTGGTTGCTCAAGATAGTGATTCTGAGTTGGTTTCAAGCATAGCTGCACTGCTCAGTGGGTATGCAGCGGAAGTTCTAGAATGCTTTAAGCGGTTAAATTCTGAGGAAGCAAAGGGTGTTTCAATGGAGCTTTTGAATGAAGTCTTGCCTTCAGTTTTTTATGTAATGCAGAACTGTGAAGTTGATGCAGCATTTAGTATAGTGCAATTTCTTTCGAGTTATGTTGGCACAATGAAAAGCCTCTCTCCTTTAAGGGAGAAGCAGCTACTTCACGTTGGTCAGATACTAGAAGTGATCCTGACACATATTCGCTATGATCCTACATACCGCAATAATCTTGATATATTGGATAAAATTGGGAGGGAGGAGGAAGATAGGATGGTGGAGTTTAGGAAGGATTTATTTGTGCTGCTTCGGAATGTGAATCGTGTTGCTTCTGATGTTACCCAGTTATTTATCAGAAATTCATTAACTAGTGCTGTTGCATCTTCACCTGACATGAATGTTGAAGAGGTGGAAGCTGCACTTTCTCTTTTTTATGCTCTAGGGGAGTCAATAAGTGAGGAGTCGATGCGAACTGGAAGTGGACTTTTGCGTGAGTTGGTGCCAATGCTTTTATCAACGAGGTTTCCTTGCCATTCTAATAGGCTAGTTGCGCTCGTTTATCTAGAGACAGTAACAAGATATTTGAAGTTTGTTCAGGAGAATACCCAATATATTCCTATTGTTCTGGCTGCCTTTCTTGATGAAAGAGGTATACACCATCCAAACATCAATGTCAGCCGAAGGGCAAGTTATCTGTTCATGAGGGTTGTAAAATTGCTGAAAGTGAAGCTTGTGCCTTTCATAGAGACAATTTTACAGGTGATTGAGTGGTCATCTTCTACCTTATATTATATCATTTATTGCATATATCGTATTTAAGAATATTTGCCATATATAGTTTCACCCTCTATTTCTTTCTCTATAAAATCTGTTTGATTGATTTTGCCATTTGGCATTCCCTCCCTCCTTCCATCTCCTGATTTTTGTTTTTGTTTTTGCTTTTGTTTTTTGTTTTTATTTTTTTATTTTGTGAAATTTTCAGAGCCTCCAAGATACAGTTGCTCGATTTACAAGTATGGATTATGCATCAAAAGATCTTCCGGGATCTGAAGATGGTAGTCACATTTTTGAGGTATTCCTTTGCCCTCATGGTTCTTCTGTAGTTTTTGTTTGTATATGTGTGTGTGTGAAGTAATATTCATTCTGGAGGCTACAGTATTTTTTTTGTTTTAATTTGTACACTAACCCTCTACAGGCAATTGGTTTATTGATTGGGATGGAAGATGTACCTTCGGAAAAGCAGTCTGATTACCTCTCTGCATTGCTCATTCCTCTTTGTAAACAGGTTATAATCTAAATTCTATAATTTCTATTAATGGGATCTTCAATTTCTTAGGTGCTTCCTGCCCTCCCCTGTGAACCAACTAATATTTGATATATATGCTTTTGACAAGATCATCCTTCAATGCAGGTTGATGCATTGCTCATGAATGCAAAATTATTATCTCTGGAAGAGGCTCCTGCAAAGATTGCTGTTATCCAGCAAATAATCATGGCAATTAATTCTCTCAGCAAGGTTCTTTTCCATCCTTTGACCTTCTAATATGTTGCTTGGTACTTCTTCATTCTGCCTTATATATATATATATATATAGATTTGAAATTCCTTTCCTGTGTTCTGCCTTCAATAGTTTTATAAAGCTCCTCATGATTTAGTAATACAACTCTTTAAAAAAAATAGTCACTTTATTTTGATTTCATAAATGTTTTAAGCCTAGTTGTTTGAACTTGCTCATGTATTTAGCAGTGTATGTTAAGTTTTATGTTGTATTCCTTTTACCCCCTTTCTTTTCTTTCTTCACAGTAGTGAAATTGGAAAAACACATAATTTTTTGTAACTTCACTGTGTTTGGATTATAGTATTTGCAGTTCTGCAGTTCTGACTTACTATGCGTGCAAATTATCTTCCATATTCTATATGTATTTCAGGGGTTCAGCGAGCGCCTTGTAACTGCTAGTCGCCCAACAATTGGTATCATGTTCAAGCAGGTTGGTATCTTTCTTCTGTTGATTTTTCTATGAACAATTATGTGAATAATTCTAATAGATTTTAGCATCAGTCTTCATTAACTCTTTGGTGAACACTCCTGTGTTGTATGATAATTTCATGAGGGCATTTGACAATTAGATGCTGCCATGTTTAGGTCCTTTTCCACCTCCAATTGATTAAGTGCTTATTAATCTTTTTATCCTTAATAAAAGAAGAAACTATTTAATCATTTCATTAGTTTCTTGCTGGGATGAGATTCAAAAAAACTGAAGTATGATGTTTCTCAACTGGATAATTTTTCCTGTGGTGCCTACTTTACTCATTGATAATTTATAAATGGATGGGGGTATATTTCTTGCTGCAGAAATGATTGTAGGGTCATTTTGTTTTGTTGTTTTCATGCTAACTTTTTTTGTTTTTTTCTTTTTGTTTATTTGATTCAGACACTAGATGTTCTTCTCCAAGTTCTTGTCGTTTTTCCGAAGGTAGAGCCTTTGCGGAGTAAGGTGAGTTAGATATGTGTCCAGGGAAGTACATTGTTTTGATATTTTATCAACTTCACCTGTTACCTGATGCTAGTGTATTTGGCATTCAGGTCACATCATTTATACATCGCATGGTGGAAACTTTAGGAGCATCTGTATTCCCATACCTCCCTAAGGCATTGGACCAACTGCTTGCAGAAAGTGAGGTAAAACATAGTTGTGATTGGGTTGGTTAGTCTAATTGCGTTCCTTATCCAAATTCGAGAACCAATCATTGTTGTTTTGTATATTCATCAGTTTGTACCTATCAAAAAATGAAGAAGAGTATATTCATCAGTTTGTAACACATTCAAAGAATGCTTGTTTCCGTAAGTAGTGGCGACATTTCTAGGGGATGCCAATGAGATGGAGACAAGGGGTAACCTGCTCTGCCCTAACCCTGTCTGGTGTGGATAGTACTTAACTGGAGTACAGTTAAGAAATAACTTTCAGGCACATCTACAGAGCATATAACAAACGAGAAGTGCTGCACTTCCCAAATTTTTTCTCCAAAAGTTGGTTCAGAAATAGTGTGTCATCATCCCATGAGTTGGTGATACATTTCCCAAAATAATAAATTTCATGGGATGGTGACACATTACTTAGGAACTAACTTTTGGAGAAAATTTTTGGTAAGTTTAGCATTTCTCATAACAATATAAGTTTGGAATCTCCAGGTGTCACATGGATTTTACATTACTGATTTAAACATGGAAGCTCTGCATTGCCCCCATCCTGTCACAGATTTTATTCGGTTGTAGTTCCTTCTTTAAAAAGCGTGGATTCTATGTGGGTATAACATGGAATATATGGCACGTTTGGTATGTGAAATAGATATATGGAATAACCATTTCTTTGTTTGGTGCACACCATTCTTAGGAATACCCATTCCCATGGGAATGGCTATTCCCCTAAATAGATGAATATTTATTCCTTTAAAAAAAGAGAGGAATAGCTATTCTTTGAGGAATATAATGTATTTTCCAATAAACCCACCTTATTTATTTATTTTCTTTTTCAAACTTTTTTTTTTTTGGTAAAAAAAAAAAAAAAAAACACATGAAAACTTCTGATTGAATTCTATGGGTGGCCACCTTAACAGAACACCAACTGTAGCCAGTTGATGTCCCTGGCTTTGTCAAGCACCATGTACACGGAACTCGGCAGCTCACCGATCCCGATGAGTGAGAAGTGCTCCTTGCATCCCTCACTCGTTCTTGAAACATTTGGACCTTGTATATATCCTCAGCGTCAAACCCCTGACCATCCCTTGTGTTCACTGGTTCGATATCTAATTGGCCAATTCCTCTAAGAACTAGATCTAACTGGGCCTGAGTTGCGCTCAAGCCAGGCCAAAGTCAGTGACTTGTAGCCACTATAAGAATGTTTCTGGACTGACATTCTCGAATGAAGTTGAAGAGTGAGCAAAGACTTGGCTGAGAAGCTTGGTTTCTGTTGGTTGACTTTTGGTTGAGTAGTTTTTATTTTTATTTTTATTTTTATTTATAAATTTTTAATTTTAAGTCTTGGGTATTTTAGAAATTTTGGTTCAATTCCAGTGACCACCAAACAAATGAATAGGAAGGGATCATTCCTAGTAAATATCCATTCCTATTCATAAAGGAATTACAATTCCATGTACCAAATGTGCGCCTAATGTGATTAATTTTTATGGTGAATCAGGGAGCTTCATGCTGTCCCATTCTGTCACTGGTTTGAGAAGGGAGTGGTTTTCTTCTTTGAACAGTTTTGACATGCCCGTCCTAAGATGCTTGTTCACTGAATTTTGTTTGTTTGTTTTTTTTTTTTGTCTTACTGCGTGATTCGCCAATCCACCTACTTGTAGAATTTCCTTTAGAATTGCAGCGCATTACTTCCAATAAATTTGGTTGCTTTGAGAAGGCTTAGTGAATTTCTAGTTCAAATTAGTTATTGTCATTGGATGATTGGATACATCCCCCCTCTCTGCTGTTTTATATTTGAATAGAATATAAGAAGCATTAATCTTTCTGTATTGGGTATTTTTGTTAGTGTTGTACATTTATAATTCTGCTCTCAGGCCTCATAAATGTGTTTATAAAATCTTTCTCTTTTTGTCTAGACTATGAGAGAAAAGGAAGCAAGCAAAAATCTTAGTTGGTTTGATAGGTTTAGGCAATCAGTTTGTTTGCTTCCTTTTCTCTCATATTCTACATATCTTGAATATACATATACTAATTGAAACTGGTTGGTACCATCCTTAACTTTGTTTTGTTTTCCATACATATCTCTGTCCCCTTTTCTCTTTTCAGTTTGGTGGAAAAATTTCTGTCGTCTCATTAGCAGTAGTAAATCTTTGAAGGAATGTTTTATCTAAAATATGATCCTGGGTGATTATCAATTCGTGCATATCTTTGCTGATTGCCTAATGACATCGGGGTATTAATTCTAGATTTTTATTTCTCTTGCAGCCAAAGGAGATGGTAGGTTTTCTTTTATTACTCAATCAACTTATATGCAAGTTCAACAACATGTTCCATGACATATTGGAAGAAGTATTTCCTGCTATTGCTGGGAGGATATTTAGTGTTATCCCAAGAGATGCATTTCCGTCAGGACCTGGGACCAATACTGAGGTATAGGAAGACCAATTCAGTAAAAATTTTCTTGGTGTTTGTTCTTCGTAAGATGAATGTTTTTGCAGCCCATGCTCATGATGTGTTTGTCATACACTAGACGGTGGACCTAAACATTCACTTTAATCGCAAGTCTTGAAGACCCTTGATCTATAAGCCTTATTCTATATGATTGTTGTTAACTATCTGAAGTGCTTAAAGTTGAAACTAAATTTTGTATGATAAGGAATTGTCATGCTACCACTTGAATTGAATTGCACAGACAGTGATGCATGTTCAAATTAGTAAATATGGGGGTTTTATCACTTGGTCTAACTTTTTTTGTAAACAAATGCACTTTATTGATATTTTCCTTAAAAATGATCATTTTCATTTTTTATATATATAAAAATCAATTCCTGTACTCTTTAAGTTTAGAGCTGGGGAATCAAATGTTCATGTATATACCATCTAGTGAAAAGTTGATTAATCTTTGCTGGCTCTGATTTTGGATTTATTGTTTGTCTAATTTCTCTTGGTTTATTTCTATGCTTATGAGTTAAACAGAAAAAGGAAAAAATAAGGATGAAAAGAACTAGGAAAAGTATGAAATTTGGCTTTTCAATTATTGTATTGAACATTAGATCTAGAAATGGAGCATATGTGTTGCACCCCCCGTTTATTCAATAAAACTCCTTATTACTTATTAAAAAAAAGAAATGGAGCATAAATTGCAACCGTTTTATGATATAGATTTTAAGTTTCAACTTTAGCAAAGGTTCCTTTGAGGTGAACACGTTCTATCGGGTTCTATCTCCGCCTGGGTCCATTCCCTTTCCTTGGAAAGGCATTTGGAGGACAAGGCCCCGCCTAGAGTGGCATTTTTTGCTTGGACTGCTGCTAGGGGTAAGATTCCCACTGTTGACAATCTTTGATGGAGAGGTATGATCGTGGTTAATAGATGTTTGTTATGCGAGTCGGATGGGGAGTCAGTGGATCATCTCCTTCTTCATTGCGGAGTGGCGAATGCCTTGTGAAACGTCATTTTTAGTCGGTTTGGGTTGTATTGGGTTATGCCTGGCTCGGTTAGGGAGTTATTCGCTTGCTGGTGGACGGGGGGTCGCTCGAGGAGTGTTGTGGTTTGGAAGATGGTTCCTTTGTGTTTGATGTGGTGTATTTGGAGGGAACGTAATATTAGATGCTTTGAAGACACGTGGCAGTCGTTTGAGGAAATTCTTCATTACTTTCTTTTTACTCCTTACACTTGGGCTGCGGGCTGGCTTGTCCCGCTTGTTATTAGTTTTTAGGATTTCCTTTCTCATTTCTCCTCTCCCTCTTAGGCTTTCCCTTGTATACTTCCTGTGTACTTAGGGTTGCGCTCCTTTGTGCCTTTTTTATATATATTTTGACTTATCAAAAAAAAACTTTATGTCTATAAGTTTTTTTTTTTTTGATAAGTAACTTTTTGTTTGTAAGTTGCATCAGGTAACGTATGAGTTCTTTGACAAATTTAGGTAGTGGAGTGAGTTGTTTTTATACACCAAATATTTATTATTAGCTGTGAAAATTTCTCTAGTCTACATCTTGAATATTGATTGCAATGTTTTTGAAAGTGAAAATTCACTTCAGGCATTCTACATACTAAGTTCCAACTTCTGTAACTGCTCTCTGTTCTTGAGCTGAGATTTTTTCTTTTACTCTGTGTATGTCATGACTCCCTTGTTTTTTCTTGCAGGAAATCCGTGAATTGCAGGAGCTTCAGAAAGCATTATATACATTTCTTCACGTAATAGCTACACATAATCTGTCTTCTGTTTTTCTGTCCTCCAAAAGTAGGGCCTACTTGGGTCCGATGCTGCAGTTACTATTATGCACGTCTTGTAACCATAGGGATATTCTTGTAAGAAAGGTGTGATACTTGCAACTTTTTCTCTTCATACTGTTTGGGTTCTTCACTTTGATTGACTGCACATCAGGACTTCTAACATACAAGAAAGTCATAATCTGAATTGAACTTGTTATTCTCTGTTACTCAGGCATGTGTTCAGATATTTATTACATTGATTAAAGATTGGTGTGCCAGGCCTCATGGTGAAGAAAAGGTAATTTCTACTTTCCCTCACAAATGTTGTTTTGTTGGAGATTTTTTTTTTTTTTTTTAGTTTTAGAAAAAGAATCTTTCATCTTACTCAGCGATGAATCATTTTCAGGTCCCTGGTTTCCAAAAATTTATAATTGAGACCTTTGCGACAAATTGTTGTTTGTATAGCTTGCTTGACAAATCATTCGAGTTTCGTGATGCAAATACTGTAAGTTTATTATTATTTTTTCATTGAAATATTTCCTGCTTACTGGGTCTTACATTTTAGGTGGTCATAAATAATCATCTAAGCTTCTTACCAAGTAATTGATGTATACCACCACGTACCTAATGTGTAATAGAACCTTTTGATTGGTTAAGATTCGCTGAACTTCTAATTTTTAGTAAACAATTTAGCTAAATGGCTACTGGTTGTCCCTCCCCCCCCCCCCCCCCCCCCTTTTTTTTCCCATATGAGAAGGATATTTGGTTGGCTGCTGCAGCTTGTTCATTTCCTTGCCTGGGTTTTCAATAAACTGGTTAACAGAGAAGAAATCGCACATCGAATAATTATTTTACTTTGGAATCCATGGTTCTTATGTTGATCTGTCCTAGAAGGATGTTATGGGAAGACCAACAGTGTGATTGGTAAAGTTGAGAGGTGATTTTGGAAACTTCTAGATTGACACTTGCCTTGCAGTTTAAAGGAAGTCATCATTGTAGAGAAATTCTGGCCCAACTAGAAAAATGAGCATTGTGGGGTGCAACTAGAAAAACTAGAGAATGAGTTTACTGTTGTATGAGCATTGTATACATTCAAATTTTTTTTATTTGATTTGCTCCAAGACGATGTTTACACTAGCACTGGAAAAAAAAGTAGAGGGTTGCACTAACAAGGAGGCATCCTACTCCTTGCAAACAGCCTTCCGGGTCTAGAGGTAGTTCAAAATGTAATGGGGGTTGAGTTGTTAAAATTTAATTAAGATAATTTTGTTTTTATTGGAACTATTATGGTATAACAACGTGGTGAAACAAGATAATGTAATTTACCTTTTTGAGTTCCATAATTATATAATTGTATCAATAGGATTTTCAACTATATACTGACATAATAAATGATCAAAGAAGTACTAACCAACTTGTGTTACTTATTCTTTTGGTATCCTTGTTTAGATTTGTTCATTCTGACTTTAATAGTAATTTCTTGTTGTAATGTTCAAAAGCTAATGATAATAAATGGGGGTCATAGCGAGTTCATCAAGGCAAGGGTTGGGTTGATGCCAGTTGGGTGAATAAATATACAGCTTGATGTTTTTTGTTTTTGCTTTGATAAGTAATATATTCAGCTTGATGTTTAATTGATGGTTGTTAGTACTCAAAGAAAAGTAAGCGAAAAAACCTATATTGGTACTTGTCAAAGAACTTAATTTAATCGCTTAATTGCTTTGTCCTGATATGAAATTTTTATTTTGAATTTACTTGGCAGCTTGTTTTGTTTGGAGAAATTGTGCTGGCTCAGAAGGTCATGTATGAAAAATTTGGTGATGAATTTCTCATTCATTTTGTATCGAAAGGTTTTCCAGCTGCACATTGCCCTCAAGATTTGGCAGAGCAATACTGTCTGAATTTGCAGGTATTAAAAGTAACTCAAGCTTATATGTAGTCAAGAATTTAGTGGTACAGGATATAATGTATTCTGCAAATGCTTTTAATATATTAACATGTTCATTCATTGGTTCAGATTAAAAAAAGGTCGTAGTTTGTTCTTTTTTCAAAGAAAAATTCTTTTTGTGGTGCTAAGCCTACCCTTTGTTTATAAGTTAGGATCAATTTTGATATAAATTGATAAAAACCTACTCCATCTTGTGATTGAACTAAAGCTTAATTCCTGACAGTGTTGCTATACACGATCATAAGAATTTTCCCATGGTTATATGCAAGTTGTACCACATTTTTGTATGATCTGGATTGCAAGTGAGGCCACCATATAAATTTTCGGAAGCTAGAGCTAGCCCAAATTCAATATTTGAGCCTGAAATTTGAGCCTATCCCTTAGGTATGGAGAAACCTATTGTGTTGGTTTTAGATTTAATGGGTTAAGCAAGGCTAGCTAGACTATAGAGTATGTGGCACTGAACCTTCCTTTGCAAAAACAGAAATGACCCTGGAATCGATACTCCATGCCAGTAAAGAAAGATCTACAACTTGGCAAAAACAGGAATGAGGGAATTAATATTTGGCATAGCTGCTCTAATTTTTGCTCTGCCTTCAAATGTTCATTTCTGCAGGGTAGTGATATCAAGGCCTTGAAATCATTCTACCAGTCACTCATTGAAAATTTAAGGATGCAGCAGAATGGAAGCCTAGTTTTCAGATAGCATCGTCACAACAGACGAATGTTAGTATTCTCAGGCTTCATGTTTTTGTTTTGCTCCTGAGTTTTTGCTGACACATATTTGTTCGGCAAAGGTAACTACTGCCTTTTTTAAAAACAAAATTATTATTTTTAATGAATACAAAGGTAATTACAGCCCTTACTGCGATATTCATGTCAAGTTAGTTGTCTATACTTGAAGATTGCATTTTTATGTTGTACTTGTGTTGGTGATGTTGCAGGGTTGTTTCTGTATATAACTTTTCGGCGGTATATTTTGGACGAGGTATTGATTGATATACTCTTCTTAATCAAATATGGTAAATTCTCTACATGCCTAAATAAATACTAGTGAGCTGGCTCAGTTTTTCCTTTTCCTCTTGTTCCACAGTTGTAAATTTCCGGAAGAAATTTTTCTTAATTATGGAGCTACGGCTGCATCCATCAGTCTGGACTGGAGCTGCTTCGCCTTAGATCAAACTTCTCCTATGTTCTGTTTATATCCTTCTTTTGTTGTTGTTGTTGGTTTCTTGATCAGTAATTATATATTTTCCTTTTTTTTTGTGTGTTTAAATATTCATACACTTTCAGTCATAATTCATCAAGTTTTGATGCTTGTTTTTTTTTTTCCTTCCCAACAACACCACCCTCCCTTAGTAGATCTAGTTATTATTAATAATTTTTTTAGGAGCAAAGTCCCAGTTATCTATTACTTAAAAAAGTTTGTGTGCAGTACTTTATACTATACCTTTGAATAAAAAGGTTAATCACTCAATATATATATATATATATATATATATATATGTATGTTTGCAACAGCTGTTATTTCTCAAAATTTATATATATTTTTTTATTTTTCTTCTTCTTAAATGAGGTTTATTATTATTCCATGCATTCTGAAGGGAGCGTAAATGAATGGGGACTATGCATGTGGCCCAATAAACTGGTCATTTCTGGTAATTGTTGACAA
This sequence comes from Carpinus viminea, assembly GCA_013348765.1. Lineage (NCBI taxonomy): Eukaryota > Viridiplantae > Streptophyta > Magnoliopsida > Fagales > Betulaceae > Carpinus > Carpinus viminea. The sequence goes on from CP054667.1 coordinate 9,534,375, forward strand.
CAATTGACAGTAATTAGTAGTCTTGTTATATCAAAATATTGAACTACACTATGTTGCTTGAAACAAAATTTAGTGAGAATTTATTTTCTCTCTGCGTTTTGTGTTAATTAGAAAGAAGTTACAACTAAAACAACACTGGCTTCATTTCTATAAAATATTGTTCTATTAATTTTGAGGAACGTTAGTCTTACCCAAAAAATAAAAAAAACATTCTTACCAAGGCCCTGTTTGATAACCCGTTCTGGGGTTGTGTTTGTACTGTGCGTGTTTGCACTGTGCAATAAAAGTACAATTTTACCCTCAGCCCAATACCGGAAGCCCCACACGCTTCTTCTTATTCATCTTTGTTTCTTCTTCTTCGACCCAAAAAATTTCTCCTCTCTCTCCCCCACCCCCACGCCTTCGGATTCCGCCGACGCCATGCCCATCTAGATCGAAGACCAACATTGTCGTTGCTCTGTCTCCCCCACCCTAACACCTTCAGCTTCTAGCGACGCCCACAACCATCAGATCGAAGATGCCGACGCCATGCCCACCCTTAGCTGGTTCATTGATTTTTTTTTTTTCATCGACGCCACTCCAAGCCTTCGGCAAACCGCGCCTTCGTCTTTGCCGGCGCCAACGTGTCGTTGCTGCCGGTGAACATCCGGACTGGTCGAAGATCCTGAGGGATGAGTACAAAGATAATCGCCGCGGAGACAACGTCGACTACGACGACGTGGATGGCGACGACAAGAGTCCGAAACGCAATTTAGGAAAAAAACCGGCTTCCAAGATTAAGAAGAAGAAGAAGGGGAAAAGGAGAAAAATCACAATTGACTGCTGAGAAATTACGGAATATTTATTAGATTAGTATTTTTTTTTTTTTTTGGGTTTTCACGGTAGGATCAGTCTCATAGACTTCATCTTCTTCTTCCTTTTTTTTCATTTTTGAATTTACGTTTGGTTGATCGACCTCAGCAGGTTCCAGACCACTCACTTCCATCTCCGTACCAATAGGAACCAAAATCGGCACTTGAAACCTCCAAATCCTAGGAATTACTCTTCAAGAAAGCAAAACAATGATGCAAAAACCTTCGAATCAAGAGGTAGAATTTGCCTAACCTTAGTGCGTCGATGCCGGGCCACTCGCGGCGCATGGTGAGAGGAGGAAAACGGAGAAGTAGCGGAGGGAGAGAGGGAGATGGAGGCGAAGGGTATTTCAGTGATATTTGAAGATTTATTAAGAAAAAGACAAAAAAAATGAAAAGTACAAACTCAAACAATGACAACACAAATCGGTTGTCAAACACCACCCAAATGATGTGATACAACATGATTAGAAATGAGGTAAATTCAAAATTTGAGAAATTCAATCATATTGTGTCACAACGCTTTGTAAAAGTTTTTTTTATAAAATTTATTTGTAAGTTTAGCATTTTTCTTATTACTAATTTATCCAAAATTTGTGAAGAAGAGTGAGGGTTGAGGGGACTTATAAATTTATAATTGATTGGGGACTTATCAAGTCTTAGGCCTAATTCAAAAAAAAAAAAGTCTTAGAATTTGGCCCATTAGTGACATCAATTCTCCTTAATTAGCTTTTGTTAGGTTTTAGAATTTGGCCCATTTGGGTGTGTCAAAACCTAGAGGTTGTTTTCTCTCTATGTTCTCTAAAGTCTTGTAGTAGTTTGTTTCCGTTAATTACATTCCCTGTAATTTCGTCATGAAACTGTAATGACAAAAAAACTGACGGGTTTAGTTAGTTTCGTATTTGTGGCTTTTCATTAGGAAACCGTCATGACGAAGACCTGGTGGTTTTGGTCAGTGAGGTTTGATGCATTTTGTTTGATTTCGTCAAGACGTTGTTAGCATTCCATCATGACGAAATATTCCTTCTAACTTACCGTAAGACTTTGTAATGACGACATCATCATTCCGTTGTGAAAATTTTTTTAGTGAGGCTATTGTATCTTTTCATCAACATTCCGTTATGAAGATGTCAGGACGAAATTTGCTAGAAAGCGATGAAACCCTAATAGTTTTTCATGACGTTCTCATAACCATCATAACGAAATCTTAGATTTGTAGATTGTCATCATCTTGTCATCAAGTTGTCATGATGGAATCTCATATCTACATTTTCTTCATCAAACCGTCATGACGAAATTCCACGTAAATGAACAGTTCTAAAGTATTTATTGCACTGTTCATAGAAATGTATAAATAAAGCTCTGCACTCACTTTTCAAGGTTAAGCAAGATTGATGTATTTTGCCTAGATTGGACTCTAGAGGGATTTTTCTTTTTTTGGTCTTCATTGGTTTCTTGGTTTCGTGTTGTTGGTTCATTTTTGTGGTATTGTCTAAGAGCTTATCGGTGGAGTTGATGCGGAAATACACTAAGGCTCCGTTTACTTCGACGTAAAATAGTTTCCGTTGGAAAATATTTTCAGGAAAGTTATTTTCCCTGAAAATGTTTTCCTTGAAAACTTATTTTACGGTGTTATCAAATGAAAAATCATTTTTTTACTTCATATTTTAATTTAATTATATTAACCTATAAAATGTAATTTATTCACAAAATAAAATATATTAATATAAAATAATTTATGTTTGATTGTTAAAATTCAACAAAAACAATTCCTATCTAAGAATATTTTTGGATTTTTCATTTTATTAGAAAAAAGAAAAAAGAAAATAGAGAAATAGAAAATGTATTTTGAAAGTACTGTATCTAAAATATCCATACATCTAGGTTAAATTGAACTTCAATACATCAATATTGTAAATATTCGACATCTAGGAAGATTAATATATATGAAAGGGCAAGAAAGTTACATTCATCTAGCTTGAAAAAAAAAAAAAATACAATGAATTCTAAAATTCAACCACAAATATTACAATATTTTGGCCAAAGAGCTACCATCCAAGTTAATTAGTATCTTACTACATATCAATAATACGTAAATTCTAATTTTCATGGGTTTTGAAGTTATCCAACCAAAACTTTCTAAGCTTAGCATTCTTCTTCTGATCATAAGAGAATGCTTTCACCAGGTATTCCAAATTACAATGAGAAGAACTTCTGTATTGTTGGCAACTGGCATTGTATCTGAGGCCATGAAGCTTCTAGGCAGAGTGGAAGCTTCACCTCCATGTTTTTCTTCCACATCTGAAGCCTCCGAAGGTGGATTTGAGTTATCCGATGTCTGACCTTTATTTGATGTATTAATGGAGCCTTTTCTTCAGCTCCTCTAGCTCCCTTGACTCAGTTGTCTCTCACATTCCTTGACTCAACACCTTCTCCGTTTCCTCAACTCCTCATTATTACCAAAAGCAACATTTTTCCAAGGTTGAAGTAAAATCGCTCAAGTCCTTCTTCTTTGTAACCTTTAAATCAGCCCAAAATAAATTATCAGTATATGTTCAAAAATTTGAGAAAAACAAACAGCAAAGATTATGGTATTACAACATTCTCTCATAACACAACATAGAAGGAGACAAAATATCACAAGAAAAATCACTCACAAACTCTTAAACATATCATTCTTTCCCTAGTTGCCGCATTATGGCATTACAAGTTTGAAAGTATTTTGCAGAAATGTTTGTGGACATAAAATTTAGTTCTCTGCCAGATCCATAGAATCTACAAGAAATGTGTGTGGACATAAAATTTAGACATCTACAAGATCTTAAGAGTGTGCAAGATACTAAGAGACTACCATTTACCAAAAATGTTAGCCTATGACCCTTTTGAATGTAGTTCTTGAGCATGATGTACCTCTAGTAGGACCTGTGTTCTCATTTTGATATTTGTTAACTTCCTCAGAACCCAAACAGAGCACAACAAAATTGATCTAACCTATGTTATAAAGACTGGAAATTCTTCGTTCTAATAAAAAATAAACCAAGATGCCTTAGTGAAATTATAATTGTACAAAATCAAGAAAAAAAAGAAAAAAAGTCATTTAATATGTGCACAATATGCTTAGGATGAAACTTAAGCATGTTTTGGAAGAGGCCACAAGCTGCAAAGCTGCCAGAAACCCAGCTTCAAACTCAACAAGTTAAGGCCATGAATTAGAATGCATAACAAAAGCCAAAGAAGATCCCATGCTCTACTGACCTCATAAAGCCAAATCATCCCAACACTAGAAGAGCATTTGTTGAAGCACAAGATAACTCAGCCAACATTTCAAAAATTCCAGCAGATGAGATGAGAAACCATATCCTCATCTGTATACATTTTAAGTGTACCAACCTTCATGTAATCTAATTATAAATATGAATAAAAAAACCCACCAAGATGGGTACGAGAGAAAACACATTTACAGCAAGAGTAAGAGTTCTTTTGATTTCCAGCCAACTGGACCGTGTTGGCCATGATTAGCAAAGTGGCTGCTCCTCAGAATGACAGCATCCTTCTTTAGACATCTCAATATTGCAGTAAAATTGGCTACTGAGAAGTGAGAAGCACAAGTAAAAGCAGAAAGCAGGCATCAAATTCTTAGTAGAATTCTCTATCGTCAGTACTGGCCAATCCACAAGCAACCATATATAGCTCCCCCTTCCATTATGGCAGATACAGATGCACCCTCCTCTGCCTCAGTTGCTACATTTTCATCCTATTCCACTATCACTATAGCCCATAAACCATTTTCACTTCTTTCGCTTCTCCTAAGCCAACACACTAGAATAAGAGCCTGTTACATTTTCATCCTATTACTACAACAAAGACCCCCCAACCAAATAAATAAATAAATAATCCATTAACCAAAATGCATTTGAAAAACATATATAAAAAAGGTATACATTCTCTGGAGGCAGGGAATGTGAGTGGGTTGTGGTTGGGCGATGGTGGGTTTGATGATCATCATGCACGCCGGCAGCTTTACTCATGTCTCTCTCTCTATCTCTCCCAGTTGGCACGCCTACTCCCACTAATAATAAAAAAAAAAAAATGTGACATCGATCCTCTCTCCGTTTCTCTGTCTCTCAAAGGATGAAAAATCTTTTATCTAAAAAATCCTTCACTCAGACTTTTTCACAACCAGGTAGTGCTCAAGTACTATTTGATTCATGAGTAGTAAAATTTGCTACCAAAAAATACGATTCTACATCCAGTATATCTGAAAAAACAAAAAAACCAACAACATTTGGCATATTACTCTAATTGACAATGGGTATCAAACCAGGGAAACTTCAAAGACACAAAAAATTTGAATCGAATCTCAAAATACTACCCACATTTAGCATGTGACCCATCCCAAAGCATAGAAGCACAACCACAACACAAAACAACCAATATCCACCAAAACAAACGGATTAAAGTGAATCCAAGCTCAACCACATCAATTTCAAAAGACAAGTGAGATAAAGTCCAAATTAATCGGATGAAACCCATAAAACAAGGAGGAAACCTACATACCTTGTGAAAAATGAGCAATAAGAACAAATCGGGGCTTGAAAAGCACGAAAACAGAGGCCCAAGAGGAATGATCAAGGAAATTTTCTGGAAAACGAAAATGAGGAGTCAGACCGAGAGAGAGATGAGAAGGAGAAAGAGAGAAGAAAAAAATGGCCGGCGTGAAGGAGAAGAAGAGAATCGGCTGAGAGAGAGAACTACCTGTGCTGGTGCATGTGTTTGAGCGTGAAGGAGAGAATAGTCGGGAGTCGGGTTAGTGAAGGGGGCGTGTCCGAATGAGTGAGGGGAAAATGGTTTACGGAAATAAAAATGGGAAACCATTTTTCAAAATCTGTAAAGGGTTTTTGGTCAAACGGAAATCATTTTCAGTTTGACCATTATTTTACGGCAAAGTAAACACCGTAAAATACGTAAATCGTTTTCTGGAAATTATTTTACGTCGAAGTAAACGGAGCCTAAGTGAAGATTGTTGAGCTTAGAGACATGCCAAACGACTTGTTGTCTTATACAGTTTAGGGATTTACATTGGGTTGTAAGTTTTTCTTATGTCTGTAGTATGGATCTTAAACATAGTGATTTTTCAGGTTTGACTATCCTGAAGTGATTTTTTTCATTGATGGGTTTTTTTGGGTTTTTCACTTCATAAACAAATCTTTCACTTCATAAACAAATCTTTATCTTATGATTGTGATGTTCATGTTTTACATTTTGTCTATTTAATCGATAATATTGCCTGTTTATTGTGTTTGAGAATATTACATAATCCTATATTCTTTGTACCCCTCTTTTTTTCTTCTTCTTTTTCTTCCCCCTTTTTTTTTCCTTTTTTTCTTTCATTTGTTAGAGAGAGAGGAAAAAAAAACATAGGGCAGCATAGCAAGATTTGCAAGAAATGATAAAAAAAAAAAAAAAAACCATGTGACGTCTCTGTTGGCTTTCAAGTCCATGCCCAATTACTCATTTCTTATTGATTTGTAATTGCCATCTTATTAAACCACCAAAAAAAAAAAAAAAATTTGTCAAACGAAAGAATTCAAGGAAAACTGGTGGCGTAATTACAATGATGTCATCTGTTTGGATAAAGATGTGTTATTATTGTCAAAAGTACTTTGGGTAGCCTAGGGGTGTCAATGTGGGCTGTTCCGCTAACCGTCTAACCGCTAATCGCCTAGCGGTTATAAAGTCTATTAACTGCTACCACTAACCGCTAATGACTTTTTATATACTATATCTATCTAATTTAATTATTAAGATCATAATATCAAAATTAAGTAATTGATATTAGATTCAATGTGATACTTATAACAATAATTGAAGCATTAAGAATTTAAGATTAAAGGATATCAAACTTGATTAAGTAAATATTATCATAATGTAAATCGTTAATCGTGATATCTAATTTAATTATTAAGGTCGTATGATTATATAACATCAAATTAAGTAATTGATATTAGATTCAACAATGTAATATTTATAACAATATTTTGAAGTATTAAGATTAAATGATCTCAAACTTGATTAAGTAAACATGACCATAATGTAAATCATTAATTGTAATATCTAATTTAATTATTAAGAACATATGATTATATAATATCAAATTAAGTAATTGATATTAGATTTAACAATGTGATACTTATAACAATAATTGAAGTATTAAGATTAAATGATCTCAAACTTAATTAAGTAAATATGACCATAATGTAAATCATTAATCGTAATATCTAAGTTAATTATTAAGAACATATAATTATATAATATCAAATTAAGTAATTGATATTAGATTCAACAATGTGATACTTATAACAATAATTGAAGCATTAAGAATTTAAGATTAATGGATATTAAGCTTGATTAAGTAAATATGATCATAATGTAAATCATTAATCGTAATATCTAATTTAATTATTAAGATCATATGACTATATAATATCAAATTAAGTAATTGATATTATATTCAACAATGTGATATTTATAACAATAATTAAAACATTAAGATTAAAAGATTTCAAACTTGATTAAGTAAATATGATCATAATGTAAATCATTAATCGTAGTATCTAATTTAATTATTAAGATCATATAACTATATGATATCAAATTAAGTAATTGATATTAGATTCAATTACTTTTGATTTTTGGGGTCAAATATTTTTTATTTTTCAATATGGGCTTTTTTTTTATAGTAATTGGGACCAAAGAGACACTAAAAAAGCCCCAAAAAAAAGTCCAATTTTGAAAAAGTTGTTAGCAGGTAGTTACCTATTTTATTAACCGCTTAATCCGCCTAGCAGTTAGTGAAATTTACTAACTGTTAAGGCGGTTACGGTTAGCGGTTATTGCCATTAACCGCTAACCGTAACCGCATTGACACCCTTAGGGTAGCCTATTGAGAATTTGCCAACTACTTTCCATGGAATATCTATTGCAACCAGCATGGGTTATATATTATGGCATAGATTCGAATCTTTGCAATGAAGAATTTTTACATATGTCTAATTAGAATTAGCCACTTCGATTTTAATTGATGCCCTAGTGAGGATAGGTCGGGCTATAATTCAGTTAGACTTGATGGAGTGCCTGCAGTTCCTATCGTCTAACCCTCCAGTGCAGCTCTGAACGGGTAGGTGGCCTACCCTTTTTTGAAAAAAAAAAAAAAAACTAGCATGGGTTATGTTACAAAATTTTGGGATCTTGGAGATCTTTTAAGTCTCTTACAGTCTTATGAATGTGTATGCAAGTTTTTGAGAACCATCTTCTTATAAGTCCGTTTTAAAGGATAAATTATACTCAAGAATTGTATAATTTGGTATGAGAGCCAACAATCATGTCGAGTATGAGATGAAATGAGTTGTGGCTTTGTGCTTGAGTAATAGAAGGGGCAACCTATAGGTTGGATTGCAAGAACAAAGTTTTCCTCCAAACTGGTTCCTCCAACCTAATCTCTAAAAATGACATGTGTCCATTTTTTTAATAACATATAAGATGCATATGAATTTTTAATATTATTTATTTCAACTTTATCCTTAGTATTAAAAAAATATGTGCATCTTACATGCTCAAGGAACACATGTCACTTTTACAGATTAGGTTGGAGGAGATATCTCCAACCCAGTTTGGAGGAAAACACAGAGTTTTCCTCCAAATTGGGTTGGAGGAACCTCCTCCAACCTAATTTGTAAAAGTGACATGTGTCCCTTTTTTTAATAACATTTTCCTCCAACCTAATCTGTAAAAGTGACATGTGTCCATTTTTTTAATAACATGTGGGATGCACATGAGTTTTTAATATTATTTATTTCAACTTTATCATTAGTATTAAAAAAATATGTGCATCTCACATGCTCAAGGGACACATGTCACTTTTACAAATTAGGTTAGAGGAGATTCCTCCAACCTAATCCGTAAAAGTGACATGTGTCCCTTTTTTTAATAACATGTGAGATGCATATAAGCTTTTAATATTATTTATTTCAACTTTATCCTTAGTATTAAAAAAACATGTGCATCTCACATGCTCAAGGGACACATGACCTCCTCCAACCTAATCTGTAAAAGTGATATGTTCTTTTTTAATAATACGTGTGATAATGAGCTTTTAATATTATTTATTTCAACTTTATCCTTAGATTAAAAAACGCATCTCATACGCCATGCTTCAGACATATGTTACTTTTTACAGATTAGGTTGGAAGAGATTCCTCCAAATCCACAATGTATTAGTACTATGAGCATAGTATTAAGTCATTGAACAATGATAGATGAGTAGAGCTGTCATAAGAGAAATGACTACTATCATGTCGATAGCTACAGAGCGTAGTATTATATTACGATCTTAAGTGTTCTATGTGAGTGCTTTGATTGGAGGCCAAGCGAACTTGAATAACCTCATGGCACCCATCGACAGGATCGCCCCAAAGTTACATACACAATTTATGCGACTATATAAAACTTCAAGACAATCATGTCGATAGGTGGCACGAAGTAATTCGATATAAGCCATTCCCTTGCAAGTTGATAGAGGGCGGATAGAATATACCTTTTCCATGTCACTGTCTGATTGAGCCTTACCACCTCCACCCTTTATACTCTCTTGGTGTACATCTTATCTTTTTATCTTTTTGTGTTATTTGTACGCAATTAATCCTAATCAATGACTTCTTCTCACAGGGCTTTCTTCTCACAGTGCTCCGATGACGAAAGTTCGACACAAATGGAGGTGAACCAGGTAGCAAGCGACCACCTAAACAAAATTACAAGACAGATTCTCATAATTTCTATCTGTTTGTTGTGTGTGAAAAGCAGATAGGATGATGTTGTGCATTAGTCATAAAAACAATCTAATCATTGTTACTTTTTTTCCCTTTTCATTATTTTCTTCCCCACATGTTTGTAATATAACTTGATGCGTTTAGACTTGCTTCCTCCTGGATTCCATTTGATGGGAGCAGCGCAGCCATAATTTGACCACACAGCAATCAATTTGATGGGGATAGACAAATAAAAGAAGAAGAAAAAGCCATAGATTTTTTGTTGAGGTTTTCGTCATTCTATTATTGGTTGTGGTTTTCAATTCACCGCAATTTGCAAAATCGCTTCAATTTAGTTTTAAAACGTACTTTTAAACTTACCTTAGAAAGTTTTTATTTTAAAAAAATACAAATTAAAAAAAAAAATTATAATTTTACACAACAAATATATGATAAAAATATATTTTTTAATATGTTTCATTGAGCGCCTTTACAATTTTAAAAATACAATTATCAAAATCGCAATTAAATCCCACCTACGTTTACAATTGAAGTTGAATTTTTTTTTTATATAAATAAAAAAATGCATTGCGCCGAATCAGCAACACGTCATATACTCAAAACTCATAAAAAATACTGGGGGACCAAGACCCATAGTGCGGTGTCCCTGTCATGAACATAAATGATGCAGAATAGTCCCCCGCAACACGTAGAGGACCCATTGCCGTCAATTTTCCGTGTCTCGTCTTCTTGTATCCGAATTTCCAGTAATTTGATCTCTTGATTGTTATAAAATCAAACAATAAATGAAAACTCTCTTAAACATAGATGAGTTGTTCGAAATTTGTTTAGACAGATAAATTCTATTAAGAGCTTTATCATATTTACCGTTCATACTACCAGCAACTTGAGTAACAAAATTGTTAAAAATTTCTATCGTGTCTATATTCTTGATAATTGAACCGTATCATACACACAAATTTGATGTGGTATTTAGGAGATTTTTGCATCCCATAATCTCTTGAGGGTCCTACTAACCACAGCATCCACTAGAAAGCCGAGAGTTACATCCAACAGGAAACGGGAAAGGTACGACGGCGTCTTGCCTCAATGAAACCCGTCAAGCAAGAAAATTTGAACAAAACGAATCTCTCACAACAACTACATGTTTGAAAGGGGGATGATAAGAATTTTCTATTTTGCTTTCGTTTTCTTTGTCTTTTTGTGTCATTTGTCAAACTAGGATTTAAAGACATGCCCACTTCTTTATACTGACAAATAAGAAGCTGAATCAAATTTGTTTAAGATAGCTTCGGGTTATGTCACAAGAGAAAATTGTTAGGAATCCACCCTGTAAAGGCCTCGCCGGCTCATTGGTTGGGCGAATTAGGCAGCTGTCTAAGAGCATGTTTAATTACGTTAGGGAGAATAAAAGGTACATTTTTAATATTTAAAGAGCAGTGATATCCTTATAATTGACATGCATGAATAGTAGTACAATTGTTGTACGGCAACTATTAATTAATATAAAATAATATTAAAAAAATGATGAACAGTAATTTTGAAAAAAAATAATAGTTATCTATATAACTGACGTGTTGTTGTTCATGAATACAAGTTGTATGGATATCACTGTTCATATTTAAAACATTAAGTAATTTTTCGTGAACATAAAACTAATATATTGACTAAGGGGGATTAAGATTCTCTACAATTACAATTTTAAATGAATAGTAAATTATCAAATTACGTAATTTTAGCTATTTTTAAGCATGAAAATGCTTGAAAGATACTACCTATTAAAAAGGGAAAGGATATTAAAACACTATAGGTCCGCCGTCGGATTTTTTTAAATTTCTAAGTTTTTTTTTTTTTTTAACAATTTATTCCATGAGTAAATCAAAATCATAATAAAATCCCTACCGTCAAAATTTTGTTAACTGCCGTTAGTATGGGTCAAAATGATGCGTTTTGACCCATTAAAATATTACAAAAAAACAAGAAGAAAGAAAGAATGTAGAGGTGGCCGAACCATCCCCTTTGGCCTAAGGGGGTGTTCCATGCTCCCCATAAGCCAAAACACTTTTTTTTCTTTTTGGTGGCCTTTTTGGGGGTGGTCCAGCCACCCCTATAAGCCAAAACCCTTTTTTTCTTCTTCTTCTTTTTTTGTGGCCTTTTGTGGTGGTCGAACCACCCCCTTGGAGAGCCACCCCCATGGCCTAAGGGGGTGATCCGGCCACCCCATAAGCCAACACTTTTTTTTGGTGGCCTTTTGGGGGTGGCCAGACCACCCCTTTGGCCATGGGGGTGGTTCGGCCACCCCTAGACTGGCACCCCTAGGCTTAAGGGGGTGGCCAACCACCCCCTAGGGGGTGGTTCGGCCATCTTTGCATTCTCTCTTTCTCTCTCTTTCTTTTTTTTTTTAATAATTTTTTTTAGATTTAATTTTTAAAATTTAATTTAAAAAATTAATATTTTTAATGGGATAAAACGGTAGGTTTTGACCTAAACTAACGGTAGTTAATAAAATTTTGATGGTAGAGATTTTATTGTGATTTCAATTTACTTAGGGAGTAAATTGTCAAAAGAAAAAATCTTAAGGATTTAAAAAAATCCAACGGCCGACTTAAGGTGTTTTAATGTAATTTTCCTATTAAAAATGCGGCATGTTATAGTTGAGAATTGAATATATTTTCATCAAGTTTTTGCTCTCTTAAGAAAAGTTTTGAGCAAAAAATTGTCTTTTGATATTTTGAAGAAGACGGGTCTCTATAAAAGTGAAAATGTAGCCATTAGGGAGGAAGATTTTTTTTTGGTTACCTAACACACCTCCTTTTCAATTACGATTTAAAAACATAGATCTTATACATTTTCAAATCACATGTAAAGAAATGGTTTTCTGAAAATGAACAATTTTACAGGCTAAATTAGTGATTTTGTCATATTGTTATTTTTAAATCACAATCCAAACAGATCATAAGTTTGTTCATTAAAATAATGTTTAGAATAAAGTTTTTTTTTTTGCACAAATTAAATTCTACATAAAATCAATTATATATGTAGATTAACACAATATGTCATACGTTGAAACTTGTAGAGATGAATTCTACATGTTTAGAAAAAAAATTTGAGAGCAAGAAGCAATAAAAAAATAATAAAAATTTAATAAAAAATGTCTCACTTAAATATGTTGTCTTAAACCTCAAAATCTTCCCACTCGGCGATGCTTAAAGGTTGCTTTTTTTGCATGTGGAAATTTTTGTTTTGATAATTAAGTTTTCAGCTTTTCAGCTCCAATATATTAATCTCAAAATAGAGGAGATGATTTAAAATGTGAATATACATAATAAGTTTTCTGAAATATTGTTTACTTTGGGGAAAATTACTAAACTAATTCCGAGTTTTATCAAATCAATCCTTAGAGTATAAAAATTATCTTAAAATTCCTCGTGATGTGCTGTTTGTATCAAATTCATCACTCCAGCAAACTAGGTACAAATTTGTGTCCTTTTTTATTTATTTTTATTTTTTATAACGGAGCCTAGTAAAATTACAATTCTACCTCTAAACAAAAATAAAAAACCAAAAACCAAATATTAAATTAAAATAAATATAAATATAACAATTTTTTCTTTGCTTTATAGTAAGGCAAAAACACTTTTGAATAAAATTTGATTTTTTTTTTGAAATTATAAAATCATAAAGTTTAATATAATTTAAAACAATATAAAACAAAAAGATTGTCAATTGATAGAGGAATAGTTCATTTCATATTATATATATTTATATATATGAGGTTTGTTAGGGGTTCTCCCCATAGTGTTCTCTTGGGTTCTTTCAAACTTGCATAAAACATGATTTAAGAAAAAATAAAATTGTAGTACCATTTTTTTGCCAACAAATTAATTTTTATGAGTTAATATTTAGGTTTTAATGCTTTAAAACTTGTTTTTGGATTCAAAACTAAAACCTAAGGATGAAAGGTTAACCCTTTATGGATGATGTCACCCAAAATGGATTTAATCATCATAAATTTAGTGTTAATGCCTCAAATTTGGTGCTAATGCTTAAAAAAATAGGTGATAAAGGCCACTACAATTTTATTTTTCTTAAATTATATTTTACGTAAGCCTGGAAGAACCCAGGAGAACACTATGGAGAGAATCCTTAGCATTTTATAAGAAATTTTGGTTTTGGTTTCGGTAATTACTTGATTAATATGGCAATGCCTAAAAAAATTAGGTGATAAAGGCCACTACAATTTTATTTTTCTTAAATCATGTTTTACGTAAGTCTGGAAGAACCCAGGAGAACACTATGAAGAGAATCCTTAACATTTTATAAGAAATTTTTGGTTTTGGTTTTGGTAATTACTTGATTAATATGGTAAGACTCATTGGATAGAGGCATAGGAAAATGTTTAGGGTACGTACTACAACTTTTATGTGGCAATTCACTAAACATTAATCATGCTAGCCACTAATTAAATAGAACAACACCCATCTCCGCCTCATATTCAACAACACAACCTTAATCCTCTCTTCTATTTTGAGACCTCATGACCTTCAACCTCAACTAAAACCCACCACCCCATGGTCATGCCACCATTGACTGCCACATTTGCATCACCATTGGAATTTGACTACCGCAAGGATGTAAGAAAAGGGAGTGAAATCAGAATTAATACATGAGGAATTTAAGATAGTATGCTACTTGGGTTCGATTAGTTTATTGATTAGGATTATGTAGAGACATTAGGTTCCTAGAGATCTCATGAAAAATGTCTATGGTGATCAGGGGTGGAATCGAGATATTTTGTGCGTGGGTCTGAAACTACGTAAATAAATAAGCATATAGATGCATATAATATCTGTTCGTGTATGTAAGTGCATTTATGTAAAATAAAATAGAAAAGTCTTAAAAATTTACTTTCATATTAAGTCGTAATTCATAAAGAAATTTGACATAAGGGTATATAAGAGTAGAAATCTATCCCCCCATAGAAACTTTATATTTGACGGGGCTAGAGTATCAAAAGCAATACTTTTGTAAGTGTTTTATAAAAGTTTGGAGTTGCCGAAGAACCCCAAGGTTGATCCTAAGTCCGCCCCGGAAGATGGTGTTATTTGCAAATTAACCACAGCCAAGTGAAAAAGAAAGGGTTGATCAACACATTTGCGGATGAAATACTCTGAAGAAAACTTAGTTTACTTAACTGGAAAGCATTACAAGAAAGAGAAATCTAAGAAAATAATATGTGGTGAAGAAACAATGAAAAGGGAAAAGTGACAATGATGAGATTGTTTTTATGACCAAGTCACAAGATTAACTTGTTTGCGTTTCACACACAACAAACAGAGAATAAGAGGGACTAAAATTAGTTGGGAGGAAAACAAAAAATTATGAAAATTTGTCGTGTAATTTTATTTTGGTGGTCGTGTCACCTGACTCACCTCCATTTTGCCAAACTTTCGTCATGGGAGCACTGTGAGAAAAAGTCATTAATCCGGATGCTTACAAATAACACTAAAATATCTAGACGAAGAGAGTAAAGAGTTGAGGTGGGAAGGCTCCATCAGACAGTGACATGGAAAAGATCTATTATCTATCAGCTTACAAGGGAACAGCTTTGTATACATTCATGTGGAACACTTGAGATCGTAACATACTATTGCACTCTACAACCAACATTTACGAAAATTCACTCTATTGACACTAACTCGATAGTAACTATTTCTCTACTAACGGCTCCACTCGTCTATTAGTATTCAATGACTTAATACTATGCTTACAATACCAAGACATTTTAATCCAGCCTATAAGTTGCCCCCTTCATGAATTGAGCATAAAGTTGCAACACATTCAATCCCATACTCGACATGGTGGCTAGTTCTGATACCAAATTATACAAATATTACATAGAACTCACCCTTAAAAACTTACTTGCCAAAAAAAAGTGCTCAAAAACTTAAATGCATATGATTAAGTTTGCACTTGATTCATGTGAGACACTTAAAGTACGATTCGAGATCCTGAAATTTTGTAACATAACCCATACTAGTTGCGATAGTTATTCCAAGGAAATTAGTTGGCAAATTCTCAATGGGCTACCAAGGTACATTTGACAAGAGTACATCTTTATCCAAATAGATCACATCATTGTAATTAAGTCCAATTTAAAAAAAATTATTATAAGCAGCTATAAAATAATTTTTGTGCCATAGATCGAATGAAGAATCTGATTTATTTTTTAAAGAAAATATGAAAAACATAGTTTTATATACTTTAAAAAATATATATAAAACAAAAGGATTGTCATAAAGTTTTCTATTCTTTTTCTTTTTCTTTTTTAATAAATTAGGTTTTGATTTCGATTACTTGATTAATATGGTAAGACTCATTGGATAGATTCAATGGAGGGCCCATACATTAAGGAAAATGGTTAGAATACTACAACTTTCATGTAGTGTAATTGATTAGTCACTAACTAATTAAATTGACAAGTCTTTGCCTTATAATCAACCACACAACCTTGACCCTTTCTTCCGTGTTGAGACTTGGCCACCTCCAACCACCACCGAATTGAAAACCATAATCCCATAATTATTTAACCATCGCCTATCATATTTGCATCACCACAGAAATTCGGCTACTGCATCAACGTCATAGAAGGGAGTGAGATCTGAGTTAACACATGAGGAATTTAAGATAGTACGCTACTTGGCTCAATTGGGTTATTTATTAGGATGATGTAGGATCATCGGGCTCTAGAGATCTCATGAAAAATCATGTATATAGTGATCAGAGGTGGAATCGAGATTTTTGGTGTGGGAGGCCCGAACTTGCATAAATAAATAAGCATATATATATATGTGTGTATGCCCGTGCATTTATGTAAAATAAAAATAGAAATGTCTTAAATTAGAATATCAAAAGCAATACTTTTAAGTGTTTTTAAAAAGTTTGGGGTTGCCGAAGACCCCCATGGTTAATCCTACATCCGACCCACCCCTGAAGATGAGATTATTTGCAAATCACAGCCAAGGCTATGACCCAGTTAACTTCCTCCAAGACTCCAGTGAAAAAGAAAGGGTTGGCCAACACAGCTGTGGATGAAATACTTAATTGGAAAGCATTACAAGAATTGAGAAATCTATGAAAATAGTTCATTTTAAAAAACTTACACTTAACCTTCTAATTGGAGCTTGTATAATCCTAATTAAACTATTGTTCTCAAATTGAATAATGATAATAATAATAATTTCCTGATATTGAGACAGTTTTCTTCCCTTTTGGTCAAATGATAGGTTTCAATTCATGACGTACACCCTTCATTTTCATGAACCCGTGTTAGGAGTAGTGCAAGACTAAGAATGGAGGACATTGCCCAGCTTGAGAAAACAAGCAAGAAAAGAGAAGGCAAGTGGAGATTTTTTGGTAGACAAAAGAGGCTAAACGTGTGTCCTTGTGGATATAAATTTCTTAGTAACCGGATCGGAAGAAATGCTTTCGATTTACCTACAACTATATGGTTCAATCCTAACTCGATAAATTTAACTAAACGGATAAAATCCTTCAACTATAACTCTCTAATTTTGTATTGGATTCACGGGACATATCAAAAATTGTCAGTTATTATGTTGCGTGTTGTATTCGAATCATGTAGAAGTATATATATAAGACTATATAGGTTGACCCCTAACTCGACCAATTTAATTTAACGGGTTAAACTCTTTAACCCTAACATTTTAATTTCGTGTTTAGGTAATAATCATTAGAAACACATGATATGAGAGAGGTAATAATCATCAGAAACACATGATAGTTTAATCAATAGTAGGTAATAATCCATGAGCTTGCTCTTTCTAATGTGGACCACTCCAAAAAGTATTGCCGCTGTCAACCTTCAAAGTCAAGGGTGAGCTAAGGCCATATTTGCTCTCTACCCAATAGCCTTGGGACCCAAAATTTAATATAGCCTGGTACAATGTTTTTCTTCTAGAGCATCAAGATTTCCATATATTGTACAGCAAATGAATTTCTCCAGTAAGGAAAAGAAGGGGTGGTCGGTCATCATCAGGTCATAGACATTTTAGTCTTCTGAATTACCAACCCCATTTTAGCCCTCCCCCCATATCTTTCTCAATAAATTGCTTCAATCTTTAGCTTTAGAGAGCCAGTTTAGGATCACTTCAATCAAGCTATGGCTTTCAGAAATATCATCACGTTTAAAAGCTGCTTCTCACCCACTTGTTGTTTCAAGGCCAAGAACCCTCTACTCTCTGAGCCAAAACTTGCAGCTTCCAAACATAGTTCTTTCCGTAGGTTGTCCATGTCGGATTGGAGCAACTCCTCCTTGTCGGTCATGAGTGATCTATCCATCTCTCTTGTTGGATCAAATCTTCATGTTTTTACTCTCAAGGAGCTCAAGGATATTACACAGAACCTCTCAAAGGGTAACTTTCTTGGAGAAGGTGGGTTCGGACCGGTTTATAAAGGGTTCATTGATGACAAGCTTAGGCCTGGTTTGAAGGCTCAGCCTGTGGCTGTCAAGGTATTGGATTTGGATGGCAAGCAAGGCCACAGGGAGTGGCTGGTAAGCATTTTTACCCATTTCAATATTTTTTCTTGAATAAAAAATTTTCACCTTTTTTAATCTTCTTGTGTCGGCGGCTCGAACCAAAGCCTCAATAATGTTATACCTCGAGGTCTTGTGTTCGAGCCTGGACTTAACCAATACCTGTGGTTTGCAGACGATTGCAGGTAGAAGTGGGTCCAAAGGACCTACTTTAGAGAAGTTTAACATTATATAAAAAATGGCTATGTTAGATTAATCATCTTCATTCTGCAGGCTGAAGTTGTATATCTTGGGCAATTAAGGCACTCCCATCTTGTGACCTTGATCGGATACTGCTGTGAAGACGAGCACCGGCTGCTTGTGTACGAATACATGGAGCGTGGCAACTTAGACGACCAACTATTTAGAGGTAAATATGCCTTGGTGTTTGAAATTAATTTGATATATGAACCAATTTTTCCTGATACAAATTTCTGTATATGTTTGTGATTAATGCAGGCTATTCTGCAGCCTTGCCTTGGCTAACAAGAATAAAAATTGCAATTGGGGCTGCAAAAGGCCTATCCTTTCTCCACGAAGAAGAAAAACCAGTCATATATCGAGATTTTAAAGCTTCTAACATCTTATTAGACTCTGTAATACACTTGATCTTCTTACCATTTTTCACATTTCATATATATGCAAGTTTAAAAGTAAGTGACAATAAAGTACTTCTCAGGATTACACTGTTAAGCTCTCTGATTTTGGGCTTGCCACGGATGGACCAGAAGGGGATGAAACTCATGTCACAACCCGTGTCATGGGCACCGAAGGCTATGCAGCTCCTGAATACATCATGACAGGTATAGTACAGATAATTCCTGACGAAGCTTTTGAGATGAATAATGATTTAACATGGTATCAAAACAAATATCGTGAATTCAAACTTTGACTTCATAATTTTAATTAAATATTGCAGGTCATTTGACGACTATGAGCGATGTATTCAGCTATGGAGTGGTCCTTTTGGAGCTACTGACGGGTAGGAGATCCGTGGACAAGAACCGGCCAAGTAGAGAGCAGAATTTAGTGGATTGGGCTAGACCTCTTTTGAAGGATCCCCATAAGCTTGAAAGAATAATAGACCGCAGGCTTGAAGGGCAGTACTCGAGCGAAGGGGCTAGAAAGGTAGCCTTGTTGGCCTACCAATGCCTGAGCCAGCACCCAAAGTCGAGGCCCACAATGAGCCATGTGGTCAAGACCCTAGAGCCTCTGCTGGACCTGAAAGATATCCCCATTGGACCCTTCGTTTACACCGTGCCAAATGAAGAAAACAGTGAAAAGGAATGCAGCATGGCAAGAAAATCAAGAGACCATGGAAATGGAAATAAAGATGAAAAGAAAGGAGACGAGGAAAAGAAGGAGAAGGGGCGTCAGCAGCAGGGGAAAGGTCATAGGCATAATAGACGTCGGATCAAAAAGTCACTGAGATCTCGAGCCGTCTATTCTGATACGGCTTTGTATAAAACTCTTGGGACTAGTTTGTACTCTTCCGTACTTGAACCTTTGGGCCAAGAGGGCACTGTTAGTAGTAACCCTTAAGCATATTGTACACATTAAAGAAAATTATATTAATTTTGTTGGATATTTTTTCATTGTGAATGGTAGAATTGCAACACTTTCATTGAAATCAAGAGATTACAGCTTGGTTTATATGTACATTTTTTACAAATTAGTACGGATATTTTTCCGACCACACTTATTCTAAAGATTCGTGAATTGCCATTTCACTAAACAGTAAACCGCTTCTAGAAAATAACCCCATGGTTTAAGTTATGGTATTAATGAAATGTGAACTTGCACAAGGACTAAAAGCCTTTGAACCTAAAATTTCCACCACTGCTATCTGTGTAAATGATTACCATCCATATTTTGGGCTGTTTTTGTTCAAAATTTCTGGCTTTCATTGAATTTTGTGGAGGCCTCGTTGAAAGATGTAATCCTGAATACCCGATTTCCACAATATTGCCTCTTCAGTGAAGATTTCTAAGTCAAAATTCCATGATCATCAGCACTCTAAGCATTAGTATGGCCAATTCAACGTTGAGAACAAGAAGATGTGACCGACCTTATTTGAGTCCTCAGTGGATTTAATACATTCTATGGAACTAGACTAACATTTCTTTTGGGCTAGACTCTTATTTTCCACCCCCTCCACAAACCCACCAAGTCATTCGATTTTTTAACCCAATTTTGAACCTAAAATCCTTGTATTTGAGACTGGATAAGCAGGCACTTGTTGAGCTTACAGTCTATTGCCTATAGCTTTTGATAAAATCCAAAATGGTACAACAGGATTTCTCACATGTTATTGCTGTACAGTATACAGTAACTGAATTATTGTCACCATTCATTTGTGTGGGTCATCTTGTTCTTCATTGGGAGAGTTGGCATGGTCATTGATTTTGTTGCAAGCCGTGGTGTTACGCACAATTTTAAAAGTTGAATTACGATTTTATCAAACTCTTAATTATAGTTTCAAAAAACACATTTTCAAATACTACTTTTTGAAATCACAATTCTAATCGAGCATTGATTGAAGGAGTGAACCCACTAAGCCTAAAAATAGACATCTATAGTGTGCATACAAAATTGGGTATGAAATTTCTTCTTTGGCACATGGTCCATTGCTGACTTGGTGTCATTATAGTAAGGGGGAAATTGGGCATGAAATCAAGCACAAGATCCTTTTTTTTTTTCTTTATTTTACATGTTCACACAAAGGAAGAAAATGGGAGAGGAAAATTCAAACTACTAGCCCTGCTTCATGAGACATGGTCTTTAACTAATTGAGTTACCCCTTAAAGACACAAAAGACTGGTTTACTGAAATGCAAAAATGTACAAAATATAATGCATAAAACAAGACATACAAACATAGATCACATTGATAACCCCATAGCATTATGGCAAATTATGAAGCACATGGGAGTAGAGGTAGCATTACAACAGTAGGGCTGATACAGTCTGAAATTACTTATTGTAGTAACTTGAGCATAAACGTACGCCAAAATCAGTGGGAGTAAACATGTTGTGGAAGCCTCGGCTCCACAACAGCAAGAAGTGGGATTTTCTTAGGCGTTGAAAGCCCAAAAATTTCGTCCATGTCCAACCCTTCCTTCTCCATGTTCCCTGGCAATTTCCATGTAAATCCATGCAAGAGATTAGCCAAGCTCGACTGAATCACCTTCAGGCCGAGGCTGTAACCCGGGCACATCCTTCTCCCGGAGCCGAAAGGCAGCAGCTCATAATCATGCCCTTTGACGTCAATGGCCTTCCCGATGAACCTCTCGGGGCAAAACTCATCAGGGTTTTCCCACAATGTTGGATCCCTTCCAATGGTCCATACGTTTACAAGCACTCGTGTCCCTTTGGGAATGTCATAGCCAGCAATCTGGCAGTCCTCGCGGGATAGCCGAGGAACCAACATCGGTGCCACTGGGTGCAGCCGCATTGTTTCCTTGGCAATTGCATCAATGTACGGTAGATTGACAATGTCCTTCTCTTCAACCCATCTATCTCTTCCAATCACCCTGTCCAGCTCTTCTGCAGCCTTCTTGAAAACCTCTGGCTTTTTTAGGAGCTCAGAGATTGCCCATTCCACAGTAACGGCCGAGCTCTCAGTTCCACCAGCTATCAAATCCTGACCATCAATTAGCCAAAGCATAAGTCAGTGATAAATTATCCTATTTTTCAATGGGAAACAAATTACTGGTAAAAATCAACCGGAGAGATAAAATATGTGCAGTATATATAGGATCCACAACATAGGATATGTTTGGAATTGCGTTTGAAAAGCCTAAAAGTGTTTTTAACACCCAAAAAACCCGTTTGAAGAAAAAATTAGTCGTTTGGTAAAAAAATTAAAAACGCTTTTAAGGGTTCCAAAAGCTTAAAAATAGCCAATAAAATACTTTTGGCAAAAGCTTAAAAATAAAGCTTTTGTCCAAGAGCTCTTTTTAACTTAAAAACTATTTTTTAAACATAATCTCAAACAAACTCTTAACAAATCAATAATGCAAAGGTACATGAATCACCATCATTCTAATTTCCATATTTGATTATTCTCATGCTTTGAATTTGATGCTTGTCTTGTAGTTGTAGAATATATATTAATATATGTTATGATAATATATATTAATTGTTTCTGACTTTTCATGTAAAAAAGCAAAAGAATTGGGCTACATTTGATAAGTCTTTTTCTATAAAAAAATAAAAAATTTGGGGGTCCACCATTCCTTCCTTATCTGGTCTAGAGAGTTGGGGGTCCACCATTCCTGTACCTTTGCATTATTGGTAGGAGTCCCACTTTGGAGCAGAGTATTCACTCGTTAACTCCAATTTACTAAGGCCTTATTTGTTAAACATCTCATTATAACACATTCTACTATACTATTTACTTCATTTTTTCCTAAAAAAAAAATCAAATTATTCACTTTTTATATCACATCATTTACTATTCAAATAAAAAAATTACTACAAAACAAATTTTTCCACTTCCTAATACTATTTTTTCATTTTCTCATATCATTTTTTTTTTATGTTAACAGATCATTGGAAAAGAGACGTGGGGAAATGCGTTGTTTGTTAACAAATCCTCTTAAGATTTTATAAACCCCAAATCACACTACCATATTACTATAAGTTTAAGTTCTATCTTTCTAGGAAAATTTATTGAGAAATAAAAGAAGAGAAAATGAACAAGAAATCAAAAGGAGAAATGTTATGAGTTCATCTCATTTTATAAATCAATCATTAAATTTATGAATTTACGTAGACCTCAAATAAATCAATAATGAACCAAATAAATCTAATAATTGATATATTATTTTATAAAAAAATATGAACAAAATATTAAAAAAAAAATTATTAACTCATAACATTCCTCAATAATTTGAGCATCTTTTATAGAAAATGATAAAATAATGAACTGACAAACGCACTAGCTAGCTTCATGTTTAATAATGACTGCATTGACTGCCTAGTGGGGTTATGAGGAGTTAAAAGGAATTTCTAACTAATCAATAATTAATTATATGAACCAAACTTAGTGGGAACACACACAATGAATTTTACGAATTCTATGCAATTAAATATACAGTTAATTTTTTTATTTATTATATATATAGTTTTAAATGGGCCGACAGCTTTTGAATCAACTTCCAAAAATTAATGTATTAGTGTTTTATATAATCGAATTTTCTTCCATCGGAGTAAACTTAAGTTAACCCATTGAATAAATGAATTAATTCCGAATTAACCTGTCTAATCTGAATTAACAATATGAATGAATAAAATAAGTAGTAGAGTTAGTACCTGTGTAAATGCCTTGACGCCATGCCTTTCCAGCTTAACATCGAGATTAGGATCCTCGGCAAGGTCCAACAGCAAATCGACCATGTCCTTTGCAGCATCATCCTTGGCTTCTTTCCTGTTTGCAATATGTTCATCCAAAACATGCTCCAAGAATCTATCAAACTTCTTGCTCAACGCCTTCATTCTCTTAATATACCCCTGCAAGTCCAAGAAATCCATCCAAGGTATGGAATCCCCAATATTCAGCACCCCGCTGAGCAAGAAAAGCTCGTCCAACATCTTCTTGAACTCCTCCGGGCTCACAATCGACGCCTCCGATTCGTCGGTGTACTTCTTTCCAAGCACCATCCGGCTTATCACGTTGAGGCTCACCGTCGAAAGGTGGTCTTTCAAGGTGACCACCGTGTTCTTCGACTCGTACAGCCCTCTCAGCAAAGAGTTCATCTCCTCCCTGCGTATGTACTCGTACGATTCTAAGCGTTTTGCGCTGAAGAGTTCCATCAAACACATCTTGCGCGCCTGCCGCCAGTATGGGCCATAAGGGGACCACGTGATGTCGGAGTAGTTGTACGTGGTGTACTTGCCGGCGGCGAGTTTGGGGCGGTTGGCGAAGGTGACGTCGTGGGTTTTGAGGAAGACCTTCGCCATTTCCACGGACGAGCCGACCACGACTGGGAATGACCCGAACTGGAGCTGCATAATGGGGCCGTATTTTTGGGACAGTGCGTGGATGGATCGGTGGGGGAGTGAGCCTATGAGGTTTAGATTTCCGATGAGTGGCCATGGTTTAGGGCCTGGCGGCAAGTTTACTTTGCGGCGGCGAAGGTGGCGGGAGAGGAGGAAGATGGCTAAGGTTGCGAGCCATGCCGCTGCATATGAAGCCCATGAAGGAGATCCCATTGGTAGTGACACAGTTTTAACGATCACAACAAATGGGTGTGTGTGTGGGTGATGGATGTGAAAGTAGTGAACTAGTGATGGGTTATTTATAGTGCAAGGAAGCTACACTTTTTAAGTATTTTACTGAAGTCTTTGTGGCTAAATGACGTAAGTCTTTATTTATCTTAAAAAAATTGACCAAAGTGTTTGGTTTTTTTGGGAGAAAAATTATGGAAAATGCACGCTTACAAAAAAATTTAATTTTCAAATGATGTGTCTTCTTTTTACGAGATTTATTAGTTTAAAAAATATGTCAAATTATCTTATAAGATAGATGTTGAGGTAGATTGCGTTTGAGAAACAAAGTTTTTAAGTAAAAAAGAACTTTTGAGCAAAAGTTTCATTTTTAAATTTTTGCCAAAAATGTTTTTTTGTTATTTTTAGGCTTTTTGGACTCTTAAAAGCGTTTTTAATTTTTTTACCAAACGACTACTTTTTTCCTTCAAACGGACTTTTTGAATGTTAAAAGTACTTTTAGGCCTCTCAAACCCAATCCCAAACAAGTCCGTAGTACTTGAAAACCAACATTTGAAAATAAAATTTGGTAAGTATATACATTTCCCCTATAAGTTATAACTATTTCCTTTCAAAATTTCAATTTAAGTCATGTTTCTACAAAATTATATATAAAAAAAAAAATGCAAAGTACCTAATGAAAAAATATTATATAAAATATTTATAAAAATACAAAAAAAGAAAAAAGAAAGAGAAACATTAAAAAAAAATGTGACCCAGGAAATAGCTACCGTGATTTTTTCTTTAATTTATAAAAGTATTTTTATCTTTTGTAAGACAAAAGGGTATTATTATTATTATTATTATTATTATTTTTGGGTAATGCTTCAGTTGAAAATTTGAAGAATATTACAAATTGGGCATGGTTGGTGAAGGTGTGAATACTTTTTCCTGTTTAAGATATTTGTAGTGATGGGTGCTGTTTCTTTACTGTGATTGGATGTGTAATGTAATGTGACTAATTGCCATTATAAATGGACTTTGTCCAGAGCTTCCTTGTGTGACTGTTTCTCTATGATTACTGGGTTTTTTTTTATTATTATTATTATTTTCTTCTTGTGGACAGATGGGTTCATGTATTTTTATAAAACTCTCTAAATTTTTTATTTTATTTTATTTATTAACTTTTTAAAAAAATTAAAAAAACTTATATTCGATTATTCAAATTAAGCATTTATTTTCATTGTTTCATTTAAATATTATTTATTTAAAATTTTCTATATATATATATATATATAAATATATAAGTGAGTGAATGGGTACATCATCATGGACCATGGTTGTTGTTTTTTTTTTTGTTTTTGGAACGACATCATCATGGTTGTTGAGGTTAAATTGAGCACAACTTGACTACGGTCTACGTACGGACTTGCCTTTATGAAAAGCTTTTAGTGCCCAAACTTTCCCTCACTTTCCTGGAATATTTATTGATGGAGATAGAAAGCAATTCCCACTTTATGAACAGACTTAGGTCAATGCACCCGGTTGTTGTAAGCCCATATTAGGTGAAACGTATCAATAAAATAAAAAGCGACGGCATGGGATATTTCCTTGAATTTACGTGTTAGTCTCGAGCTATTAGCTTAAAGAGTATATTGATAACTGTGAAAATTTATAAAGTTCCTTTTGATTTGTATATTGGAGGGCTTGACTATCGACGGGTTCTTGGAAGCTCATCCACCGAAATTGTCAGGAAACTCACTAACTTATAGCCGAAGGACTTAGAAGGCCAAGTGGCCTGCGGCCTAAACGGCCAGTAAGGATTCGAGTAGATTCTCACCAAAATAATACTCTCAACAACTAATTTATCTAATTTACCACCCCGGTCAATGATATGCTTACACTATGCGCTCCTCTAACAAATTTTAAGAAGGGATTTTCACATTAGTAACATATTATTGGCAAAAATTCCTAAAGACATAAGAAGAGAGGTGAAGGACGAAGGCCTAAAAAGATAGTGGAAGGGTGTTCGTTCACTATGCCTAATTAACCTCAGTATCATTGTCAACATTTTTTTTTTTTCTTTTTTGGCCTCACTAAATTGACTTGAGCATCGGAGTGGTATTTGACTCTTTGTTATAAACCTAATCTTAAATGTGGAGTAATTTGATCATAGAGAATTATGGGAAATATAGAGAAGTAGAGCCATTATTTAGGGGGAGTCAGCTTAGAAAATTATTTTCCCATCTTCCGACAAGAATATAAAGCAAGACTTGAAAAATATGGAGAAAGTTCACGCGAATAGCGAGGAATCTTTTAAGAATAAGATAATAATAGTTTGTGGAAATTGGATCATTTTCTTGGAAACTCCAAGGAAAACGTACAGCAAGGCCTGGTAGTTGGCTTTATTCGTAATAGTCTTTTTTTTTTTAAATAATAATTGTACTGGTTAGTCTTCCGTTCTTTCTTTCCCTTATTATAATATAGGTAAAATGGTAATTTTACTTTTTATTCAGACAAATTTGTCATATAAATGCTCTTCTCTAGATTCAAGAAAGGAATGTAATCGAACCGAGTCAAGCTTTATTATTCAAACATCTCAAATTTGACGGTCTCTTTCTTGCAATTGATGTCACTATGAAGGTTTTGATAATTTTGTTGGTTAGAAATTAGACCTGAGAATGGCATGGTTATGGTACCAACTACCAACCACCAACCAACTAGTGGAAGTAATATAATACAGAAGGGCCCGTCTCTCTTCTTTTATTAAAAACAACTCAATAAAAATTCAATTATTCAATAAATAAAAGAAGATTCAGTTTAAGCTTTTATATAGACTTCAAATTCTAACCAAATAGAAATCCTAAAGTTATCAGGAAAATTATAATATATTAGAAGACAAAAAAAGAAGAAGCTAACCTACCCCTAAATAAAACGGAACTTATCGATGTGACTCTCAAAAGTAAGGAAATAAAATATAATAACTGCCTATTGAAAATTGAGGGATAATTTGTCCTACATAAAAAGGGGAAAGAATTAGATGAAATTGATTTCAATTTTAGTTCAGATTTTGAAAAACAGGCACATTTGTCCAACCCTTAACTTGTTTAAATATAATAATAGAAACTCATTTCGTGTATATGTCAAATAAAGCATGGTATTAGTAAATCTCAAAATCTCATATTTCATTCTTAAGAGATAGTTCAATCGACTGTGAGTTACACTTCATAAAATCAAGGTTATGAATTTGAATTTTCATCCCCATTTCCCTTCTTTTGTGCAAACATGTAAAAAATAAATAAATATCAATAAATCAGGTAAATCAATATCAATAAATCCCACATTAAACTCTCAATTGTCCTTGCTTATCATATTCATATATATATATAAAAGCCGAGTTTTAGCTCAGAGAGACCCTAGAATTGCGACACGTGTCCTCAATTGGTCATATTAAAAAGTACCTAGAATTACGACGTGTGGCGTTTTAAATGTTAGCCTTTTAATGAGATAATTAAATATATATATATATATAAAAGCCGAGTTTTTGCTCGGAGAGACCCCAGAATTACGACACGTGTCCCCAATCGGTCATATTAGAAAGTACCTAGAATTGCGACATGTGGCGTTTTAAATGTTAGCCTTTTAATGAGATAATTAAAACATAGGAGTTATATTTGTAATGCATTGAATTGTCTAAATGAAGAAAACGAAAGGTTTTCAAATTCTCTCTTTCTATCTCTTTATCTAATTTTCTTTTCATCTTCTCTTACTTTATGCTTTTATCTTAATGTGAGACAATTAAAACGTATAGGTTTTATTTGTAATATATTTAATTGTCTTAATGAAAAAAACAAAAGGTTCACAAATTCTCTTGCCTAGAATTGGTGTTTTAGATTTTAGCCTTTTAGTGAGACAATTAAAATATAAGGGTTTTATTTGTAATATATTTAATTGTCTTAATGAAGAAAACAAAAGGTTCATAAATTCTCTTTCTTTATCTTATCTTCTTTCTTTTTTTTCTTTTTCTTTTTGAAAATAACTCCTCTCTCTTGCTTCTCTTTATATTTCAATGTGAGACAATTAAAACGTATGAGTTTTATTTGGAATGCATTTAATTGATATCTTAATGAGGAAAACAAAAAGTTCCCAAATTCTTTATTTGTGTTTATTTTTCTTTTTTCTCGCTTGCTTTCTATTTATATCTCAATGTTTCTTTGTAAATTTCACACCCAATTTAGGAAAAAGACGAGAGAAATGTAGAGAGAGTTTCCAATCGTTGTTTCTCAATGAAAAATTATACTACGGTTCTTTTCTTTTCTTTTCTTTTTTTTTTTTTTGCTAGAATATTTATTTTACATTATAGTAGTATTGTCATTTTATATTTTTTCTATCTTTATTTTCGGTGCTTATGTTTTTTCATTTTGTTTTGGTCCCTTATATTTTTTTTTTGCTTTTGTTTTTTAATTTTCTCTTCTTTTACTTTCTATTTTATATCAATCAATTCCCGAAAAAGACAAGAGAAAGAGTTTCTATTCATTGTTTCTCAGTAAAAAATTATACTATAGTTATTTTGTTTTTTTTTTTTTTATAACAATTATTTTCAATTTTCCAGTCAATGTTTCTCAATGAAAAATTATATTATAGTTTTTTTTTTCTTTTTCTTTTTTTGCTTGAATAGTTATTTTCATATTTTTGATCTTTTTTTTTTTTTTCTTTATTTCCAATGCTTATGCTCTTCCATTTTTTGTTTTGACCCTTATTTTTTTCTAATTTAAATATTATATTTTATTCAAATAATTAATTTTATTTTTTGTAAATTTTACATTGAATTCATAAAATAATAGTGAGAGTTTCTTTTTGTAGAAACTCAATTTTTTCAATATATTTCACACTCAAATTTTCAATCCTATAATTTTTTTTTATTTGTTTTCCTGTATGTCTTAAAATTAGTTTCTTTTATTTTTATATACGCAAAGGATGGTTGAAAAAAAAAAATTTATTTTTCCAAAGGAAAAATAGCTTGTTAGAATAATTCAATAATATATATGTTCTTTCTCTGTAGCTTGTATAGACTAAATATGAGAATTGTTGTTATATGCCTGACGAATCTCTTATAACTGCCCTAATTTTTTTATTTTTTTTTTAAAAGAAATGTTCTGAGTATAGAGAGAACATGACTCTCAAGTCCCAACCTTAGTTTTCATATATTGACCGAATGAAGTCTAGTAGGCTAACTTCACTTATATATAAGGCAAGAGTAAATTTCTTTATCATGTGTCTATAAAAATTGGCATATCTCATTCTAGACGTAAAACTAAATAAATGACTATATTAATCCACCCAAAAGAATAAATACAATATAGCTTTGCACAGAAACTAAAGAAAAACTAGAGAAAAGAAAGCATTGGGCCCAACATGTCGTGGTTTTAAAGAACAGAAGGAAAAGTAGAATTTGTAGAAATCATTCGACTTTTGAATGTTAGGTCAAAACAAAAACCATTTGGGCTTTACACAATCAAACAACTTTTTACAACCACAAATAAGTTATGTAAACAAGATGAGGAAACCCCTAATCACGTTGCTGACGTCAAATTTCATGTAATTAAATAATGTGTGTGACGCACATCACTTACCTTATAATCAAAAAGAATTGAGTACTTTTTTAATCCATGATGTTTTGCTGGTCTTGGTCAATAAGGATTTAATTATTTTTCCATGGAAATATGGCTAGACTTGGAGCAAGTGGGAAAAGCCCATCTATCTATTTCACATTCAAATTGTGACATCAAAGCCACCTAATCCTCAACTTGGACTAATTATTTTTTTTAACCCATTCACATTAGACTTAAAATCCTAGTCCTTTTTTTTTCATATGATTCCTATTCTCTCTTTATTTGTGAATCCTAGTTTCTTTAGGAATAATAGTTTGATGCTTTATATTTATGATTGATACTAGTGAAAGAAAAAAAAAAAATGCTCTTGTTGATTATAAATGCTAAAAATTTTGCTTGACAATGGCGGAGTCACATGGAGGCCAGAAGGCGTCGTGGCCAGCTTCGCCATAGTTGAAAAAATAAATTCTATTTTTGAGGAGCTCATCCGATGTAAGAGCACCCTTACAAATTTTGTTTACTTTTCAAAATTGCCCCATGTACAAAAGTTCTCAAAACTTGGTATGTTTCCTTGTGTAAAACACGTGTTCTCTAATGACCGTACCCTCTTCTTTTCTTTTCTTTTTTTTAATTGATAGCGTAAAAGAAAAAGAGTCTACAACTTCTTATCTTCCAACTGCATGATAGATGACTTTTTTTAATATATATATATATATATATATATATATATATATATATATATATTTGCTCTTGGTGCATGGCGTGAACAAGATTTCATACCTTGAATTTTCATTCGTGTAGTTTTCATGGCTAACTCACGTTTTATGTGGAAGTTAAAGAGAGACTTTTTTTTTAAAAAAAAAAAGAAACTAAATTCTCATAAATCAAAGAGCTTCTTGCTTAGTAAGTACATAACTGTGAATGAAACTAGGACATTCTCCTACCCACACTTGATTTAAAGATCTGATAATAGTATTCTTTGGCACGAACATGTGCAACACTATTTGCCTCCCTATTAATATGTTTAACAGACCAAGACTGAAAGCTATGAAAAATTTTGCATCCTCAATCACTTGACCATACCGGCTCCAACAAGGAGATTCTTGGCCCAAAGCGTTGACAATTTCAAGAGCATCACCTTCAAAAATAACTCTTTGTAATCCCAAATCCCTACTAAACGATACTGCTTTCCATGCAGCTACTGCTTCTGCAACAGGATCTACAATGAAAGGAACAGTGGTTGCAAGAGAGGCCAGAAAATTTCCCCCCTCATCACGCACAACAACCCCCACCCCTACTTTTTTATTCGGGATATCCACTGCTGCATCCCAATTTGTTTTACCAATTCCTTCAGGGGGAAGAATCCACCGCAGTCGAACCTGAGACACTGACTGAGTTGTGCATGATTCCGGAATAGAATTTGCTTGGAGAAATTCAGTTGACGCTTCTAAAGCATTCTTGACTAATTGTGCTGGATGACAAAGCTCCCCACCGTGTACTATATTATTCCTTCTGAGCCAAATGCGCCTGGCCACCATTACTGCATTTCCTAACTCCTCATCATCAAGTCTTTCCATTAAATTCTCAATAAAACACAGACCATCACTTAACATAAAAGATAGCTTTTGAATGCGTCTACTACACTCTTGCCAAACTGCTACAGAAGAAGAGCAACTCCACAATATATGGCCAACTGACTCAGAAAATAAGCCACAGATAGGACACATAGGGTCTTGAGTAATCTTTTTTTTGTATAGATTTTCCTTAGTAGGTAAAATATTATTACCTACTTTCCACAGAAAATTCTTTATCACGCCTGGGACTTTAAGCTTCCATATTTTTTTCCAAACCTCACTGTAAATAGCCTTCTTAGAGCATTCACCTTTCTCCTTTACACTTAGAGCTTTCTCCATATGATATGCACTTCTTACTGTGAAAAAACCATTTTAGTACCACTCCATATTAATTTGTCCTCTTGCCGTTGTGGACTGATGGCCAGACTACATATGCTTTCTACTTCTGATTTATTAAAAATGCTCTGTATCAATTGGGTATTCCACCAACCTGTGTCCCCACTTATTAACTCACTAACCCGTGCATCAGGGTTTAAAATACTGACCGGAGATTGAACTTTATATGAGGTAGGAGTCATCAACCACTTGTCACTCCAAATTTTGATCCTTTCTCCATTCCCCACACGCCAGACCAATCCCTCTTTGAGCAGCTTCCTAGCATTGAAAATACTACGCCAAGCATATGAAGGCCTGGACTCAAGAGATGC
Organism: Carpinus viminea; assembly: GCA_013348765.1. NCBI lineage: Eukaryota > Viridiplantae > Streptophyta > Magnoliopsida > Fagales > Betulaceae > Carpinus > Carpinus viminea. Next base: position 9,566,749 of record CP054667.1, read on the forward strand.
CTCCAAAAAATTCCCATTCCAATAATATTTATCCCTAAATATTCTCGCCACCAAAGACTCTTGATGATGTACAAGACACCATCCTTGTTTAGCTAACATGGCTAAATTAAAAGATTCCAATTCTCTAAAGCCCATTCCCCCAATTTCTTTTGCCCTTCCCATCCTCTTCCAACTCATCCATGTCATCTTAGAATCGTTTGTTTGTTGACCCCACCAAAACTTACTCATCATAGAATTAAGATCATTGCACAATTTCTTTGGTAATTGGAACACACTCATACTATAGGTAAGAATAGCCTGAGCAACTGTCTTGATAAGAATTTCCTTCCCTGCTTGAGATAGGAACTTCTCTTTCCATCCTTTGAGTTTAGCTTGAACATGACCCTGAATGCCTGCAAAAGCTCTACATTTTGATCTCTCTATTAATGCTGGTAGACCCAAATATTTCTCAAATCTGGTCGTAGATACCACTCCCTCAAAAGAAGAGAGAATGTAACATCCCTAGCCCAAAAGGGTTAGGTTTGTTAATCATATTTCTTAATTGCAAAGATTTCCATAAGGTTTATCAATTAAATAATACTATCATAAAAACAATGCATGAAACTTTAGAATATCATATCCTAAAAACTAAAATCTTCCTGCTTAATAAAAATATGTCTCCCAAACAATATAAATGTTCCTTATTAAAATAAAATTCAACAATCTCTAGAAGAACTGTGCAACCGCACTTATTAGCTTGACCAATGTGAAATCATAAGAAAATTCTAATTACGCCCCCTCATTCCGCCTCCTAAATCAACGATCATCACACAAGAAATAAAACTAATGAGCCCAAAGGAGGCCCAGTAAATGAAATCCACAACCATAGGCAGTTTTACTTCTTGTCCCGTTTTGAAACATGGGACTCATAACTATATAGATTCCCAATATATTTTTGAATAATAAAATAGCATAAGAAACATAAAGCAGAATAAAAACATTATTATCAACAAAATTAATCATAATCTTTATCTCGTACTAGGGCCCGTGTATACTGTTACCCCCGCATACTAGGGTTGCGCGGTCTTTTGCGACTGGACAAGATATCGAGCCCCATCCCCAGATTAACTCACATGGCAAAATAAAACGTGATGGAACCACCGTCTGGCAGAGCCTCTTTCAGCGGTTGCGCTTCCATCCTTAGCATCGGTACCGAGCTTCTTTCTTGTTTCTCTTGGGCCAAAAATACTCTCCTCCATACATGTGCCCTCATTGTAAAACTTCTTCTCATTTCTTGTACTTCTCTTAATACTTCTTTAAATATATCGTAAGGCATCATGTAGGAGGGTTTATCATCATTTCTCAAAATTTCTTATAGACATCATTATTTTCTCAACTTTACTTTTCTTAAACTTATCATGCATGTAACATAATTCAATAGTATAAACAAAATAATCATTTGTAATTTGAAACAAAAGCATGGCATGATAATTTTTCTGGAAGGGATAGTAAATTCACTTACCTCTTAACTGTAGCAAGAATTTCCTCTGACTGCTAACTAATCTCCTGAAGGAAATACAGACACGTTACTACCCCCATACACGTCATACTAATGCATTCTATTACTTCTATGAGTTGGCTTGTTAATTAATTGAGAATGAACTTCTTAAATATTTAGGTATACTTTCTCATAAAATTCCAGATTTTGGTTCATATACATATATTTACATAAAATCTTAATGTACTTTAATTTATTTTATTTATAAGAATCTCTCTCATTTATTCTATATTCATTTATATAGATAGGTAAGTAAACTTTATATATATACATTTTGTGAAACTACACATATATATACATATTTATTTATTTATGAATACCTTAAATCATTATATATATATCTTGGAGCAGTACATATAGTTTAAACTAATTCAAAGTATCACCTGTAAAATCTATATATACTGTGGATCTTCATGTGTATATATATGAATATATTTAAAATGAGTTAAAGAAATCCTCAAATATATATATAGATGTAAAACTTCACAAATAAACACAGGTCAAGGGTATACATAGGTCAAGGGTTTGAGGTAAAATACTATATTAATTTTTTATTCACATAAGAGACAAAATAGAGGTGAGATATGGTTGCAGGAAGAGTAAAAAGTTGGATTCAATACATATATATGCAAGACAAGGTGGTGGGGACATGGCTGCACGTGAAGAGATGAAATAAGAAAAAACCATCTCTCTTTCTCACTACAAGGCACACGGTCACCAAGGAGGTTGACCCACTTTATTTTAGAATAACAAATATATATGTAAGACAAAGAAAAGGAGGTTGTGAGTCTGTGAAACATACCTGACACACTGTGGATTTGATGAAGAAATGCAGGGAGAGGCGTGAGGAGAAAAATGAAAGGCAAAAGTGTGCGGCTACGTCTTTATATTGGTGTACAAAAAGGAACACGATTTTAGGGTTTTCTTTAGTAGGCGCTTAGGGTTTTTTTTTTTTTTTCTTTTTCTTTTTCTTTACTATATTTTTATTACTATTATCTTATTTAATTAATTACTTATTATTGTTATATACCAACACATATATCTATACAAATATAACTACATATATTTTTATATTAATGTATATATTTTAACTGGTCCATTCTCAATATTAACTTAAGCCAACTCTTTTTTTTTTATTTATGAGTCCATTAAAAATACCCAAAAAATTTGGATTGTCACAGAGAAAATTTCTAAATTCTCTTCGTGTATTGCGACTATAGAAAATAGACATCTTCTCTCTATTAATCTTCTGACCTGAGGCTCTTTCATAGACTAATAGCAGCTGTTGAATTCTACCCCACTCCATGATATTTGCTCTACAAAAAAGCAAACTATCATCTGCAAAGCATAGATGACTCAACCGTAATCCCCCAGCGGCGATTGGAATTCCGGTAATTTTCTTATCCCTCTCCGCCCTCATAATTAGAGAGCTTAAACCTTCTGCACATAATAGAAAAAGATAAGGGGACAAAGGATCCCTTGTCTAATCCCACGAAGTTGGAACAATGTGACCATACAGGATTCCATTGATGAGAATAGAATATTTGACAGTTCTGACACAAACCATGAGCAATTGAATCCATCTTTCCGCAAATCCAATTTTCCGCATAATTGCTTCAATAAATTCCTACTCCATCCTATCATACGCCTTGCTCATATCAAGTTTGATCGCCATATAGCCATTCTTCCCCTTCATTCGGGCATCCATTGTATGGAGAGCTCTTCATACGCCACTAGAACATTATCTGTGATTAATCTCCCTGGTATAAAGGCACTTTGATGGGGGGAAATAATCTATGGTAAAATCCTTTTCAATCTATTCGCCAAAACTTTAACAATAATCTTATATAACACATTATATAAGCTAATAGGATGAAAATCAGTTACTCTATTAGATGGAGATAATTTTGGAATTCAAGCTATATTAGTAGAATTTATATCAGGATAATGAGAACAGTAAACACTTTACCAAATTCAATTAAATTTATTTATTCAGATAAATTTGTCATATAAATGCTCTTCTCTAGATTCAAGAAAGGAATGTAATCGAACCGAGTCAAGCTTTACTATTCAAACATCTCAAATTTGACGGTCTCTTTCTTGCAATTGATGTCACTATGAAGGTTTTGATAATTTTGTTGGTTAGAAATTAGACCTGAGAATGGCATGGTTATGGTACCAACTACCAACCACCAACCAACTAGTGGAAGTAATATAATACAGAAGGGCCCGTCTCTCTTCTTTTATTAAAAACAACTCAATAAAAATTCAATTATTCAATAAATAAAAGAAGATTCAGTTTAAGCTTTTATATAGACTTCAAATTCTAACCAAATAGAAATCCTAAAGTTATCAGGAAAATTATAATATATTAGAAGACAAAAAAAGAAGAAGCTAACCTACCCCTAAATAAAACGGAACTTATCGATGTGACTCTCAAAAGTAAGGAAATAAAATATAATAACTACCTATTGAAAATTGAGGGATAATTTGTCCTGCATAAAAAGGGAAAGAATTAGATGAAATTGATGTCAATTTTAGTTCAGATTTTAAAAAACAGGCACATTTGTCCAACCCTTATCTTGTTTAAATATAATAATAGAAACTCATTTCGTGTATATGTCAAATAAAGCATGCAATTAGTAAGTCTCATCTTTCATCCTCGAGGGATAAATTAATTGACTGTGAGTTACACCTCATAAAATAAAAGTTACGAATTCGAGTTTTCATCCCCCTTTCTCTTCTTTTGTACAAACATGTATAAAAAAAAAAGTAAATATCAATAAATCTAGTAAATCAATATCAATAAATCCCACATTAAACTCTCAATTGTCCTTGGTTATTTTATTATAGGAAAAATAGCTTGTTAGAATAATTCAATAATATATATGTTCTTTCTCTGTAGCATGTATAGACCAAATATGATAATTGCATACCTCTATAGATCACGATACAAGCTTCCAATATATGTCTGATGAATCTCTTATAATTGTCCTTACAAAAAAACAAAAAAAAACAAAATTGTTCTGGGTATAGAGAGACCATGACTCTCAAGTCTCAACCTTAGTTTTCGCATATTGACCGAATGAAGTCTAGTAGGCTAACTTCACTTATATATAAGGCAAGAATAAATTTCTTTCTCATGTGTCTATAAAAATTGGCATATCTCATTCTAAACCTAAAACTAAATAAATGACTATATTAATCCACCCAAAAGAATAAATACAATATAGCTTTGCACAGAAACTAAAGAAAAACTAGAGAAAAGAAAGCATTGGGCCCAACATGTCATGATTTTAAAGAACAGAAGGAAAAGTAGAATTTGTAGAAATCATTCGACTTTTGAATGTTAGGTCAAAACAAAAACCATTTGGGCTTTACACAATCAAACAACTTTTTACAACCACAAATAAGTTATGTAAACAAGATGAGGAAGCCCCTAATCACGTTGCTGACGTCAAATTTCATGTAATTAAATAATGTGTGTGACGCACATCACTTACCTTATAATCAATAAGAATTGAGTACTTTTTTAATCCATGATGTTTTGCTGGTCTTGGTCAATAAGGATTTAATTATTTTTCCATGGAAATATGGCTAGACTTGGAGCAAGTGGGAAAAGCCCATCTATCTATTTCACATTCAAATTGTGACATCAAAGCTACCTAATCCTCAACTTGGACTAATTATTTTTTTTAACCCATTCACATTAGACTTAAAATCCTAGTCCTTTTTTTTTTTTCATATGATTCCTATTCTCTCTTTATTTGTGAATCCTAGTTTCTTTAGGAATAATAGTTTGATGTTTTATATTTATGATTGATACTAGTGAAAGAAAAAAAAAAAAGCTCTTGTTGATTATAAATGCTAAAAATTTTGCTTAACAATGGCGGAGTCACATGGAGGCCAGAAGGCGTCGTGGCCAGCCTTCGCCATAGTTGAAAAAATAAATTCTATTTTTGAGGAGCTCATTCGATGTAAGAGCACCCTTACAAATTTTGTTTACTTTTCAAAATTGCCCCATATACAAAAGTTCTCAAACTTGGTATGTTTCCTTGTGTAAAACACGTGTTCTCTAATGACCGTACCCTCTTCTTTTCTTTTCTTTTTTTTAATTGATAGCGTAAAAGAAAAGAGTCTACAACTTCTTATCTTCCAACTACATGATAGATGACTTTTTTTAAAATATATATATTTGCTCTTGGTGCATGGCGTGAACAAGATTCATATCTTGAATTTTCATTCGTGTAGTTTTCAAGGCTAACTCACGTTTTATGTGGAAGTTAAAGAGAGACTTAAACAATGAGAACAGTAAACACTTTACCAAATTCAATTAAATTTATATATTTTGGTGCGGGTGAAAACACATATGCATATTGGACAATCTACACGTGATTGCTGCTGAAGAGCCCAAGTAAAGTGGTGGGATAGGAGGACTCATTTGTTGCTACAGGATTTGCCAATCATACAATAGTTTTCCTCAATATATAATATTGAAAACAATTACGGAATTAATCTTTGAAGGTTAATCCTGTTTCAAATCCATCCCACTATTACAACTTCTTGTGGTAAGTTCCTTTCATCCAATTGTGTAAAAAAATTGGTTTTTTTTTTTTTACCAAACCCTTATAAAATTACAATTCTGTCCTAAATAAAAAAGAGGGGCTGAGGTTGTGAATTGTGATGGGAGCCCGCCCTTCCCCTGGTAGTGAGGTAATTACCCACTCCTTATATTGCCATATTGGCATCTTTTATGAAGGGTGGCCATCTATCATTTTAGGAGGAACATGATTCTCTCAATTTCAAATGAACTAGATAATATCCAGTTAGTTATAATAGAATAGTATTTTTGTCTTTTTAATTTTTGAGGGAATAAAAATACCCTTCTACTATAACTAATTGGATATTATCCAGTTTATTTGAAATGGAGAGGATCCTAATTTATTTTAGGAAGGGTGGCTGTTCTTGTTGGTGAAGGTCGGTGGCCGGTACCAAGGCCACAACCCCTCTAAAATTATCAATCATACCCTATAAAATAAAAAAGAAGAGAGAGGTAGAATTTCAATTTAATAAAGATTGTAAAAACATGAATGAAATTTTGTATGTAGGAGCTTAAAAAAGCTTTAAGATGATTTTTATACCTTAAAAAATGATTTGATACAAACTTAAATTTTAAGGATGAATTTAGTAATTTTCTTTGTAACATTTTCATTAAAAGGTAGGATTGATAATTTTTTACATGACTTGAAGCCAACTGAATTGAAAGGGTTATGGTTGAGGAGTTTGACATGTTTAATTAAACGGGTTGGATTAGGGTTAACCTATTTTGTTTTACACACATGCCTCGACATGACCTAAATATAACACACGAACATGAATTGTAAGCCCTATTAAAGGGTGAGAACTGTAATTGCTGTAAGGATCTCCATAAAGCATGATTATTAAATACCCAAGTACATCTGCACATGAATTTTGTAAAATTTTACCAAACAAGGTCATATTTTAGAGGCATAAGATTTTTATCCTCTTTTTTATCACCAAAATGTGAATTGAGTTTCAAAATTATTATTGAATTTAGAATGATCACTACTAAATTTTAATCTAATGATTATTTTTTCAACCCAATCCTAAGGATTAAAACCATCTATCTGATTGATAAACAAGATAATTCAAGATTCAAAAGAAAAATAATTGTCTATTAATGGGACCAAAAGAATAAAAATACAAGAATCTTGAAGATTTAAAAAATAACTTTATTTATTTATTTAAATTAAAGTTGTGCTAATGAGCAATGAGCTTTATTTATAGCATACAAAACCCTAACTTAAAAAGGTGCACACAATATTCTACATACAAACTCTTGTGAACCGTCATGTGCACCTCAAAAATCTGATAGGCTATATCTAAGTCGATCAAATGTGACCAATTCCTAGTTTCCTTCATATTGACACGCTATTTGGAACCCCTCTACATGTTACACCAGGCCCTGAGCTCGGCGCAAGGAGCTCGTATGGCAACACTCCGGCTCCACACCGATTCCTACGGCGAGTGTCATGGTTCCTTTCCTCAATTTCCTTCTCTATCCGTCCGATCTCCGCCGAGAACTCGTAAAATGCCTCAACAATTTGGGCGTCACCGGTCCAAATCGACGGTTGTTGTCTCTCCCCTAGGTACTCCTCATCGGGTGAGTGGGTTGAGAGAGTGTCAACAACCGCCATGAACTTGGTTGTTTGTAGTACACTAGGCAACGCTGAGAGGAAATATTTTTGTGGGTCAGCAAAGAAATTAGCATGCTCGGGGTCATTTTGTTCGGGTATTAATCTCCGCATTAGGGGCGGACGGTTTGGCACGTATCCACCATACGGGTACTGCCCAAAATTGAGTGCAGCATGCTGTGCTGATGCTAGCCAGATGAGGGTGGTGAGGATTGAGACTAGATCATCAGCGTTGGCCAGTGTCGGCCACCAGCTTTCGTGGCAAAGATCGCCATGGCCGACTTTGACGGACTCGAAGTACCAATCTTGTAGCTCTCTGTCGTTGCAAATCAAGCTCGAATTCGGGTAGTAGTGGTTCACATAAGTGCGGACCCAGTTCTCAATTGCAGACCAGATTAGGAGCCCATCAGTGGCATAAGGGTAGTCTTCAATTAGCAGCTTTAGACCATGTGGCTGCGTTGGGTCAGGCACCGCCATACCCCTATACAAAGAAATGGAAGAACTCTCATTAATTAGATTCATACACCAAAATGAAGCAAACATATAGATAGATAGATAGTGTTCCATAAAACTATATATACCTGCGAATAAGATCGGCTGGAAGGTTTTCCATGTCAAAGCGCCAATGGCTTTTATATGCTGCGGCACTTATCTCCATGGCATATCGGCCAGGAGTGAAGCAAGACTCGATGACACCATCAGCATTGATTAGGCTTTGGCGGGCCAAGCCATTGATCTCTAATGTATATCGCATGTGAGGGTCTAAAAGCTTGAATATGGGGTGCATCGCACTCATTTGCCTGTGTGCAGCCAATATGAAGGGTTCCAGACAAGCGTGGGTACGCAACCTATATACAATAAGAGCGTGTGTTAAAGTAATAACTAAATAATTAAATTTATGGTTAATTTTTAGGATAAGTAGTGATTTAACACTTACCAGTGGTTAACGAGCTGGTGCACCCCAGCATCATTGGAGCAGACGTGAGCCTTGGCAAGCTGCCACATCCAATTAGTAGTAGCATCCACTGCTGGCGTAACTACGCGCTTTGATCGAGACGTTGGTCCTGAGAGTGGAAGGCTAAGTTCTATGGCAATGGGCTTAAGAGTCCCAAGAGGGGTCAAGAAAAATATGGTCCGAGTTGCATAAGCCTTTCGGCCATCAAGAGCATTTATCCTGTCGAGAAATGGAAGGTAAGCATCATGGTGATCCACTATAAACAGCTTATTTTCCTCCAATGCCTGCTGTACTGTCATGCCATTGATATAGCCCAAAATATGTTCTTCTTTCAGTGCAGACTCCTGGGGACCATAGATTTCAGGATCAAGGTTGCTCACGGGAGGGAACACCTTAAGCCTCTCAATACTCACTGGATTGATCCCTGCAATTGCTTGTCGCCCAAATTCATCGTCTCGCAACCACGCAAACTTGTCCTCTGCACATGAGAATTAAATTTCAGTTCTCTAAACATAATAATAGCTTTTCCATGAACTACGCTTTTCCATGAACTCCTTTTGGCTATTGTTTCCAAGACGAGAAATCTCTATAATGCTACTTCACAAGTGAAAGGGATTCTTCTTTTTGGTTGTTGGGTCAAATAATAAAGACCTAGTTGCCTAGTTGCGTTTACATATACCATTAGCATTGGAGGGTTCAAAAGATTTCGTTATACGACTGTCATACAATTGGGATCGATGACATTACAATCATATAACATTACTCTTATTCTTTAGTCTGGCTTCCAACAGACAAGCCATTGAAGGGAAAATGATATGGTATGAATTTTGAGTACCCAAAAAAGTGAAAATTCATAGTAAATAAAGAAAATAGGAAGGTAATACTCACTGGAAAGTATCTTGGGGGTGTCATATTTAATAAGACCCCTGCTGGACTCTTGGATATTGCTGACAACCTTAGGCAAAGGGAGCTTCTTTAGGAGTTCATCTTGTAAGCCTAGTTTAAGGAGGACACCTTCACTGTAGAGGTTGTCAATCTCTGAGAATCCCTTGAACTCGTGGTTATCAGCCGAGATGCTAGCCTTCAAGGATGGTATTAAGTTGTGAAGCACTGCTTTAAGCCTCCCAGCAGAAAATGTGTCTTGCTTCGACTCCTCAAATTGTTCATCTCTAGGCACGTACATTGGCAATGGCTTCTCAACCCTGCTTTCTGCCTGCATATCTGTGGCATATGCAACATAAAACTACTTTAGTTTAATTCAAACACACTAAAGTTATTTATTATATAAACACATATATAGTTATAGTCGTATAACAGTTTACTAAATAACGTTTTTTATATATATTACACTAACCGGTATCGGTAGGATGGCGGCCGGTGCGACAACGTCTAGGATATGGGATTTTTGCACCTCCAAGTGTTGGGCGAGCAAACTCAATTCCCCTATCTGGATTTCCCAGATCATTGTACACATCAAAGTCGTATATCCTGTCACATAACTTTCTGGCTCCTTTGCCATCGCCCCTTATTTCTCTAAGCTCATTTTCTCTTAATGATCTAAGCCCTGCTGGCGTTTCGCTTGGTAGATATGGCTGCTCAAACAAAATATATATATCAAATTAAGAGTTAATGGTATACACACAGCATATATATATATATATATATATATATATATAATAACAATATTGGTCTCTTGATCGTTAGTAGGATCAGTTTTTGGGCCCATAGCCCGCCCATGAACAATGCAAACAGACTGATTCATTTGGATATAGTCCACTCGGCCCAAGAAAGAAAGATTTGGATTGGGTCAACAGAAATAATCCCATATAATTAAGATCTTTTTGTTTTGTTTTGTTTTGTTTTTTTTTCATTTTACAATTATTCATTTTCTGGTTGGCTTAGATCTTCAAAACCAATAAGGGCCCACACCAACGCTACCATGGGAACCAATTTTTTTTTGATCGGATTAGAAAATGAGATTGAAATTAAATATATAAGAATTATCAGCTTGCCGTGAATTATTCAACTTTCTTGGCCCTTGCAAAGATTCAAAAGCCAAGAGTGCAGCATTCAACAAAAGATTTGTTTTTCCTGCTTTTGCTAAGTGGGAAGAATCAGCGAAAGAAAAAGTTAGAAAAAGGAAATCTACCTTATTGGAGAAGAGTATCCTCTTTCCAGGATGATCTTTCCTAGATTGTACCCACGAGTTGCAGAAGAAGTGGAATGGACCACAAGCAAACCCTTCAATGGTGATCGTCTCCAAGAAGAATTCCATTTGGTGGTTGTTCGTCACTGTGATCGCTCCAGGCACACCAAAACTAGAGTTGACCATAAATTCTGCAGTGTAATTAACCCTCTCTGCTTTCACATTTGATTTCTTTGACCAGTCCCTTAGCACAGCTTCTTTGCTTCTCTTTGGAGCCTTTGTTTCTGCAGTACAGAAAACACAACCATTAATTAATTCAGTGAAAATTGATCTCAAATTTGATGACCCAGAAGAGGAAAATAAACAGAAATCATATCCCACATGAGAATTTTTTATTTTTATTTTTTGGTACCAAAATCAGAGACAAATTAAATTACTCAGAAGAAAAGAGAAATAGGCATACTTGGATCAATTTCAGTGCTGACAAGCTGTAGAACAACATTCCTGCCAATCTTGTCCGCGAAAGCATCCAAATGCTTCACAAGTGAATCCTTAAAATCCTCCTTGCTCTTATTCCTGATCGTCACCACGGCTCTCACCTTGAACTTCTCTGCCTTGTCTGCAGGCAGAGGCAGAGGCAGAGGCAGGGCCTTCTTAACCAAATCCTCGCTGATAGCCGCGGTAGGACCCCTCACAACCTTTCTCAAAGGCACCGACCTCCTCTTCTCCAAAGGCACCAAAAATGGGCTCGCCACGAACTGGCTCTGCTTCCTCAGAAACGAAGACCGGTCGATCAGAGAAGCACCCATGATTTCTTTAGCCATTGCCATCTTGTTTTCTCTCTCTGAAAGTGAAAACTCTTTAACAATTTCAAGCGCCTGGCTTTGTGATCCAAGGAGGAGGAGGAGGGAAGAAGTTGGTGTGCGTTGGGCTTGAGGAGCAAAGGCATCTTGCTTTTATTATGTCGGGAAACAAAAAGAGGAGAGGGAAAAAAAGGTGAGCATTATGGAGGTGAGCTCATCAGTCATCACCGTCCACACGTTTTCGAAAATTTCTCCTCGTGAAACACTGGGTTAATTTAAGTTTCTCTTTTCGCTTTCATTTCATCTTTGTACGAAGAAGATAGTTTCTTTCTTCAATTTGCGGAGTTCAACCAAAATGGGCTGCCGAGTCAAAGCGAGTTTCGGAGTTCCAAGTAAACAACGCGGTGTTGGGGGAAGCCGAAGCGAAGGTGGGATATGCTTTGGGACCGACACGACATTTATCTCCTTTATCTTCTTCTCAAATGCCAACCTTATCCCTGTGTTTTTTTTTTTTTTTTACATATCCACGTAAGTATAAGAAGAGAAAGAATTCGAACTTGTGACATCCGCTTCATAAGACGTGGTTAAATTTCTCTTGATGTTACTCCATCAATTTTCTTCTTATTTGTTTTTTTAATTTTATACAAGTCCACAAAAGGGAGAGAGAGACTCGATCAAACTAATGACATTCGCTTCATTAGACGTAATTTCAATTGATTAAACTATCTCTTATAAATGAAAAGCGGACAATAAAATTGATTATAGTAGACCATGGTTTGAGAGTATGAGTCAATAATTTTTTTTTTTTAATTATTTTAATGGTGTGTGGGATACATGCGCTAAGGAGGGAGCCGGTTGATGTTTGACATGGATGAGGAGGTGCGCATATGCATTTGGAGGTTGTGAGTTTTTTGTAAATTTAACTACTAATAACCCAAACAGTAATAAAGTAATGATTAAGTGATTAAATTTATTTTTTTATATCGGCTTAAACTTTTGAGATAACTGATAATTTAATTTGATATTAAAGTCAAAGGTTCTGAAATCGAACCTTGACTCTGTCAATTTACTCCTTATTTAAATTAAATATTTTACGTGTTGAGTATCATCTATTAAAAGGAAGATAAAAGGAAGTTTGAGTTTACACGTGAAGGAGAATGTTAAACTAATGATTAAGTTATTAAATTTACCTTTTTCCTATTGGATTAAATTTTTGGAATAATTGGTGATTTGATAAACAGAATACTAAAAAACCTAAGAAAAAAATGAAGTAACAAAGTGGAGATGGAAAAAATATATATATATAGTACATGAAGGTTTCAGTGGAAAGTTCTTGCTCCTCCTTAACTGAGATTTGAGGAGGAATTTTTTTTTTAGATTAAAAAAAAAAAAAATCACTTAACTCCCCTGAACTTTTATCACTTTTGTAATGTCTCTCCCCATATTTCAAAAACTCTCAATAATATAGTATATCGAACTTTCAATTTTTTTTATAATCACACTCTACCATTAGGGTTTAGGGTTAAATCAAACGGTCAAAGGGTAAATTGGGTAAAATGACTCTTATGGCCATGTAAACTTTATAAATTTACAAAAATTACCCTTAAATTTTATTTTATTTTTTAACAAAAAGAAAAAGGTATTTTGAAAATTTATTACTCATTCGTTGGGATTTTCTGCAGTGAGTTTTTAATTTTTTTAAAGTTTGAGAGTTTTTGACTTTCATGGAGAGATTATAAAGTGATGAAAATTCAGAAGGGTCAAGTGAATTTCTCTTTTTTTTTTTTTCTTTTTTTTTCTTTTTTCTAGAGAGAGAGAGAGTTCTCCAAAGTGTAATCTCTGCATCTTCCATCTTGGACAGGAATGGAAATATGATTTGTAGAATTTTTAAGGAATATAAAATGTTTTAATATTGTTGTGGTTCCAAATAACTTCTCATATAGAACTTTCGACTTAGAACAATGTCATTATTTAATCTACAAGATAGATAATATTTATATATTTCACATTCGTTATCCTAATTGTAGATTTAAGATCATTTTAGAACTTAATAATGAAACACAATACAAAAAGTAGGTTCTATTATATATTTTTATTAATATAATTATATCAAATCCAATCTAAACATGACACGAAGGTGTATATTAAATGCTTCAATAGACATGTAGAGGAACCCAGTTGTGTGACACAGACAGGGATACCTAAAGTTCCATTGGTCGTGTGCTTTCTGTTAAATAAATGAACGGATAGAAGTTGCAATGAAGCTTGCAAGTAGGATATGGACCGTCAATATTCAAGGGTGATATTTTAATGGTGTAACGAAATTCTTAAAGTGGTTAGACATGTAGTAGGACGTGAGTTTGAATCTCTATAATGAAGAATCCTCACATATACTTAATTAATATTAGTCACATTAGTTTTCATTGATGCCCTGGTAGAGTTACGTCAGACTATAACTTAGTTAGACTTGAGAGAGTACATGTAGTTTTTATTGTCTAGGCCTCTCTTATGTGGTTCCCAGTAAATATATATTACTATGATCACACCCAATAAAATAACCAATATTTTTTGGCTAAAAAAAAAAATGTAAGTTATGAATCACATCTCAGTAGGTTATGGATCACATGAGATACAAACCCAACTTTAAGTCACCTTTCTTGCTCTTATAAAAGCAAAAGCAAAAGTTAATACTCTTTATTACTTTGAAATTGGGTTGTCTCTCCTATTTAACTTATATGCAGCTTGGCCAAGGTGATGGCCCCCATGGCAATGCCATGTGCAATGTTGCAACTTTTCAGAAGTACTCACTTCCATTTACATACACTTGTAACTTTTTATAAAATTGGGAGAATTTCAGTAAACTTTCCAAGTGCCATGATCTTTAATTGTTATCATTAACTTCAAATTATTAAAAGTTTGTAATATCGGAATCTCATTTTTAGTCTATTTTAATTTTATCCATCTATTAAGATTTTTAATATTCTAACCGAGGATACCAAAATATTTAAAATACCCTCAATTTTACAATTTTATAAAATTTTACAAAACAATAAATATATATATTACCTGTTTGCCTTTTGATTTAGCTAAGAGCATTTTTTGCAACCTCACCAAAATAATTTTTTGGTTATTTAGGTGAGGTAATTTGGTGAAAGTGGCTAAAATCTTCTATTTTTAGCCTCACCATTTTAACCCAAAATAAATGGTGAGTGAACAATACTCACTATTAATAGTGAGTACTATTCACTCACCAATTGAATAAAAAAAAAAGTTTCTCTCTTTTCCTTTAATATTTAAAGAAAGAGTAAACTCCTTGAAAAATAATATTTAAATAAAATAGTGAAAGTGAACTGTTAAAATAGTTAGACTATTGGAGGTACTTAAAAAAAAAAAAAAGTAGTTAAAATAGAGAAAAATGTACTTTTGATTATTTTGGTGAGTAAAATTTGATGAGGCTGCTAATAATACTCTAACGGTAGTGGTATTAAAAAAATACGGTTGAAAAACGAGATACACATAGTAACTTTTGATAATTCAAAGTTCACGTTACAAAGATCATAATACTTTATCCTATAAAATATTTATTTGAAATGAGAAGTGAACCGCACGTAAACAATGGTCCGCACTTATAAGTCAATAATATATGCTTATAGACATCATTAGGGTCGGAAACCTCAAAATAAAGCACTTCAAAGTAGACCCAATTCGATTATAACAAAGGGGAAGATTGATAGGGATGTAATTATTGTCGTTATAGTGAAGTGGAGGGTATGCGGGTCTGGCTGCATTTTGTGGTGGGGAGGTAAAATATTATGCAAATTTAAAGTGTGCATGAATTATTTTGTAAGCCAAAAAATAAAATAAAAAATATGCAAAGCTGACGTCATAGCTCAAATGCCGCCACTTTGGTACCCAAAAGCTCTTCAATAAGTGGTTTCCTCCTTTAGCTTTAGGGAAAAAAAAAAACGTGCTTTTTTTTTTTTGGCACCCATAAAATTCAAAAAACATTTGATGGTCGACATGAACTTTTGGTGGCCTTGCGTTGGCCTCTAAAAATGTATGGTTGTCTTGCGATGGCCACTAACTTCCAATAACTTAAAGTATAGCTATCATAAATTTATAAGGACTTTGTAATAACTTTCATGAATTTATATAGTCTTGTGATAGTTATTAGTAGCTTTTGACCACTCTAAAGTGACTTGTCACATATAAAGTGACAGTTTAGCTACACTTGACTGCTAATGGATTCTATTCCACTCAATGAATCAATATCAGAATCGAATTAAGACATAGCAAATGCAAAAACGACTTAATGCAACCACCGGAATTGTGGGTTCCATGAATTTGGGACCGACCATACTTTGCATGTTGCATTCAAAGGGACCAACCACCCTCAAATTTAAGTGGGACATCAATCACAAAACCAAATAGATCTCAATGCGCGCAACAATATATATATATATATATATATACACACATATATATAGCACTTACCGTATTACCAATTGTTTTTGAGGCGTAATGCCATGTTACTTGTAGAATATTCAACTACATACCCAACAACTTGAATTTGAATAAAAGCTTGACGGCAGCAGCAAAAAGAGTAAGGATTTGACAAAAGAAAAGGGGAATTTTGAATAAACAGAAGAAGGATTTGACGAAAGAAGGGCTGTAGTAGGAAACCATGGAATATGTCTTATATATATATGCCTTGATCACCCTTTTTGACTGCCATAGTCAAAGCTGCCTATTGACCACTCCCACCCCAATCAAAAGTGAAGAGAAAAATAATAGAGCGAAATGGGTTTTACACAGTTCAACAAGTTTATCGAGTGATCCAGTTGGGTCAAAGAAAGGCAAAATTCATTTTTTTATTTTATGTTTTTGGTTCAACCTCAACCTCTTATATATTGAGGTTGAGTATTTGAATGAAAAAAATGTTTTGTACGTATGTGACCATGGACCTGTGTGCCCGGCTTTCCCTGGTTTTACTTTCACATTCTCTGCAAATGGTCGTTTCCCCATCATTCAAAACACGAGTTTAGAAACTCTTTTGGATCACCAAACTTCTCTTCTTTAGCACTACATATTTGATTTTAGCGAAATAATATGGCAAATTTGATAGGCTGCTTCGCGCCAAATATTAGACTCTTTCACCTCCCCCGACCAGTTCAGGTTTTTGCGAAAAGTCAAACATTTTACCGAACAAGAAGCACCGGCCACGAAAGCAGGCGCACACGTACGTATGATGGCTGCCACAATTTGGAAGTATCGAAAATGCCCTTGTCCACCGGCAATCCGATGTGGGATGGTCCAGGGACCAGGCTTGTGCGGTAGACATCCACCGGCCTAGAGACTAGTTAGAGTTTTTATGTTGTCTACAAAAGTGAGCAGGTGTACGTGGGTGTGTGGGGGATTGGGATGGGGGGGTGGGACCCACAGAGATTTGGTAGGACCCACTGCAATTGATGGGAGATGCTCCACTCATCATCTCAACGCCCTGCCATCCGTCCAGTTGAATAGTTGATGGTGGCCAGAGAGAGACGTCATTATCGGGTGGGCCCAGTACAGCTACTCATCGAGCGTGACTGCCCCACTGCCCGGCCCCTTGTTTCCCTTCTTCTTCTTGCATTTGCAGTGGCATTTTATTGGGGGGCTGAAATAACTTTTTCGATGACTTTTATTTTTCAAAAGTATTTTCCAACCTTTGACTTTGTACATAAAATATGAAAGAACACGAAAAATAGCCGAGGCGACTTTCCAAAACCTTTTGCAGAGGTTTGGAGGAAGCTCCAACAAACTCTGCAAATGGTTTAGGGTCGCTCACTGTTTCAGAATCAAAAACTCAAATTTTATATATATACATACATATGTTAGTGGTTAGCAGTTTTTTAATTGCTTTCAAAAGCGGTTAAATAATTAACGATTGGTGGTTATGACAGATAGCAATTAGAAAAATTGACATATTTTAATATTTTGTTCTCACTCATATTCTTTTAGGATAAAGTTTATATATTCTCTTTAAACTACCACCTAATTGATAATGTCCTCCAAAACTTTTAACTGGGACAATGTCTTCCCAAAACTATCGAAACATTATCAATATCCCCCTAAAATTAGCAAAAAGATAAAAATATCCTTATATATTTCATAATAAGACAAAACTACTCCTATAAATTAAAAAATACATATATTTTCCTTCTAAATGAAAATTTTTAATTTAAAAAGAATGATTTTCTTAAGAAAAATTCTATTTTTTAAACAAATATTTTTTTTAGATGGAAATTTTTATTTAAAACAACATTTAAAAAAAAAATTGTTTTAGAAAATGAAAATTTTTATTTTCTTAAACGAAAATTATTAATTTTTTATTTAAAAAGTGTTATAAAACAAAACAGAAATTTTCTATTTTTATAACCAACAAAAAAATTAATTAATTTTTTCTTATAATTTTTTTTTTAACTTAAAATTTGCCACCTTTGAATTTTATTTCATTTAGTTTAGGTCTTTTCTAGAAGTTTTAGTATTTTTTTTTTTTTTCTAAGGGTAGTTTTGTCATTGGAAGAAACATTGACAAGTTTTGATAGTTAGGAGATGACATTGTCAATTAAATAGTAATTTGAAAGTGAGTATGAAGACTTTTTCCTATTTTTTACATAAACAATACTAGAGCATCTATTGTTGTCCTTCTCTCTCTCTACATATATATATTTTAAAATAAATCATTAAATTTGTAAGATCCACCTAAATGAAGACCAATCCAATGGTTAATTTTAAAATATATATATATATATATATATATATATATATATATATATATATATATATATGAAAGGCCACGATTCATGACACGAATGACTCATTTTCAAACTCAAACTCCTGTTTGATTCACAATTTCTAAGCCTTTTTCTTACCCGTGGCCGTAGGAGTGGAAAAAAAAAAAAACGACAAGTTAAAATATTGCAACATCCAAATTAAAATTAACCGAAGGTCCTAATAATTACTTTGGACTCTTTGGTTAAATAAGTTATAATTAAGACTCACTAAACGTGAATCATTCCATGCATTTAGTCCAAATACAAGTTTCTGTTTCTTAGGAATCTCTTTAATTAATTAGTAGCATGTTTCACGTCGTCAACCACACAAGAGATATTTATACCTCTTCTTTTTCTCCTACTTAAATTGCTCCATGAAAAATGTGATTAAGGAGAACCAGCTGCAAACCCATAATGAGATAGTTCCAAAAATAACGACAATCCATAATGCTTGAAGAGGTCAATCTAATCATTTAATCATTTTTTTTTTTTTACATGTCCACATAAGGGAATGAGGATGAGAGATTCGAACTAGTGACCTTTTCTTTATGAGGTATGGTCTACACTCGATTGAACTATCCCTTAAGAACATTTAATCAATATTTTAATAATAAGAAACCACACAAAATTTTAGGAGAAGAGACCGTATAGAAGATTTGCTCAAGTTATTGAGCTTTTACAGTAAAAGACAAATGGATCGTCTTTAACACAATATTTATTTATTTAACCAATACTTTAATATAATAATAATATGTTCATAAGTGATTCTTTTGTTACATGTGAATTTCATTCCATTTCCTTGTCCCTGCTTTTTCATGGTGGGGTTTCCACCCGGATTTGTAAATGATTTATAAGTGATCATTATCTTCGCAACAGAACACCCATGAAACCTTTTCTTCTTTTTTTCCTGAGTAATTATAACATGGAAGAACCCTAAAAGTATGATTTTTTTTAAGTAATTATACGTTATTGAGCTTAATTAGGACATGTGGGCCACTAAGCTCTTCTAGACATTCTTTTTTTTTTTTTTGTTGGTTCATTTAAAACACAAGTAATATATTGAAGTCATTAAGGAACACTTTAACTTTAAGTGACTAAAATTTACATTTTATTTATTTATTTATTTAAGGAATCACGTTTTTCTCGTTTGATTCTTTATTTATTTTATTTTTAATGAATCTCCTTGATGCTCTTGTAATTTTATGTTGTGTCACTGTTTGGATACAAGACAACAAGAAGTTGGAATAATATTTTGGTAATGGATTAACATGTGTATTATGGTTTGTTTGGCCTTGTCCCTGTCTCTCTACTTTCTCTGAGATTTCTTTTTCTAAGGAAATTAAAGCAGATGGGATGGATGCCCCAGACTCCTTCTTGTTTTCTTTTGTTTTTTTGTTGCATGATGTTAATTATTGGACCACCAAAAGAATATGAGCTTATCTTCAGTTCGGTCATTGCAAAAAGGAGTCTGTTTACGCCCAACCTATCATAATATGACAACTCAGCTTTTTGCAACTTACAAAATACACTTACACACACAAGATTCTACCACCCTCCTCCTAAAATGAAACCATTGTCCTCTTAAAATTCCAAAATCCACAACAGCTGCTCTCACAAATCGATTCCACCCACCGGCTGTCCAACGCCCAGCAGGCCGTTCCCACTACCCCGACCAGCCGGACAAATCAGCTGCACCTCGCCCGGTGATCCCACACGTCCGCCATAGAGGCCATCTCACTGAAATCGCAAGAAATCGGTGCAAAAATCCATCGCGATCCGGTGCCCATCGAACCCCGTCGATCCAGCGCCCACCGACCGACCCGTCGATCAGTGCCCACCGCCCACCAACCTCGTCGATCAATGCCCACCACCAACCCTTGTCGATCATTGCCCACCACCCCGACCCCGTCGATCCGGCTGCCCCGCCACACCCCATTGATCGCCACTATCCAACACAGAGTGCCCACCACCCAAATTGCTTGGTGGCGTCTACCGGGAGGGAGCGGATGTCTCTGATGGAATGGAGAACAGAGAGAAATTTTGGTAAATTTTTTGTTTTTCTCGGGTGGAATGGGGGAAATTCTTGTTTGGGTGGAATGGAGGGAAATTTATTGTTTCTGATTGGGTTATTATCATGTATAACCAAGTTTATTTTGTATCTTAATAGGTGATGAGGTGTCAATAGGTGAATGGAAGGCAAAAAACCCCTTGTTTCTGCCTTGACCGGACAACAGCTGCACTCAAAGAATATATAGTGAATGTTGCATACCAGCCTGGCATTCGATTCAGATTTTTCAAGCAGGAAGAGGAGTTAGCCATGGACATGAATAATGAGAATCATTTATTTCAAAATTTTAAGTCTATAAAAATTAGTTAATTAAAGTGTGTGTTTGAGATTGCAATTTTGCAGTTCAAATGTGCAATTTTAAATTAAAATCACAAAAAATAGTGTTTATAAATCGTAGACTGTAAATAGACTCTTAGTTAATACTTTAATGATTATCTTCACCCGTGAGTCCAACATGTAAAAAGATTTAATTGAAATGAGAAGTTAACATTTTGAACCTAAAAGTAGATGTGTACATGTGGGCGGATATTAACCGTTTGCATGGCTGCATCTACTATTTGTAATTATTTGTTATCTATATATGCAAATGCGATTAGCAAAAGTCATTATTTGTATATGTGGATGCGAATTACAGTTTTAGGGTATGCGGATATTAACAGCATCCAAATACCTTTTATTTAAAATATATTTTATAGATAAACATATTTTAAAAACATTAGGGCTTTAAAAAAAAAAAGTCCAAACACTATAAATCAACCTAAATTATTTTTAAAATCATTTAAAATAGGACGTAATAGAGACCTAAAAAATGCCCATTACTTAAAATGGGGATAGTGAATAATCATCGCATTCAATAACGTGCGGATCGATGTGAATAGTAAAAAAAGTGATATTCTCATTTTGCGGATGCTGCTGAAAATAATCGCATCCGCATGAACACTCCTACCTAAACGAATGATCATTTCGTGTACCGAATGTGCCCTAAATTGTGGGCTCTACGTTATGGAACTCGAGTGTGCAAGGGTATAACACTTTGTAGGCAAATTGGGTAAGCAATATCATTTTGGGACAACTTTTGCCGAGGCAAATAATTTCAAGCAATATGGCCCAAAATGGCAATGGCCATGAAACCAACAACCTCGGCCTGTCATATAACTTTCTTCGGCTTAAAATTTTGGGCCCGACTGGTTTGGTCTGTGAAATAGACAACATCGATGCAGACGAAATTCTGACACACCCCCCAAAAAAAAAACACAAACGAACATGAAAAGCTAGAAAATAGCAGTACTATTTATATCACTGAATACTATAGCAATCAAGAAGATCTTAAATAATGAAATTTATTTATAAGGACACATTTAGATTCAGAAATACAGTGTAATATTTATTATCATATTATAGTTTATATGAATATCTTAGTTGACAAATTCTTAAAATGGTTAGGCATATATTAAGGCGTAGGTTCGAATCTCCATAATGAGAATCTTCATATATGCTTTATTAGTATTAATCAACTTGGTTCTCATTGATGTCTCGGTGGGATTGGGTTAAGCTATGACTTAGTCAAACTTGAAGGAGTGCTTAGTTCCCACTGTTGAGTCCTCTTGTGCGACTTCTAGCGAGTAGATATTACTATGATCACGTCTAAGTAGGATAATCACAATTGGTCTCCCCAATCTACTCTTTTAATTAGAAAAATAATAATAATAACTTAATTGGCCATTCTGGTTGGTCCATTTGTGATGTATACAATCACCAATTGTTCTTGGCATTGATTAATTAGCTGGCCGGTTGGGAAAACTTAATTAATAAAGTTATGACCAAAAAACATTGACCGTGTTTAGCATCGAGGTTTGATATTGAAGAGATACATATTATTTGTTTTCTTCATTCCTTGAATAAACCGTACCTGTCATGGTTTTCAAATTGAGCTTTAGCTTGAGGTCGATCAAATCCCATTTGGCATACGTTTCCGAAATGTTTTAATATTCAAAATTATTGTTTTATAGGGTGGAGATAAAGCTTAAAGAAATTTTCGATTAGCATGCATCACTGATGACTTAACAAGAATGATGAACTTGTATAAATTATGCTCATACCATGATCTCACATGCTGCGCATGCATGAGGTTAGGCTTTAACTATATTTAATATATATATTTTTCGATTAATTTACTTAACCCATTATTGTTTTATTATGTTTCTGACTCATAGTTCGCTGTCCTTAATATTTCAATTAAAAAAAAAATGATAGGGACAATAATTGGTAAAAAGAGATCATTAGATAAATAGAAAAATATAGAAAGTTACCTTTGAGGAATTTCAAGTGATACGATTCTTTTTGGTGTTCTTCTCATCCTACATGGATATTGTTTATATCCTCATAGGATAAGAAGAATACCACGAAAAACCATAGCACTGCCCAATTTATACAATGACCAAGTTAAGAGTACCAAATAATATAAATTCAAAGTTGTGGATGTAAATTTGGAATACTATATCTATATGATATGATAGAGTGGATCATATATTGTAATACCCCAAAAATAAATTAGAGTTAGGTACACTCTAATTATAATGTTAGGGTTGATTCTCATTTGGTAAGGTAAAGTGTAAGACCTTGAACTTTTTAAATTTTTTTTGTTACACCAAAAGTTTAACAAAGGTACCAAATGTTTAATGTCTGCAATACTGAAGAATCAGTGTATACATAGTAATCAAATGGAATAATTATGATTAATGAGTATGTGATCAATTACAATATGAAGGTTAAGGAATAATTCCTAAAAGAAGAAAAAGCATTGGAAATAGTACTGTGTTTTAAAAATGAAAATCTTAGATTTTCAAATTCCAAGAAGATACTCAAAAATATTGGAATGGAAGCCATGATATTCGTCTCGGAGAGAGCTTTCCGAAATGGGATCGCATGCACAATTCCAAGACTCGTAGCAAAAACTTTGCATGTTAATTATCAATTAACTAATTTACGGGGCATTACATATATAGTGGTAACAGTTGTAATGCATTTTTTTTTCGCATTGTTTGGTTGGTGCCAACTTTCGTCTATAATTTTGTCCTTATGTACTGTTTGCCTATAAAGTCAAAGAAAAGTATAAAGTATCCATATCCCATCACCTTATGTTTTTTATTATTAAAGCAGTAGGTCACATGCATGGTTCCATGATGAAACATTATTTTAGGACCAAAGTTTAATAATAATAAAAATCTAGTATTAATATTTGTAGGGTTTTTTTTTCTCTAATCAAATACGGGGAACAGGTTACAAGTTGCCACTCTTAATCTGAATGAAAGAGAGAATGAGAGATCTTTTAGAAATGTTTCCAAACACAAAGTTAGAAACAACTCACTTAATAAATCAATGTGTCCTAAAATTAGTATAACGAGAAAGTTTAACTAGCATTTCTAGTCAAACAAAGTAAAAAGTGAAGCAACTTTAGGTAGATGCAAAATCATTGGAATAAGTACTCAATGTGATCCTTATCCCTTCCATCAACAAAAGTGTTGTTGCTTATATTGGATTAAGATCAACACCAATTTATCGTTCAAATTGCTAACAACCTGCCTAGCGTATTATGAGTGAGTTCACATAGAATCCACTTATATCAATAAATTTTAAGATGTTGAATCACCTACTCATAAACGTGAATTATGTGAATTGTCAATAAATTAGTGTTGACTTTAGAAATCAGTTTTGGCCCACTTTAAGCCAACTAGTTCAGTACTACCATATATGGCATCCCAAAGTAGAAAATGTACTTGCCCCACCAAATTAATTTGTGAGTTTTTTTTTTTGGTAACTTCACTTAGTTCACATGAAATATTGTGCATTTTGTAAACACATTTTTAATATTTAAAGTGTCTCATTTTGGTATATTAAACTTTCATTTCGTTTCAATTATTTTCTATCCGTTAGATATCGAAGTTAAATAAGACCCTAAAAGATAATAAAAAAAACCTTTATACCCCTAAAATTTCACTCATATATTAAGATTTAACATAAAATCTTAACAGAAGTGATAACCGAAATAAAATAAAAATTCAATACACTTAAGTGAAAGGCTTTAAATATTAAAGATGTGTTTGCGAAAGATGTAACATTGATAAGTAAAAAAAAAATCTTTTGAGCAATTAATTTGTGAGTTGTACGTTGTAACTGATGCCAAGTTGCATTCCTAGACGATAATTCCTGGCACTCCGGATTATGCTTAAAATTGAAGCATATATTATGATATTACCACATCAGCTAACTTGGATCTGCACTAAAAATAATGTCCCCATACTTCACGTATATGCTAAATAATTGTTACTTTTATATATATATATATATATATATATCGCACTTCTATCTTACAAAGCAATCCACCTGGCCCAGAGTAGGGGCCGGATGGAAATCAAGATTTTTTTTTTCATTAGTGTAAATTTATGCAATGGCGGAGCCACGTTAATGGTCCCAAAAACATGGCACCTCAAATTCTTTTCTTTTTTCTTACTCCGTGGCCCCCCAATCTATTAAAAAAAAATTGTTTTTTATTCTCCCCTTTCTAACGTTTCTTATGAGTTATTTCCCTTTCTCTTCTCTCTCCCTCAATCCCTCTCAAACTCTCTCTCTTTGATGCTCAAAGGTTAATTTTATGCATTTAACCTTAACTTTTGTGTAAATTATCAAATTTTTAGGGTAGAAACAAATTTTAGGACGTTAAAAAAAAATTTTGATGACACCCCCAATATATATAATCCGGCTCCGCCACTGAATTTATGTAAATACATAAACACAAATAGAAATAAAGTTGAGAGTTAAATCATTTAAGAAATGGCAAAAAAATTATCATTAACAAGGCCATTGATCTAGAAAACAATATTTTTATAAAGTTTTAAAAATAACTGGAATTGCCAAAGCTAGACCCCAAACTTAGAGGTAAGGCCGCCCTTGATTACGAGAGTCGGTGAAGGTTATAAGCCTAGATGGCCAACTTGTTTGGTTAAATGCCACGAGATTAACTGCTCGAGTTTTCACTTAATCCATACACAGGATACTTTCCGGCCATGGCCCTATAGCTAAAATTCTCCAAATTGATATATATATATAGACGTGCATACAAACTAGAATATAATGCTGTGGGAATATATATATATAAATATAAATATAATTGCTTGGAAATATATTATTATACATGTTCATTTCACTTTCTTACAGATTCATTCAAATGATTTAAATAAAGGGAGAAACAAAAAAGAAAAAACAAGCAAGGTGGTAGAGGTGTAGAGCAAGAAAAGGATGCAGATGAAAGCTTACGAAGAAAAGGAAGACAAGGACTTCTACGTGATGATGAGGGTTCATCGAGGGCGGGCTGACCGGAAACAGACGGGTAGTTATTGAAAGAAACGCCCAAGACCGGAACGGCTAGAGAGGCCTCCATCAGAACCCTTTGGTGGAAAGTCTCCAGCGTTGCGCCGGCGTCCACCATATCTTTAACCAAATTCCGATAATACTCCCTCAGCTTCTTCAGCATGCACGTGTACTGCGACTTAAGCCATCTTAGCCTTATCCTCCTAAAAACTCTCGCTAGCGTAAAGCCTCTCCGGGGCTTCTTCCCTCCGAGCCTGACTGTCGGCAGTTTGCGCCGGCGAAGGGGGATCTGGAGGCGTGTTGTTGGGCCGCGGACGGCCGGGATGATGGGGGTTTTCGTCGGATTTGGGTGGTGGGGTTGTTGATCCGGAGCCATGTGATGTGAGAGTATGTGGGTGCGTATGATATTGAGGGAGAGATTAAAGTAGAGGAAGTTACAACTTCCGAGAGAGAGAGAGAGAGTTACGTTGACTAAATAAAAGGAAAGCATCTTTGGGTAGGTGGGCCCAAGATGGGATCGAGATACGTAGTTGGTCCACGTGAATGTGGTGTTCTTTTGTGCGAAAAACTTTACAAGCACGTAGACCCGTGACCGGCATATATGGAAAATGACTCTCTCCTGTTCAAATTCTATTTCTTTTTTTTTGGTTAATACATTTAAGGATAGTGTTGTCTAAAAAATTTGGACAACACTTCCTTCTAATTGTACTAACTGAGTTTTTAGGATAGTTCAATAGATTATAAATCATACTTTATGAATTAGAGATTATTAGTTTAAATCTTTCATCTTTATTATAGTTAATTGAATATTATTCTGTTTATTTAAATCAAAGAAGATCTTGTTTCTAAAAGGAAAATGTTAGGGATTTTACCATAATATTCTCCTGGGTTCTCCTAGACTTACGTAAAAAATAATTTAAAAATAATAATAAAATTGTAGTGGCCTCTACTACCGATTTTTTTAAGTATTAACATCAAATTTAAGGCATTAGTACTAAATTTAAGATGATCAAATTTATTTTGGGTGATATCATCCCTAAAGAATTAACCTTCCACCATTAAGTTTTAGTTTTGAATCCAAAAACAAGTTTTAAAGCATTATAACATAAATATTAACTCATAAAAATTAATTTGTTAGCAAAAAAAATGATATTACAATTTTATTTTTTTTAAATCATATTTTATATAAGTCTAAGAGAATCCAACAGAATACCATGGGGAGAACCTTTAGTTAACTCCTTTCTAAAACCCTCGGCAAAAAAGAAAATAGCATTTTTTTTTAATAAAAGAATATATATATTTTGCATTTGGTGCATCCCATAAAGCTGATAATCTTGGGCTTGGTGTGGGCTTAGTAACTGAGCCTGATCCTTATTACATCATCTTAAAGCTGTTAGTATTTAATATTGTTATCAAAGTGTAAAGAGAGACATTTTGAATGTTTTCCTTGTTCACACAATCACACCCACTGATCATATAGTGTACGGAATATGTTACTTAAAAAAAAAAAGCTTTTATTTTTATTTTCATTTTATGAACACTTGTAATAAATATATTAATACCTTGAAAGTTGCATTAGACTTGGAGGTGCTCCTAAATTCCTAATTAACCAGCTCACCAGGTTGATATTCATGTGGAACATAATGAAAATTAAGAGAAGCAACTTTTGGTGTATCAAAAACTAAATCCACATAGTCCAACTTGCTCATTTCCTTAAAAAAACGCTCAATTTCTCCAACATCTACGTGAACACCCATTAGCTAAATTAATTGATCCCACTAGGGCGAAAAGAAAATCCCAGAAAATGAACTAAGAAAAAAAAATCGAATTCACTAAGTATTTTCGAAGATTACCTGAGGAGGTAGATATAAGAATGTCTGCATCTCTTTTTTTTCAAAATAAAATAAAATTATAAAGCAAAGAATAACAATCGAAGAGGAAATATAACTTAGTGGAGAGAGTTTGTGAGAGGAGCTGGAATGGTTAATTAAAATAAGGGTTAATTATTTAGTAATTTTTATGGTTTGAATGCAAAATAAATTGACTTTTTAATTTAGAAAAACTCTCACATATGGTACTTGGCTTCATTTAACGGCATGCCACTTCAAGTCACTCACAATGTAACATTTTTAGTGTTTTCTTGAACCACATCAGCCCCACTTCGGTTAAAAAAATTTCCCAATCAATTTACCATTTCTCCCACAAATTTGTCAAATGCACGAATTATCTTGGGATGAGTTTTTTAAAATTTTTATTTAAAAAAAAAAAAAGAAAAATATAAAATAACCCTCCAAACTATCAGCTATTTATAATTTAGCTCATTAAAGTTTCAATTGGTATAAAATAGCTTCCGAAATTATCAACCCCGTATAAAATGGCCCCTTCTGTTAGATTAAATTGTTAAAATGGATGAAAAACCCAAAACGACGCCATTTTGGGATGTAAAGTTACTAAGATACCCTTATTAGAATTAGAAATAAAATTAAAAAACCCCCATAAAACGGTGTCATTTTGGGTTTCCCTAAAAAATACCCTTCTTCCTCATGTTCTTTCCCACTGCGACGGAGATGGGGTAATCAACAAACTGGGAAGCAGAAAGTCACGCTGTTGCACATGGCGGCGAGAGAGGGAAATTTAGAATTGGCTGTGGAGATCTTATCCAATAGTGAGGAGGCAGAGTTGAAGCAATTGTTGTCCAAGCAGAACCACTTAGGTGAAAGTACTTTGTATGTTGCTGCTGAAAGTGGTTTTGTTGATTTGGTGAGGGAGATGCCTACCCAAGGTCGGCAGCGAATTCTGCGACAAAGATGGGGTAAAATCTTGGTTATGGGCAGAAGAAGGGATGCAGTGGGAAAGAACATTGGAGAAGAAGGGTATTTTTTAGGGAAATCCAAAACGACGCCGTTTTATGATTTTTTTTTTTTTAATTTTAACGAGGGTATTTTAGTAACTTTACATCCTAAAACGATACTTTTCATCCATTTTAATAGTTTCATCTAACGAATGGGACTATTTTATAAAGAGTTGATAATTTGAGAGGCTACTTTATACTAATTAAAACTTTAAGAAACTAAATTATAAATAACTGATAATTTAGAAGACTATTTTATATATATATATATATAAAGAGAGCCCCTACCATGCAGTCCATCTGCAATAGAGGTATTTTACAACATCCAACCCTATGATGACACATCACCAAGCTTATTTTGACAAAATAAGCTCAAATGAATAAACCCAAACATATTAACAACCAAGAAACCGAACATATTAACAGAAGAAAGACCAACATTGGAGACCAGCCACAGACCCACGCGACGAGACCCAATACCTTGCCATGGACCCACATGGCACATGACCCACACCAATGGACCCAAGACCCACGGCCACAAACCAAACAAACAACCAAGAAGGACCCATCTTGTGGAGACCCACGGGAGACCCACACAAACCCACGGAGACCCAATACCCATGGCCTGGCGGAGACCCATTCTGAGACCCACATCGGCAAACCCAAGACCCATGCCGTGAGACCCAAGACCCACGGCCATAATCCAAACAAACAACCAGGACCCACTTGGGTGGGTCTAGCAGAACACGTCTAGTGGAAACCACGCCGTATGGGTCGCCCACCATCACGATCAGCCGACACGACTCGACCAAGCCGCGGACCCGTTTAAATCCGTCTCAAAACTAGATTCTAATGCCTAAAATCTTCTGTTCTAATGCCTCAAATCGTTTCTAATGCCTTAAATCTGCTTTCTAATGTTTAAAACTCTTTTTTATTCAAATCTAAAACCTATAAAGGAAAAGTTAACCCTTTAGCACCCTAACGGCGGAAAAATGGGTTCAATATTGCAAAAATCGCACTTGGTGAGAGAGGAAGAAGAAGAAGAGAAAAATCGAAGGAACTACCATCCTGGTGCAGAAGAAGAAAAGAAAAAGAGAAGGAAGAAGAAGAAGTGGTGGCGTGGAGAGAAGGAAGAAAAAGAAAAAGGAAATGAAAGAAGTGATGAATGATGATGGTGTCGGCGGGAAGAGAAAAGAAAGGAAAAAAAAAAAAATTGAAAGAAATCTAGTGCTTTTGGCCTCATATTATTTTGGTGCAATTTTTAAACTTAAATTGAGGTGTCAAATAGAAATTGGGTGCTGTAAAAGTTGAGTTTTGCAGCCCATCCGTATTGAAGTTAAACTCATATATAAAATACTAACTATAATCGTCTTTTCACCCTTAATGATAATGACACCATAATTTCCTTTGGTTTAGTTTCACCTCAAAGTTTGAATGGCTAGCTGTTTCTGATCTCATATAGATGGTTTGCTTGTGCTTGGGATGAGATTTAATGACAACTAACATTATTGAATGCCTCTTTCCAATCTAATCAACTTTCGTAATGTCACATGTGTACGACATTTGTCAAATATTTATCCTGTCGTTTTCGTTTTATGATTACATCCTTGAATGAACCGGTGCACGACGAAGACATACGAACTTGCTCTATACAATGATTTATAGATTGGATGCTGACAATTTGTTTTCTTCTTCCCATATTTTTAAAGGAAAATATAAAAATACCCCCAAAAGAGGGCAATAATAGTTGTGGATTGGGTGACGGGTGGCTGAATCTTAGCCTCATTGATGACGGCAGATCTGATTCAGTCGGTCTAAAACCAACCTCTATCATGACACATGGACGGCCAACATCTTCTTCCATTTCTTGGAAGTGAGGAATCCCAGCAAAATTATAACACGTCGCCTGAGAGATTCGAACTCTCGCGGGGAAACCCCATGTACTTAGCAGGCACACGCCTTAACCACTCGGCCAAAGCGACGCTGTTTAAGAATTCCTGTTATTAACTGCTTTTAATAGTTACATATCTTCAGTTCCAACCTCTGCTCATTCCTTGAGCTCTGCATGCTAGGCTGCTAGCCAAATAGCCATTAATCTATTTTATTTTAATTTGCTTCTTTATAAAGCTACCTCGTTTTATAGCTTTGATCTCCAAATTTTACAAGAGAATTACTGCATCATATTGCCAATATTCATTGCTTTTAATTGAAAGATAGTGTTACAATATAAATGAAACGAAAAATGCTATATAACGTCTGCTATTGTCTTTCTGGGCTGAACTAGCATAATCAACCATTTTCACGGTGCCAACTGAGAACTCGGTAAAATGAAAGGCAAGCCAAGAAATCTTCCATTTTGTTTATGTACATGAGGCTGATAGATTTTACAAATATAATAGAAAACAAAGAGCACGAGCAGGAATTATGCTAAACAAGCGCCCACACACCCAAAACCTCCAATCCATCTCACATGGAAGCTGCGAACCCACTGCTCCACCTCACAGCAATCGGGCTCCTCACAATGTGAGTCCCATCGCTCCACTCAATTGACCCATACGCATCAGCACTGCCGGCGGCGGCGGAAAATTTAATCTCATATGTTTGGGTCTGATTTTCTGCGTCGAACACAAGTTTACTCGGCGAGACACTGATTTCGACACCCGCAGGAGCATTCACTTTCACCTCATAAACCGCATCAACCGAACTTCCAACGTTTGTTACAGCTCTCTTGTATTTTACCAAATTTTGGCCGGGGTTGAAAACCACCGAGAATGATGGGTAATTCAAATCGCCCGGAGTAGCCAATTTTCTTGCGCATATATCCGAACCAATCTTCTCCCCCACGAAAACTGCAATGCGCTTGGAATCATACCCAATGCCACAAAGGAATGCAACATAGTCGTCCACATTCGTGTCGTACACCAACCCAGGATTAAGAGCTCCGTTCGGATCAACATGACCCGCCCCGTGAATGAACGGCGTTGATTCTTTCCCGGTAGCAAGATCTCCGATGTTTTTCCCCGAATTGTCCACGTTATAAGCCGTGGTCATTATCGCCGATTTGATCGCAGCTGTTGACCAGCTCGGAAAAGCCTGACGAAGCAAGGCGGCTATGCCGCTAACATGAGGGCAAGACATGGAAGTACCCGAGATTATATTGAACTCCACGCGCCTGGGATCAATGTCCAAGTCGGTTGGACCAGTGAAGCCAGTCCAGCCAGCCAAAATGTTAACTCCCGGAGCTATAACATCGGGCTTGAGAATCTCCGCTGTCAGATGGTTCGGACCGCGGCTCGAAAAGGCTGCAACTTTCGGAGCTGATGGTGAAGTCCCAACCACCGTTCCGCGGAACACAATCGTGGCAGTTGGGAATTGGCCCGATCTCATGTAATCCTTTATCTGATCACCGGCAATCTGACCCACCATAGTCGCCGGTAGAAGATGCGAATCAGCGATGAGCTCTTCGCCGCTGTCAGCGGTATTAGAGAGAATCATTCCGAGACCACCGGCGAGCTTCACCGCGCTTCCTTTCTCAACCCTTGCGTTTCCTCCGCGATCGCACACTACGATCTTTCCGGTGACTTTAGAAGATTCAAGACTCCCACTATAGCAATACCTACTTCCACAGTCGGCGGCATAGACCAATGGAAGCTTGACATCAGCAAGAGAGTCACCTGAGTACAGCGACACGCCGCCGAAAACCCTGCCATCTCCGAGAACCACATCGGCCGGAAACTCTCGGTCAATGGTAGAAGCACCGACTGTCAGAATCCAAGGAGCAATGTTCACCGCCGTATATGGGCCAGGGCCAGAGTTTCCTGCTGAACACGAAACGAGAACCCCATGCTGGGCTGCACCGAACGACCCGATCGCTATTGAGTCGAGATCGTACGGAGGAGCCCAACCGGTTGCTCCCACAGAAAGAGAGATTACGTGAACCCCATCGGCCATGGCTTGATCCATGGCGGCGAGGATATCGGAATCGTAACAGCCCGACTTCCAGCAGATCTTGTAGGCGGCGATTCGGGCTTTGGTGGCCATGCCCCTGGCTTCACCGTAAGCGTATATTTCATAGAAGCTAGCATTGGAGACCGCCGATCCCGCGGCCGTCGACGCCGTGTGCGTGCCATGGCCTTCGGTGTCTCTCGGAGACTTCGATTCCACCGACTCATCCATGGGTCTCTCCAAGAAAGATTCGTATCCTTTGTGGAAAGCTCTCGCGCCGATGATCTTTCGGTTACAAGCGGAGGCTGGGAAGTCGTGCCCTGTCTCGCAGACGCCTTTCCAGGCGGTCGGCACAGAGGATAGGCCCGCGTCAGAGAAACTCAGGCGTTCCGGCCATATGCCGGTGTCGAGAACTCCGATTATGATGTCCTCTGCATACTCCGAGTTCGGCCAGATACCGGAATTGTCGGCTAGGCCTAGGAATTGAGGCGTGCGAGTCGTGTGGAGCTGACGCGCTTGATCGGGTATGACGGAGAGAACGCCAGGCACGCGGGCGAGCTGGACCGCTTGAGTCGGCGTGAGGCGGACTGAAAAGCCATTGACGGCGCGGTCGTAGGAGTAGAGGATCTTCTTGGTGGTGGTGCCGTGAGGGGAGGGAGGGAGGGATCGGAGGATGGAGGCGTACCAGTGGTGGTGGGAGGTGAAGAGCGAGGACTTCTGTGATTTCGACACGTGGACGATGAAGGTCTCGGGACGCTCCGATGAGATTGTAAGGGGGACGATGACGGTGACTATGAGACACAGGTAGAGCAAGATTGCGGAGGAAAAAGCCATCCGTTCTCTCTCTTCTTCCCAGAGAAAGAAACCAGAGAGGCGGAAGTGTTTGTGAATCCTTTAGATTCTTCTGAGGATAAACGAGGAAGCTGAATGAAGCCTGAGGGGAAGATGGCAGGAGGATCTCCTATCCAATGGGATACTAATAAGGACCTTGTGGGTCCAACGTCGTCAGAAAAATAATATATGTTTTCTTTTCTTGTATGATTTCATTTATGAATAGAATAAGGGGAAATGGGACCTACATCAATCAGCAACCAATGAGTGGGAGACACGTAGAGGTTTAATTGCAGAGAAAAGGTCTTTGGGGGGATCAATTGGTCCATACTCCACTCAACATGATAAGATTGTCTTATGGCCATTTATGATTTATTGACTAAACGACAAGATGCGTTTAATTAGAAAGAAGCTAATATATGTATTTTTGCATATGGGGCCGTGCTTAATTACACCGTGCAGGTGGCTTAATTTGCAAGAGAAATTAGCCAATGAAATCATTTTCTTAAGTTTCAAGATTTCAGTTTTTCTTTAGAACGCATGAATTACGATACTTGAAAAAAGATATTATTCAGCGAAAATATATTATTGTCCTTTCAAAAATTAAAAAAATAAAAGTAAGTTCTAATTATAACTAGTTAAATATTATTATGTTCAAATGAACCGAAGAAAATTATATTCCGTTTCTAAATATGCAACCCTAAAAAGGGTTTTACCACTTCTTTCGTGAAAATCAAATTTTAATTTCACAATTATTTATAAAAGATTGATCTAAAATTTAGTTGTAGCGTGACCCAAAAAGAAAATGAAGCAGAAATAGAAACACACAGCGTGCACCTTTTGTATAACCCTCCACAAGTTGTGTACATGAGCCTGATATGACCCCAAAAGAAAAATCACATGGCGTGCACCTTTTGTATAATACCCCATGCAGCCATACCATACCAACAAAGGCCATAAACTAATAGTGGACCAAAAATTTAGCTTAATTTGTACATTTTGAAACAGCAGCAGCAAGTAGGTCGGCATGAATAATCTAGGAAATTGCAAAACTTTTGATAACTCTTCTTCTTTGAGCGGCTGCAGCGTGGCCATTGGAAGTTGGATGACTTGCAGCTGGTACAGCAGTTTGGCATTTCTAGACGAATTGCACAGCCGCTACAGCAGAAAATCCATGGGAGATTGACACCAAATCTGGACCTGCTCGATCACCAATACTACAAATAAATTACAATATTGTTTGATTTTGTACAAGAATGATTTCTTATCTAATAATAGATTCATGAAGTATAATGAAGAGAAGACCATGGAAATTAAAGGTACCAGGAGCGATGGGACTTGTGCATCTTCTGATTCCTGTTTGAGAGAGAGAGGGATGATGCAAATTTAGAAATGTCATATAATTATATTAAGGTAAAGAAAGGTTAATGATCAAGACTCATACGTTGTTATAAAAGGATCTGGTTTGGTCACTACAAAGGTTTCAAGCCTGTCAATATATATATATAGAGAGAGAAAGTTAAAAGGAGGCCAAACAGGATGATAGTGCAACAATGAATGCATGAATAATGATTAGTGCAACACTAGGGCTCTGTTTGGATTGTACGAAAAATTGTTGACGACTTTTGACAAGCTCAAGCAATGGTCCAGCGAGTTAAGAAGAAGAAGAAACTCATATTTAGAAAAGGTTTAAGAAATTCAAAATTAAAGGAACTTTTTTGGTCAAACCCAAAATATTTTTTGTTTAACTATTATTTTGGGTCGCATCAAATAATAGAAAATAGAGAAAAATATTTTTCAACAAATATTTTATCCCAAAGGATCGGAGCCTAAATGCATAGATAATAAGCATCAAGTCAATAAAGAATCCAGAGACATACTCTTTGCAGCTCCTGGAAGAAGGTTGAAGGCCTTCGAGTGATTTTAACTCCTCCTGCTTGCCAATGAAATCTATGGTTAGTATAATGACAGCTCTATTAATAATATATGTAGATTAAAAAAGAAATAGGCTAATTACTGTTGAGAGACTGTAGACAAACTCACGTTAGGTTTGTGAATTTATGTGCACCCCATAAATCTAATGGTTGGTTTATTGAATTTGTAAAAGAAAATGAAAAAATATTGATAACAATTATATCTCGTATAGTATTTAACATTTCTCATTGGAATATACACGTGCCCGGAGGGAGAAGGATCCTCTCCATTTCATCTATTTAGTTACTTTTAGATGGTATTTTTGTCCAAATGAAAAACAGGGAGCTTAGAAATGACAAAATTGCCCTTAAAAGCAATTAAATGGATGGAGGATCCAAGTCTTGCCCTGAAGAGAGTCATACCTCGAAACAAAATCTTTTTATTCATCAAATTATAATATATTTTTTTCCTTGGAGTACAAAAATACACTTAAACACTAACAAAAACCCAAAACCTAATTTTACTAACTTTGGTGGCCAAGCCCATTTATTAAATTACAAAATCAACAAATCTTAAAATTAAAATTAAAATAAAATATAAAATTAGATACCAATAACCCAATTAATTAATAAAAAAACTTGAATAAAACTAAAAGACCCCATTATTATTAGGAAAATGTTAAAGGCCCAATTTTTGCCTTTTTTTTAAAAAAAAGTAAAAAATGAAAAAAGTGTCTAAAGTAATAATATATATTTTTTGTCATTCTTTTTATTGGTATTTTTTTAAAAATGAAAATCGCATATTTCTTCATAAAAATGGTCAATTTTTTTTTATGAAAAATGACCAAGAATTTTCATTTTTTTTTAAATTACCAATAAAAAGAAGGGCAAAAAATATATATTATTGTTTTAGACACTTTTTTTATTTTTAACTTTGTTTTTAAAAATAAAATAAAAAAAGTAAAAATTTGGTAAAAAAGTTAGGTATTTATCATCCCTCTTATTATTATTATTAATTTGGTAGGTAATATTCTGGTAGATCGACTTGGTTAGTATATGAAGTGGATATTAGTTTCCATATATATATATATATATAACAGATAAAATCAAGTAGTTTATTCGGATACCTCTCATTTTGCATCAGAAAAAAGATAAAGAAAAAGGCAGCATTTATTCAATTTGTTGAATGAAGAATGAAGATATATACATAGATGGTAATGACAGAAATCTATTTTTCTATGATAAATGCATTAAGAATGAAATCACAAAGCCTGAAAGGAAATTAAAACCCACCATTAGCATTATAAATCTATAATGCTGATAAATAAAGCCTGAAAGAAAATTTAAAAATAAATAAATAAAAAGCTGATCACCTGACGCAAACCAATCTCTCTTTCCAAGACCTGAACCTTGAGCATCTGCCTTCGCTTCCCAAACGAATCTAAACGCCCAGGCGGCGGCGGCGGCGACTTTGGATTCATAGTCTCCACCGCTGAAGAACCAAATTAATTACGACGACGAAGAATGGCACCACCCCGCACAGCGCTCCTTCTATAATGGACCGGTGATGCTAACGATCGACGTGGTTAGTTCAATAGAGTGAGAGACGCCGAAGCCGAACCTTTTTGTTTTTATTTGATTCTGTTTGCACAGAAAGGGCAAAGATAAAAAGGATGAGTTTCCTCGAGATTGCCAAACGACAAGACCTTACAAGCGATGAATCCGCTCCTACGCACGTCTTTGCTGACGTTTGAACTGTCGGAGTAGCATGTTCGAAGTTGTACGACGACTCCCAAACCATGAAGAGAAAGACAATCCAATCCATCAACATCTCTCATCACAGTTGACTCCATCGTGCATCGTCAGGACAATTCCACGTGTTTTTCTGCGAATACAACGCTGGCTCCCGACCGATCAGATTATCTTTTTCTTTCTTTAGAAAAAGAAAAGAGCTGGGTCTTCATGATCGAAGCCGTTGCCTGCAGAGCAGAGAAGACCACTTCGTTGAACATGTATATATAAATAGCCGTAGGTATTCAAAAGCTGAAGAGATAAATGGTATCAAACAAAAGAAGCCAGAACCAGAAGGGGTTGTTATACTTACATATTTCAAGTTTTGGATATGAACAGTTAAAGAATTTACAGAACAATGAAGCCCAACAGATGGAGACACAAATATAAAGAGCAAGCAAATTGCAATATTGATACAACAAGGTAACATGTTCTCTTCTCTGTTCTGAAGAAAGAAATGTCAAATATAGGTTAATTTTTTTTTTTTTTTGAAATGGTCAAATATAGGTTAATTAATAAAGCCACGCCAACCCACTTTTTTTTTATTGAATGAGTTACTTTTGGAGATACAAAGCCCATCGAGGCTTGTCAAATCACAGGCCCATAAAATAGTACCGGAGTCAAGAATTGATTTTAGTAAACGCAACGTTAAAATAATAAAATAATATTTTTATTTTCTTATATATTGATAAATACAAATTAAAATAAAAATAAAATAAAAGTAACTCACAAGACGCAATGAAGCCCAATGTTATTCAAGAAAACAGTTTCTAGAGTAACAAGAAAAACCTTAGAATAGTTGTGCTTTCCTTTGATTTATTTTTCTTAGTTTAAAGAATAAAGTTATTTTTTTGATTTTATATGCAAATATATTTATAATAGCTTTATTTACATTTTCATATACCATTAAAATCTAATTTCTTTACAAAATATAAGTTCTCTATCTATTTTCACAAAATTTTAACACAATTCTCAATTAAAAACAGAAAGATAAAAGAGGAAAGTAAAAATATATATATTATATTAAAATAATACAGGAGAAAAGAAGTATGTGAGATTGTGTCTTTTGTATGATTGATATTTTGGACACATTTAATGGTTAAAAGATCATTTGGATGTTCAGATTTTTCAATGAATTTCAAGAATCTCCTAAACCTTCTATTGAAGCTCTTGGGTTTTTGTATGGGGCGTGATAAGTAATATTACAAGTTTTTTTTGTGTCACTAGCTCTTAAAATTATTATCGAGTTTGTGATTAATCATTATTGGATTTTAATTAAATGATTATTTTAAAAGTCATCTCATTTTTTAGAGACATAATAGTAATACAATGGGGATTTCTAGAATTACTCAGTCCTGATGCACCGTCTCAATTTGTCGAGCCTCATGTAGTCGGCCATTTTTTTTTTTCAAAATAAACGAAAGGCTCCTCAATTGCTCTGATGTGAAGTGCAAAGTGCACCCATTGCCCTTGCATGGGTCGCATGACACAAGCGGCTTTGCCACCGCTAGGTGGCTAGCTCTCTTCTCCATCACTTCATTTTATTGTTAAATGAGTATAATTATTTATAAACTTTTTGATATCTTTGCATCTAGCCAATATGAGACAAATTTTTCTTCATAGACTTCAAAATTTTAGTTTTTCCTCTAAAACTTTGGGTCGTCATCTTTCAAATTAAATACACCTATACACATAAAACTTTTAGATACGAATAGATTTCATAAGTTTTGAAATACTCAAAAAGAGATAATTTATTTATTTATATTAATTAAATCTATATATCAACAGCATCTGTCAAAAAATAATTTGTCCATTCTATAATTTTTTTTTCCTTTCTCATTTAAAATTGACAATTTTTGTTTTCTAAGCCAAAAAAATAAAATAAAAAATAGTTTGACAATCTCGAGTCATTTTCAGCCACATACACAAACCACGTGATCGAAGGCAGTATTTTTTTTTTCCAAATGTGTACATTAGGCATTGAAAAATTGCATCAAAAGGGGTTCCTTAGCACCTTGAAACTTTATTTATTTATTTATTTATTATTTTTTAAGATTTGTTTTAGATGAGTGGTCTGCATGTCTATATATAATAATATATGGCATATGGCATACGGCTACAACCTACAAAAAAATATCATATTAATTAATTACAACTTATAGAAGTCACATCCAATTATTGGTTATCCCACTTGGCTTTAAGCATTTAAAATAATGTGATGATGCTTAATTAGAACTTACAAGAAGATTAAAAATAATGAATCATGTGGTCAGCTTTTGTGTATATATCTATTAATTGATGAAGCGCTTGATTAACAATAATTAATGAGAAATGTTAAGCATGCTTGTCTTATATGGGGATTAGGTAAACTCCCACTCACGGAAGGCAGGAAAAAAGATGCCTTATGATAAAGAAGAGTGTGGATGCTTGTAGGCGTAGGGATGGTTTGAATTTAGTTTTTACAGGAAACTAATCACCCTACCCTTTTCGAAGGCCATGACAAATTACTGTTCCAGGGGATTGCTTCACTTAGAGAACAAGCGATCAGATTTTGACAAGCTGCACTCCCACGTATAATAAACCCCAAAATAAATAAGCTAAATTGACAATTATCATTCATATTTACTTTCAAAGAATTTGTTACTATCAGACCCGGTATAAATCAATCATTTTATAGCATCTAATCACTATGTAACATATCATTAATTTAAGAAAAATGCAAAAAATAAAAATGAGAACAACCACCCAAATTAGAGAAGAAGAAAAAAAATTCGTAGCCGGCGTGGGTTTGGCTGGCGTAACCACCTCAAAACCGCTTATAATATCTCAAAACCTGTTTTTGGATTCAAAACTAAAATATAAATGTGAAAGGTTAACCCTTTAAGGATTTTATTACCTTAAAATTTAATGTATTTTGGTCCAATTTATTTTTGTGTATTTTTTATGTTTTTCTTATGTGTATCTTATTGATTGGAAGCCATGAGATTTTGAGATTTTAAGATTCACCCTGATATAAGTTAAACTCTATTTTTAATATCATCTAATTAGTACCATTAAATCATTGCTTATTCCAAAAAAAATTGATAAAAAAGGTTGCCCACTGGTGCAAAATTTATACAAAATCTCTGCCAGTGCACTATAGAATATTGGGCAGCTCAACCAATTTGTCTCATCTTTGGCAAAGGATTAATTTATGCAAATCCAGAAAAGAGGACCAAAATTAAGTGAACAGAACAGGACACGCAAATTCTCTACAATTTTTCTTTAATTTGATGAGAATTTTCACCAAAGCTCAAGCAAAAAATATGAAGTATATTAATTAATCCACTATTTGATGAGAATTCCATACTTCGTGGCTTGCTAATTACTATCTGCAAAATTCCACACTCTGGAAATTGGAATAGAGTCAGCACCAGTCAGTTAGCTTAGCAATCTGTTCCATCGCCTTAACAGTGAGTATATTCAGAGAAGACAGAGCAACATACGTACTTTTTTGGATGAAAAGTTTGAGAAAGAAAGTTATATATTTGATAACTACAACAATTATTTTTCCTCTTTTTTTTTTTTATTTATTTTGCAGCAAATTAAATGTATATTCCCCATGTTCATCTCTATTTTTAATCTTCAGGGACCAGACAGACTGGGAATACAACTGCCGGACCTGGTAAGACCCGGGCCGTGAATTTCCTGGTCGCTTTTCACCGGACTGGTCGGCGAAGACCTTAGTCCCCTCGGAGAATCTAAGCTGCGTCTAAGAATCTGTCTCATGGCCGCAATCAAATGCACTGTGGGGTCGGGAGGCGGCTCTGAGGACTTGAATTTTTTAAAGAAGTTCATGTGCTTGGCCATTGCTTCTTCGG
This sequence comes from Carpinus viminea, assembly GCA_013348765.1. Taxonomy (NCBI): domain Eukaryota; kingdom Viridiplantae; phylum Streptophyta; class Magnoliopsida; order Fagales; family Betulaceae; genus Carpinus; species Carpinus viminea. Next base: position 9,607,846 of record CP054667.1, read on the forward strand.
TGCTAATTAGCCTTTCGGACCTTATAATCTCGTCCTTTATGGCCTCAGAGCATAGCCCGCATATCCATTTGCCGTGGTAGCGCTCCCGGATGCGCGCTATGTAGGCTGGCGTGCACTCCTCTGTTAGCCCGCAGCAGTCGCATGTGGCGGATTCGACTTCGCTTTGGTTGACGAGTTTGGTAGCTGCTGCTGATTGTGTTTCCGGGGCTGATATTAGCATTGGGTCGCTCAGTATTGTTGCAGACATCGTCTATAGCCTCTGTAAACAATACTAAACCATAAGTATGTGCACAAACATCTTCCTTTTTCCTTTTTTGTTCTGCTAAATGTTTGGCTGATGAGAAAACAGAGTAACAGAAAGAAAGATAATTTTTTTTTTGCGTGGTTTTCAAAAAACCAATAACAGAAAGATTTTTTTTTTTTTCACAAAATAGCCTGGTTTCTATAAGAAGTTTTTCCAAATTTCTCTGTTAATGTAACATAAAAGAAAAGACGAATACTCTTGACAAAATTTTTCTGAAATTTTGAAAACCTGCAATTGGGAATGAAATCAAACATACCCAAAAATAAACAATCAAAATCTACAAGAAAACATCATAGAACAATGAACAAGTTTTTATTCATCAAATTCATTAAAAAAAAAACAAGTATTCAACGATATATATATAGAGAAAAGAGTACGAGAAAATTACCAGCAGACCAAAAAAGCCGAATCCTTTTTTTCTTTTTCTCTCTACTTGTGCCACTCTGGCCTTGTAGGTGTTATCTCTCTTTCTCCCACTTTCCTTCAACCTTCTCTTCTTCTGCCAAGAAAATCTCAGACATCAAAACCATTTCAAGAGAAACCTTCGCAACCCAAACAAGAACTTTCTCTTCAATGATCTCCCTGAGAACTCAAGATCACAATTTTCTCTCTTTCTTTTTTTGTTTTTCGATAACTTTCAAAGAAACCCAAATCGTATATGAGCAAAACAAGGAGATTGCTTTTAGTTTCTCCTCCACAAAATCCTCCCACTCAACTATATGTGAATCAAAGAAGCAAAAGTACAGAGCTTTTAAGGGAGAGAGAATCGCCTTCTTCTTCGTGAGAGAGAGAACTTTTGGAGAGAGAAGAACCCAATGATTGAGGTTTTAAGGGGTGGACTGGCGGTATCATCCACGTCAGCAACATTTGCTGTCGATGAATTCTGGCCGTTGATCGTTGGATTGCCAGCTAAGCATTGTCGTGTTTTGACACTAATCTTAGCCAATATGTGCTGTTTGAAGGATTTCTTCCTCTTTTTATTATTATTTTTTTGGCTTATGAGCAATCTGTGGTTGCCACGTGTAGCACACTAAACGTACAAGCTACACCTTAGAAGGTCTCCATAAATCAGGATTTATTAATTTGAATTAATTTTTTACCTTAAAAATTTAATCACCACTAATTATGGCTTCAATGGCCAAATTATAATTAACCATGGTAACATTTTTTTTATTAAAAAAAAAAAAACCATGGTAACAGTTTGCTTCTTCTTTTTGGGCCATTCAACTTCTTAAACAAATGTTCAAAAAATGACAGTAAGTAACATTTTACTTTCAAAAATAATATTATATACCATACTACTATTTTAATATGTTAATGTGACAATGTCAATCCACTGTTTGATTAGTCATTCTTAATTCAAACAATCAATATTTTTTTGCCGATCACTACCAAAAAAAAATCATGTTTTATGTATACTTAAAAAAAAAAAATCATGTTTTATGAATGTTTTTTAATGGGATCCTTTTAATAAAATTACCCCCACCATGAGTCATTTTAATAGTAAAATGACCCCTTTAAGAAAGAGAGGTCGGTTTACTGTAGCAACATCTCCAATTAAATTTCCTCGTAGAGTAGTGTTATATACTAGATCCTCGTCTCACCCTTATAACATTGGCCTTAAAATGTCACATTAAAAAAAAAAAAAAGTTTTCTAAAATAGTGATTTTCTTCCTTTATGAAATCTCAAAAAAAAAAAAATCAATAGAATAACAATTAATACTCATCTTATAAATACAAAACATTACTTAATTATTAATTAAGTTGTTTTCATAATAGGGCCATGTATAATGTTACCTTTGTGCCCATTTGGTTCTCGGAATACATCTCTGGAATGAAATGATTATTCCTATGGAATTATTATTCTTTTGTTTGGTAAGGGTCTAATCCTAATAATAGTGATTTCCACGGGAATCACTAATCCCTTACACATAGGAATAGTCATTCCATTTCTTCAAAAAAGAATAGTCATTCCTCTAAAAAAATGAGAGGAATAGCTATTCGTAAGGGTAATGACAAGATTTTTTTAAAAAACCATTTTTTAATTTTTTTTTTCTCTCAAACTTTTTTTTTTTTAAAAAAAGGTTAAAAGAAAAAAACAGATGGGCCCTTTGGGTGTGGCGCGGCCACCCAGGCCACCCCAATGGGTGTCCGTGCCACACCCAGAGGGCCCTGCCGGCCACCCATAAAAGGCCCTGGGGTGGCTGCGCCACCTCCAAAGGGCCCCACCAATCCACCCTCTGTTCTTTGGGGGTGGCTAGTGCATGCAATGGGTGCCCGGCCACCGATTCGATTTTTTTTTTTACCCACCCGATTCTCACCAGGGGTGGCTAGGGCCTTTTGTGGGTGGCTAGCCACCCATCTGTTTTTTTTTTTTCTTCTTCTTTTTTATCTTTTTTTTTTTTTTTTTTGAAAAATTAAGTTCTAGAAAAATTAGAAATTAAATGGGCTTTTTAGTCATTTTAGTTCAATTCCAATTATCAAATATGTGTTGCTACCAAACTAAAAAATTGGAATACTTATTTCACTCCAACCTATTTTATTCATAGTAATACCTATTTATTTTCCAATGGAATACCTATTCCGCAAACCAAACAGGGGTTACACGGTCTTTATGACCATGACAGCGCCTATGGCTACAAACATGCCTTCTGGGCCAGCCAATTAACTAAGCTGCACTCAGCTTGGCAAAACTGATGGATTTCACATTCTCAACATCCTTCAGTGGGTCACCCTTTCATTTTTAATGTTCATTGCGCTGCATTTCTTTGAATTCTTGGGCCAAAATTAACGGCACCTGGTACACACATTCATCGAAAAACGTTTATAATATTTTAGCATTAAAATGTTGTTGGGAACGTGACATTTTAAGAGGAAAAGGGTGTCCAAAGTGAGGACCAGGCATCCATTATTGAGGCTTGATGTTGCAAAGCAGTGCATCCTACGCAACTGCACTCTCCCCACCACCACCACCGGTCCACCACCCCCACCCCACCTTAGGCCAACCTCCATTATTTCTTCAAGCACGACTCGTTGCCTGAGTCATCAATCGTGATAGATCAGATTTGGAGATCAAAGATCGACCAGTCACTGTCAAATAAATGTATAACAATAATAACAAATTTGGTAAATAAATAAATAAGAAAAAAGAAAAAAAAAAAGAAAAGAAAAGGAATGGAGCAAGAGGTGGGCAAGGGAAAACGAAGAGGGGCCGGGCGAAATTATTGCATATATCGATTATGAAAGGAACGTGCACTAAATAAACCAGAGGTTGCCAGAATACAGAAAGAGGAAGTCAGGAAGAGGACAACACACCCATAAATTCCTTGGCCTATGTATTTTCCTTGAGAGCCCCTATGGTCTGATACTTCTGCAAACCCTCCATTTTACAGCACCCAATACTTGTTTGACACCTCATCAATTGCAAAGAACCAAAGTAAGAACAAATACAGCAAAACAAAGTCCCTAAAAATACCAAAAATATCCCTGACCACCAGACCCACGGCGTGATCCGACGAGACCCAGGCCGTGGGTCTTGCCTCACGCACCCCCTTTCCCATACAAATCATTTCATTGATTCAACTCACCCATTATAGATCCTTCAGAAGCAAAGCTTACCAATCTGTGAATCTTCCAAAGGGATCTCCAAGAGCTCATTGCCCTAGAGATCTCCAAAGAAAACCCCAAAGATGAAAACGTACCTCACATTTTTGACCAATCCAGTTCCAGCTTGAATCCCCAAGAGGTCATTGCCCCAGAGATCTCCAAAGAAAACCCCAAAGATGAAAACTTACTTGCCATTAATCCCACCGAGAAAGAATCCATCGTGATTCGTGAGCTGTGGAATTAATCACAAAGCTTATGAGGTCAAATATGATGTGGTGGAGTGTATTTTATTTTTGTGGGTTTATTGAGTTTTTGCTGATGTGTCGTTTAAGGATTGAAAGCTGTAAAACAAGGGGTTTAAGAAGGTCCGGACCAAAGTTTAATTCATTTTCCTTTCCCCACCTCCATTTCATTTAAATGATACCAATTAATTAATTAATTTCGACATCACAAAAACATGTCTGCCTGCATAACACATTCAAATGTATGTTGCTCTCATCACTTGGAAACCTGCGCAACCATTTCACATGCCAATCATATCCCAAAATTCACACTCATCAATCATCAATTCATGCATGTGCCTATGTGCCAAGTGGGGACATATATACATACATGTATCTTGTATGTATGTGTGTTTAATTAATTCTATCTAGCTATGAATTGCGAGCACGCAGCAAATATGTTGTTTTCTACTAGATACTCTCTGAACATCATGGGATGTCAATCTTCTTATATATACCTAACATGCTATAAGGACACACCAATCCCCACTTTTAAAATTATTATTAGATTTTGAACTAATATCGATAATTTTAAAAATTATATTAATTTTGGAAGGACGTGAATAAGATCTTGTAATGTCTTTCCTTTTAGCACTCCTACTCATATATTAGTCCCCAAAATATTAAATTTTGCCTTTTTTTTTTTTTCCTGTGAAAAATACTTATGCATTCTAAAACCGATTTGAGATTCCCTAAAATATTTTTAAAATTTAAAATTTTTAAATTTTTAAATCTTATCTAAACATTTAAAATAAGTCATGTTTCAACATTTAGTAAGAAAATTGAATGAGGAAACTACTCTCGAATTTAATAAGTCATGTTTCCTTATTAAATATTGATATACAAATTTATTTTAGATGCTTAGGTGAGATGAACGGCTGATATTTATTAATTTAAAAATCTCAAATTTAAAAAGAATTTTAGGAGATCTCAATCATTCTCAAACTAACACTTCAATGAAAGATTGCATCAATGTCTCCTCCTCCAAAATTACAAACAAAAAATTGCAATGTATCCTGCACTATCTCATTTCCTTTGTACCAAAAACGTTATAAAAAAAAGGTGACCCATGTAGCGTTTTTAGCAAACCCACGGTCACATGTTTTTTTTTAAAGGGTATTTGTCTTTTTAAAAATTTTGAGGGACATTTTTGTCATTTTTCCAAACATTGCAAATTTGTAGTACTTTGAACTAGAAATTGATGCAATTCACAATTCAAGGAAGACATTGCAATGAATTATATATTAGTTGTATACTTTTTGTGTAAATAATTAAAACATATGAATGTTGTTATACCTAACATATGTTCACATTAATCCCCAACATATATATATATGAGAAATGTTAGAGGTACAACATACACTCAACAAATACTCAACTTCTTCCTTTAAGTGTTAGATTTAAAAAAAAAAAAAAACTGTTAGTAGAGGAAAAAATGAACTTTAAACTATAAATTAAGTCTAAAATAAGAGAGAAATTGAATTATTTGTTGTGGCTGTATCACATCTCTATATGTATATATTAAATCTCTTGTACTTCTTTCTTTCATTTAGATTATCAACGACTTAATGGTCATGGTGTAATGTGAATCTCTTTATGTAAGTGGGGACGAGCTTAGTTGAGGTCAACCAATTAGCCAACTTGCATTCATTCAAACAAGAGTGTAGACGGTGACATGGCAATCAATTAAAAATAAATGTGACATGGCATTATGATGGGGGCCAATGTGTCACATGGTGTTTATTGTAATAATTTAATTAAGCAAATGGGGTCGGAAATAATAATAATAATTATTATTTGGATGGGGTCGGAAATAATATAATAATAATATTATTTGGATGTCAGTGATGGCGTCCGTTGTAAAAAACCAAGTGGAATTCAATATGCTTCAAAGGGATTTCTTGTTGATATTGTTTGGAAATTTTCTTTTGTTTTTTTCTTCATTCTTTCGGCTGTCTTTGTCTTCCGCCTACATTCTACAGGACAGAGAGGGAGGAGGGATTGATAGCTACCGACCACGTATAATAAATCCAAACAAGAATGACAGGTGGGTTTTTTTAATTAAATATTTTCCGAAAAGGAAAAGTTTAAAGGTCCAATTATGAGACTCAACTTTAAACTAACTTTTATCTTATTCTTTAATAATAAATAAATAAAATGAAAATGAAAAAAAAAATGTGAAGCACTAATATTTTTTTAAAATAAAAAATAGTATTTTTCTTCATAATAATGCAATTTTTTTTTTTAAAAAAAAATGACACTATTATGAAGAAAAATACTTTTTTAAAAAAAAAAACCAAATAAAAGAAGGACAAAAAAATGATTACTGCTTCACACATTTTTTTTTCATTTTTTTTAATTAAAAAATAAGACAAAAGTTAACCCAAAATTGAGCCCATAGTTGAGTCTTTTCATCCCTCCTCCAGAAACTTCTTTTACGCTTGCTTTTAACCACTATCTGACGTGTCCTTTTACAAAGTGTAAAAGGTAAAGTGTGGTTCTTTCTTTTCTTTCCTTCTTTTTTGTTTTTTTTTAATTTTAAAAAAAAAAAAAGGAGGGGAGAGGGGGCAAGTAGTCCAGAAATTGCATGTGCTTTTGTTTTTTTGAAGTCTACAAAACGACGTTTGTTGTTTATTTAATATGTAGGCACACAGGTGTCCCAATAATTGGAAGACAATTTGCGCTAGGTTATGCCTTTAATTTAGCATATTTAACTCTAATTTATTAATTTTGTTTTAAATTTATAGATCGTATAAAAAATTATTAATCTTTTAATATTACGTGTAAAATTTAAATCACATAAAAATATAAATATAAAATTATATAACTCAATTTTAATTTAACTCTTTTAATTAAATAGATTAAATTTTTATACAATAATCACAAATTATATAACGAATTCAGTAATAAAAATATGTCTGTCAGTCCTACTAGATCCAAACAAGAATGAGGATCATCGGTAGCCATCGAGAATGGAAGACAAAGTTAGGTAATAGGTACTGATTTATCTACTGAAAAGACAATATATATATATATATATATATTTTTTTAATTATAAAAAACGCCCATAATCTATGATTGAGACCGTTGACCACTAAAATAAATAAATAAATAAATAAAAAGAGAGAGGGAGAGACTTCGGCCTAAATTTATCATCTTTAAACATTTCGAAAATCCATTGTTCATTTATGCTGTTATTTCCATGATTTTCTTTTATATTGTCCAATTTATTTTTATTTTCAAAATAAGTATAATGCTGATGTGTCAATTTCAAATAATCTTTAATTTTTCATTTTTTATTTTTGTTAACAATAACTAACATAAAAGTTAGTTAAAATTGTCACATTAACACTGAGATAATTATAAAATAAAAATTTAATTTATAGTATTACATTTTAAAATCATGATCACTTGAAGCTATTGGTTTTATCTCTTAAATTCTTTATTATCGAGCCTCTCTCTAGTATGAGAAATAATAGATTTAATGGACATAATTTTCTTTGAAACCTTTCTTCAATCTAATTTATAAAAATAACATGTGCTTTTTACGTACGCATGTGAGAAGTACATATTTTTTTTAATTACAAGGACAAAGTTAGAATAAATCTTATTCAAAAAGTATGTGATTCTCACGTGTTATTTAAAAAACATGTATTTCTACATGAAAATTGACACATGTTATTCTTATGAGAGCCCCTACGGTCAGGTCCCTCTGCAAACTCCCCATTTTACAGCACCCAATACCTGTTTGACATCTCATCAATTGCAAAGAACCAAAGTGAGAACGAAAACATCAAAACAAAAGTCCTTGAAAATACCAAAAATACCCCTGACCGCCAGACCCACGCACCCCCTTCCCCATACAAATCGTTCCACAAAGCTTTGAGATTCAACTCACCCATTATAGATCCTTCAAAAGCAAAGCTTGTAGCAACCTTTATTCCAAACAACAAATGGAATAGATCACTAAAATGGACCTTAGAAAATCGACCCATGGTTTTCTCGCCACCGTGACTATGGGTCCGGCCGCCGTGACCCGTCGAAATCCACTTTAAAACTCGATTCTAATGCCTAAAATCTGTTTCTAATGCCTCAAAAATCATTTCTAATGCCTTAAACCTCATTTCTAATGCCTCAAAACGTCTTTTTGAATTCAAATCTAAAACATAAAGAGAAAAAGTTAACTCAAAAAGGGATTTTATCACCCTAATGGCCAGACCAGTGGCTCATAGCACCGGAGAAGCATCAGAGAAGAAGACTCACGGCCAGCGATGGGGTTGGCCAGTGATGGGTCTAGCCGGAGAAAAACAAAGGGTTTAAGGAACGTCTAGACCAAAGTTTATTTCTATTTTTATATAATAGGATGGAGTTAGAGGAAGTTCTTCCAATCCAGTTTAAAAGATAACTCTTTCCATTAAGGTTGTTATACCATGTAGGACAGAATTCTTCTTATAGATTAAGTTTTAATATATGTTATTTTTATAGGTTAAGAGAAAATTCTTCCAACCCAATTTGGGGAAGATTGTCCACATACCCAACAAGATGTTGATTTATTTTCTGGTTTTTTGACATGTCCGCACAAGAGGGGGGAAGGGGATTCGAACTAATGACCTCCATTTCATTAGGCGTAGTTCCAACCGATTGAACTACTTCTAAACATTAAAAAAAAAAACCTCAAAGCACATTAACACCATATATATTGAGTCAGAAATATCATCAAATGTTTTTTTGTCACATATCAAACTAGTTTTTAAATCACTTTGGACTGCTGGAGTGAATATCTAAAATTACAACCTTAATAACAATATATTCTGCTCAAGAGAGAGAGAGAGAGAAAATCTGTAGAATAAGATACACATACATCTTATATAATTAGATGTATAATATAAGACAGCTGGTAACCATATATAAACTTTCATTTCGTAAATTTTAAGTTTTCATAAATGCTAGGGTTTTCTTCGTAGTGTTCTCCTGACGTTCTCTTAGTCTTACGTAAAATATGATTTAAGAAAAAATAAAATTATAATGACCTTTACCACTGGTTTTTTTAGGTATTAGCACCAAATTTAAGATAATCAAATCCATTTTGGGTGATATCCATTCTTAAAGGGTTAACCTTCCACTCTTAGGTTTTAGTTTTGAATCTAAAAACAAATTTTAAAGCATTAGAATCTAATTATTAACTCATAAAAATTAATCTGTTGGCAAAAAAACGGTACTATAATTTTATTTTTTCTTAAATCATGTTCTACGTAAGACTGGTAGAACGCCAAGAGAATACAACAAAGAGAACTCCTAGCAAACCCCATGAAAAAAAATATCTTAGTGATGTGTGCTCGAGAGACGATCCATCGAGTGGTTATTTAATAAATGAGATCAATAAAATGAAAAATAAATGTTAAAAATAAATAAATAAATAAAAGAAACTAAATTTGATGTTACGTTTTGGTAACTGTCACTATCACATATACTTAACAATTAAAATAGGACATTGTAGCTCTTTTTTTATTTATTTATTTTTTAATATCTGCAAGAGACATTTATAATATTACAAATTGCCTTGGAAATTGACTTACTCTATAATCAAGTAATCAACGTTATCTACTAAATAAACCTCATATTTTTTAGTTAGATTCTTATGATTTATGAGTCGTGTCAAAAATTATGAAGCCTAAATGCATTTAGTGCTTTTATGGCAATGTAAAACATTATCTTATTAGACACAACACATTAGGATCACTGATGTCATTTAAACAAGATTTGCATAAGATCTCTTTTCTCAATCAACATTCAACAACTACCATGATTAAACAAATTATAATGCTATTAAAGCCAACATCTATCTTATTAGGCACAACACATCTGGACCACTGATGTCATTGAAATAAGATTTGTAGAATATCTCTTTTTCAATCAACATTCTAACAACTATCCTGATTGAATGAATTATAATGCTATTAAAGCAACATTTGTAGTGAGGTTTCCATTCTGCCACTTAAGCACATATAGATGTGTGGTTTAGATTAGAAACTTCAACACTAAGTGAAAAATATAAGGTCTTGTTTGATACGTGGAATAAACCCCTAAAATGAAATGATTATTTATGTGAAATAGCTATTCTTTTGTTTGATTGTATACCATTTTTAAGAATAGCTACTCTCATAGAATACATATTCTTGTATAAGTTGTATTACAAAAATACTCTTATGGTTGGCTGGCTACCAATTTTCATTTACGTGATAATAGGATTTTTGTTGTTCTTTCTTCGTGAATCAAATTTGTTCTTGAACTTTTACGTTTGAATAGCTATTCCACCTTGCATTGTGAGTGAAGCATTTTTTTTTGGCTTAATAGAGGTATTCATTCAAAGAGTTGCTTGGTATGAATTTCTTTGAAACTTGCTTGTTTGATGTGACAATTTGAATATGAAGAGTTGGACTTAATAGAGGTATTCATTCAAAGAGTTGGTATGAATTTCTTTGAAACTTGCTTGTCTGACGTGATAATTTGAATATGAAGAGTTGCTTGGTATGAATTTTTTTGAAATTTGCTTGTCTAACATGACAATTTGAATATGACCTAGAGAGAATCCAGTTCCATTGAATATATGGTGAATCATGTTAAGGCTGTGCACATGAAAGAAGAAAACTTTATGGGGGAGGAACTCACCTTTTTACGAGAGAGACTCTAGTTATGTCATGGGAGGAACAATTTTTCTTTGGGGGCTCGGGTGGTTCTGCCATGGCGGACCAAAGAATTTATTTATTTATTTATATTATTTTTTAAAAATATTATGATTATTTTCTTTCGTTATGTATATTGGGTAGTTTAATGATTTGGTATAATTCATGTTAGAAGATATTCGTTGTCATCAAACTAAAAAATTACATTATTTTCATTCTTAATAATAGCTTCTTCTTTTTTTCTTTTTTCCTAATAAAATAATTACTCTGCATACCAAAAGAGCCTCGAATCTTGCTTCGGGGGAAAACACTTTGAAAAGGAGAATAATTCTAATCTGGATGATTAGGAATCTTTACTTTTCTACTTCTTGGCTTTGCTTTCTGACCCATCATCTACTCATCATCTACAGAGCTTTTCAGATTGCAACAAGAAGAAATAAGTACATTACTAGTTGTGTATACATCATATCACCCTGAAATAATAATAATAATAATAATTACCAGGTCCAAATCATGGCCTAAAAAGTATACAAATTAATATCAAGCAGCACAAGTGGGTCGACCGTTTTCAGAAAATAAAACATTAAAAATTAGAGCAGGGATTTTATATCATCAATGTCCTTGTACGCAGCTGACAACTAAATCCTAGTCCATACCAATTACCAGGTATATAGGAACCTCTAGAAGGCGATAACCATGATAACGACAAAGCAATCAACACGCTATCCCAAACAACGCACAACAACAACAAAAAACACAAGATAGTAGATACAATCATCAAAACGAAAGTTGCACGAGTAGGTAAATTCACAATGACGGAAAGTAGAAACACTAAATCAACTCGATCAATTGAGGACAAAAGAATGAATTTGAACTCAAAATTCTACTAAATTACACAACTTCGATTTTAGTTAACTGTATACATCCCTGGGATGACTTTCCAACATCATTTTTCCAGAGACTACGATCCATTTTGTTCCTAGGTTTCAGCAGTTAGGGCATCAAACTGGTGCCTCCCATCATAATCCTTCCCGATTGCAGCAAAGCAATGGACCGATCTTTCTAGGCAGCCTGGCTTCAAAATCAATGGGGTAAACAACCAGGGTTTTGTGCTTATTAACAAGTATTGGTTGAAAGAATCCCTTTTCCTATAAAATTACCTCTCCAGTCTTATGGTCATTATTAATGCCTTCTTCCTCCTCAAAATCTTTTATTAGTCTTTCAATTTGCCTTCTATAGACCGGCATGAAATGATCACTAACCATGGTTTGTGACAACCGCAGTTTGCTGTACAGTGATCTTGGAGTGAGAAAAATCCCAACCTTAGTCTCTTCTGGCTGGCCATTCTCTGAGCCACTGGTGGTAGGGCTACCATCACTTTCACTCTCTGCATCATCACAGAGAAGGGTAACAATATGCATAATCTTCCCTGGAGGGTAAAATCTGCGTACTTCATTTATTTCTCGTGTAGAGCTCTCTGGCTGGTCCTCACTTACCTCTGCAATGGCTGCTGCCTCCTCTTCTCTTATTTCCTTCACCACATCAGCCTCCTCGCCATCCGTCCTATCATAAAGCCCATGCTCAAGTTGCTGCCATAATTCAACTTCAGTCATGCAGTCTTCATGACTATTATGGGTAATGAGATCTTCTACACCATTAAGATCAGCAACCCCATCAACATTTGGACCTATTTCATCAGAATAACATTCCATTTCTGGAGTCCATTCCATTCCTACAGATGAAGATACAGCAACTTCAATGGTTTCGATTGCAGTTGTGGTTGCAGTGTCCTGGGAGGATGACAGAAGTTCGTCAGAAGCTTCTACATTGGTAGCAGAAGATTCGGGAGAACTTCCCTCCCCTTTTGAGGTTGCACGAGCAGCTGTGGCCCGATGACGGGGACCGATGCATGACCAAGAAGACAAGCGGAGACCAGGGCGTGTCCATGCTGCCTGAGCCATGCTCTGAGCTCTCTTCATCACAACCTGTACACGCCAGAAACGCAATATACTGGTTAAATGGAATCTTGTATCAAAGTTAAACAAATCAAGTAAACTTTGGGTACTCTTGACACAGTAGATAAATCAACCACCAATTATAAAAGAAACAATATGACCAGGTCAATAAACTCTGGGTACTCTTAACAAAGTAGATAAATCAACCACCAATTATAAAAGAAACAACGACCAGGTCAAGAACTGTTTTAGCCAAGTTAATTGTCGCATGACCATTAGTATCTCAGCACTTACCAAGGGGATGCCTAACTTACAAAAAGGCCCAATACATCAGATCAGGCAGGAGAGCAAGGGAAAAGATCAACTAATAGCTACTTATTTGAACATTTATGTAATAGAGCACAATTGAACCTCCGCAAATTCCTCCCTTCGAGATCAACAAACAAACCTTATACCAGCTTACTAGGTGATATTTAAATTCTCCACCTAACCCGCCCAATAAAAATCATGTTGAAGCTTCTCAATACAATTTGAAACACTAGCAACAAGAGGAAGGAGGGACATGAAGTACGAAAGCAAATTGGAAAGTGTGCTCTTAACCCTTCCACCCTTAGACAAATACATAATTTTCCAACTAGCCGACTAACATTCTACCTTCTCAATAACATCTTCGCAAGCATACATAGGTTGACAGAAGAGGAGAGAAGTACACAGGGAAATTGATTGCTATAAAAGAATGGAGTTTACCTGTGTACCGTTGGATACTGGACGCAAAATTGCTCCAGCCCCAGCAACTTTTGCTCTAGCACTAGCAATAGACGGAAGACGAGAACCCAGTGCTGAAGCAGAACGATAGACAGTACTAAGAATTCTTGTATGCTCAATTTGATTCCTCAGATCATTTAGCCAAGCAGAGGCCGTCACCTGTAAAAGGAAATATTTTTGAAATATATATACACAAAAATGAAGCATGTAGTTGAGAATATGAAATATGACCGAACAAACAAAAGCATACATAATATATCAACAAGTGACACTTACAAATATATAATAGACACACACACACCCATAGAGAGAGAGAGAGAGAGAGAGAGTCAGAGAGAAAAATATCAACAAGTAACAACAGTTTCAAGCATATTAATCTTGTCAAGCACCACGTAGCCAGACCACCCAAGCCCTGCTGTAGTTTGTGTGAATGTGGATGAGACTTAGATAGAATTCCCATGGTGTCATAATCATTTCAAGTGAATAGATAAAATGAAGAGCAAGATAAGTTAGGTTCAGAAAGAGCTACAGGGTAGAATTTTAGTTTTTGGATTTTGCTTCATTGTGATTTTTTTTTTTTTTTGATAAGTCCGTAAAAATTTAAATCAAAAAAGCGCAAATTTAAAGGGGACACTACCCAATTATATAGGGAGTATAACTAAAAGCGCCTAAGTGCATCCAAAGATGACCCAAGCTCACTAAGAGCACCCACAAAAACCAAGAGGAACACCCTAACAAAGCATCACCCTACCCAAATGCAAACCCACAAAACCCCAACCAACCCCACAGAATCAACCCAACAACGCGACCCTACAAAAAAGCCTGCAACCCAAAAGAAAATCCCAACCACGACCCAGCACAGCAAGCCTTACAACCCACAACCCAAACAAAGCAAGCCCTACTGGGGACACAGCACAAAGCAAGCCCTATTGTGATATTCTAACTATCATGAGGCAAGAAATCAAGAATGAAGTAGAAATGTATGGAGATTCCAACATACTCAATAAACAGCCTTTATTGGCACAAACACTGCTACAAGTAGAGTTTAAATTTGTCCTCTACAATTAAAATTCCAAGTAATATCACCCTATTCCCAGACTATTCCATATGACCATCATCAGAATAATATATAAATGCCAATAAGATACAAGGGAAATCTACCAACAGATCTTCAAATCTCAACTTCTTAAAGACAAGACAATATTTGAACAAATTACAGAGCTCAAGAATAGAACCTCAACACGCAAGTCATCCACTGAAGCAGCTGAGAATGTAGGCACCAGGTCAGCTCCATTTATAACAGAAGTAATAAAAGCATTGCCAGATTCTGCCAATTCCCATGTCATACAAGCAGCTGCATGTAATATACTTGGTCAGTGCCCTAGGTATGCTAGTAAAGCAACATACACATTTAGAAAATCTCATTTAACACTATAAATATATAACACAGGACACAGCACAAATTGTTATAAGTGGGATACAAAGAGAGATCAGAACCTGAAGTTGTTGAAGTAAGATAATATCAGAAAATGGTGTATAGCACCCACAAACCTGGAGCAAAAGTAACA
Source organism: Carpinus viminea (assembly GCA_013348765.1). NCBI lineage: Eukaryota > Viridiplantae > Streptophyta > Magnoliopsida > Fagales > Betulaceae > Carpinus > Carpinus viminea. The sequence continues at coordinate 9,623,008 of CP054667.1, forward strand.
CAGCTCGTTGTCGAAAATTCTTTCTGCTCTCGCAGTATATATGTCAGAAGTGCCGCAGTGCCTCCACCTAAAGAGTGCCCTACGATCTGTCAGAATCCAAATGAATACAATTCGTATTAAAAACTTAATCGTTACAGGAAAAAACCCTCAAAAAGAGAAACTTTATGAATTTACTTTTAAACGCTTCTAATTTCATTGCAGGTACTTGGAACTATTCAAACTTTAGAAGCATAAATACTAAACTGATATAGGTAGCAAGCGCAGAACAAGAGGAAGAAAAAACACCACTAATTCAACAACCAATTTATGGAGCCTCGTAGACAAATTGTTGTGCTAAACTGGCTACAGAAAATGTATGATAAATGGAAAAGTTACTATCATTAAACAGGAATATTTGGAGCTAAAAATTTTCAAATGAAACCATATTTTATTTCCGGAAGCTACAGCAACACATAACAACATTGAGTCCTTTGATAGAAATGGAAAGGAGAACGCAAAACTGTTTCATGAACCAATAGCTAAATTAAGCATTTTCGTGTATGTTGTGGCAATGCCCACAAAACAATTTAGAGTAGAAGCATTAGAATAACTAACTACACATCACGGCTTTACCTTAATTTTATAACCTGGATATTGGCCAAGTGCTTTAATAAGACAAGGAGTAGCAAGCTTCGCAATCCATCTGGCAGCTGCAACCATCCCACAATGTGCATAACCTAAAACCAAATTGCTGACTCCTCCCTCATGCACAACACTGTGATGGAATGGTACAACAGCTCCAGTCGCAGCAGTCAGAGTATCCTTAATACTATGTGTCCCACGAATCAATAAGAGAAAACATTCTGCACCATGGTCAACTAGAATTGTAAAAGCTGGCTTTAAAATCTGCAGAACAAAAAAATTAAGATAATTCAGATCACCATACATAAGCAGCATATATCATGCTTAAAAGTTGTAAACAAGTAAATACTGCCATATCATTTTTTTGATAAGTAATAAATACTGCCATATAATGGTCGATCTAGCACATAAAAACAACTTGTCCATCCCAAAAACACCCACTGTATTCCATGCTAAAGTGTCGGTGACTATTTAGGTCAATTTGCTTCCCTCCAAAAAAAAACAAAAAACAAAAAATAACAGAAGAAGAAGAAAAGGTCACAAGTATACCAGAATTCAAGTTCAAACATGACTTACTCCTGCTTTGGGTTCCTGAAGAAGAACATTCTCTTTGGAATAGCCAGTCTCCTCTAAAAACAAAGGAAATGGCTTTTTTGAAAAATGCCAACATAGCGTCAACAAGTGTAAGAGGTATCTGAGTTCAGCAGTTATATCTGGTCCTTTGAGCAATAAACTGTCTTTACCACCAAATACACTGCCAACATGCAAGTTTCCCTGCAAAGTTGTGAAACAGTCAGAAGCTTGGCCAGATACACAAGTGTCACTGGCAACATTCTATTCAAAGCCATTTTGCCATAAAGAAGGCCATTGTTCCTTATAAATATGACAAGAACGTATTTGGTAACCTTGTAACCCATAAAAAAATTAATAATAATACTACTAAAAAGAAAAGTCTTTTACATCACATATTCAGTGCATAATGTCACCAAATATCAGTGCCTGTACATATAAACCAACACAGAAACTGCAATTTGACCTGGACTCATATGTTTATATATGTGTGAAAATCCTTTGCATTAATATTTCAGTACATATTCAAAAACGAATTCCTGCTATCTATCAAGTATATTACGCAAACAAACCTATTCCTTCAATGATGCACAGAAAACACATACTTATTTTGTGTATCACATTTCAAGTTAAAGTAAAGCAACTACAGCCATCAAGTATCTTACCTGCCTCTTTAGAAGAAAGCTGATCCCAAATGCCAAATCCCCAATAGGCCACTTCCCCAGAGTCTCAGAGTAAGTAAACCTAAGAGTTTCGGACAATGTCGAAATTGTGTCTAACCATGTCGCTGGGGCTTGAATTAGTCTATGCGAAACACGGTCATTAACCAAAGGAACATGATCAGGCGCATCACTATCATTTCCATCATCATCCCCATGAGACCTTCTCGATTGTAATTTTTGGTTCAAAGTGTAGTACAAAAGAGCAGCTGCACCGGCTGCTGTGGCCATAGTTGCAGTTGCCATGACTATACGATCCCTAAAACAATTAAAAAAATGTATTAAACGAGATAATGAAGTCAGTCAAATCAAATTTTCCAAAACTGTACTCAATGTCCAATTCCTAAATCAAACCAATAGGTATTTTCTATGAAGCCCTTCAACTTCAATGACTTACAAACCCAAAATTCTAAACCGTATGTAATGTCTGGAAATGCAATAGTTCCATACATAGAGGGGAATAACTTATATCAAAATCTAATTCTCTGCTTGGTTGCCGAGTAAAATGGGGAAGAAAAGACGAAAAAAAAATGGTACACTGTACCTTAATTTTAAGATAGTTTTGATTTTCCAGATAATAAAAACCTATAAATTAGTGAAAGCACGCACATTTCGGGGGCTCCTTATCCTTTCCAACATATTCTCAGCAACCAAACAGAACTGTAGCAAAAAAATCGATTCGATCTCCAACGAGAAAAAAAAAACAAAAACAAAAAAAAACACAACCCTTTGATATCCCAAACATAATTCACGGCCTAAAAACCAGAAAGAAATCTGAACAAAATGAACGAATCGAAGGCAAAGAATTGGAAACCTGAGAGACATGGCCAAGGGTCGAACACAGAAACCCTAAAAATCTGAGAGAGAATTGAGGAGACAAACCTTAAAAAGCTTTTGATTTTCGAAGTATTTTGAATTTTATCTTCGTCTCTAAGGCATCAAAATAGCATCTCCCTCTCTCTCTCTCTCTATCTCTCTCTCTCTGTGTGAGATTACCCTTTTCTTTCCTTCTTTCTTTTTTTCTTTTTTTCTTCCGGGTTAAAATGATTTCGGACGCAGAAAAACGCGAACTCCTGCCTTTTATATTGGTAGACACGTGGCGGTCGGATAAGGACACGCTGTTGCAACCGACCTAAACTGAAACCGGTTGAGGTTTATCAATGCAAGAGATTTAAAAGCCAAAAAAAAAAAACAAGGGAACGCGCTATCAAATATCAATTCTAGAAACATAGGATGTCACCTGCCTGTACACAGTACACCAGTAAACCTGCCCAGGTTGGGTCACGTGGGGCCCCTTGGCATGCATGGAAAGCACGAGATTAATTACGTGGGCGGTTAATTAGCAATCGGATGTGATTATTTTTCCCATTAATCATTTGATTCGATTTTAGAGGCAAATAGCTCTCATAAACCCTCCCTTTTTGTGCGAGGAAAAGGGATTAATGATGAGGATTAAATCATTAATCCAACAAGAAAGGTATACCAGATGCAGGTTGTTGGCATCGATAAGGACCCAATAACTTAATGACCCATCGTATCATACCATAATTACCATTACATATTTAGATGCGGTGAGGATTGAGGAACAATTTGGTGGGCTGTTCGATTCAAACACAAATTATGAAAGCATAATGTCGGATCAGTAAATCAGAATACAATAAAGTCGTGACTCGTGAGCTCAGCCAAAATCCTTTTGAGCACATGTTTCATGATCTTAAATATAACATGAAAAGAGAAAAAGCATCATCCTGCAGTAAATCAATCTAGGTATTGTTCCGGATGGATTCCGCTATTGCTCCGTCTCAGTCACGCTCACTTATGGCAGTCAGGTGCTCGTCGATCTCCTCCATCGACAACACTCTGAAACACGGGTTCTCCTTCCCCACCACTCCAACCTATAAGAATTATAAAGTTCATCAAAATAATGGTCGTAATCCTCACCAAGAGTTCAAGTGGTATGGATATTCAGTACCTCAATCTCATTGGCTTTGAAATCCTCCTGTAGAACTGATTGCAGGGCCGAAATTGCAGTCTATAAATGAAACCAACAGGCCACATTAGATGTTGAATAAGAATAAGTCGTCAAACACATTAATATGTCTGTGTTTGCAAAGGATCATAAAATTCTTAAGAAAGAATTCTGCCCAAATTATTAAGGGATAACATTTTTCACAAAATTGTTATAGCATAAAGATTAGCTAATAGCCCATTTTCCAAAAGTCTAATGTTGTTTATCAAGTAAAGACGAAAAAATAAAAAGTCTATTCTATAGCACCTTTTACAATTAAGAATGTAAGAAAATTAAAATCTGTGTAGGATAGTTTCTCATGAAAGAAAATATGGAATTTCCAATCAATTTATGATAAGGTTTCTGTTAATGATCGGATTAATTGCACAAAACTGTAATTCATGTCATTACTGACCTGAATCAAACAAGTGACCATTAAAAAAAATGGGCACTAATTGGGATCCATGGAAGCTACCAGTTTTGATACCCAATTTGACTCTCAAAATGGAAGGGAGAGAAAAACATACGGAATGGTGTTTGAGTCATCTTATGATTAAAAGTCCTGATCATTAAAAGAAGGCATCACATTTACCTGCACTGTCTCCTCGTAGGTAAATGCAGGATCATTCTTCATTTTCTTCTCCAAGAAATTAATTGCCTCCTGCTCTTTCAATCCAGCACTGGTGGCCTAAACAAAGTATATCATGAGGAACTCAAAGGACTGAAACTCAATCACATACTAATGATGAACAAAGAAAAGATGACTCGTAAGTCCAATTGAAACAAAGACAGGAATGCGATGCAGAAATAATTATATCTGTTAGGTTTATCCCTGATAAAGAACTTAGTAAAAAAGTAATCAGAGGTGATTGCCGATGTAAAACTTAGGTGGACAGTGTTAAAAAGTTCTCGTGGTGTTCCATAAATCTTAGGCACTTTATTCTCTTGTTGAGCAATGCAAGAACAAACACCCCTCAGAGAGAGAATGAAAATTTTTCTAGGATAAGTTTTGCCAATACCTTGTGACCAAAGAAATGGCCTGCTGGGTCACATTTGAAGAGTCGAGGTCCAAATTCATCATCAATACCCAAAACCATAGCAACTTCCAAAAGCAGAGAAATGAAATCACAGAAGGGATAAAAAAAATCAGCAATAATGCTCATATATATTTAACAAATCCATTGGTGAAAAAGGAATACTAAGTTTAATTAACACATAATGGCAGGAGAGGAGAATCTTTGACACTGGAAAAGACCAGAAACAAACCTACTCCTAGTGGTCTCATATAAGCATGTTGAGTATAGACTTGCGATTTGTCAGCAATCCTGAAATGCAAACAATTCCAAACATTAGTTAAACTAACTTTGACCTTGCATTTTTTCTTCTGGGCTAACTCTGACCTTATATAGAATGACATACAATCTTCTGATTGCAATGTTATGAACATAAGCAAACGTTTATTAAATGGCAAGAACACAAGAGTTTACACATACTCAAGTATTTGAAGAAGCATAAGTATTGACATATTTTAGAAACAGCGGTGTTTGTCACATACAGTGGCATGTCATATATGAAGAATTTGATGTCTTGGACTAACAAATACTATCGGTGAAGTCTCCAAGAGGTAGTTCAATCGGATGGGGTCACGCTTAATAAAATGGAGGTCACTAGTTTGAATCCTCATCCCCCCTCTTGTGTGGACATGTCAAAAAAAAAAAATACTATCGGTGAAACTCCTTCTGGATACTGCTATGAGCACTCTTGTGTATTGTCCCCAAGACATCAAGTAGTAAATCGATTATGGTCCGAGTCTAACATTTGAATGAACTAGCATCTTCTAATTCTTCTTAATCAAGGAGGTGAAGTTTATTGACTCCAAAAGGGCACAACCTCAAGAATATATGAAAACAGAACACTCCCTGGCCACCAAGCTGCAAAATTTTCCTAACATCAAGGTTCCTGAATTCAGGAATAGTTGGAAAACAGAACACTGTGTTCTAGTGTAATCCTCAATTCACCATCCTCATCTTCTACTTTCTGTACCATATTTCACCTAACTGTGGGTATCAAGGTGGGCTACGTTAAATTAAACCTAGGCAACAGGACTATATCTCCTTGGAAAGAGAAAAACTATACATTTAATTCAACCTAAATATCAAAGAAACAATATCATTGGACAATCTAAAACAAGATATCAAACTATGTATTTTATTTAAACCCAGTAATAAGGTGCACGTACTATTACATGAGAGAGAAAGAGCAATAAAAACAAGTAATGCACAGATATTCACATAATAAGAGACAACAAGGAGTGATATGCTACAAAACTAGTAATTCCTCTTTTCCAGTCAAATGCACTAATATGAGTTCACTATCTTTGTAATCTATTTGGAGGAAAAGCAACAATTTTTAATTGTTCCACTCAACAAATGTGTGTGTGTGTTTTTTTTTTTGTTTTTTTTTTTTGTGAAGATGGCTGATACAAATGTTTTTAACTTAAAACATATAGCAAGAATAGTTTAGTAGTTGATTAACTAAAAATAAATTGCAAGCTACACAATTAAAGAGTAGCTGAATTTGACAATGCAAGAATAAGGATATACCATTTTGCCAATACATCAACAGGCATCTCATATCCATATCTGAAGCGAAACTCAGCTGCTTCATTTCTCGCTTGTTGAACCAAGGTTCTTGCATCAGCTGTTAAATGGCATGGAACATTATCAAAGTTCTACTCATTTAAAAGAGCACTTAATAGAAAATCATATCTTCATGTTGTAACCATAGAGGACGATGCATATGTGAACTTGAGACCAATAACAAATGGACAATTAAATTATACTCTCTGAAAGCAACACATTCGTGTAATTGATGCTATCATCTTAAATTCTAGTCCAGATGTCCTTGAGGACTTCCATATATGGATCTTCATCATGCAAAAAGAGAAAAAAATAAAAGTTTCGTGGACTTTTGTCATGTAACATGTTACATAATTATGTACAAGGTGCTCTTGCATCAAAAGTACAAATGGAACATATCATCCCTGCTCAGTTTTAATAATAACAGTAATATTTACTAAAAGCTAACATTCTAGTTTCAAATAATAGAGTAATGTGGGACACATACTTGATAACAGCAGAAAATATGCTCGGACATGTTACCATCTTGAACTTTTTCAATAACCAAATTTGCAATTTTGATACGGACAGGCTGTTTTAAGTTTTATAAAACTTTCTTAAAACTAAAATGAAAAGGCTTAGATAGAAACTTGCTGCCTCACCTGTCATGCCAGTTGCCAACAACCCAAGATACTTTGTGATGGGGAAAAGATGTGACACACTTGTCTGATCCAAAAGCTTGTCCTATGTCAAATTTCACGATTTGTACAACCCAAGTCAATTCAAACTGCAGATAAAACGAATTTTCAGCATGATGAGAAACTGATACTCACCGGGACCTTCTTCTGGGTCACAACACAAACTGAATCCTTTCCTCGAACACCAATCGAGGTGATTCCAGCAGCCTTAACAGCCTTAAAAGCATACTCTGTTCATTCATTTACACCCAAACATATTAGATATCACAGACTAAAAAGACATATTAGCAAATACATTTAACTCATTTCAAGCCTGCAGTTTCTGAAGTACTACAATTTAGATCTTACACCCCATAAGGTGCCATGAAAATGTACAAAAAATGACACTTCTGTAATTAAGAAAACAAAGGCATTCACATGTCTAAGACTGATGCTACTACTTTAAATTAGAATAACTGGGTTTTTCATATGTCGATAACCAAAATGAGACTCAAAGATATTTCTTTCTTTTCCTATTTATCAGATGTCACAGCGACCAAACAAAGGGTCAAGTTAGACCATCACAAAGGGATTTTTAGTTCAATTATTTTCTTTGAGCTACAGGAACTGTGATTTAAGTTTTTGGATAACAAAACTAGATTCAAAACCTGGACTCTCACGTACAGCCAATAAGGGTCATATTAAATTTATTCTTTGTTCCACGACTCTGAAACCAAGCTCAGTTGAACTATCATCGCAGGTAAATTGCTAAAGTTATGTCTTTCGAAATTTAAGCAACTAAAATAAGGTTCAAGATCGTGATTTCTCGTTGTTTTCCTCGGATTTCTCGGCAACCAAACAAAGGGCGAAATAAACCACCATAAATTCTAATTGGGTTTCTAATCAATGGCCCTAAAAACCCAAAAAAAGCTCCACTAATATGTTCCTTTGATATTCATACCTAACTGCGACAAATATTACCACGAATAACAATTCATTTCAACGACCAATCCTACATCTACATAACCCATTAAAAAAAAAAAAAAAAGCATTCAGAAATTCAAAAATGGATTTCTGGAAACATCAATGGGGTGCTGCGTGTGATCGAAATACATCTAAAGGGATAAAAGAGATATGTCACCACATAGCACATACCCACTTGAAAGAGGCGGCCTTCGGGAGAATATCGTGATGTGGCGGTCGTAGCCACCTCCGCTTCCACGACTCATTGCTTTCGACTTGTTTAGATTTGCTCTGAACTGATTCGGGTTTTGAGGGTTTCTTTTTGTGTACTGAGATGGGGAAGACGCAAGAAAGAAAAATAAACACCCAAGGCTTTCTTTCTTCCCAAGCACACTCAAAAGTTGAAAATAAAAGGTTTCTGAACAGCCGTAAACGATGTCGTTTGCTACTGCTTAGTTAACCAGCAATGGGCCGCTACTTTTTCTGTTTTTTTTTTTTAGGTAATTGGGCCGGCTATTGTTGCTTTTAGGAATAAGATTTAAGAGCATTCATAATTGATAAGTTAAATGACACTTTTATCTAAAATAACTCTTTAAATTAATAAAATATCATCTACATTGAAAAAACTAAAAAAAATGTAGAATATATATTTTATTAAATGAGATAAAAAAAAAAGCTACATGTAGCGGTACTATTCAAATAACTATTTTTCTAAATTTTCTTCCCACGTCTTTTTTTCTCCCACTATCTCTCCCAAAATTTTCTTCTTACGTCTTTTTTATTGTTTCTCTCATCTATTTTCTTTTTTTTGCAAAACTTTCTCCTACTATTTCTCTTTCACATCTCATTTTTTCCAAAATTTTCTCATATTATTTCTCTCTCCACATCACTTTTTTTTTTTCAAAAGTTGAAAAATAAGATATTTAAGAAAAATACAATCATTATAAAAAATTAAAAATTAAATGATATAGATAAAAATATAACTAATCGAATGTATGAGACTCTTAAAAAGTTATTAGCTAAATTAGATAAATTGAGTTTTGATGAGCTATTTTACATATAAAAAAAAATTAGCTCTTCCGTTGTGAATGCCCTAAATGAGATGATCTATTTATATGGGCTAGATTTAATAATTTATATAGTGTTTTTGTTATATTATTTGAAAATTTTAAAACAATGTAATAATAGGTGATAATATATTAATATATACCTTATTAAATTTTTAAATTTTAGGAAAATGTATTAAAATGAACTCAAAGGTTGTTAGGGTATGCCATCAGCACTAATAAATTGACGACACGTGTCACTCTTAATTACAAAATATATAGTATTATATTATTTAAAATAATGTAATAATAAGTGATAATATATATTCTATTAAATTTGTAAATTTTAATATAAATTATGAAATGATATGAGATCCCAGTCCATGGCTTTTGGGTTTATTTTTTGTTTCTTGAAGGCCCATTTAAACTTATGGGCTGCACAGCTAAAAAAGAGACCAATCCGCGTTCCTTTGTGCCGTTGTGCGAGTAGATTTGATTTCAACCCTTTTGCTTGATGCAAAGCAATGGATGACGAGACAATTCTAGTTAAATTGATTGATCCATAATTTTTTTTCTTTCTTCGTAAATCATATGTTTGACACTAATATATAATTAAGTTCGGGTCAATTCGGGTCAGCTTAAATTAATTTGTTTACTATGTCAAACTCACTTAACCCATAGGTAATTCATATAAATTATTAAACAAAACTTAAAAGGCTAAAATTCATTTCTATATAAAATTCATGAATTCATATAAATTAAAATCTTTTTTTTTTTAATTTAAATCATATACATGTTGAAAATGGTCGAACAGATCATGTATGGGTTAATCCAACACAACTTGTTTATTAAATGGGTTATGGGGCTCGAGTTGGGTCAACCTAGCACATCATTTTTATTAAATGGGTTATGCTAATCGGGTTGTGTCGCCCACTTATTTAAATTAGTCATCTTATTGTTGGATGAGTTAATTGAGTGTGATTAGGTTGATCCGTGAGTCAACCTAACATGCCAACACTGATTGCCCGCCATAAATTATATCATAAACCAATATCTCACAAGTATCTTAGTATGTTAAAGTGGCAATGCTAATACACCATTGACCTTTAAAAAAAATTGTGGATTGTCACTATTACTCACCACTTTGGTTTTGAGGGCTAAAGTGACCAATGCAACCATGTATGAATGATGGCGATGCCCTATGGCATCTCTAATGTGTAGATCACCTAGAGTCGGACTTAGTCGGGCCACTTGTGATGGCTAGCTATTGTACCTCACCAAGGCAATGGTGTTGCATCTGAAGTCCCGCAAGATTCGTAAACATGGTTACATATATACCATATGGATATGGGTGGATAGTTATAACTTGAGACACATGTGAAAATATATTATCATTAAAATAAATCAGCATGATTTTCTGCCTTACTACCTAATAGAAATCTTATTTCATAATGTTGGATTGCTGTGTGTGAGTTCATTGCATATTGACGTGTTTTGCGTGTGCTTAACTCACTAAGTCGTGATTAAAAAAAAAAAATCACTAAACTTTATTTTTTCACTTGTAAAACGTCTTTAGCCAATCTTTAAAAAATGGTTCATGGGGCCGTGCATAAGGATTTGGATGGATGACTTGGTTTTGTAAATATTTGTAGACAACCCTAAGATGGTGGTCTATTTGTCGACCAATGAGTGAGAATAAAGCTTTTATTTCCTAGCTTTTGTGCGGTGATGGCGCGTAAGCTTTGTCTGTGACTGTGAGGCTTTATCTTATCTATCTGAGTACCTCCTTGATGTTGACCAAAATGTGAAAAATTAGATGTATCTTCCACTGCATAGATTTCTGATTAATAACCATCGATGGTGGTGGTTTAATGGCTTAAAACAAATTTCTAATATGGTTAAGCATGTATTAGGGCATTGATTCAAATCTCCACAATGAAGAATCTTATATTTTAATTAAGATACTTTTTGGTTTCATTGATGCCTTGAGTTGGATTAGGCTATAGTTTAGTCGGACTTAAAAAGAGCGTCTATGGTTTTTAGCGAGTAAGTTTAAATAGAATTTATAATTATAAAAAAAAAACTGATTAATAAAAATCCTAAATTCATTACATTATAATATGATTGCATGTGTTTGAATCTTTTGATAGTTTTACATATGATTATTATTTTAAAGATCTTTTATCAAATTTATTTGTCGTATTTATGGAAAAATGAGATGCTTTATAAAGAAAGAAAAGCATCTGTATATTATATGGTCTGTTTGAATTGGATGGATCGATCCTTGTATTATCAGGAGCATAATTGCTTAACAAATTTTTTATAGACAATTATGCCCCTAATAATACAAGGACTGGATTCGCTCTTGTCCAAACGAACTGGAGAGAATCCTTCTCCAGTATGAAAGCCCGTAAGTTTTCATTTGATTTGGATTTAATCATTAAATTTTTAATTAAAGAATATCATCTTTAAGTTTTGTCTAAATTTTAAAAAGATGGAACACCTATCACTTTTACCGTCAAAGTTTACAATCATCTTATGCCACTCGTGTTTCATTGAGCTCGTCATCAGACATCAGACAAGACATTCATAATTTTATTTAAAAAAAAAAAATCCAAAGAAACCAATCAATATGAAGAGTGAAAAATAAAAATCTATGAAAAGTAGAAATATCTATGCCACATGTACGCACATCCTCTCTTCACCATGCTATTTTCATCGAATACATTAGTTATCTAGGCATCAAAGACTTCCCACCGTCACCCCGCTAATATTTTCTTATTTTATAAGGGGCTTATTGCTAGTTTGACCACCGTTCATAAAATTTACTAGATCAACATATATTATACTTAAAATTTTAAATTAGAATCTCTTGTAAACATTAACTAATTGAGAATTACCATAAAATAATACATTATAGTTTAATGCAACGTGAACAATTGGTCCAATTTGGATTTAGAGCTAGTCAGTTCTAAAGGTAAGGTTTTGCCAATAAAACAATTACCCCACAAAAGTATGAAATTAGATTCATCTTCCATATACAATCTTTTTGTGAAGATAGTCCAAGATTTCATTGTCAATTCACAAAAAACAATCGAAACAATATTCAACCTAACCTTAATTGTCATCCCTTTCACATATGAGCTTTTTTTATACGTTCATATAAGAAAGAGATGAAGATTCAAATTAATAATCTTTATCGTATGAGATATAATTTATATTCGATTAAACCATTATTGACGACAGCGACCAAAATGTTGACAGTGGCTAATGTGGCCTCATTTTACACATTCATGTAAAGTGAACACTCTAAGTGGTCAAATTTGGCAGGAAGACAGCTAGCTGGGTGCGCATGCATTTAATTATAAGGACGTGCTCATAAAACAAAAACAAAAAAAAGCTAATCATGTAATATAAATAAATATGTGACGTCCCTTCGAGCATGTGGCCTACATTTTGTACCATGTGATTCGGAGGTCGATCTAGGCGGTGATTGTCTGTTGGAAAAAGGATGTCTAAATGTGATGTATGGACCATTGGACCCCCTCGTCGGGACCACCGTGGTCCAGACCGTACTCGATTAGAAGAAATTTGTATACTATTTCTTACATCTTTGGTACATTGATATTTGCTCATCCACCTAATGCTAATAATTAATGCCACCTAAACCTAACCATTGACTCTAAAGCTGGCATCTTCTCTAGAGTCATAATCAAATGAGGTTACTTCTGTCGTCTTATCCTGCGACTATGTTCTTTATCAAATTTTAAAAAATTGTTGAAGAATATATCATTTTTTTAGAAATAAAATATTAGTATAAGTTTTCAAGCAAAATTAAAGTATGTCGAGAATCTTACTAAATTTACTAAAGTATAATCAAATGCATGTTAATATATCTAAGTGAATTTGAGTTCATTAGTTTAGAGTGTTAATTATTGACCAAGGCTTAAACGCTACTACACTGAGTGTTTCGTTCACCATTTATGCCATTCTTTTTGTATGAGGTAGATGGGGCTCTTGAATCAGACTATTCAAAGCTTTATTTATGTCCATTCATTAGACCCACCTTGTTATGTGCCTCCCATCGCGTGCACCAGCCCCACCTACCTCTAACTGCACCTTCTGCTTCCAATTCCGGCAACCCTGTGACGGATCGTAACTCGCATGTACCTGTATGTGATTTTTTCATGCTCTAGCCAAAATCATTTGGCAGACTTCCTCCGATGGTATTTTGTGGGCTTTTGTGTTTTTTCCCCCTGCTTTTCTATTTTCCTTGTATTTTGTGATCCCAGCCTATTAGGTTGAATATGAATAATTTTCTGGCTTATGAGTCAAGGATGATGACTTACTACAAGAGGATGTTGCTACCTATATTTCAGATTGAATTTGTCTGATGTATACCTGTTGTTATAATTGAAGATTAATCATGCGTTAATGAATTTTGATGTCATAAATAGGTCTTAAATATCAGATTGTTATGTATATATTTATGACTTGTAATATTGTAAATTCGGCTATAATTTTCTTATAACTTTTGCTCTGTAATGTAAGAGTTTCAAGCTCGTGATCCTTCATCAATTAATAAGATTAAAAGATTTCCTCTTAAAAAAAAAAAAAAAGTTCACTACCTTAGGCTTTTGGGCTGTTCAGATATATATATTAATGCACTTTTGGTAAAAACTTTCAAATCATTTATCTCACCAACACGTTCCACATTTTTCTTTATGTTTGCAAATAAATTTTACAAAAATAAAAGATGACTTATTAGAGCAGATAGAAATTAACAAACTTAAAATAAAAGATGAGTTCAAAACCTAATTTCATCCATCTACTCTATTTAATTAAGTTATTTTAGGTGTTGAGGAGAATGTTAAAGCATTGATTAAATAATTAAATTTGTTTTTGAACTTTTGAAATAAGTAACTCAAATTGGTATTCAGATACAATTTGAATTGACAACTCGAGTATTAACTCAATTTATATAATTCTCCTATAATAAAGTTTGTAATATCTCATATATTTTGATTTGAGTCTACAAAAAAAATCCACTTTTTATTGTTAATGTGTTTTAGAGAGTATTTGAATTATTGGATTAAAGAAGTATTTTAATGTGATATAAAATATTAAAACTGAGTATTTTGTGTTTAGATTATTTGTTAATATTTTTATGTTTAAAATATAAATAAAAATAATAATTTTAACAAACATATTTAAAATTTTTTTTAAAATTTTTTGTATCCACAAGAAAGGTAAGAGAAATTCAAACCAATCACCTAAAATTATAAATAGGTGTCACCGTGTCATGGCCGGTATTTTTAAACTAGGATCCTCTCAATTTCAAAGGAAATGAAGAGAAACCGATTCTTAATTTCATAAGGGTATTATAATCAGTTTTATTTAAATGTAAATATAAAATAACTATAATGCCCTTAGTATATAACTGACTGGCTCCTCTCCGAGGATCCGGAACATTAAGTAACGTAGGACCAAGGAGGCAAGGACGAGGTAACACCGTGGCCCAGACGGTATCCGATTTGCAATTAGTCTCTTCGCTTTCTTTTCTGAGCAATTCGTCTCACCTTCCCCCACTCGCGTTCCGGTAATCAGATAGGGTTGTTCCCATCATGTTACAGTGAGGGCACATATAAGGGCCCTCGATAATAAAATCATAGTCATTCAATATGTCACATAAATTTGATTTGATAATTCGCTGGAAAAAAGACAGGCAAGAGCAAGTGGGGCATGTGGGGGGATCGTTTTCCTTTTAAAACTTTCTCATGGTTATAAAACAAAAATAAAGTAAGTGGAAAGATTAGTTGAATTAAAAGGGTAGATTGGTGGGACCGTCGCTTGATTATCTTGACTAAACTTATTGAAGTGTAATTATCAGGGGATGACTCAGATCAACGTAGTTAAGACTTCATCCTCCTAGTTAAATATTCTCCCAATGCTCCAAGCAAACCTCATTAAAAAAAACAAAGACCAAAGCAAAAAACAAGTATAATCAAAACATTAGATGACTTGATCCACATAATTGAGAACCTATTCTTCCCTTAGAATATCCCACAAAAGGTTAACGGAAGTTATAAACCCTACGAACCCTATTGAGTATGAACGTGTTAAATTGTGTTCGTATATTGGATTAGGTTGTTTGAAGTAGGAATATAAAATTATATATATTAATTATAACTCAATCTATTCATATTTATCAATTTTAACTTACCAATTTTGTATTAGATTTATTTTATGTGTAAAAAATTATTAACTCTAAATATCATGTGTCAGATTCGAATTGTATCAAGGCATGTAGATAAAAAGACTATATAGGTAATCCGATTCATTTAATTAAACTGGTAAGACCTCTTAATATTAATCAACTAATTTTCTATTAAACTAGTTCACATATCGTGTTAAAAACTTAACAGCCTTAATTGATTATAAGAAGAATCATGCCCTTTCCTTCATATCAGGATTTCATAGAATTCTTTAAATTTTGACCGCCAATCTTAATTTTAAAGGTCCAAAATAAAGGCTTTTTAATTTTTAATAATTAAAAAATCAGTAAAACGTGAAAACTAAAAACCTTTTGTTTTAGGCTTTGAAGATCAAAATTGATAAAGAATTCCGGATATATGATCCTAGAAGAAAAGCCTGTGCTTGACCGCATGTAATTGCAACCCAAAAAGTACATTACTTGTCGTTTAGTCATTCGTTCATATGCTGTGAAAACGCCAGCTTCCAGAATAATTTTCCCCACCAACAACACGTGGCGAATTCCCACTGGAGTTTTTCTTACGCCAATTAAACTATTATTTCCCTCCACAAAGTACAGTACAACCCCTTCGTCTTCGTCCTGGCCCTTCAACTGCATTTCAAAGAAGCAGAGAGTCACGTCACCTCAACATTAATCTCTCTCTTTCACGTATTTCACCATCTCTCTAACTCTCCAAAGCGTACGGTTAGAGAAGAGTTGGCTGACACTTCAGTTGGATTATCAGATTATTTATGATCATATTGATGCACGGGATTTGCGTGTTTATAACGACCTCGCCGGAAAGTTACTGAGGCGAAAGAAATGGCGGCTGAGTTCTCGACCTGCGTGGATTACGGCCTCAACCTCTCGAAGCGAATTTACTACGGGAAGGAGCCGGCATCTTTGTCGGCTCCGGAGGTGACTCCGGCGATGTCGAAGTCGTCGGAGGCGGAGGGGTACTTGCCGACGGCACCGATGGTGTACGCGGTGATACCGGAGCCCGAGGTGGTGGACAACCCGGACGTTCCGAGCTATCAGCCGTACGTGCACGGCCGGTGCGAGCCGCCGGCCCTGATACCGCTGCACATGTTTGGGTTGGCGATGGAGATCGAGAGCTATTTGGACACTGCGTTCGTCGTGGTGAGCGGGACGTGGCGCGTGCATTGCGTGATGGCGGGCCGGAGGTGCGATTGCCGCATTGCGGTGCCGATGGGAGACCAGGTATGAAGTACTTAAAGATGCTCAAAGCAACTAAAATTAAACTGATTTTTATGTGATTTGTTAAAAAATTAAAATTTGATGAAAAATATGTTAGTATGTCGGTTGAGGTACGTAGGTGATTGAACAGTGTAATATACGGGTCTGTAGATGAATTCTGTGTGAGACTCACATGTATGAATGATTGGTATGGATGAAATATGTTTAAATTCGTGTTTCGATTATTATTAATTTATTTGGGTCAATTTTTCATTTAGGTGATTGGAATTCAATAAATTATGTGGTTTGGGAGCTGATTTAGGGTTGAAGATCTGGGTTGCAGGTTTCGTTTATGTGAATTTATCTGAATTTTATAATTGGTTTTGTTGAAGAAGATGTGGCCAAAATGATTATACTATTTGTCATGCTTAATGCCTAAGTGGGGATTGCATAATGCTGTTCTCGTAGAGTTGGTTCATGTTTTTTTTCTTTCCCCCATGTTTGTTTTTAGAGAAAAACCCATGTTCATGTTCTTTATGTTGTCCTTGTAGCCCCAACCCCCACGTGTTCTCTCTCTCTCTTGTTACTCATAAGTTGGGATAAAAAAAAAAAGATAAAATCCAATAAAAAATTATAAGAAGAAACTTATAATTTATTATAAAACCTTGAAAGCCAATGCCAATGTATGCATTACACAAACAAAAAATTAATCTACTCAATAAACAATAGTGGAAATTAAAAAATCACCGTACCACGTACCAAAAAAAATAGAAAACTCTCTTCCACCATTATTTTCTTAAATTCAGTATAAAATTTATAAAATAAAAATAATCAATTTGAATAAAAAATAATATAAAATTTAGAACTGAAAATAAGTAGAGAAAAAAGGGGAACTGAGGAATAGAACCATAGAAAATAAAACAGAAAAAGGGAAATTATGTACAGTTTTCTTTGTTCCAATGAAACCTTAAAAGCCAATGTGGTAAATCAATTAAGCATGTAAAATTGTAAATAATGTGCATCACATACACACAAACAAATAAAAAAACTACTTAATGAAATCTTGACGTGGACTGTCAGTCCATAAAATGATTCATCCCAATTTACATTTGTGTAGGCTTCTATTTTAAAGTCATCATGTCAGAGAAACAACACTTACTTGACGAGGATTTATGTATCAAATAATCTAGTAGACTGCCTCCATATGAGACTTACGTGGCAAATGCATGAATTAACTTACCACAGTAACAACATATGCGATGTCGGAATGGGTGTGTGAGAAATAAATCTACTTACCAACCAATGATGATATCTACATTTTTTTTCACCGGAGGACTCTTACTACTTTCACCCAACTTGACATTCACCTCTATAGCATTATCATTAGCTTTACATGTGAGCATCCCTATCTCCTTGAGAAGATCATATTTCTGTTGGGAGATGAATATATCATGCTTTGATCTCGTTACCCGAATGCCTTTGAAAATATTTCAAATTGTACAAGTCTTTTATTTCAAATTCATTTGCAATAGAATTTTTTAGGGTTAATTACTATTATCTCCCATGAAATACCACGTGATTTCACCTGTCACACAATCACATTGAACTACCATTTTCTTACAAAAACCTCCACTTGTTAGTCTAAATTATTAAAAAAAAAAAACATAAAATGATGAAAGTACTCAAAGGCTAGAAACTAAATTTACATAAATACCCATTAATTAAAATTTTCAATAAATAAATAAGTTTAAAAAAATAGCCACCAACAAGAAAAATAAATAAATCTTAGGGTGGCTCACTTGGGGGTGGTTCAACAACCACCTTTTTTTTAATTTTTATAAAAAAAATATTTAAGTTTAAGATTTTTAAATTTTTATTTAATTCTTAATTTTGAAAGTTTTTTAAATTTTATTATTTTTTTATTTAAGGGTATTTTACGTCTAAAAAATGCGTATTCTGCTTGATTTAACGAGATTTTCCAATGACAATTCTTTTTTTTTTTTTTTAACAAAATAGTAGTTAAATACTGTTGAGTGTGACAGGTAATTAACCTTTTTTTTTAAGCTTCATATATCATTATCATTTGCAGTCACAACAATATCATTTACATGGGCGATAGGAGCCATTACCTCGAGAAGAATGTTTGATAAAAAGCGAATGATCAGCTTGAGTTTGTTTATGAAGGGCTTTCAGATATATATCTTTGGCTCACTTCATTGGATAAAACATATGTTGATTGCATGCTATAACATGTTTGAGATACATGCAGATTGGCCTTTTCTTTTAGAATTTGAAGCAAGTTATCTTAGTTCTCAAGAAATAGTCATGATGTGGCTAACAGGGTTCACTTCTAGGTGTCGAGGTTGATGTTAGCGGAAGATCTTATAGCACTCAGCTGATCACAATGGAAGATACAATAGACATGGAGAAAGTGGTCAAAGCTGAGGGACGCTTTCTCAAATGCCAGATCTACACTTTAAAAGTTCCGCAGGTTATTATTTAGTACTTACTTCAGTTTGGAATCACTGACTAAGAATTTGTTTTTCAATTCTCTGTGATTTCGATGTTTATTATCTTTCAGGTTGATGGAGGCTCCACTCTTTCAATTAAGATCAGCTGGTCTCAGAAATTATCATATCATGATGGCAAGTTTGGCATCAATGTACCTTTTAGTTTTCCAGCTTATGTCAATCCTGTTGGAAAGAAAATTTCCAAAAGAGAAAAGATTTTGTTGAAAGTGAACTCTGGTACTGGGAAAGAAATTATATACGAAAGTACCAGCCATCCTCTAAAGGTAATTCTTTGTTATAAATTTTGTTCAGCCTCTAAATACACATAAAGAACCTTGCTTTTTGTGACCTTCCAGGAACAAACACGTCAAGCTAGTAAAGTAAGTTTCGCATATGAAGCTGAAGTACCAGCATGGTCGACTGCAGACTTCACTTTCTCATACACAGTAAGACCTTGAATTCTTAGTTGTTTTGTGACTGAACAGTTTGTACAGTTCAGATTGTTGGTGCCAGAAGGGTTATCTTATATGGGCTAATGTTTTTACAGATTAATTCAACTGACTTCTTTGGTGGTGTGCTCTTGCAATCTCCATTTCTACGTGATTTTGATCAAAGAGAGATGTTTTGCTTCTATCTTTTCCCTGGAAATATCCAGAGTAGGAAGGTTTGTCAGCATTAAACTACTACCTTCTATTTCTCACGTTTTTTAATTTTAAAAATATCTGCATTAGTGGGAATGTGTTTACTTGGCTTCTCACCTTACAATAAATTGTAATTTGAGGGTTCTATTCTGGTGCATGAAGAATGATGGTAAAAATGCTAGTTTTTCTTTGCGTAGTTTAACTTGTCAAAGCGATAGGTACTTGTAATTGCATCAACAAGGACAGAGTAAAGGACCACATATGTCTTTTAAATTAGAGGGAAACAAGTCAACTAGAAAAGAATTAGGTACAAATTATTTCTAAGAAGGATAGACATTTTTTGCAAATGGAACACTGGTTAATGGCCTTTAATGGAATGTTGGCCACCCTTCTTTTCCCTGCCAGTAGGTGGTCCTCAAGAACCCCAAGTGCCACACTTTGTTTTGTGCTGTAAATTTTTTTTTTTCAACTGTTAAATGCATCATGGTAATTTTCGCTCCATTAATTTTAGTGAATTTGATAGGTTTTCAGAAAGGAAGTGGTATTTCTTATTGATATAAGTGACAGCATGCGGGGAGACGCTCTTGAGAATGCAAAGATTGCACTAGTGGCATCACTCTCCAAGCTCAACCCTAAAGATGCTTTTAACATAATAGCTTTTAAGGAGGAGGTACTCTTATTCTCACCATCAATGAAGCTGGCAACCAAGGAAGCAATCTCAGATGCTACAGAGTGGGTCGGTGAAAAATTAATTGCAAATGGTGGTACAAACATTTTGCTTCCCCTAAATCAGGTGAATTTATTTTTTAACATGTCCTAAGTTAGGGATCAAATGTGCTCCAATTATTATGCTTGTTAAGTTCAAACAATTTTCTTTAATTTATATTTCATCTGTTTTCATGTTACCTAACTGGAGCTAAAAAGAGAAAAGCTAAATAGGAAACTCACAGAAGCCATCAAGTTTCTTTTATACCCTGCTTACATCCATGATCCATTGTCTATAATAAATCTTATGTTTTTTTTTTTTGATAAGATAATAAATCATATGTTATGGAACAAGTTGATGATTAGTGCAGCCCTATTTTGTTTATTAGTAGCTTTTCTGACCTAGTTGCCTGTGTAGATGCATCTGTTAGAGGGGTTTTGCTTTTCCAATCCATAAGCACATAGCCATTTTGCATCGTTTAGTGGTTGAAAATTTTTGTCCTTAAAGCAAGATGTTCCCCAGGTGTTTGATGGTTTGGATGAAAAGAATACCCTATGATTTTATTACTATATACTCATTTATAGCCTACTTTACATACAATTTCTAATTAACCACTCTTCCTTTCTCTGTTGATATTAGCATGTGGTACAAAATTTTGACCTTGATCTGCTTTATTTAGGCAATGAAGTTGTTGGCCGAGACTACTGATTCAATTCCGCTCATTTTCCTCATTACTGATGGTTCTGTTGAAGATGAAAAGGAGATTTGCAATAGTATGAAAGGCTACCTTGGAAGTGGGCAATCAATTTGTCCCTGCATATGTACTTTTGGCATAGGTAAGGATTTTGGTTTTGGTGTTTCACTTTGTTAATGAGAAAGAAAAGTGAAGCTGTGAATCAAGAAGGGCTGTATATTCTTTTCACCGTGCAGTCCTCAATTCATTCCACATATATAGGAGAATTAGTTATAATGATTGGAGAATATTATGAGCATGATAGCTGGTAGGGAGAGGATTCTTTTTAGATGAATACAACATATACTACGCATTCTAATACTCCCTATCAAGCTGGAGCATATATGTCATATAAACCCT
Source organism: Carpinus viminea (assembly GCA_013348765.1). Lineage (NCBI taxonomy): Eukaryota > Viridiplantae > Streptophyta > Magnoliopsida > Fagales > Betulaceae > Carpinus > Carpinus viminea. The sequence continues at coordinate 9,644,630 of CP054667.1, forward strand.
GCATAATGCCTCTAATCAACTTCTGCATAATAATGCCTATGTGAAAATATCAACAAGTTGGTCCTCGGACTTCACAACCGGTGTGGCTATATCTCTGCTCGGTATCTTATCTCGAATGAAATGGCAATCTACTTAAATGTGTTTAGTCCTCTCATGGAATACAAGATTGAAGGCAATGTGTCGTTTTGCTCCTCGATTGCAGACTCCGTGGGCCGCTACTGGAGATCACATCGCTGCCCCTGAAAAATGTTGATAGTCCTAAAAGAATCTCCAGAAAACACCCGAAAACTGCTGAAGAACTAAACAAGACTATACTTTACAGTCGATTCAACAAAAAAACTGCTTGTTTCACCAAATCTTCACCGTTTGCCAGTTGCACGGCCCAGATCTCCTATGCTTGAACGTCATTCACTAGTTGTGCTTCAAGCTCTGGTTGCCAGTTGTACAACCATAAATGCTTGGCTCTATACTTAGGTCAGCATCTGTACGGCTAACATCAGGGACAGTACAAAACAGTTTCTGGAGTTTTTCTTGATTGGTTGCAAATGTTCTAATCCTGCTGATACGAAGTTGGAAGAAGGAGAGAAGTTTAGCAGAAGAAACAAATTGTTTTAATCTACCATAGTTCTTCTAATGTTTACACAGGTTTATAGAAAAGAAATGCAACCTATTATGGAAAGGTATTTATAGCAGATTACAATAAAAAATAATAGGAATCAAATCAGTGAATCAATTCATGGAGAATCAACGTAGCATAGCATATCGTCAGAAGTTTCCATATTCAACAATCTACTCAACTCATTTCCAGTCCAAACTATTCGGAATTGTCTTCTCTACATTAAACCTTTGGCAATATGTTTTTCCCTCTGACCCATATGCTACAGGTCCTTCAATCTCTGCATCACCTTTAATTTGAACCTTTTTCATTCTGCATTGGTGCAGTAAATAGTTTGTCTTCACTGTGCATAGTCTAATTGTTTTAACTAATCTTTTTCTCATCTGGTTCCTTGTCATGCTCCACAACTTTCTACCAATCCATGAGTTTTTTTTGCTTATTACCCATCTATTTTTAATTATGTGATGAACCTTGCAGTTTTCCTAATTTGTTCAAATATTGTAAATAATTGATGAGCGGAATACTTTTCTAGGTTCATTTTGCAACCATTACTTCCTGCGAATGCTAGCACACATTGGGAGGGGTCACTATCTTGCTGCTTATGATGCAGGTCAGTTTTTCATTAATAATACAGTTATTACCATTTGTTATGACAGTGAGTTTTATCATTACCATCTCAACTATCATTGTAACGTTGAGTTTTAACAGCACATATGCCTCTGCACTAAAACTGTGAATAACTGCAATACACTTGTGACTATATTGTGATTACCTCGTCATGTAGGTTCTCAACCACAATATCAATGAATTAGCTGGTAGTCTCGTGAGAGAAAAACTGGCAGACTAATCATTAAATTTTCTTGTCCCAAATATACCAATGGTGCCATATTAAGAACTTCTATGAATGTTTTTTCTTTGTCCAGATACAATTGATTTTCAAATACAGAGATTATTCGCGAGTGCTTCGTCAGTCATTTTTGCCAATATAAAGATGGATGCTTTAGAACATCTTGATTCACTTGAGGTACACTTGCCCTAACTGGAAATATTTCTTCCCGCTCATCCTGGATCAAACTATTCTGCTCATCTTTTGAGGTTTCTAAATATTATGTGTCTATTTTACTCAGAGATCATGTATGTTATAATTTCTTGCTTGGAGGAAACCTTCATTTTCTTGTTACTATATCTTTGACTGCAGAGTGGCATATTGTAATCCTTCCTATTCCTCATTGCAGTTGTTTCCATCTCATATTCCAGACCTTTCATCTGGAAGTCCATTGATTGTGTCAGGCAGATATGATGGAAACTTTCCAGGCTGTGTCAAAATTAGTGGTACCTTGGCAGATATGAGCAATTTCACAATTGACTTGAAAGTGCAAAGAGTTAAGGATGTGCCGCTTGACAGAGTAATGTTTTGACATCTGGGCTTATTATAACTGACATTAAGACTTATCTTTGTGAGTCTGTGACAAATTCGTTTTAATTTATAATTAACTTTGCTCAATCATAGTTACTAGCCAATGATAACTGGATAAGGGAACCAAAAAAAAAAAAGGGTTTTCTTATGAGTTTGTTACTAGCAAGGTGAAATTTGATTTTCTCAAGAAGTCATACCTGCTTTCCAAATTTTAGATTATGGAGTGAAGCTGATCAATATCCTGAAAGTCTTTATTCTCTAGTTGTATTCTGATTTACATGTTGTGTTTGGGATTGGGAGGAATCTGTGATGTTGCCCAGGAACAAACTCCACACTTATCTTTCCACATTCTCTCTACATTGCACATGTAGTTGCATCTTCAAACTCTTTCGTCTTAATGATCTGTTCCCAATATCAGCTATATAATTCCCTAACATAATTGCTTTCCTGCTCACACTGTTTTTAAAATCCCTCCTCTGAGTGAAGAACGGTGTTATGTTGGCGACAGTATGTTGGCAGCATAAAAATGCACACATCGACATTTTTGGCTACTTCTGCACTTCTCATTATTAATGTTCTCAACAGGTACTTGCAAGGCGGCATATTGATATACTCACAACTTATGCATGGTTGTTGGGAACTAAAGAACTGGAGGAGAAGGTTCGTTGTGACTACAGATTGCATTAGCAGAATAAAATAACATAGCTGAACTCAATTTCATACCTGAATATTGTTTGATTTTAGCTCTCAATATGATAGTAAACGACAAAAGGTCCATAAACAGAAAAGGTCCAGCGGTTAGGTGTGATCATTGTATATTCAATGTATTTCAAAGGCCCTCCTAAGAAGTTATATCAGCTATGCTGTGATTTTTTCCACTATATGATGAACTTTTTTTCAAGGCTGGTTTAACTTTATGACCATTAGACTTGTTGACAGGGATGATTATGTTATGGCCTTGTCTTAGATATAGAAATGTCAATAATATGGCGAAGAATAATTGCTTTTCTTTGTTGCTGTAATCCTGATTTATTTATTTATTTATTTTAGAGCCATTAATTTCCCTATCTGTTTCTTTTAGGTTGCCAAAATGAGCATACAAACTAGGGTTCCATGTGAGTACACTCGCATGGTTTTGGCTCAGACTAATAAAGGGGAGAAAGCACCTGAACCGATTTTGATACAACAGGTATGCATTTGCCTGATGTTCTCCATAAACATTACTACCTACTCCTACATGTAAGTAAACCCCAGTCCCCTGTCAGTAGCAAGCAGACTAGATTGCCATTGTTCTTCATCTTTCACATGAACAAGTTAAAACATGACATATCTGACAGACAGGACAAACTATGGTGACACAATGATTTTGGAGAAATTTAAACAATATTCCACAAGAAATTGAGTTACCGGATGCTAAAGCATGCTCAAAACACTAATTTCCTTAAATTCCATTAAAAAGGTATACAACAAACTAAAACTGCTGAAGAAGGCGGAGTCGGAGGGCCAGAAGATTATGTTCCTGGGAAAACTAGGCCTGGGATTTGGTAACTTGGTAGCAACGGCACAGAATATTCCACTAGGAGCTGAAGAAGCCAAGCCACCTGATCCTACAGATGTGTTGCTTAAGGCTGCTTCCAACTGTTGTAGTCGATTACTTGACCGCTGCTGTTGCATGTGCTTCATCCAGTCTTGTACATATCTGAATGACCAATGTGCAGTTGTCTTCACACAGCTCTGCACCGCCCTTGCTTGTTTTGAGTGTCTGAATTGCTGTTATGAGCTCTGTGAATGTATGTAATGAATAATGTAAATGTAGTCAAAACAAAAATGTACGATATAAGTTATCGTGTACGAGAATGTTTTAAATGGGCAGTGTTTAAAAAGTGTTGTCATCTAATGATTAATTGATTTTTTTTGTTCTTTCCTGATTGGATGTGTATTTCGTTGACCCAAAACCTAGGATAGCTTTACCTCAAGGCCATTGATTTAGGTCTCGTTTGGTACGGAAGGATACATATGCTCTAACCGTAATTGAACCAACGTTATTTATCTCTTTTTTTCTTTTTAACTGTATTCAACAAGAAATAGCGCCTAGCCTCCATAGAGCTGCAAAGAGGGAAAAGAGGAATCATTTGGAGCATTCCTAAGAGATAAGTCAATTTTTTTAAAAAAATGACTTTTTAAAATTCACTTTATTTATTTTAACTAATGAATTCTTTATTTTTATATGTCTCATACATTCGATTAATTATATTTTTATTTATATCTTAAATATTATTATTTTTTATTTCTTTATAAGGATTGTATTTTTTCTAAATATTATATTTTTTAACTTTTGGAAAAAAATAGATGTGAAGAGAGAAATAGTAAAAAAATTTTGGAAAAAGGAAATGTAGAAGAGAAATAGGAGGAAATTTTTTTGGGAAAAGATAAAATAGGTGAAAGAAATAATAAAAAAATGAAATAACTTATTGAATAGTGCCTACATGTATATTTTTTTAGCTCATTCAATAAAATATCTATTTTGTCTTTTTTTTCTTTCTTTCTTTTTTGTGCTTCTCCAATATATGAGGTATTTTACAAATTTAAAAAACCATTTTAAATAAAAATGTCATTTGACTCTTCTATTGAGAATGTTCTTAAAACAATTATAACAACTTCTTTATAACATTTTTCCTTCCATAAATATAAGAACAATCTATAGATAAAAAAGGGTAAAGTCTACGTACTTTTTTTAAATTATTACTCGATTAACAATGTTCATCAATTTATTTCTTCTGCAATTTTAGATGGGGATTTTAATTTATTCTGCTTCCGAGTTGTTGCCCATTACTTTAGTTTATTCAAATTTACTCCAGTATCATTGTTGCTCTGTGTCTCACTAGGAACTGTGAAGTGGAGTGCTTTTTTGTTTGAGGAACCGATATAGAAGAGAGAGAGGGTTTTTTTGTTTTAATTATTTTACCCACGACATCGTTCCATATACAAAGCCAAATTTAAATCTCAACCGTCCGAAACTACAGCAGATTGCTGTGAATTTTTTCCATGCACTGGATCCCATCAGAATTACGTCTAAAATTTCCCCAAATCAAATTTGAACCTCTCTCTCTCTCTCTCTCCGCGACGGTGCTCCCTCTCTCATACGGAACAGTTCTTTATCTCTTTCAGGCGGAACACCTCTCTTTCTCTCTCGTCAACAGCTGACGTCTTGGGTCCTCAACCTCTCTCTTGCTTATAAGCCGGTCTGGGGTGGAGAAAGGCTTAGGCTTTTCGATCTGGACTTTTAGGGTTAGGTTAATAGCTTCCATTTTTTATTATTCTTTCATTCTTCTCCCTAACTCTTTCATTCTTATTTTGGATATTGACTTTTGTAAATATAGGTTTTTGAAAACGGAGATCGAAACCCTAAAAAAAGAAACTCTGGAAGATTCACTGTCCTCCTAATCTAATCTCTCAAAGGTACGTTAGCCTAGTCTTTCAATTTCGTCTTCTTTGTTTTGTTTATCTATTGTATACTGTTATAGGCTTTGAATGTTTAGTATTTTACTGGTATAAGCTAAGGACACTAGAGGCAACCCCAGCAATAAAGTATGGAAACTTGTCTAGAGAAGCCGGCCACAATGAGTAACTGAAAACTGATCTGATTCATCATTCATAGTATCATTGTATAAACCAACTAAATTAAGTGTTTAAAAAGGATGATAGGGTTCATCGAACCTTATAATCATAGTAAGGTTTAGACAGTTTAGTATATTTTAAATTCATAAGTTAATATGCTATGTCATTTGCAAGGTTATATGTATAACTACATCCTACAAAAGTGACAGAAACCAGATCAGGATAGGACTAGAGCTTAAAAAGGAAAGAGAGCTTCATATTCCGCTTAGAGATAGCACCGATTCTGTTAATTGAGTGAGATTGCATGCATGCAGAATGCACAATGAGAAATTCAATAGGCAGTTTAATGAGAAATTGGGGTTTTCATTTCTCTTTGTATTCAAGTTAGTTTCAGTAGTTATGTGAAGAGATGACTATTTTTGAAACCCTTAGTTAAGTAAACAGGTTAAAAAAAGGTAAAATTGACTCTCTCTTTTTCCCATAGTTCTGATAACAATTTGCAATCCGCATTGACAGGGCTTGGCTTCTGACTTTTCACACTCAAGATTGAAGCATCTAATTAAACCTAGATATTTAGGCTCCTATCACTCTGAATATGAATAAACTGATTGCTTCCTTTGGCTTGTTTTGGATTTTTTTTTTCCACAAATATGTATCTGCCTATTAATGCTTGTTCTACTTTAGAAGTTTCTTTTCACTTGCTTATTATTATTATTTTTAAATGAGTCTGACTTCTTGTACGATCACAATACCCATCTATTTCCTAAATTCTCATTTAGTGAGTCCTGCCAATAGTTCAATTGGGTTGTAAAAAAATATGGATGCTTCAAAAGTTTCTTTAGGAAGGGTGATATCTATTCTCTAAAGCTTCTTGGAGAACCCTTATATTTGTCCTGCTTTTAGGTGAAAACAGTTAAGGAAATGGCTGAGGGAGATGAGGACTTGCCGAGGGATGCAAAGATTGTGAAGTCACTGCTGAAATCCATGGGTGTTGAGGACTATGAACCTCGTGTTATCCACCAATTTCTAGAACTGTGGTATCGATATGTAGTTGATATATTGACAGATTCACAGGTATACTCCGAGCATGCTGGAAAGGCTGCCATAGACTGTGATGATGTCAAGCTTGCCATTCAGTCAAAAGTCAATCTTAGCTTCTCCCAACCACCACCACGAGAGGTAACTTTGGCTTACAATCTGCCATACTATGCTAAACAATCTATGTCTTGGTATTTAAATTCCATTAGAAATTGAATTCAGTTTGCCTTGAGCTAATGGTAGTATATTTATCGAAGTTTGATTTCTCTGATGTGCACTATGGAACTGATATTTGAGAGTTGTGAAGTTAAAGAGCTAATAATCTCTTATAAGATTTAAGTTGTTAAGAACTTTGGCTCTTGGAGGCAGCTTCCATGGACTTGCAAGTGGGTATTTGAAAATTTTGAAAAGCACAATTTCAAACAGTTCTGCACAGACTATGGTCAGAATTCCTTAACCATTTATACTTTCTAAGCTAAGCTTTTTATTTTTTAAATTTTTTTATGAATGAGTTTTTTATACCACCCAGACAAAGAAAACAACCCCTCAAGCAGAAAACCCAGCTAGAACATGAGATGCCAACAAAGCACCTCATAAACGAAGTCCAATACAGACCCCAAAAGCACAAACAGCTAACAAACAGCCTAACAAAACAAACACCAGCTATACAACTGTACATCCAATTTCAAAGCATACAACTGAGACTCTATACAATTGTCCAAAATCAAAGCCATCATCTAATCTGCTAACAACAAAACTGCACAAAAGCACAATCTGCACTCCAAAAGTCAAGCAACATTCACTACTAAAGAACTGCTCCCCTCTACAAACTTGTTGCAGTCCAACCAACAAGAAACTAACATTCAGAACAAGGTAGCTTTATAAGAGAGAACTAGCAACATGCATTTCAGAAACCAGCTCCAGCAAGCCTGCCTCAAACACCAGAAATCAGCGACCAACAGGAAATCAAATCAGAATAAATGAAGTGAGTACTCCACCTATTACAAATGGCCACTTTCTCCTCATTCTTGAATGCTTCTTTCTCCATAATTCTAGTTCTAACCTCCCAGCAAATTTTCTATAACAATTTTTCTTTTGAGCTTAGATGTTTACCAAATTTCACATCATAGCTTTATCTCCATATGTTGTACACTGTCGAGCCCAATGCCAACTTACACACAACATCCTTTAGCTTTTTGCCGTGCAATTCTCCTCCAATGCATTTCCTTAAAATATCCTCCCAATTCATATGAATATTAACTTTTTAAGGTAGTGTTGTATCACTAGTTTTGGCCTTTGGGGCATGAGGCATTGTTTTCCCTATTTCTTATAATGTTTTCCTGGTTGGTTTGGGTTATTGCTATTGCCACAATTTATGTAGCAAATCATCAATTAAAAACTATAGGATTTTGCTTGAATATTTTGCAACAATAGGATCTGCATGAGTTTTTAATGTATAGTTGTCATCATACTCACATTTAATGTTCACTTGACAAGATTTAGATTTAAACTCTCTGAACCCGATAATAACCAGTGTTATTTTATGCTGAAAGATATATGATGTATATGTTCAATTAATCATCCACCAGGTTCTACTAGAGCTGGCTCGAAACCGGAACAAAATACCATTGCCAAGGTCAATAGCTGGCCCTGGTATTCCTCTCCCGCCTGAACAGGACACACTGCTCAGCCCCAACTATCAACTTGCAATCCCAAAGAAGCAACCTTCCCTTGCAGTTGAAGAAACAGAGGAGGACGAAGAGGGTGTTGATCCCAACCCCTCACAAGAACAGAAGACAGATATGCCACAACATACTCCTCAAAGAGTGTCCTTTCCTCTCACAAAACGTCCCAAGTGAAAACTTTTTGAACTGTGTAAGAACAATTAGATCCATTTGTCTTAAGCAATAGAAAAAAAATCAACATGTTCACTATAATGTTGATTTCTTTTGGAATGAAGTATGACAAAGTAATTTGTTTGATCCAGTGCCGATTCTGTCTGCTTTCATCCAGATTTCTGTTATTGTATAATATTCATAAAGTTATTCAAATTGTAGAGCGTATGAAAGCAGAACACTGTTATTGTTTAAGATTTAGAAAGTGATGAAATTGCATGAAATTTCATGCTTTTCTTGGTGGAGAGGCTGGTAAAGCTCAATATTACAAAGGTGGGAGAGATTCAAATTGCAAATACTGGTGACTGTATTCTTTTCTGCTAAGCATCGCTGCTGAAAGTCCCCCATTCATAAATCGATGCCTAAACTTGTTCAAGAACGAGCTCTGCATGAAATTACTTGCTTTCCCCTTATGAATAGGATGCCCTTCTGGAGAGTGGAGTAAGGGATTGGAAGGGTATAGGGTTGAAAGCTGTTTTATGCAGGCTGGTTCTGAGTGCTTCAGTTTACCGCACCTGGAGGGAGAGAAATAATATTAGGCATGGAAATCGGTTGCTAACCGAGGAGAAGATTGTTCAGAAAATATGCTGGAAGTTAGAACACAGGTTATGTTAGAGGGCAGATTTCCGAGAAGCAAGAAAAATGAAGATTTATGTAACAAATGGGACCTATTGGAGAATTGTTTTGGAAACAGAGTCTGAGTAAAGCTCGGCTTTAAGGTGTGATTTTGGTAGCTGCTACAGTGTAGTTGAATGTTGTGTTGTGTTTTCTGGCTTAGAGTGTGCTGGGGTTGCTGACTTGGTTGAAAGTGCTGAGGCTTTAAGGTGTTCTTTGTTGGTGCTTCCGTTTTGTTTCTCTTGAAGCCTTTTCGGCTTACTTGCTATACAGGTTTTCAGCTTAGCTTTGGGGGCAGATTGTTGACCATAGGCATAGAGGCTGTTAGTAACTGTATCTGTGTATCAGAACAGTTGAAATTGAGGGTGTACCGATTATTTGGATTCTGTTTTGTTGAGAAATGCTTTTATAGGTGGTGTAGTTTGGATATTCCTACTGTATACTTTAGTTTGTTTCATGGAGTTTTTAGCTAAAAACAGCTAGACTGCATTGTACTTCATTGTTGATATGTGAAAGACAGCTAGAGTGCATTCATCACCAAAAAAAAATTTTGTATTTATAAATTAAATGAAGTATACAAAAAGAAAGAAAAAAAACTGAGTTAAGAAAAATGTGGTTTATTGTTTTTGTTTTTGTTTACCTCATTTCTGTGTGCTTTGGTTGACGCTATTTAAGGTTAACAATTGTTGCCTAATAGCATTAATCAATAATCTTATATCAATCTCTCTCAAAAAAAAAAATCTTATATCAATCACACTAGTCATTTTGATAGAAGCAGCCTCCATACACGGTTGCACCCTTGATAGCCTTCGCTGCGCAGCCTCCACCCCATCTCTATGGGGTGCCGGCCCCTCTACCATGTTTGTGGGAATGGGTCGGTCTCCACTTAGTGGAGGGGTTTTTTTCTTTTCTTTCTTTTTTTTTTTAAAAAAAAACTTTTTATTTTTGAGGATACAATTGTAATTTCACAGGGTGATTTGGCAACTTGTTGACAAAGTTCCTACCACATAAACAATTTAGATGGAAAATTGAGAGAGAAACTAAATCTTAAAGCGTTTGAAAACTTAAGGGAGTGATTTATTTATTTATTGTTTTTTAGACATTAAAAATAAAAATAAAAAAACCCTTGGAAACAATATTTTATTTTCCCAATTTTATAAAATGTATTATTCCCATGCATTTGCCTTCATTTTAGTTTTAAAATGTGATTTTATCTAGATGGTGAAAAAGGATCTATTATAAGGAGATCAAACTGAACTTGATTCATAAATCTTAGCTATAGTGATGCTTGAGAGAATAGTTACTGTTTTGCTGAGAAATAGCGGACAAGTTACTGCCTTAAAATTAGTAGACTATTTGACTTTATTGTATGGCTGCCAATGGCTTGGCACCATGGCTTAGCCTCGCTTGCCATGACCATTTTTGTTGCCTATAGTGGTTGGGTGGTATCTTTGCAATTTTTTTTTTTAATTAAAAAAAAAGGGTGTAATTTGGACATTTTGACAAGATTTAACAAAAAATCCTAACGGAATGAGGTAAGTAAAAGAAATTGAAAGTTCAATATCATTAATTGAGAATTTTTAAATTTTGGAAATAGTATTAAATCGAGTGAAAATGTATACGATTTGTTTGTTTTAAGTTTTCCCAAAAGAAAAAAGAATGAAAAAAAAAAAAAAAAAACTATGGAAGGGTGTGACAGACACAATCATCAATCTTAACTATCAACATAAGGTTATTAATTTGAGTAATGATAATAGTACACCGCCAATCTTGAATAATGTTACACATTACATCATTATTTCATTTTTATTATTTGGACGGATATGATAATGCGTATCAATTTTTGGATCATCTATTGTGAAATGTATATATATTTTAGAAGTATGTTTGTGATTGCGTTTGAGACATAACTTTTAAGTTAAAAAGAGCTTTTGGGTAAAAGCTTCATTTTTAAGCTTTGCCAAAAGTGTGTTTTGATCATTTTTAAACTTTTGAACCTTTAAAAACGCTTTTAATTTTTTTACCAAAAGAGTATTTTTTTCTTCAAACGAACTTTTTGAGTGTTAAAAACACTTTTAGGCCTCAAACGCAATCCCAATCATTTTTTTCATTATATAAATCTCTATCATTATTGTGTCTTTATCCTACACTTACACTAGAATTCAGAACTATGTAAAATTCACGTCTTCCTCCCTTCATTTTTTAATTGAGATTTCCTAAAATTTTTCTTAAATTTGAGATTCTTATTAAATTCTAAAATATAACTGATTTTAAACGTTAAAATAAAACAACTAAAATTTATAAATTTAAGAATTTCAAATTTTTAATAAGGAATTGTAGGGATGTCAATCCCCCCCTCTCTCTCTCTCTCTCTCTCCTTGTATATAGACCCGATTCTCACCTAAATCTCACGCACTTCCATTTTCCCGCCCACTTCTCAAGCATTGCAAGAACTCTTGTTCTCTTCCTTAAGGTTTTTCTCCCACACAAACACAATAGCAGGTATTTGATAGGATCCGTATTATTGAGGACCTATCTAGATAATAGTAGATCAGAGTAGTGATTAAATAAGAGTCTATCTGGTGTTCATCAATATTCCCCGTTTGGTTCCCGAGAAAGTGCGAGAAGCAGCCAAAACTAATGATACTTACAAAAAGCTCGGCTTAACTGATCCAGATACCAGATGGTCAAAAAGCACCACTAATTGGCTTAGTAAGCGCATTTACACTATTTTTCTTTTTCATCTTCTTCTTCTTTTTACCCATTTTCATAGCTAACAAACAAGGCATTAAGAATAAGAAGGTCGTGATATGTTAATTAATTTTCGTTAGTTTTGAGCACTTTTGGAATTGTTGATTTTGTATTTGATTGAATCCCTATGTAATTATTGTTGTTTCTTTTCCATTGTTGCAGTTTGACCCTTCAAATGACGTTTCGCATTGTTCCATTCCTCGCGAGATTTCTGTTCTTCTTCCTTCTGGTCTCTGTGCCTTTCCCTTGCAGGTAAACAAAGCTAGGGTTTCCAATTTCTTTTAACCAATATTAATTGCCTTGCTTGGTTGCTGAGAAAGCTCAGGGATAAGGAAACAAAAATACCATTTTGAATACATCCTTAAAGTTCACAGATAGTCAGCTTAAATTTGCTTTGTTTGATGTTGTATGCTAAGTTCGGTTGCTAAAAATTGTAGCTCATGAGCGTGAGAAGAAGCACAGAAGTGTTATATTAGTCTTAAGAAAATTTATGAACCACCAAAGCATAGGATACTTCTTATGAAAAGAATAACAACAATTTTAGTCATTGACAATCAATATACAGAAATTTAAGTACATTTTGTACCCTGTTTACTTGCTAAGGAACCCCGTAGAATGAAAGAAAAAATGAGAAAGAGTACACATATGTATGTATAGAATTTTGATTCATTAGCATTCAGAGTCTACCTTCATCTAAACTTTTTCTTACAAGAAAATTGTGAATGACTTGTATTTTCCTAAATTTTTAATTTTTAATTTTTAATTTATATATATATATATATATTTTTTCAAGTCAATGTCTATCATTTTTATTTGTGTTGCTGGCCTGCTATGTTATGCTCGGAGAAAATAGGTCTTCAAGCATACATATGGAGAAAACATTGGCTATGATAAAACCAGACGGAGTGTTTGGCAATTATATTGATAGGATAAAGAATGCCATTTTGGGGTCTGGTTTCAGCATTTTCAAGGAGATGATTGTTCAGCTTGATGAGGACAGTGCAGCAAGCTTTTATGTTGAACATTCTTCAAAGAGCTTCTATTCTAGTCTTGTCAAATATATGACGAGGTATCTGTTTTATTTTTATGATTGTTGCATGTTGTTTTAAATTGATTTTTTATCCTTTTTTTTTAAAAAAAAATTCCAAATCAGAATTGAGCTCATGAAGTTGGTTCTTGGGTGGATTAACCTAATTGCTTAACTAATGTTGGTATTTATTCTTTGGAAAGCTCCATATTTGTTGTCTGCATTGCTGCTATTTAGTAAACCGCTGGATTGAAGCAAGTTCAATTTTTCTGTCCTGAGTCTTCTTCTTCACATCTTTTCATAGTTAATGATGTTATGTACAGAAGCAACCATGCTGATAGTATGGCTTAAATGTACCTTTTTTAAATTCTTAATTTTTTATTTTTATACCCATGAAAGTGATTGATACACTAAATTATGAAAATCATAGTTATGCATTAACTGATGCCTTCACTAATTAGTTGACTGATGACAGTATGTACCCAACGCATCAACCTATTCATTTTTATACTATTACTCTTTGAAGCTTATAAGAGCATCCTTGTTGGGGCTTTTGTGTTCTTTTGAAGTTTTGATTCAGAAGAAGTCACTGTCATGAGCCCTGCCCCTGCCTTTTTATACCCTTTATACCAAAATCGATGTAGGTCTCATCATATTGAGGTTGCGTTTCTATACAGCTCTCATCATATTGAGTTTGACTTTGATTGTTAAATTACTCTGTGTAATGAAGTTGCTTCTATGATGAGATTGATTCATTCTATGGTTACTCTCTCTCTCTCTCTCTCTCTCACACACACACATTGACTCAATTTTTATCAGTGGTCCAGTGTTGGTTATGATTTTAGAGAAGGAAAATGCTATTACTGACTGGCGTGCTCTAATTGGCCCAACTGATGCGCGCAAGGCTAAGATTACTCATCCTCACAGGTATGTTCTCATTTTTATCTGTGTGCTTGTACCTATTTTTCTCCGTCTTTCTTGTTCTTGTCTTATAAATATATGGTCCGTTCGTACTTTGTCTTATAATTTAGGAGCCCTGAATGAACTAGTAAAATGTCATGATTTCATCAGCCATATAGTTCTTTACTGGATTTCTTAATTATATAAGCTCTGGTTTTATATCCAGCATCCGAGCAATGTGTGGGCTAGATTCGGAAAAGAATTGTGTTCATGGTTCAGATTCTACTCAATCAGCTCAAAGAGAGATCGCCTTCTTCTTTAAAGACGTGCTTGCAGGTCAAATCCCACTCTCTTTTTTCCAGTCAATATGGAAAGATATTTGTTCTTTTTTTCTGAAGCCTATACTTTTCTTAGTACAATTATGCTACACTGGATGAAATTACACATTAACACTTAATTTGGCGCTTATTCAGTTGCCATCTTTCCAAAACACAATGTGATGAAATGAAAGCCAATGAGCCTTATCTCAACCGGCGCTTCTTTCCCTTTGTAAGAACAAGATGAAGGATGAGGTTGTGTTTAAAACTTATTATTGGGTGCATGTGTAACTTACCGATAAAAAGAAAAATTGAAACCAGACCATAAGTGTACTGAGATAGTGACCCCACACAGGGAACCGGAGTTCTTAGGAGGGATTGATCAACCATGGGGGGAGTAGATGTGGGATTTTTATTTACGTGGTCCTAGCTATGCGTTCACTAAATTTGTGCAGTGTACATCAACAGAAGCTATAAATTTCTTCAAGGAGGGAAAAAAATACAAGAAAGAAAGAAAAAGAGCATTGCATAAGAGTATTGGATGTGGTGGGTTGCTTTTGCTCTTGTATGTAAAATAAAATATTGGAAAAATTCACTTATTGGGCATGATCTTTTATCACTTTTGCAAACATACCCTTAAACTTTAAAAAATATCAATTTAGGGTTATGATCTTTTAAAAGTTTACGATTTTCAGCCCTCCTGTCAAAATTCAAAAGTTAAATCAAACGGTTGATGATTGAAATCTCCAAAATACCCTTAAGATGTTTATAAAATTACAAAAATACCTTGAATTTGGACATGACTATTTTGGGGATTTCACTTTCTCCTTTAGGATTTAAAGCTAAATTTGGATGGAATGGTGACATTGCAAACTTTGGAAAGATAGTAACCTTAAATTGACACTTTTTAAACTTTAAGGGTATGATTGTAAAAGTGATGAAAGATTAGGAGTGGTAGATGAAGTTTTCCCATAAAATACTGTTTCTTCTTTGTTGTGCTATCTTTGCTGGAAATGACAATATCTGTTATTTACTTGTTATCTTCTGTAAACTTAGTCTACTTTTTAAGTGATTTTAGCATGGGAGATCGAATTGTGATGAACTTGTGATTGAAACTTGTACATGAAATCTGTATGCTAATATTTTGTCTATCTGTGAATCTGAATATATGAAAGGATAAACTTTGATCATAATAACAGTAATTTTTACCTCCTTTTTACTTGGTAGCTCCATTTCTTTCCCCACTTCTGAAGCTCTGTTCCTTGAAGATAAGGGAGAGAATATATGAAATGATAAACTTTGATCATAGTAACAGTAATTTTTACCTCCTTTTTACTCTGGTAGCTCCATTTCTTCCCCACTTCTGAAGCTATGTTTGTTGAAGTTAAGGGAGAGAAAATTAAAAATTGAAATCGTAGAACTAACATTCTACCACAATAGATGTGAGATTCCAAATCTTAATGCCCAATCTACGACATCATCAATGAAATGGATTATTAGGTTTTTCTTGTATGGGGGGAGAGAAGAAGGTTCAATGTGTGGATATGAACATCAATTTGTGGCCCCGCTATCCTTTTATTTACATTAAGTAGATATGACAGGATCAACTTCCTCTGCATTTTAATTCACCGAAAAAGAAAGAAAAAAAAATTCCTCCGCATTTTCTTGTTTGGTTTGCTTTTTATTTATTTCTTTAACCCAAACAAGTCTAAAAAATAACATATTCTGCAAAAGGTTACCAATGAAAGAAAACGGCCAGAGCTTCTGATCACAAACTCAGTAATTATGAGATCAACTTGTTAAATGAGACTGTGAACTGAAACAAGAAGGCCGGGCCTTGACTTCCATAAGACCCTCGTGTATGTTAACAATTGTCTAATACTTTATACTTCTGCAGTGCATCGTGCTTACAAAAGATAACTTTTATATTTACTTTGGTTACTGTATTTTCTTTTGACAGGTGGAGTAGTAGCTACTGAACATGATGAACTGTGACTGGTACAAGTCTCTTCTGTCTTTACTTGTACAATTTTCCAAAATTGGATAACTGCACTGCCAATTCCTTAATGGTGGTTAAGCCATCTGTTGCTAAAAGTTGTAGACTTTCTTTGAAGTCCTCTATGAAACTTTTTAGGTTCTTGTGATATAAACACTAATACGGGCTTGTCAGTGGGATGTATAGGTTATTTTAATAATCTTGAAATGTCAGTTGATACATGAATTCCATTGTTTTGGCGATCCAGGCATAACTGTCATCAAGATTCTACTTTTGTTTGGCAAGCACTTCTAAATTAAATGTCGGTGCAAGTCAATGCAGATCGCTAACTGTTTATTTGCTACTAATTTTTTCTGGTATGAGGTCCCTTGTACATAAGTAACCAAGTTCTAGTTAGTTCTCATTGCTTTTTATCTATTAGTTTCTTATCTTATAAAAAGCAAAACAAAAAAGAAAAGGAGATTCATAGTTAATCTCAATCAAGGAGGTTTTATTTATTTATTTTGGCAAAAGATGATCTTAATTTTATCAGAAGCTGTGATGCTGAGTTCTCATATGAGAATATGATGCTGACAATTCATTTTTTAGACCATGATCTGAAAGTATGGTAGGTGGGGATGAGTTAGTCTTTTAAGTTCAAAAGCCCGGTCATGCACAAGTGATAGTCAGTGAATCTGCATTTATTGGAACTTAACTTATCGAGATTACTAGGACTTTGACTTGTTGGCATGGTTTATTAGTGCCGAAAGTAATGAGGTTCTTCGAAACCAGGATAAATCTGACTAGTCTCTCTGATTGTACAATCATGTGGTTATGCATCTTGCTAACTTTGGATGCATGCTGGTTCGCTTGGAAATTCTATACATCTTTTGATATATGATAAGAGTTAAATGTAATCTTGTTGAACTATTTGTGTCTGCCTCTCCTAATAAATCATCAATGTCGTAAAATATTAGTCTTAATTATATCAACCATGTGTAATGGGGTCTAGAAACTACTTTAACTACTACAGCTCCCCTCCCCCCTTCCAAAAAGAGGGGGAAAAAAAAAGAAATAAGAGGGAAAGAAAAAAAAATTTGGGTGCTTGTTAATATTACAAATCTTATGCTGTAAAATAGGGATTGTAGTTTATGTCTATCTTCCTGTTCATTAGCTTTTCATAGCTCCATTGTTGGGCTGCAACCTCCGTAAGAGTAGCCACTAGCCAAGATGTGAATAACCTCATTCATGTAGTCCCACATTCGTTCTCCACTTCATTGGTGTTGTAGTCCCTGTTGCTTGGGTCAATTTCCCACTGAAATTAAAATTTTAAGCTGCAGATGTAATAGTTTCCATGTAGAATGTCACGTCAGTTTGTATTAGTATTGTAGTAAAAACAAGAATATATGTAACGTTTTTCTAATCCATATAGGGCTTATACGGTGTTGACGTGCTGTGATTACTGCATATTTCCGTTCTTCTCTTTTGGTTTAGAGACCATAGAATTAAATGTGACGTTAGTCTTGGAAGTTGCTTGCATTTATACTGCTACTGGTAAGTACTTATGGGCATTATCAGAGCTCGATCTTTGAGATTTCAAGAAATTAATACAGCGTTAGATTGTTGATTACTTTACAGGATTGCCCTCCCATGGAAAGGAAGGATACCAACAAGAACAAGGTCCTAATTCGTGGCCAAGAATGGTGGGTTTCTCCTTGTATTTGAGAGACAGGCCATTATTTATTATTCACATGTTGTAAGATATTTATTATATGCTGATTTTTTGAGGTTTTGAAGGGACCTAGTTGCAAGACGAAACATTTGCTTAACCTTAATGCAAGATACTTAGTTTATTAATTTACTGAAGATCCAATGAAAGATAGTAAAGCATGATGGCGACCACGTTCATGGAAGATAGAGGTCCACATCATACAAGGTCTTTAGTTTATCTTGGGAAAGTGTACTTCATTCCAGAATTAGTAAGTCTATTCCCATCCGCTGCTTTGATTCATAAACCCTAGACATCTAGTAGATGCGGTAACTCACATGGCTTCTATTCTTTTTCCCTCAAAAGTTGTATCTCGGTGGGAGTGATTCTTTTGGATTCTCTTTCACCTCCATCTCGAGGAGTTTTCAATTCTGAAAAAAAAAAAAAAAAAAGCTTTTTAGGGTTGCAGTGACGAGCCCAATGACGATACATATATGGGTATATTTCTGATCATTTCTGATCTTTACACGTAGCTCATTGAGTTCTTAAACATCCTTAAATCCCCGATTACATGTTAAATCATAAGACTAAACATATTTTTCGTGGTGCACCTTGCTTGGAGGCGGCACTTTTTAGCATGTCCGTCGTTCATGTGGTCCACACCAGTTTTTGGTAAACTCCTTTAGAATGGCTAAACATTCTGTACGAAACCTTTGTTTTTTTGGGGGGTATTCTGCAAATGTGAGTGACGAAGCAGAACAATTAACCAAGTAAATTGTGCTTATGCTCATTTTAATTATCATGGTTTCCCTAAGATACTATTTATAATAGAATAGTCCAATCATTCTCGAGCGCTGGAGAGAGAGAGATCTTGAAAGCAGCAATTGAATTCACAAAAAGGTGGCACTTTGTTTGAAGAAAAAAGTTGACTCACATGGAACTGGTGGTTGTTCTAAGCATGTATGTGGAGCCCCATGCACCGCTCTGCAGGGAAAAAAGGGTTTGGGTACTAGAGAATAATACAGATCGGGGTAGAAGTCAACCCGACCCCTTTGGTACACGTGTAGGTCCGACATAAGATGATGGGAGTTACTTTGTCGTGACACGTAGCCAACTGCCATAACCTAACCCACTATTTTTTTTTTCTTTTTCTTTTCTTTTCTTTTCCTCAGCCAGCATAACCTAACCCACTTGCACCATTTGATGCCCCATTCCAAGCATATAAGGTAGGGATCCCCGTGATTTTGTGGTGCCCATGAGGACAAGGCCTTTCATTTTTTAAAATATATTTTGATGTGACTTAAAAATAAAAGTAATTTTGATTATACTAATGTTTTTATTTTTTGAAAAAACAAGAAGAAAAGTTTTATCAAACAATTATTTTTCTTGTCAATTACTCTGTACCCTAAAATCCTTGGGAATGTATAACTTGCTTTCTTCTTCTCACTAAACCCTTTGGATTAACAGTGTGCAATGAATGGCATTTTGGTTGGTAGTAATGAGATTTACTATAATATTATTAGCTGTACATGAGTAGATGTTACACAAATTGGGAGATATTTACGGTTTTGGTGGCAAATGACAGCAAACTTTGAACGTTAGCCCCTTGAAAAGAGGGTTATTGTCTTGTAATTAGCATTGAGTTGAACTTACGCAGCTAGAGAAGATTTTAGGTGGTTTTCTAGTCAAGTTTTGTGGCGGTTGTATCATGTATGTAGACTGTAGTATGTGTTTATGAGTTTCTTTATTTCTCAATGTACTATATAGTTGAATTTGAGATCTTCTTCCACATGGCAATTGGCATGGTCGCTCGTGCCATCTTCGAGTTTATACGGGATTGTGTTAAGGAGTTTAAAAAAATGCTTTTAATAGAGTAAAATTTGGTCTGTCTAGTGAACAACTTAAAAAGTAAATTTTCAACATTTTTGCTCCAAAAAAGCTCAAAAATGTAGCTGTTTATATAGATAAAACTATATTTCTCAACACAATCTCAAACAGGCTTTAACATTGACATTTATCATGTTCCATGGCCATATGGTTGTTAACTCAATGAACTGTGAAACATAAACATATATGATATAGCCTATCAAGGAATTAGCTAGAGAAAGACTCAAAGTCAAAGGGCTTGAATCTTGATAGCCTGAAGTTATTAGAATTTCAATCTCATGCAACCTTCCAAAATTTACAATAAATGAAGTGTCCCTTGACAAGGGGGATTTGTAGTTCCCCAAATTAATTTCATGTTTCTCTTGTCAAGAGAGATCTATCCACTTAGATCTGCCTATGTTTCAACAAGATTTGTCGAGAAACTTACTTGGGTTTGCAGGAATTTCTGTGACGGTAGGCATGAATAATATGAATGCGACATTAATCTCTGGGGACGATACCCTATCTAATTAATTGCACCAATACTAAGCCGCCATGTGCTTAAATAGTTTAGTTCCAGGAAACATTTCCTAGAACTCTTCCTTCATAAAATCCTTAATTTCGTTGCAGTCCAGAAAATCAATTATCAATATCATTCCCAAAGCAATTGTAAATATTTTGGTTTAAAATGAAAGGAAAAAGTGTTAAAAGATTCCTCCTGAGATTAGAGCTTGTTTGGAATTGAGTTAAAGAGCTTAAAAATACTTTAAGCATATAAAAACCGTTCAACACAAAACTTAATAAGCTATATAAGTACTCTTTAATTTCAAAAGCTGTATCTTTCTGAATATAAAAGCTTTATTTTCCGACACAGTTTCAGACTAGGCTCTAAAGCCCTGAGTTGAGAAGTATTGAACGTGCCCTACAACTGGGGGAGCAGTTGAAATTCAGTAGCCGGTTGGGTCAGTGAGGGACATTCCCATGCGAAAATTGGATTTTTTTGCTCAGGCGTTCCTCCTATCAGCCCTAAGCATGACCCCATACATTCCTTCCCTTTACTTTACTTTAGTCAAATCAATTTCTTCTTCTATAATTTTGCATCGGGTCTTTAATTTATTCTGCTTCCAAGCTGTTGCCCAGCTGCCCATCACTCCAATATATATCATATAGTAATAGTTGTACGTGGTAATTCATTTGTCTACCTACCTAGCTGCCATATTAACTCATTTATTTTCTTCTAATTAAGCTAAAAAACTAAGAAAAAAAAATAGTACAATCGTTTAGCATATCATATGGATATTGCTACATGTGTCATGAATCGAGCGTCATCGAACTAAGTGAAGTGAGTCACTGTACGGCAGCCAAGTTTATGCCGTAATTGGTCAATCGAGGAAGAAGAAGAAGGAAGAAGAGTCGCGAAAACTTTGATGGTACGTATTATTCAAAAAAAAGTTAGACGGTAGAGGAATTAAAGCACAAAAATAAGATTAAAACTAGTGGTTGTTGAGGCACATTTGTACCACCAATTTTGGCATCCCTCGTGTCACCCCAGTCGCCTTTCATTTCAGATGTATTGAGATTGATTTCTTTCTTGAAAAATGTCCAAAATCTGTACTACTTTATGATCTAATGGATGGACGTAGTGACACAAGGGCTCCTAGGTACATGATACAGAGGATGTTCCAGAATTGACCTGCAGCATTCTCGTCCATGAGTTATGCATTATAAATTGGAAAGAGAATGTCTTTATGCAATTATGCTCGTGGAGGCTTAATATATATTTATATAAATTAGTCCCATAAGTTGAGAGATAAGAGAAGAGAGTTGGAGGGAGGGAGCGGTAAAAGGCCGTCTTTTGGGAACTTGAACCAATACAAAATAAACTCTCTCAGCTCAGCTTGCCCGCCCATGAAATTCAGCGAAACCCCATCTTGAATTTTAAACTCCCAAAGCTCCATTTTCCATTGCCTTTTAAGATTGGCCTTCAACCACCTCAGTTCTTCCAAACACCGCCAGTTCTTTCCATCCTAAACCTTTCAAAGAGCTCTCAAATCTGCTGTGAAAATGAAGGTAAGTTCGTCTGCATGCATGAGAGAGAGAGAGAGAGAGTTTGGCTGGTTTGTTTGTTGATTTAGCTCGCAGTAGCCTCACACCCACGTAAAATGATTTAGAGATTATGGTTCTGAACTGATCATTTTCATTTGTTTTGATTGCGCGCAGCTTTTTAGTTGGATGCAAAATAAGCTCAACGGGAAACAAGGAAACAAAAGAGCGCATACACCTTCAGCTACTGCTAGTAAGCATTATTATTTATTTACACTTCCATATATATATATATATATATATATAGCATGGTTTTGTGTTTGCATTCTTATAATTTACTTCTTCGTACAAAATATGTTTTGTCATCAAGCTATCCGAATTAATTGAAGTAACTGTGTTGGGGAGACAGAGAGGCCGGGTTAGGATCATTCAGATCCACTCTGCATTTGATTTGATTGTGATTCATCCAATTCAGCATGAATTAAATTTGAACGTTAGTTCGAATCTTTTTCATTTTTTTTTACGCGGATATGTAAAATAGAAAAAAAAAATTGAACGTATTTTAATGGGTTGTATCTAGATCCGAATCTAGGGGTGGATTTGATCTACATCAAAATTGATTAAAATTGAAGCACGACACAAAAGATAGTCAAAATTAAGAGTTAATTAACAAGTCGGAACAGGATTATAAGTCAATGGATGCAAGCTCTAAAATAGTCAATGAAAGGTCAGAATAGGAGACACTTGAGTCAAGGTACATGTCGACGTAAAGTTTGCATTCAAGCTTAAGCTACCTCGTATGAGTGGTGGTTGTAAAGGTTTGTTTGTTCTTTTGAAATTTACTCATTCATTCATAAAAAAATATAAAAAATAAATATTTTTATTTTTATTTTTTTAAAAAAAAAAAGAAAGAGAAAAGTGATGGTAGGAATTTTACAACTTTTATTATAAAGTCAATTATAAATTAACGCGGCCGTTCATGAGAAAGCAAAAAAATTTGATTTATCAAATTTTCTGAACTATTTCACTGATTATGGAGTATCACGTACTTTAGTTTGTTAACGACTTTGTAATAAAAAATTATAATACTCAAAGCATTTTTCAAAAAGAAAAATACTTTTGTTGGATAAAAATGTTGATTTGCTATATATAGAAGTCTTCCAAATTCTTGATCTTATAAGTCATATATATTACTAGATCCCATGGGCTTCACAAATTGTTTTAAAAGAATAATAAATTGTTTGGGGTTCACCTTATAAAAATATAAATTTAAAGAGAATTTTTTAAATTTTGGGGCTTATTTATTTATTTTCATATTTAATGATAAAATTAAGTGAGCACTGATTTTTCTTTCTTTCTTTCTTTTTTTGTAAAAATTCTCTCTTTCTATTTCTATTGTGTAGATCATCATGTGAAACAAGAGCCTCGTGAAGAATTCAATGACTGGCCCCATGGCTTGCTAGCCATTGGAACTTTTGGTAACAATGATTTGAAAGAAAATCCAAAAACCCAGGACGATCCATCTTCATCAAAGGAAATAATAGATTTTACTCCCGAAGAAGTTGGAAAGTTACAGAAGGAGCTGACAAAGCTCTTGACACGTAAACCAAACGTGGAGAAAGAGATTGCTGATCTTCTTCCATTGGATAGATTCCTCAATTGCCCATCAAGCTTGGAGGTTGATCGAAGAATTAGCAACGCACTTTGCAGTGATTCGGATGATCATAGAGATGAAGATATCGACCGTACAATCAGTGTCATACTTGGTAGATGTAAAGACATTTGCTCAGATAACAACAAGAAAGCCATTGGGAAGAAGTCAATTTCTTTCCTTCTCAAGAAGATGTTTGTTTGTTCCAGTGGGTTCACACCAGCACCCAGTTTAAGAGATACTCTTCAAGAGTCAAGAATGGAGAAGGTATATCTATATCTATATCTATATATATACATACAATACAACTATATATATATACCCTTTTCTGTGCATTTTTAGAGTTAGATTTGTTAAAATTATTTTTATTGACTTGCAGCTTTTGAGAGTATTGCTTCACAAGAAGATGAACCCACAAAGTTATTCTCGGCCATCATCAATGAAGAGATATATAGAGGACAAAGAGATGCCGAAGAGGGAAAATGATGATGAAATGCCGGAGAAGAGCAATGCCGGATGCAAATGGGTGAAGACAGATTCTGAATGTAAGCAGGACCCCTTTTAGTTTACATTAATTCAGACCAAAAAACACACACAAATTAAAAGGAAAACATGCACAAAATGTGGCACTGATGAGATAAATGTTCATTGTTTGCAGATATTGTTCTAGAGATATGAATCTGCCTTCCATCTTTGCTATAATATCATTTCAATTGCAAGGTAAGAAGACCCTATTTGCAGCTTCGATCACTTGAATATATATATATATATATATATATAAACAATTTTTATGTTCTTAAGAGTTGGATCATCACCATCTCTAAATTCATGCTATATAATAACTTTGCAGATTCAAATGTTGAAGAAACTTTTTAATCGTGCTTCTTGAGAGGGCCAGAAAAATGTATGATCGATATCCAGATGGTGTCTCTTTTTGTGGACGGTGCTTCCCGTTTATTTTTTCATGCTTGTATCTGTGGACACAGTACAACGCATGCTATGAGATATCGTCGAACGGATTTCTGTAGTTTGTACTGACAAAGGCAGACATTATCTACATTTTTCATAATATTTTACAATCATTTTTTTTTTCCTATGTTGCTCTCTTTGTAAGATATTTTAAGGTGAATAATATTAGATTGACATGGAATTATGGAGATATTCTGGCCTGTTGCTTACTATAACAAGTTTTTTCCATGGAAAACTGTTTACTTCTAATAACTAGGGTGATAATTTGTGTTTGCGTAATGGGTTTGAGTTGTGTCAACGTATAAGTATAAAATTATATAAATCAACCATAACCTGACCATTTTAATTAACCGGGTCAAACCCCTTAACCCTTTAATTTTGTTTTGGGTTCATGTTGGGCTCACAAGTCATCCTTTAATTTTGTTTTTACTTGTTGGTTCGAGTCGTGACAAAACATGGGTATAAGACTATATCGGTTAATCTTAATCTGACTAATTTAATTAAACATGTCAAACCCTTCAACTCTAAGGTCCTGTTTGGTTTGTGAAATAAGACATTGGAATTAACTAGCTAACCATAGGTATAACTATTCCTTTGTTTGGTAACACATTATTTCTATGAATAGTTTATTCTCATGGGACTACTAATCTTATATACAGATTAGCTAAGTCATTCAAAAATTAGAGTCTTAGCTAATCTTTAAGAATGTAATATATTTTTCAAAAATACTCATATAATTTTTTTAAAAAAATAATTAAACTTAAAACAAAATAAAAAAATAAAAAAAATGAAAAATGAAAAATGAAGTGGGTCGCTTGACCACCCATTGGGTTGGTCGGCAGCCCACAGAAGAGGTTGGGGATGGTCGCACCACCCCCGTCACATTTTGGGGTAGCCATAGCCACCCTATAACTCCTATGCAGGTTTACAAAACAGTCAAATTTGGTACCTTACCTAAAAAAATACAAAATCGATACCTCAGTTAGTTTCCGTGAGAGAAAATTAACAATCTGCCACGTGTCACTTCAAAATATGCCATGTATCATGAAAATTAAAAATAATTAAACAATAATAATAAAAACTAAACCTAAAAAAAAAATAAAAATATGAGGAACCATCCACGAGTTCCCCTTTGCACGTAAATATGAATTCTTTTTCTCAGCCGGCGAGTTCCCGACGTACTGTTCTTGGCATATATGGTTTGGTGGATAGTTCCTCAAAGGTTTTTTGTTTTTTAAGGTTTAGTTTTATTATCACTATTATTATTATTATTATTATTATTATTATTATTATTATTATTATTTATTTCTATACTTAGGGGAGACAGTTCGTACCACATCTTAGTGATTAAGTGAACGTTCCGTGCCAACCAAAGATAGAGTATACTTTTTCTTTAATACGATATTTTCTTGTTTATTTATAATATGCATAGAATGAATTTCTTTTATCAAATATGATTAACTATTATTGTGCAGATAAATGTGAAGTCAATTCCCTACTCTCTTTCTATTATATTTCAATTCTCATTTATATTTATACACTTTAGTTACAAAACAAATCAACAACTTTTTTCTTAAAGTTACTTTTAATCTTGAAAGCTTTATAACAATTCTTTTACAGTTCTTAAGGTTTGACATCCTCAAAGTTGCTTTATCCTACAACGATTCATACTATTACGAGTAATATTTATTATTGATATATTTGTGCTTTAAAAAGACAACATCAGGCTTTACACTAATATTCATACTAGAAGTTTTGCCCTTTTCTAAGCAAGCTATATTGGCTTTGACTTTTTCAACTTCTACATGCTTAACAAATAAAGTTATTCTTTCAAAATTAGAAGCACATGAAGTTGAAGCACCAACGATTCATTCTATTGCGAGTAATATTTATTATTGATATATTTGTGCTTTAAAAAGACAACATCAGGCTTTACACTAATATTCATACTAGAAGTTTTGCCCTTATCCAAGCAAGCTATATTGGCTTTGACTTTTTCAACTTTCACATGCTTAACAAATAAAGTTATTCTTTCAAAATTAGAAGCACGTGAAGTTGAAGCACCCAAGTTATCAATAAGCATAATATTTTCATATTTCAAGAGTCAATTTAGATTGAGCAATAACATGTCATAATCCTATAAGAACATCAATAAATCATGAGTTGAATCACACTTCTCATGTATAATTGATTTTTTTTTTTTTCTTATCAATACCATCCAATGTGACATTGGACTGATTGTTAACATGAATGATACATTGGATTGATTGTTAACATGGATGATAGTGCATCAATGCGACCATACAAGTGGTAAATGATAAACTTTTTTTAAAAAAATTTTTATTTTTATAAATCAATCAATAAACCATTGACTTTAACGATAAAGTAATTAAGACAATGAAATGAATGTTACTAGTTTAAATATTTTTTTTTCTTTGTGTGAACATGTTAAAAAATAGGGTTAAATGCATTTCCAGTACTTGTGCTTTGAGTCAAAATCAAATAGCCACCTTGGTTTTCAAAAATATCACAAATGGTACTTGTGGTTATCAAATAAACCCACTTAGTACTTCTGTTAAGATTCTGTTAGTTTTTTTAACGGAGTGCCACGTCATCCTTACACATGGCATGGTATATGTGGTTTCAAGGCACCACGTGGCGTGGTACCTGAGTTTTTGGATGCCATGTCAGATTAAATAATATTCAAATTATGTAAAAAAAAAATTAAAAGAACCTGTGTACTTCCTAAAAAAAAAAGAAAAGAAAATCCATCATCTCTTCCATTCTCCTCTCCAACCACTTTCAGGTTTTTGCATCCAAATCTATTTTTTGCAAATGAACCTTATCAAAACAAATTGTAAAACAATGGGAAACCATTTCTACCTCAGATGAAGGGTAATGGGGAAAATATTTTCTCCGAGGAAGGGTGACGTTGTATTTAGGTCCAGACGAGGGCTTTCATGAGCTTCGGTTGAAGAGGATTTCCTTCTGCTCCATAGTTCGAGTTGATGATGCCTCACATACCTTAGCCTTCAAATAAGAACTCTAGACATTTGGAGAAGAGGCTTTTGTCCGTCGAGACAATCCGTAATTGGACGAGCATTGCCGATGGAACCTTGTTTAGGAAGATCTTCCTCGAATCGCTAGTCGCAACAAAGTTTGTAATTGGGACCCTTGAATTTTATTTAATTTAGACTCTGTTAATAGTCTGCATTGTGAGAGTTCCTCTGAATCATCATTGAGGGAGGGATGACAAAGATGGTATTTGGGTTTACAAAAACCTAAGTGGTTGGGGGAGAAGATAATAGAGAGGATGATGGATTTTTTTTTATTTTTTATTTAGGAAGTACAAAGGTTCTTTTAATTTTTTTTAACATAATTTTAACATTATTTAATTTGATGTGGCATCCAAAAACTCAGGTACCACACCACGTGGCACCTTGAAACCACAGGTACCACGTCATGTGTAAAGGTGACGTGGCATTCTGTTAAAAAAACTAACGGAATTTTGACAGAAGTACCAAGTGGGTTTATTTGATAACCATATGTACCATTTGTGATATTTTTGAAAACCGAGGTGGTTATTTGATTTTGGCTCAAAGCACAGGTATTGAAAAGGCATTTAACCCTAATAAATAAATAAAATTAAGACAATGATCTATTTTTAGAAACCCATTAATTAAATTAAAATCAAATAAAAACTTTTAGACTAAATAAGATTTTTTCCAAAACAAAAATGAAAACTGAGAGAGTGATTCTCATATTACAAGTCGTTTAGTTGTGTACCCTTTTCCCTTTCCCTTATCTGAATTTTTATTTTTAAAAAAAATCGTTTAGTTGTGAAAGTGTTCAATAGATCGTTTAGATACTACAAGTCGTTTAGTCTGGATAATTGTGCTAGAAGTCGTTTAGCTCCAAAATGAACAGAGTTATACAAATCATCAATCAAACAGACGACGCCACAACCAATGGAAGAACCAACTTCAACTTCAACTCGTCTCTCTCCAATCTCTTCCACCACCACCACCACCACCACCATGTTCTACTCCTTCAAACCCTAATCATACCCAACCCAAAATCAAAAAGGAAAAAATCCCACACTTCCTCTCTTTTTCCCTCCAATTTTTCTCTCAATTCGCTCCTGAATATCTTCCGGTGCGATTGGATCTGAGTGTTTTTACAGCCCCACCTAGACCCATCAATCCGGAAGAGAAATATCGATACCCCAGTTTCTTTGGTCTCGGACTTTCTAGGGTTTTGGATCTAAAAATTTTAGGGTTTGTTGGAGTTAGGTTTTTGGAGGAGTTTTGAAAGGGTTTGGTGAGGTGGCATTGCAGAGAGGAATCTGAGCTGCCAATGCCATTATTGGTTTGGTCTAGAAAGAGTTTTTCGGTGGTTTTTGAGATACCGAAAAATCTTAAGTTTGAGTTCATCAATGTCGTGGGCAGGCCCGGAAGACGTCTACCTCTCCACCTCCCTTGCCAGCTATCTTGACCGTACGCTCTGTGTGTGTGTGTGTGTGGTTTACTTATACATATAAACGCCTCTGAATTGTTGGTGTATTTGATTTTAGATGTTACTAGTTTAAAGTTTGGATATTTTTATTGGTTATGAATTTTGTAACACTGCGAGAATCTATGATATGGTTTTATGGATATAATCGAGAAAGAGATGGAGTAATAGTTGTTACTAGTTGTTGTTTTGATCTATCGATGCTAATGGGTTGTTGTCAATTTGGTCTGGCATGCAAAGATTCATCTGGGTTTTTGCTAATTTTAGTGTTTTTGTAGCAAGAATGTGGCAGCAAGAATTACTGATCGTTGTTCTAGTTAACATAATAATGTCTAATCTCCTCGATTTAAATTTCCTTCTTGTCACCTTTCCGTACACCGATTTTTTTTTTTTTGTTCCCCGGTTCTCTTTTATAATCTTCCATATTAGTTTTATATGCAACTTGAAGGTTACGCCCTCTGAGATTTCCTTATGTCTGTTTCTCTTTACAAGCAGGAAACACTTAGTAGTATGCTTACATGGTGCTCTGAATATCAAGGATCAACTTTTTGGGCCTTATTTTAGAATCTTTAGATTTGGTTTCTTCTTGGGATATCTATAGACTTCATCTTTTAGGAAATGCGAATACATCATAGTAAAAACAAATATATTTTATGTTTTGGTGAGAGAATGTTTCTATGTTAACATATTTGTTTTCTTAAGTGGAGTTTTTCTTTTCCAGATTTCCACAATATTTCATATGCCATGCATTTTAGATAGAATATTGTTAAAATATGAGTGTTTTTAAGGCATAGAGTTGCTTAGGTTGTAGATTCAAATCGGCTCACAAATTCTTGAATGGAGCAAAATTATTTTTTTTCTTCTTGTCAGTTCTTTTTTATGATCTTACACTATAATTAATGCTGCAGGGAAACTTCTTGTACTGCTACGAGATGGTAGAAAGCTCATGGGGATACTTCGTTCTTTTGATCAATTTGGTATGAAATGTTTCTACTCATTGATTCAGGTTTCACATGCTATAATTTTTTTTAATGGCTGAAAATGTAGCATTTCTCATATTGCAGCCAATGCTGTTCTTGAGGAAGCATGTGAGAGAGTTATTGTTGGTGATCTTTACTGTGACATCCCTTTGGGCCTATATATAATCCGTGGAGAGAATGTTGTTCTAATTGGAGAGCTGGTATGGCAGGTTTATAGTTCCTTTCATATTGTAGATATCTCCATTGTAGTAAACACCCTTGTGTTTTCTTAAGATCTGCACTTGATTTTTTAGGACTTGGAGAGGGAGGAACTTCCTCCACATATGACTCGTGTTTCAGACGCAGAAATTAAACGGGTAATTATTTTGATCTTGATATTGTTCTAGTCGTATTTTCTTTTCTATTAATTCCTTAGGGACAGAGTTAATAATGATATGGTGTGTGGTAAACTCTTTTGCCATTTGGTGATAATGTGGGCCCTAATAGAGAGATTAAAGTAGTGAGTCTTATTCCTTTTTTTATCTTGGGAATTCATTTAAACAAATTCCGTTTAAGAGATTAAAGATTAGAAAATTCAAGAGGGTGAGAAGAAGAAAGGAAGAGAAACTCAATGTTAATAATAATATATCATCCTCTAAAGTTGAAATATTATATAAATTAGTTAGTTTCAGCTTATATTAAAGGAAAAATAGCAAAATTAATCCATGTGGTTTTACTGAGTTGCAAATAGCTCCT
This sequence comes from Carpinus viminea, assembly GCA_013348765.1. NCBI lineage: Eukaryota > Viridiplantae > Streptophyta > Magnoliopsida > Fagales > Betulaceae > Carpinus > Carpinus viminea. The sequence continues at coordinate 9,675,263 of CP054667.1, forward strand.
AAAGTTTAAAAAATGATTGAAAATTCTCTGGGGTAAGCAAAAAACACAAATAGGTTGATAGATGTGTTTTCCGTTAGCAAATTGGACAGAATTCGTTAATGTGTCTTGTCAACACCAATAATATTATGATACGTGTCTTTAGAATATATATATATATATATATATATATATATATATATATAAAGAAAAAATTAAGGAGATGGCTGAATCAAGCCTCCCTCTTCGAGGCCAGCCAAAGGGTCTCCATGGGAGACCCTTTGAATGGCCTGGGGTGGCTGAACCACCTCTTAATTTTTTTAAATTTTATATCTCTTATTCTAAAAGACACGTCATAATATTATTGGTGCTGACATGACATATTAATGGATTCTGTCTAATTTGCTAACAGAAAACACGTCAATCAACCTATTTGTGTTTTTTGCTTACCCCATGGAGTTTTCAGTCAATTTTTAAATCCTAGGGACTTATTTGCGGGATTAATTTTTCATTTTTCCCTATATTAAAATCCTAAATGTCTAGTGTCATGCTACAAATAAATATAGATTGTGTATAAGTTATGGAATATGGTGATGTTTCTGTGGCTGTACATGCTTTTAGTGATGTGCTTGAATATGAATTTCAAATTTTGTTATTCTCTTCTCCATCATGTCAAAATCTGCTTTGCACATCAAGGTCGTCAAACTACTCTAGTAGATTGAGTTGGTTGAGTTGTGGATAGATTTATAGATTTTTCTGAATGACTTGCGAATTAATTTTTATCTGTTTGAGACTATCTACTTCTGCTCAAGTAAGTTTCTTTCATTAGAGATGCAGTAAAAAATGTAAATGATTTCTTTGAGTAGTGAAACCACAATATTATCAGCAGATTCTTTTTCTGTCACTTGGGGGACCTATGTGAGTCAATTTTTTACTAGTTGCACTCATCAAACATAGGGTTAAATGTAACCACAAAAATCATCTAGTATTTTGAAGGTTGACCTACTAAACAAACTCTTCTGGTTGGTTGAGACGCTGCAAAGTCTGAAATTCTGCTTACATATTCTCTGCCATGCATTTTGTCGTTATGCATGGATTATAAAGTTCAAATGTGAGTACAATGCCACAGAGTTCTGGTCTATCATTCAGCATCAATGTTTATTTATTTATTTATAAGTCAATAGAATATATCAAAAGCGCAAAGGGGCGCAACCCTTGGTACACTGGGAGTATACAAAGGGACAAAGGGGGAGAGGAGAAGACCTAGAAAGCCCAACCAAAAACCCAAGAAAAACACCTAGAAAACACCCCTATATAAAGCTTGCAACCCAAAAGACATGCCCAACCCCCCACAAGGGGCTACAACCCAACAAAACAAACCCTACAACCTGGAAAAGGAACAGCGAAAGACACCCAACACGGATGCCAATATATGTGCCAATATCCAAACCCATCTTAGTGGTGATCACCCCACTGTACATATCCCGCATCGCAGCCTCAAGCTACGCCTTCATCTGCGGAAGCTCCATAGAGCAATCCGGAGGAGGAGCAACCTCATTATCCCTCTGCGTTTGCTCCTCAAAACGATCAACAGCAGCGAGCAGATTCTCATGGTGCCGGCCTTCCTGCCTCATCCACCCAAAAAACCAAGCTTGAGCTTCGGTTAGACCATTGACCAAAGGCTGAGACTCGGGGACGGGCAAATCAGAAACAGAAACAGTCACTGATCCTTCGCTGAAGTCGATAGATCCAGAAGGCTTCGGCGAGAACACGTGATGCTTCGAGAGCCCAGAACACTCACCGGGGGAGACAGAAGCAGACGGCACGAGGTTTGTCGAAGACCCCGACAAAGAGCCAGACCCAACGTCGGCGGCCAAGGAGTGAGCCACCTCCTTTTCCCTACGTAAGAGGTTTGCTGAAGACCCCTCTTTGGCAAGCCCAAGATTCTTGCCCAAATCCCTAGCGACCAGCGGCTCCAAAACAACATCAGAAACCAAAGGAGGCACTGAAGAAAGCTCTTGATCCGAAACCAGAATCAAACCCAAATCCAAATCCACCGGATCACATACCAGCGTACCCCCGCTCCCCTTTGGAGAAGAGACATAGCTGATCGCTTGAGGACTAGACACCGGAGGAACAGAACCTCTGATCGAGAGAAAGAGACCACCACTGGAGTGCCAATCGTGGGAGAGACCGCCTTCGAAGTTCTCACCAGCACCTTACGAGAGGGCTTAAGACGCCCAGTGACTTTGGGCTTTAGGGCAAACCCAGAACCAAAGCCCTTACAAAGCCCAGCGTACTTGGGCATTAGAAGGCCAAACCCGGAGCTCATAAATCTTTGTAGTCTCTTCAATGCAGCCTTGATCCGTTTCCTTGTAGGGAATCTAACCAACTCTTTAAGAAAGTGATGCAGTGCGACTTAGTGGGCTGCAGTGAAGAACAACAAATACGCAGTGGAGAACTAATTATAGATCTTGAGACTATCAATGATCTAAGAACTCTTCTTGAAAATCTAGATACTCTCTAGCATTTTGAAAGAAAAAGAGGAATAAACTAAACTCTGAGTATTCTCATTAATGAATATCAATAAATAAACAACTTTTATTCTCGGGGCTCTAAGCATTTATTTATAGCCCTAAGATTCCTAGTCCTAAGATAACAATGAAATAAAGTCAATTTAAAAGACTAACAAAGAAACCTAATTCAAATAAAAAAGACTGAAAGATAAGATAGAATAAAAGACTAACAAATAAACCTAATTCAAATAAAAGACTGAAAAATAAGTTAGACTATCCTAATCTACATCATCCTCCCCAGGTTGGAGAGAATTAGCCCCGAATTCGAACTGTCTTTTCCCCGGTCCTTCGGGTGTTCAGTCAACTTGTTTCATTCTCCATTCCTCAAGATCACAACAAGGCAACACCCCAAAATACACTTGATGCCCCTAATCATCGGGAGACGGTGATGATAATCTTGATTGCCCTGCACATCAGTTTGCCAAAAGTCAAGCTTGTCGACGTTGTTGTGCTCTTCTCGTCTCTCTCCCGCCATATAGATCTCATCACCAATTTGGTTAGAAGAATTTGACAAAATAGCATCCACCCCGATAAAATCGACATAGTTAATCGGTGCTACACTCAAATCAAAGGCTTTATCTTGGGCTCTTATCAAGCGCATAGTGTGTATCTGAGAGATTTACCTTTTCTAACGACTTCTCTTCATCGGGATAGATGTCATAGATTGGTGGGGAGGTCCAATCTACCGAGCAATATTCCGCAATAAAGCTATCTTCCTCCTCTACGACCGATTGACTCATAATCTTTGCCGCCTCTCTAGGCACCTTCTGCGCCATCTTCCTAGGTACTTCTTTTTGTGAAAATTTTATATTTTTCTTTGTTACCTTGAACTCTTTGGGTTGCAAGCAACCTTGGAATTCCGGTGTATCGAGTTTGAACCTACTCACCTGCTGATTGGCATAAGCTTGCGTAAGGTACTGACGTCCTTGCGTTTGGCGCTCTGTAAACGGGTTTCTAGATCTAATCCCATTGTGACCATACAAGTTGGATGTTTGGGTAGCGAGGGCTTTGATTTGAACCTCCAAAACCGTGAATTGCTCCTCCATGTATCGTCGATATTCAGCGATAAATTTGTCTCCCGCCCCCGTGTACCATGGTCTTGGTGGACGACGACGAATGTTTGGACCATCCATGTCGGCTAAGTGATCGGTAGGGACCCTGTGTTGGGTGCGCGCACGCCCTTTCTTAGGCATGGTTAGACCACCAAACCTCTCCTCCATGTGCCGCAAACAAATCGCCAGTTGCTCCTTACGTGCTAACTTCTATTCTCAGGACTCTAAGCATTTATTTATAGTCCTAAGATTCCTAGTCCTAAGATAACAATGAAATAAAGTCAGTTTAAAAGACTAACAAAAAAACCTAATTCAAATAAAAGACTGAAAGATAAGATAAAATAAAAGACTAACAAATAAACCTAATTCAAATAAAAGACTGAAAAATAAGATAGACTCTTCTAATCTACATCAGAAAGCCTTCCAAAAACCCAGTAAAAACCCAGCCCAACTTAGATTGAAAAAACCCTAAGAAATGTTTTACCCATTGCTTAACAGAAAAGCCCATCTTCTTCTTCGTAGAAACAGCCGCCATCGGAGAAGGCTCTTCCAAATCAAAGCAATCCACCACATTGTGCTGAACAAACCCACCATTCCCCATCTCAGGACGCGTCATCTCCTGGAGAAAATTCAAACAAGGTGGAGACCGCCCCTTGGGGAGATCCAACTCAAGATTCGGCTTCGAAAGTAAAACCTCCACAAATGACCGACCTTGAGACCCTCCCGTAGGAGCATCAATCCCACCAATCTTGGACTGCTTACACTGCAACCTTGAAGGAGGGAGAGACTCGGTCTCAAACCCGGACTTACCCTCAGGAGATGCCAACAAAAGACGCAGCTCGCCCACAAATCGACGCCAACCCCAACCAAAATTGCCCTCTGGGAGCCATAAACCTCCTTTACGACCACCCTCCACGAAGATAGACACCTCTAAAAACCTTCCTGCTTTATTAGCACCCCCATGAACCATAAAAACCTTATCTCCCTCACGGTAGGACTTGGCGATATCATCCTTCACCTTACTCGCCACTTCCACTGTATCTACCAACCAAGACAAGCAGCTGAAGCTAGCAAAGATAAACCCAGCAAAACCTTTTCTCCTTTCCTCCAAACGAAGAACAGGAGACCCTTCCTTTGCCGAAAAACAAAAGGATTTAGCTTCAATGGAAAAGCAACGTTCCATCACAAAGAGGGAACGGAGCATTTACATTGTCGCCGGAGACAGCGAGATCTAGAAGTTCTTGAAATTTGAAAAAACCAGGAGAGAGAATGGAGCGTTTTTGAAAAATCACATCGATCAATGTTGGCCAACTTATTTATTTGTAAGGTCTAATCAGTGGTGCCTTTTTTCTTTCTTTTCTAATCAAAGGGGTGAATTCGTAGTTGGCACATTTAGGCGGTTGGAAAGGTAGAAAATAGGGAGGGAGATGTGGAATTACTTGAGAGAGCTAGTAATTAGTTGTTTAAAAGAGATGTGGAATTGACTGAGGCAGATATGTGCTCTTCAATTTCAAAGCTTGGAGAAAAGCCCAATGTTGTATAGCTCGACATTACATGCCCACATGATAATTTCTACTATTGTGTCAGGGCACTGTTTAGATGCACGTATCTAAGAAATGGTCTGCTGAATGGGGTGACCTTTTGAAGGGACAATCTATCCTCATATATTGCCATTTGCAAATGTGAATTCAGGAAGAAAGAGGAAGATTGAAAGCCACAAGGGGGGCTTTTGGAAATGGAGGAAGCTGGAAACAATTAAAACCTGATAGAAAAATGCTTAAAGAAGAGGAATGTGAACATCACTAGATGGACATAAGAACACCGAGTATGAAGTAGGGCATGTATAATCAGGAGAAGATATCGCTGTGATTCTGATATAAATCATACAAGAGTAAGATTGGAATCTGTACATATATTAATTTAGTATAACAAATTTTGTGTGCTTCTTGGTGGAATGCTGGTAGCACTCGAGTGCTGCTGTGTGGAAGATGAAGTCTGTGTGCCTTTTGTGCTGTCTATGGAGGGAATGGAATGATAAATATTTTGAGGGCTGCAAAAGGACTTGGAAGAGATTAAGTCTTTATTTTTTAACACTTTGTATTTTTAAACAGCCGTCTATATTTTTCCTTTGGTGATTAGTTATCATGATTCTATTGTTCTTTTTGCCCCTACTAGTTAGATGGTTTCTCTTGTATACTTTTTTTGTACATCGGACGCTTTATGTTTTTAATAAAATGGATTACTTATAAAAATAAAAAGTATCTCATATTCGTGATTTTGAAACCTCCAAGGCTCAAAAGTGAACTCTTAGAAAATTAAAGGAATAAAAGCTGCAAAGAGAGTATTAGGTGAATGGTGCAGTTTCTAAGTGTGCTTCCGTTCACATTCTATATGTACCATATCTAGAATAGATAACCACTAGTATTTTCATAATCTAAGTAGCATATATGTTGTCATGGTTGCTGAGAAAGTTGGGTGTGTGCTTTTTTGCCTTGCAATTTTGATTGGATTTCCTCATCTTTTAACCTGAAATCGTGCAGGCACAGAAAGCAGAAAGGGAAGCTACAGATCTTAAAGGTACCATGAGAAAAAGGATGGAATTCCTTGATCTGGATTAATGAAATTTCCTGCTTCATGTAGTTCCTCACGTGGCCATCCGCAAATATTATAGCGGGTTTCTTCTTTCTATTTTTATTTTTTATTTTTTTTCTCCCCTATCTTTATTTTCCCCAGTCTTTTTGGCTGGTTAGATCATGTTAGATGTTAGGGGGTCAAATGTATGGGAATTAGAATTTTAAAGCTTGAACATTGTTCAAATTCCTTCAGTGTAATATTTGTTTGAGTGAATACAAGTATTTCTTTGCTTTAGAAGATTGATGATTCTAGTGCGGATTTGAAATTGATAAAGCATTACTTTTCTTGCTCTTGTAATTTATGAAATCTAAATTAAGAATGATGTGGGAAGATATTGCCTTCTTTTATTTTTTTATTTTATAAAATTTGTGAGTAGGGAAGATACTGCTTTCAATCATTCTTATTGATTACTTTTCTTTTAAGGTGGAAAATGCCAAAATTTTATTGGCTCCGTACAAGAGAAGGGCTGACAGCTTGGCAAATATGTTTCCATTCTCAGATTCTCTTATCAAGAAATGATATAATGATTTCTTAATAAACGAAGGAATGATGAGACTTTTAAAATTATCATTGAATTTAAAATAATTATTATTAAATTTTGATTTATTGATAATTTTAAAAGTTATATTATATTTAGACAAATTTAATTAAGACTCTTGTCTTCGTTTTATTGTTCCTTTTGTCTCATGTTATGCAGGCTGCTTTTTATTCGAGTCAACGAAGCCCATGTCATTTAAGACATGATGGGAACACATTGGCTATTCTATTAAGAAATGAAAAAATTGTAATAGTAATATATATGCTATGAGAATTGTACCAAAATTACTAAAATATTATACATATAAACACATATATGTGAACAATTATAATTATAATTTAAAAAAAAAAAATTGGAAAAAAGTTCTTTGGCAGGTAGAATCTATTAAATTTCTCAAGAAATAGCTATTTTTATAGGAATAACTAGTTACAAGTAATAAGAAAAGGATTAAAACACAGAAAATAAATGCATTGCTTATAACAGTGATTAGTGACAACTTGAGGCTTACCTTAAATACAAAAGACGGTGATGAAGTAGACATTGGCAAGGTGGCAAAAGGAAAAATAAAATAAAATAGAGAGGGGGAACAAATCACCGACATTGACTTGGCCACTCATCGAAACATTGAAGGTCTATTGCCATTGGCCACCACGTAAAACGTACATATAAAACCAAGAAATGATCTACAGCTCCCGATTCCCCGTCTACCCTTCTATTCCTCTATATTTGACGCATAGGTCATCTAATCCAACGACTCCAAACCCCAGACTCACGAATCCACCACTCATTATATCCGCTGCAGGATATCCTTACTCTGAGACTTTTAAAACCTTCCCTGGTTAACCAGTTAACCTCAACAGCTCAAGTTGCTAAATCTCACACTTAAACCTTTAGTTAACCAATTAACCTCAACAGCTCAACTTGTCAGCAAATTGGAAGTCCTTTTATAATAATATATTATATTATATTAATTACTCGTATTCATTCTTTTTCTTATTTTCAGAGAATAAAAAAGAAAGAAAAAAAAAAAAAGGAAAGGGAGGAAGTGAGAAAGGTTTTAGCTCAGCTTTAGACTTTCTGGCTCTCTCTCTCTCTCTCTCCTTGGACAAAAGCACTGAGCTCATTTGAAGCGCAGATCCAGAAGCTTCTCTCCCTCTCGCTCCCCGTCTCTGTGGCTCCAGAATTGAAGCTTCATTCCAATGAAGTGGCTCTACGGTTCCCGTGCTGTTCTCGCTCTGCTGTGCCTTTGTTCTGCGTACATTGCAATCGAAGCTTCGGTTCATGAATACGCTGGCGAGAGGTTCGCCTCCAAAGGCAACGCCTACGTAATCCACGCCGGAAGCGAGGGAATTTACTCCTCTGTCCCCACTACCAACGATTCCTCGATCTCCGCCAATGGCGACTCCTACATACGGTAAAATTATGAAGTTAGTTGATTTTCTAGTCTTTGTTTTTGTGTTTTGTATATTAGCCAATGGCGATCCTTACCTACGGTAAAATAATGAAGTTTGTTGATTTTCTCATCTTTTCTCTTTTGTATAAAAATTTGGTTAATTGTTTGTGTTTCTTGATTTTCGGTGATAATTCGATTTATTTTGGTATAATCTGTTAAGATCTGGTGTGAAATGTGTTTTTTTTCCATCCTAAGACACTGAAATGTTTCTAGAGATATGTTTGTGAGTCTGGTGCGAATTGAAATTTGGGGCAAAGATCATTGACTAAGAACAGAAGTTAGGGAACTACGCTTTTAAAGAGGGAAAATAAGATTCTATAATCTTGCGAAAGTAAAAAAAAAAAACATTTCTCTCAATCTAACTATTATCTATTTATTGATATTTTGAGAAATGCTCTGGTCTTGATGTTAAATAGGGGCAGAGAGTGGATTTGTAATGTAATTGAGGAAAAAACAAAAAAAAGGCTCAAAATTGATGGCCGCTTTAAAACCTCTAACAACATAGTTACCTCTGATGACTTAAATGAAGTGAGGGTGCTAGATGATTCTGCTGTGGAAATTGTACGAAATACAGATGCATTTCGTGCGTATTCTCTCTCATCTCTCTTGTTTAATTAATACGAGGTTTTATTTTATTTTATCTTATTTCTTGCGCTGGTGAGAGAGCATGAGTGTTCAACCAATTTTGAATAATGAAGATTCAAATCTTAGTACTACAATCCAAAATCGTCTCAGGTGCATTTCATGTTATATGCAAGATCTGGTTAAAAGCGTAAATGAGCTCGTTAGTGTTGGTTTGCTACTGGAAGAGATCTATTGAAAGAACTAGAATACTGGTTTAACATTCTGCAGCCTTTCTAATTGGTTCCACGGAAGTGAGTTTAGTTTATTGATCATACATTTTTTTAAAAAAATTATTTCTCTTTCTCTTGCTCTGTGGTTTCCTTTGGTTAAATTATTTGTTCCCATCACCTCACCTTTTATGTGTTAATATGAAACCAGCTTTGAAAAGGTTACATTTCGGAGAGACAAGGACCTTGCCAACTTCAGCTCGGGGTTGGTCCACGCTATTGTTTTTGAGGTGGAAGATAGACAAATGATTGGGGGTTCAGCTTATGGAGGTCAAAGAGCAGTCTGTTGCACGTCAGATCTTGCAAAACTAGGTGTATGTTCAGAAGGAGAGATTATTCACCGTTCATCTACAGAGAATCCGGGCTGGCCCAAAGTGTTTGGCGTCTCATTTGATGTGGACGAACTAACTGCAACATTGCCATCAAAGTCAATACAAATAACTAAAACTGGGATGTATAACTTGTATTTCATTCATTGTAATCCAAAGCTGAAAGATTTGGTTGTGGAGGGAAAAACAATATGGAAAAACCCTACTGGTTACTTACCTGGTAGAATGGCGCCACTTATGAATTTCTATGGGTTCATGTCCTTTGCCTTTGTGATACTTGGGATCTTTTGGTTCTCTCAGTACGCAAGATTTTGGAGAGAAGTTCTTACATTGCAGAACTGCATAACACTAGTAATAACACTGGGCATGTTTGAGATGGCTTTATGGTATTTTGAGTATGCTGAATTCAATGAGACTGGAATTCGACCAACTGGGATAACTATGTGGGCTGTCACCTTTGGGACTGTTAAACGTACGGTAGCGCGTTTGATCATTTTAACGGTTTCGATGGGCTTTGGTGTTGTGAGACCTACCCTTGGTGGGCTTACATCAAAGGTAATCATGCTTGGGGGGACGTTCTTTGTGGCATCTGAAGTACTTGAATTGGTAGAAAATGTTGGTGCAATAAGTGACATTTCAGGAAAGGCAAAACTCTTTTTGGTTCTTCCTGTGGCAGTCTTGGATGCATTTTTCATTATTTGGATATTTACTTCCCTCTCTGCAACTTTAAATAAGCTTCAGGTACTTGTTTGCATCTGGCCTTATTAATATTAGAATATCTTTAATTATATATATATATCTTTTTGTGACAGATCTTATGGTTCTTTTCTTCTTGAATACTAAAATTACTTACCTATAAAAGTGGGTCATAAGCAGTACAGTATTGCTTTAGATCTATGGAAGATGGAAAAACATGGCCTTTCTGTCATGTTTTCAAATTGAAAACAAAAGCCAATAGAAATTGGATTCTGCTATTGCTTTTTTGTTTTGTTTTGTTTTTTTTTTTTTTAATGTACAAAAATCTAGATGATGACTTCTATATACTTATGTTACATGACAGGCCAGACGGATGATGGTTAAACTGGATATTTACAGGAAGTTTACGAATGCTTTGGCCGTAGCTGTTCTTGTGTCTGTGGGTTGGATATGCTATGAGGTAATCTTCACACTGTCACTTAAAAAATAGAATGTGAACTGCTAGCATGCTCAAGAAAATTGTATTATCTACCAAATGACTTAGTCAGCTACTAGATGAATCTAGAACATCCTACATAAACTGGGAAAAATGAAAAGAAGATGATAAGAATTTCATCAAAAAGCCTTGGAGGGACAAAAACATTGGTGTCAAAACTCTCTACTATTTATTGCTTTATTATGTGTGAATTAGGTGCCCAAATGGAATCAAGCTAAATTGGAGTCTTTAAGATAGATTGAAATGTAATTAGGTGCTCAACCTGTCAAGAAATTGTTCTTGTTTTTAGGACAGGTTGGATTGAAAATGCCTAAACAAGATGGGTTGACACTGTTTTATTCTTGGAAAACTAAGTTTGTAAAATTTAATTTAGTATTTGTTGAGACTGTCTTCTTTGTTATCCTGCTCTCTATCATGCTTGTTATTTTGGTAACATAGTCAATTGTTACATAATTCTGAACTTTGTATTTGCTGCTTCATATAAGGGTCATTTATAACATATTTCTCAATTTTGTGAATTGCAGCTTTATTTCAACTCAACTGATGTTTACAATGAGAAGTGGCAAACTGCATGGATCATTCCTGCCTTCTGGCAAGTCCTGTCTTTCTCTCTCCTTTGTGTAATCTGTGCTCTTTGGGCGCCTTCTCAGAACTCAACAAGGTAATAGCTGATGAAAAAAGAAATTTTATTTTTTTTTCCTGTGTTCAAGCAGCATATCTCTGCAGTTTCAAAAACAAAAACTCCATTCCTACTTGTTTCTTCTTCTGCTCTTTACAGATACACTTACTCGGAAGAAACGAGTGAGGAGTTTGACAAGGACGACACAAGTTTGACTCTCATAAAACCATCCCCGATACCTTCGAAGGATGTTCGAAGTGCAGGCGAAGCTAGGCCAGTGCAAGGCAGCAATGGAGTATCAAATGGGGATCTGGAAGAAGACAAGACCGAGTAAATTTAGATCCAATTGTGAGTTTGTTGTTATCCTTATAAACCTTCAGCTGGTCCTCTCCCGGGCCACTAGCACTTATACAGAAGTAGGGATCGCGATAGGAGAATTCCATTTCCACGTTTCTGTGTGTTAGTTTTTCCTTCTTTTTTTTAAAAAATTTATTATTATTATTTTTGTATGTGTTAGTTAAATTGGTTATTGGTTGCTAAATTTATTGCTGTGGCAGAGGGGAAAATGGAGATTTGTAGTGTTCTTTTGTGATACAAATATAATCTGTGGCTCCCGCGCTCATGTTAGGTTGATATAATAAATGTAATTGATAGTTTTTTTTTTTGGGTCGAAGGAAAAATATTTGAGTGAGTAAGTAGTAGGGATTAGGGAAGTTGTGAATGCTGCCCTTGGGTGTTGGGCCTGCTGGTTCAACTGCCAGACCTCTTCCTTTTCAATGCGCATGTAGCCTGTCGTTTCCCTTTGGTTCATGTCAACTATAGGGAAATTGGTCCAAGGGTTGCTTTGTCTCTATGATTAATTATGGCCTAAGGAGAAGAAGGTGGGGTGGAAGATAAGATAAATCGGAGATTATGAGGGAAATCTTCCAATCCATGGACATTGCTAAGATAAGATTTGAATTTTAAAGGGCAACCCTAATCCGCCAAACAAGTCACTCTCAAGGATGGCGGCCATCCGCTTTATACTATGAATTTCTTTCTGTTTCTTTAAGTAGCGTAGTAAACATATTTGCAATTGCATGGTTATGCATATGCATTATGCACCTTACAAAGATTAGCACTCTTTGTGATACATATCTTTCCCTTTTTTTTTTTCTTTTTTTTTCACTTTATATCAAAGAGTAAAAATGGATACAGCGATTGCACACTAGGCATCGGAATGAAATCTAATGAGATTGAGTACACGAGATTTAATTTCACTTTTTCTCTCTTAAAAATATTAAAATTAAATTGAGAAAACTTCAGTTAATCTCTATGAACTTTCATTGCCTTTACAATCTATTTTTAAAATTCAAAAACTCTCAATTTAGTGCATAAAAACTTTACAAAATTTGCACTTTTACTTATCTATTAGGATTTTTTGTTAAATCCTAACAAATAGGTGAAAAATTCCCAAAATGCCAATGTAATTTTTCCCATCTAAAAATTGTAATTTAAGGGTAATTTTGTAATTTCATAAAGTTTGTAGGAGTATAATGATCATTTCATAATTTGACTGTCTAATTTAACCACGAACCCTAACAAGAATGGTAAAATTACAAATTTTAAAATTTTAATAAACTGAATTAAGAGTTCTAAAATTTTAAATAGAAATCATAAAAATAATGAAAATTCCGAAAAATTAATGAAAATTTTTCCCATTTAAATTTGTAGAGTCGAAGAAACTATAGGAGAGTGAAAGTGACGCATAAGTAAATGAAATTGCGCAACACTTTGCCTTGCGCACCTACAAAGCAAGCGCACCTGCAAAGGACACAAACCAAAGCTTGTCACAGTCGAACCACCTGAAACATAGGATTAAAGGTTTTTGACTTTTATCAAAAGGTCTTTCCACTCACACCTTACTAGAGAAACACCCACTTAGAGCATCTCCAACAAGGACTTTCATTTTAGCTACTCAAAATACCACTTTTTTCATTTTAGCTACTACTTTTTCATTACATACTCTACCAACAGACCTTCTATTTTAACGGTTTGTTCTAATTAAATATTATTTTTTAATATTATTTTATCTTTTTTTTTTCTTCTCCATCTCTCGTCTCTCTCTCCTCTCTGAATTCATAAATCACAGCAATGGCTCCATCAACCCCCTCGTTGCCCAGGACCTCAAATCCTGCCTCAAGTTCCTCGTTCCCTTCACTCCCACAAAAACCAAAATCAAGTCCAGAAAGTGCTTGACGACGAGAAGAGAACTGGGTCCGATTCCAGACCAGACCAGAGCCTTGGCATCACAAATCTCCAGCCTCGTCGTCAGATCAGAGCCGGCCTGACTGAAGCCTTGGTGGACACAACGCCGTCATCGCACAGAGTCGGAGCCTTCCTGGACCAGAGTCGGCCGGAGCCTTGGCGGACACAATGCCTTCGTCAATCGCTGTTGTTGTGTGGTCTTCTTGAGGGAGAAGGGGAGAACGAGAGAGAGAAAAAAGATTAAAAAAATGAAAAGAAAAATAAAATATAATAAAATATAGCTTAACAGCTGCTACAGCTTTCAAATATGAAAGAGTACTGTAGCATCTGCTTGGAGAAACGCTAAATTGAAAGGTCTGCTGGAGGACTAAAAGAGGACTAAAACTTGTATATTTAGCAAAAAAGTTAAAAGTAGCACCCCTGTTGGAGATGCTCTAACACGTAAACACCCCTTTCAAAGGGGCCTTGTTTGCCAAGAGATTGAACTGGACTTTGTAAAGTCCCAAAAAAAATTTTCAAAATCAATCCCAACATTCTTACTTTTTTATATCACATCAATAACTTTTTATCACTTCTTAAATAAAAAAATCACCACAAAACAAAAAATTTCACTTTTCTATATAAAATATTCTTACTTTTTCTCACATCAATCAAAATTGCTACAGTACTAATCTACTTCTTCCGGCCCATTCCATTCCCAAACACACCCCTTAACTTTCCCTGCTAGTGGCCGTCACTCAGAATTTGACACAGTTTTTCCAGATTATCATCCCCAATCATCGCTCGCAATTCTGGGGACCCTTTTACCCCCTTCAAAAGGTCTATCCACGCGTACTTTTCAAGTTATCATTTGGATGAAAAAGGTTTGATATGTATATTCCCATTCTTGTTGATCTACATTTATTATTCACACGATAAATGTTAATATTCATTTATTTTTGAGCCATTTTTTTTACTATTTTCATATTAAATTTATCATTAACTTTGTATAGAGTTTACATTTAATAGTTATTTATTAAATTTGTAAGATGAGATGAAAAAAAATATTAATGTGAATCATTTTTCTATTCATATTAGGATTAGAATTATATGAATATGAAAGAGAAAGAAATATCCAATTCCTTGCTAGTTGTCACTAATATCTTATATCTTCATGCTGATATGGTACCAATCTCTTGGATTTTCTGTAAATTGTTCCAAGAGCCAGTTCTAAGCCCTAGCTAACCCACTTCCAAACTGGGGTGCTGACCTGTGTTCCATCTCTTGAGCTTAAGCCAACCGATAAAAAAGAAGAAGAAGAAGAAGAAGAAGAAAGGCAGAGAGAGAGAAAAGAGTCCTACCAATACAAGGCTACATCAAGTCTTATATTGAAAAGATGAGTAACTCAAATAAAATTGACAGTCTATAAAAGAAGATATTTATGAGTGTTGACTGTAATTATCACACCATTTTATTTGGAGGAATATCAAAGTATGTAGTTTATTGTCAACTTGAATATTTGAATCACAATTACATAAAGATGCAAGCTAAAGGAATAAAAAAATAACTAATTGTACCAGGAAATGCCTAACTGAAAATTGATTATTTACAAGTACCCCAATACTAGACACAAGGGAATAAGGGATGCAGCTTGGAAGGAGACAGGCGAACAGACCAAGCAACTAGATAAGTAGTTGCCGGGTTGATCAACTTGTACCAATTTTTTTTACTACAACCCTAAGGTAGCGTCACTTCATGTACCCATCCCGGAAGAATAAATTCCGGACCTGTGTAAAGCAATCAACTTATACCAAATTTGAACTCAATACACGTGGTTTTACCTAGTAAACATCTTAAGCAATTCTCTATTAGGTTTTCTATTAGATTGTCGAAGCTCATCTAATACTCCATTTTCGATATTCAACTCATCAAGGCTGGAAACATTACATGGAATAGAAGTCATGCGAAGCCTGAAAAGGAAACTTTCAGATTGTCAATGCTTATATGAGATTCCAGTTCCTATACTATCAAGAGCCAAAAGTGCAAAAATGTTACAAGAATCATCTGAATCTATAAAAGGAAACTGCTTGCTGACATTAGAGAGTTGAAAAAAGAAAAGAACAACACACATGCAACAATTCCAATATAAACAAATGAAACAAAATCTAGAATTTTGGTAAGAGAACAATTCACATGCTTACAGGGCAGAGCCGCAGAAGCATTCAGGCTGAGGGAATTGGCTTTTCTCGGGGGAGTTCCCAAAGAAGTTGATCTTGTCCAACCCACAGAATATTGAATGATGAAAATGTCAAAAAGAATCAGAGAGCTCAGGAAATCCCACAGATTGACCAGCACCACATCACCCAAATACTCCACAAAAAATTAAAAGAATTTTGAGTCCTAGTTTTCTAACTCACAAAACTCAATTTCAATCCCTCACTGAGATCTCCTCCTCAAGTGCTGGGATACTGGAAGACCCTCGAAGAAATCCAAGACATCGGCCTCCAAATCCTCGACCGAGTACTTGATGTAATTCTCCGGATGCTTTCCGCTCTCTATATGGCTCCTGAACCGCCCAAGAAACGACCGATAAGCCGGGATCAACTTCTCTGATATGGATATCCGCAGCTCCTCCCTGAGCTGAACATCGGGTATCAACCATGTGGCCTGAGTCCTGTGAACCTCCTCAAACATGGCATTGAACGACTTAAACCTTTCTCTCAAAGCACTCTTAGAGACCCCAGACGAAAAACTCCCACTCACGTGTAACCCCTCATCTCTCAGACTATACAACACCCTCACCCAAGTGGCCCTCAGATAATTCGTCGCCGCCTGCCTCAACTTCCCCGTTAGCTTCTTCAGGTAATCGTCTCCGATCATTTCTCTCAGTTCCGGAGATCCTTTCACCTTCTCAACAATGTAGTGCACATTGTTCATCATAAACAAATGGGCCAAGGAAGGATCCTTGTAGTGCTTCGACTTGCCTTCCAAATTGAATTGCAAAATCACAGTCACCCAAATCAAATGGAGCGCCAGAGGGGTCTTCCCCTCCAGCTCGGCGAACTCCATATCCGGAGTCGTCGGATCACCCGAATACCTCGTCCCGGTAGACGGTTTCGACACTATAAGCTCATTCAAAGTCTGCTTGTAATCCGAAATCAAGCTTATGTAATTCATCACATACCTCGTCAGCGGGTGAATCGTCCCGCCCGGCACCGGAACCCTCGACGGCTCCCGGAGCACTGCGTTTTCGAACTCCGATAGGATCCCCCTCGCCGCCTCCGCCAGCCGAGACAAAATCTCCGCCGCCTGAACCCGAATCGACTCGGACGATTTACACTCGAACACGACGTCTATATCCGGAATCAAATCCATCAACCCGTCGTGGAGGTCGAGGATCTTGAACAGCTTCTCGGGGGATCGCCGACTTATGCTGATCGCTTCGGCGAAGTTGAAGAGCTGGATCGCCGGGCCCTTGACGGTCTCCATGAAGCACGCGTCGTCCACAGCGGTTCCAATCCCTTCGAATATCTGCTCGCAGAGCTTCTTCTCGCTCGCGAACACAACCCTAACGCAGACCTTCGCGGCGCGTATCCACCGTCGGATCTTCGCCTCCAGCTGCTCCCACTCCAACCTCTGCACGTCTCCGATACTCAGCTTCTCGATTCCCAGCCTCCGGAAACTCGCGTCAACGGCCAATTTCCGGACGCTTCCGTACACTTGAATGCACTCGCGGAGGTAACCGGCGGAGACCATCCGCTCGGCGATGCTCCGGAGGTCTAACACCGCTTCCGACGGCACTAGATCGATCTCGCGGATGCTGCTCGTGGACCGGTAACTCGATCTGCCGCTGCTGGCCGCGAGATCTTCGTCGTTGAGATGGTCATCGTCGAGCTCGTCGAGCTCTGCAGAGGGAGTGTCGATAGAGGAGCGTCTGGAGGAGCCGGGATCGGCGGAGGTGGTAGTGGAGTCGAAGGAGTCGGGCTCGATCGGAGAGGTGTAGTTGAGGAGGATGTTGCGGAACTCGTCCTCGAGCCGAGCCATGGCGATCTGAATGGTCGAGGTGGCTTTGTTGCCGCTCTGCTGCTCGTCGCCGGAGAGAGACACCGACGACAGTGACAGTTGGATTTCATCGACTGCCTGCAAGTAGCGATCGACCTCGAGGCGATCGGATTCGAATATCATTCTCTCGCGCGCTTCCTCCGACGCCGTTGAGCCCCACCGAAGCATTATCTTCTCCGCCGGCGAGTCCCACCGAAGGATTAGCTTCTCCGCCTCATCCAAAGGTGCTATCTTATCCTCCGGCGGCTCCATTAAAGAACAAAACAAGAACTACTATTCGTCTTCCTTTTTCTCTTCGTAATTTTATAATCTGAGAAAAGTAGGAGATTGGGTACTGCTACTTTTGGGTGGTGTTGGCGATATTGATAGCAAAGGGAAAGAGAGAGAGAGAGTAATATGGTGGTGGAGCTCTGGGGTTGGAATGGCTGCTTGCGTCGTTTTTTGGAGATTTTTTGTCTTGACTTGAAAATTTTCAGTGTCTAAATTCGATACGAAAGAAGAGGGAGAAAATAATATGGACTTGTTTTTTTTTTTTGACAATTAGACTAACCTCTCACTGGCTGCCAGGGTGGAATCTCTTACGCTCGGGTTCATTCAGACTTACACAGTTTCTCACGTCACTGTCCGTAAATAAGTTGAAACTACCGGTCTAATCAAATTTACAAAAGAATTCTTACAAAATATATATATATATATATAATTTGTATGGGCCTCCTCCTGGAGGGGGTTGGTTTGGACTTCTTGGGCTCTGGCCGATGTTAATATTTGGGAGTCTCTTTAACGACCTAAATTTGGTTGGTCCAACTAAAAGGGTTGTAGGGCATGTCCAAGCCCACTTTTGAGATAGGGCAAAAATGACGGACCAGGATCCCCAGCAATAGTGAGAAAATTGCCGGGGGATTTTTTTGAAATCCTGGCCATTTATTTTGATCCAAAGGCCATAAATTTGCTACTTGTCCCATTTAATAAAATAATAAAATATTATTTAAAATTTAAAAATAAATATAAAATAAAATCATAAAACAATAAATTTATTTATTAAAAAAAAAGAATGAGGTGGCTCGGCTAGGGGGTGGCCGGCCACTCTCAACCGGCCTTTCCCTAGGGTTCTAGGGGGTGGTTCGGCCACCCCCAATGGAGAATGACTTTTACTTGGAGAGAAGGCAATAAAGTGACTCATGCATTAGCTAAGTGGGCTAGTAGAAATAATGTAGCCCATCAATGGTTATGTACTACTCCTGAATGTATTCATGATATTGTGTAAGGATGAAGCTTCCAGCTCCATTCCCGTAAGGTTTTCATCAATGAGAAAGTATTCTTTTTTTTTTTTTTTAAAAAAAATCCCACAAACTTCCTCAATCAAGTGGTAATGTCGTCTACAATTCCTATTAAAGAAACTAAGTGCTTTCAAAGGTCCAGCTTTGCCTGCACACAATCACATAAGACTGTCATTAAATATCTGTCTCTCAAATTAAATTCAAAAAAGAAAAATATGCGCATTTAATAAATAAAAATTTCATCTTGAGGCCAGCTGGGCAAGAGCTTGATGCTCTTGCACCTTCACTCTTGCTCACCCGGTCAAACTTCTCTTAAAAAAATAATAATAATAATAATAATAGGGAATTTATATCATATAGGCATGGGTTGAAGGTCCAAAATTATTAAATCCGTAGGTTTTTTTTTTTGACAAATAACAGCATGGGTATATCGACGCCTATCATAAAATCCTTCCGTCCAATTTTATTAACTGTTGTTATCTTTTTTCAAAACGCACCGTTTTTTACCAATAAAATATTATTTTTTAAAAATTTAATTTTAAAAATAAAATATATTAAAATTAAAAAAAAGAAAAAAAAAAAAAGAGGGGTGGCCGAACCACCCCATAGGGGGTGGATGGGTGCCATAGTTGGTTCACACCCCGATCGCTGATCTGGGGTGGCCGAACCACCCCTATAAGTGAGCCACCCTTTAAGTCTATGAAAAAAGAAAAAATAGAGGGTGGTTGGGTGGCTAGCCACCCCTTGGGCCATGGGGTGGTTCTGCCACCCCAGACCCTATGGAGTGGTTCGCCACCTCTTTTTTTTTTTTTTTTTTTTAATTTTAATATATTTTATTTTTAAAATTAAATTTTAAAAATAATATTTTATTGGTAAAAACGGTGCATTTTGAAAAAAAGGAATACGCAGTTAATAAATTGGACGGAAGGATTTTATGATAGGCCGATGTAAAAAAACATTTAAAGATTTAATAATTTTAGACCTCCTATCCATACCTATCTGAAATAAATTCCCATAATAATAAGAAGAAGAAGAAGCGAAAAATTGGCAGATATTTTTTGTTTACCCATACTGCCTCGCCAGATACAAATACAATATTAATTAATGAAGAATTGAATCATATGTTTAATGAAAAGTCAACCGCTCTAGTGACAAAATAGGCCGACATTCACGTGCATGGCGCACACAATTCAATTCAAAATAAAAGAATAATCATTCAAATTTAACGAATTAGTATAACACAATTACAAAACTACCCGTATTGGTTGCAGTTTTTCTATTTTAAAATATATATATATATATTTTTTGTAATAAGAGAACAAGTACTGCTCCTTAATTATCAATTAACAACGATCTAGAGGGCGGGAAAGATTTATGAAATCTTGTTGGTCAGGGGAAACATGTTTTTTTTTTTAAAAAAAAATTTATTTCTTTCTAAATCCAGAGTTGCACGAGTGGTGCAGCGTGCATTGGAGAGAGTGAGCATTTTGTTGTCATTACTGCACACACTCCAACACTGTAAATAGTATTGTAATTTGCAAATCTTAATTAATGTAAGGATAATTATTAATAATATTAATTAATTATTATATACAAAATTTTGGACGGACTTTCAGAACAACGGTTGCCTGTATTTCCAGCTGTACTACCCTCATGAAGCAGAGAAATCCTGACTCCTGAGCTCGGCAAATATTATATTAAATCTTTCTGTCAATGAGTTGGAACTTGGAAGTCCCAATGGGCTTGTGAACGCCCAGATAAGCAGAGTGAAAGTTCTGATAGAGGTTTTGCTCATTTGGGCTGATCACCCAACCCAATTAATTATGTCGAAAGCATGGTTGCAAAGAAAAACCCACACAACTTTATTTTTGAGAGCAATTGAACTGGTTTAAAGAAAATTTCCTTTTAACTTTTTTGAATAAGTAACAAGTGTCATTCAATATGTATTTTTTTACATGTGTTTTTAATATTCTTAACAGTAGTTTATTGTCATTCCACTAACTTATCCGATAGCCCATTTCCTTCCTATGTTTAGAGATTTTTTTTTTTTTTTAAAAAAAAAACATAAAAACACTACACCAATGGCTAGCTACAGTATTTCCCAATGCATTGGGATAGCTATAGTGTAGTTACTCCAATACTTATTAAATAATAAACAAATCATTCTCTCTTCTTCACGCGTCTTCATTAAATTTTGCATTTATCCCTCTATATATATAAATACATGAAACGACTTCTTTTTTGTGTTTAAATATATATAAAAATTTAGAAATAATGTCGTATGTAGTATATATTATCATATAACCATATAAATGAAGTTATTTTGATTTTTTTTTTAAAAAAAATATGTTTTTAATTTAAAAAACAATTGGCAGGTATTAAAATTATTAACCGTTAAACGGTTAGCAGATGCGATAACGCCTTTTCACAGCGGAACACTACCTCGACTCATTTCCTGTTCTGGGTTGAATACAGACATATCATTGATCCTTAATCAAATCAAAATAGCAGAAAAAACTACTTTACAAATTATGAAATGTGAAAGGCAAAACTATCATCAATATGACGCCCTGATTGGCTTAAAAAGCTGTCGGATCCACGTCTCCTCGAAGAGTTCACCCCAAGGCTTTCTTGTGAACCTCTTAAGACGTGAGCTGATGGCAAAGAATCTCGCATACCCGTCTCGAAGCGATGGCAAGACGTACATTGTTCTAGAAACCTGATCGTGGGTTCCCTCTCCCTCCACCTGTACATCCTCTATTATTCTAATGGCTTCCATCATGTCTAACCGTTGATCTGGATGGCTTTCAGTGCAGGCTGCGCCAATGTGGAGGAGTCTTTCCATCTCGTCAAGCGAATTTTCAAAGCTCACAATTTCAGGATCAAACAATTCAGATTCTCTCCCATCAGCAATGGCCAACGCCACCCACTGGACTAAATCAATGCCGCCCTTATTATTGTTTAGATATTGGGAAGGATATTTCCCGGTGAGGATTTCAAGAATGACAATTCCTAGGCTGTAGACGTCGCATTTAGGAGATACTTGACCCAACTGTGCTGCCTCTGGTGCCTTATATG
The DNA here is from genome assembly GCA_013348765.1 of Carpinus viminea. NCBI lineage: Eukaryota > Viridiplantae > Streptophyta > Magnoliopsida > Fagales > Betulaceae > Carpinus > Carpinus viminea. The sequence continues at coordinate 9,697,126 of CP054667.1, forward strand.
CGAAGGATGCTTGCGCTGCGTGTGCAGGGTTGATCAATGGGACCAATCCGTAGTCTGAGAGCAATGGTTCATAGTCAGGGCCGAGAAGAATATTGCTGGACTTGAGATTTCCATGGGGAATACTAGAGGAAGTAAGCTGTTTGTGAACATGACCCATCCCTTGGGCAATTCCTTTAACAATCTTTAAACGAGTAGGCCAATTGAGCTCAGCATGCGACGGTCCACGATCACCTAAACAAGTATATTGCAACATTAATATTGCAATCAATGAGAAACTATGTGGAAATTGGAGTTTTTTGCAGGATAAAGTACTTTGCTAATAGTTTCCTTTGTTTTGTACAGAGGTCTGGGTTTAGCCTGCTGGTTTGCGTGTTTTCAGTTAGTTGGTTTTCAATGAAGCTTATTCATAAAAAATAAAAATAATAAATAATAAATAAATAAGTGCACTTGCAAGAATTTTTTTCATGAACTCCTACCATGCAATAGATAGAGTAAACTGCCATTGGGAATGTACTCAGAGACCAATAGCTTCTCTTCCTTCCGGTAATGGTAAGCCAAAGGCGTCAAGATATTCGGGTGTCTTAACTTTGCAAGATGCCTCATCTCTACATCAAACGCATCTCTTCCAAGTGTATTCATCTCTTTCATCCTCTTCACAACCACTGCCACCCCATTAGACATCACGGCCTTGTACGAAAACCCCAGTACCCCATTTGCAAGAACTTCTGCCGACGCCTTCATCAAATCCGACAACCCAAAGATACCCTTTTTTTGGTTCAACACAATTAGCTCTCCCACGCCGCCGCCCTTGCCGTGATTAGATGCCCTACGGCTTGATGAGCTACTGCCACCCCTTCGGATTGTATAGGGTTCTTTCTTATTTGGCCCGGAATGAGACACATGCACCTCAACCGGTTCATCAGCATTTCCCTTCTCATGTACTTCAAACACATCGAATTCCTCTGTCTTTGGCTTTGGCTTTGGCTTTAATCTTACGATGACCACAACAACAATTGATATAAGAGCCACCACTGTTATTATGATTGCAGCAATCATCCTATTGGAACCATTCTTATGTATCTGTGAACTGCTGCTCAAGTGCCGTTGGACACTCCTTGCCAAAATTTCCTCCACAAAGGCCAGCATTTCCCACGAACGAATTTGCATTAAATCTCGATAAATAATTAGCCGGGATTTCCCCTTCCAATTTGTTGTTTGACACGTTGATTGCCGTCAATGTTGGTTGATCAAGAGTAGGAATACTTCCATTGAATTGATTGTTCTCAAGACGTACTTCAACGAGACTCGGAAGTTTAGCCAACGAAGAAGGGATTTCGCCCGTAAATTTGTTATCAGAGAGGAAGACTTTCTTTAGGGACTTCATTTTTGCAAAATAATCCGATGGAATTTCACCCGAAAACTGATTCCTTGACAAGTAGATGGCCTTCAAAAGACTAAACTCGCTGAATTTCGGTATTGGACCCGAAAATGTATTGTTCTTAATGCTAATACTTCGAAGACCCGGAAGTTGAAGCAAAGCATTGACATCTATTTTCCCTGATAAACCCATTCCTCCCAGCCGAAGACCCGTCACAATCCCATCGTAACAAACTAGTCCAACCCAATAGGCACCATTGCAAGGCGGCGAGCCGGGCACCCAAGAATTGAGAGCACCGGCATTTGTGAACGACTTTTTGAGCTTCAGCAATGCTTCGGATTCGTTCATTGAACACGTGATAGGAGAAAGGACCAAAAAAATGAATAAGAAAAAGAACGGCCGGAGGAGAAGCCGAGCCGCGGCCATTAGTCAGCCGGTAACTTGACGCCTAAGGAAGGTCTTTGCCACTGAAGAAAATGGCGTAATAATTCTGTGGGTCTTTTTGGGGATGCTAATTTTTCGTTTTTTCTTAATTTGTTGTGCTCTCTTCATGGTGCGTATTCTCTTGGGAGAGTAAAGTGCAAGAGAGCCTCAGAATATGGAGAATTAGAGCCTTTTTGTTTGAACAAGTCAATTCCAAAACAGTTATAACCGTTTGTTATTATGGGTAGGAATGTCCTTTTCTAGATGGTCTCTTCCAGAGTTAAATTAAACCAGCCTACAACCCGTGTTTTATGCGCAGGTTTTTTTTTTTTTTTTATCATTATAATTTACTCAAAAAGTATTTAAAAGATTATGAGTAATCAGTATTTAAAAACGGTTAAAAAATATCTAAAGAGCTTACAGTGCTACTAATATCCCATTATTTTGAAGCCATACTTTTTTCGGCTAAAATTGGTGGGGTAGGTTTTTTTCTACTTTTTTAAAAACAATATATACGTTAGATTATGAGAACACTCGAGGTAACGTAGCATTACTCTTCAAGCAGTGTTTAGAAACGATTGTTTATGTAGCTCAATCGGACTTTATGAGCGTAAAACATATACGTTAGTCAATTTTCTATTTTTAGTATACATGTCGGGGAAAAAAAAGAGTGTTTAAAACATTTATTTGTTACTTACCTTTTTTTTAAGATAATTTAGAAGATAATTAAACGCACTTGTCTAAAAAATAGAACGCCACTTGTCACAATTAATTAGAGGTTCTTCTCTTATAGATTCCTTTTTAATGTATATATACATACATATATATATATATATATATATACACACCCCAATTTTAGTGTATTGGGGTGAAGGAATGATAGGATCTAAATTAAGCACACATAATTAACTAGTGGTATTTAAAAAATAAAAATTGTTGATAGCCTCGTCATCCACACAGATCAAGCACCCAAAAGAACCTGAACCTCGTCCTTTTGGGTGAGGTAAAGAGATAAAAGTATGCAACTTAATTACAATCTATTTAATGGTAAAATTACTTGCTTTAGGAAATAGGTGGGCAACCAAATAATCTAAGCATTACTTCCATTCATGAAACAACATTTATACATTGAGGTTATCTTCGTATCGTCCTTACAAAACAGAGGAAGAGAGACGAATCTATAATGGCTGCTTCCTGTGCCTTTCATGATATATTTTACTGGGTTCAAAACCTTCCAGTGACACCAATAACTGAATGGAGAAAAAACTCCATGTTTCTCTGCATATAAGTTTCAAGTTCATCCAGTGGCGGTGCCAGAAAAATGGTGACTGGGGACATTTTTTTTAATGAATTAAAAAAAATTATTAAAAATATTAAAAAATAATTACATATAAAAAATTGATTATTTTTCTATTTTTTGGCTTTGCAGCAAGTCCAACAAAAGGCTGAACATGGTTGCACGCCTGATGCCTGTATCTCACATTATTTATTTTATTTTTCTTTTATTTTGTCTTTCATACCTTAACTTGTCTGCCTGTGTTGTTAGTTATATTATTTTAATTATATTTTATTAATTATTTATTATTTAGGATGTACACGTGAAGTTTGGACAAAATCACGTAAAATTTTATATTAATGAAATAGTGCATGTGGTTTAGTGAAACTGTTCATCTTCTTCAACCTTTCATTTCTCTAAAACCTTTTCATTTTTCTGAATTCCTTTGATTTTATGGTTGATCCTAAGGCATAATCATAGCTATTTTTCTTCAAGAGTTGCCGAGATGGGGGCATATCCTTGGCTCGCCACTGAGTTCATCCCAACCATCCCAAAATCTCTCATAGCCAAAAATAACCAAACCCAACATTTTTTATCTATCATTGCAGATTTCAATTTCCCCATTACTATGTGGACCTAAAAAACCACTCAAGCTCAGTTCCAAATCGACAAAGTTGATAGACGAGGAAACCAGCCCTCAATCTGTTGATATATATTAATTAAACTTCATTTTCAATGTCTCCATGTCTCGTCTCCTAAGAGGTAATTCAATCGGCTGGAACCATACCAAATGAAGCGAAAGTCACTAGTTCGAATCCCCTCTCCCCCCTCTTGTGCGGAGATGTCAAAAAAAAAAACTCCCTATCTCTTTGCATATATTTTTCAAGTTCGTCCCAACCATCCCTCAATCTCTCCATTGCCAAAAATAACCAAACTCCAACACTCTATTTTTCTATCATTGCAGATTTGAATCTCCTGTCGCTCTATGGACCTCAAACCATTCAAGCTCGGTTCCAAATCAACAAAGTTGATAGACGAGGAAACCATGTCGTCCAACATCTTGGTCAATTTCATCGAAGATGTCCTTGGCTCAAACAAGAACAACTCCTTCGTCAAGCTCCCTCGACTAGATTCTATGTCCAACCTCAAAGACATGTTCAATTTCGTGTTTCTCCCTCTAGCATCCTCATCTTGCATCTGTGAAGCTCCAAGAAATCTCCGTTCAGAATGTCTTAATGCTCTCAAGAGTCATCTGGCAATTTGTCAATTGTCAGTCAAGACAAGATTTTTGCTTGTATTATACACCGTAAATTTTAGTCTAACGGCGTCAACTCACTTTTTTAGCATAATAAAAGAGGCCTTTGCTATCCTAAAAAAACGACATAGTTTTGAAACTCACTTATGTTGTGAGTCTCAAAACAGTATCGTTTGAATTTAACAGCATCTACCGCATAGAAGCCATATCCCTAAACCACATGGGTGTGAGCCATAAAACTGGGAGCTAGAAGAATAGAGCCCATTATCCTGTGCAACGAAGCACACTGCTCAGTCGGCGAAGATCTCGTGTGGAACTATATACATGTATGGGAATAACTTCAATACGATCGGTGCATAAAGGTGGGATTTTTTGCCCATTACTCATAAGCTGACACCTCACGTAAAGGAAAAAAAAATGTACCAAAAAAAAAAAAAAACTACGCCCTGCATCACCTGATTTTCAACTAAAGAAGAAAGAAAAGAGAACAAAGAAAAAGGAAGAAGGAAGAAAGCTGGGACCCACTGTGCAGAGTCAGACCCATGGTGGGCCTGGATCTGGCCAGCTATCGAGACCCATGATTTGGTTTTTCTTTGGTTTTTTCTTTAATTTTTAGGATTAAAAAATCCCAAAAAGGATTAAATTTTCTCTCTAGGTTTTAGTTTTGATATATTATAAACGAGTTTTGTGGCATTAGAATCAATTTTTGAGGCATTAGAAATGATTTTTTAAGCGAGGTTTGGTAGAAAAGTTGCCGAAGATGGTAACCTAGGGTCATGACCAAACCCAACCATGGGTCATGAGAGAAGGAGAGAAATGGCGGCAAAGACAAATTTCTTTCTTTCCTTGTTGAGGTGGGTGGTGTTTTTTATGTTTGGTTCTTTATTTGGTTGCTTGATTGAGTGTTCTGTTCTCATTTTAATTTTGTGCATTTTTTCTTGAAATGATGAGATGTCAACTTTTGAGTGGTAGACAAAAAATCTCATCTTTATGCAATGACTGTATAATAGCAGCTCTCTATATGTATTTAGAATTTTGAACTTCGGGCTAGGGTCGGCCGGTTTTACGGTCTGAATTTGAATGACTTTTTTGTTTTGTTTTTGTTTTTAACATTTGTTACAGTAATAGGCTAGATAATTTTTTATTTATTTTTAAATTGAAAAATATTAGATGTTCTCTAGTATTCTCATGGTCTTAGACTAAAATTATTTTCTAAAAATCGCATGAGATAAATGAGAGTTAGTTTCTTTTTTACTTTTTTAGAAAAATGATATTCACCTAAGAACAAATTCACCTAGGAAAGAGAGAGAGGAAAATGCTAAATTTTTTCTCTTGTTCTTTTCCTACCACCTACTTTTAAATTTATTACTGGGTCGGTGGAGTCATATAAGTCTCACACATAAACCCTATAGATTTAATAATAATTAAAAAAAAATAAGAGGAGGAAAGAAAAACCAGAAAAGAAAAAAAAAAAAATGTATACAATCCACTAAACCAGCAGTATATATTGACAAATCAAATTATAAGACAGATTGGATTTTATCATCACTAATCCAGATTGACTTTTAACAGATTTGAATTAACTGTCAAATGTCAATCCAGATTTGAAAATACCAACAAACAAACGAAAAAAAGCAGCAGTATTGCCCAAATGCAGTTAGCTTTGCATTAGCCAATTAACTTAAATTATCCAAATTACACTTTCAAATGGCTTACAAGAATGACTAATTAGCTAGGTAGGTAGATGGATAAACATTAGAGAAGAAATATTGAACACTGTGTGCAATAAAATTTCTCTAATTTGATCAAAACGTCCAATCCCTATTCCTTCATATAACCAATTTATTTTTTATAATACAAAATAGAGAAATGCTATGGGTACTTGATATTTTACCAAGAGAGTCTTACAAAATTTATGTGTAATTCATTCATTGGTACCCGTTATATTTCTTTTAGTTAATTGTTTTGTTTCTTTCATTTTATTTTTCTTTTTAAATTAACAATAAAATATTTTTACTTTTTATATCATATCATTTACTTTTTATTACTATTTAAATAAATATACGTAGCCATTATATCACATTATTCACTTTTTTATATTACATCACTTATTGGGACAGTGTATATTTTTTATGGAGATATACGTAACCGTTACATTATTCACTTTTTATACCACATCATTCTCAATGAAAATATAGCATTCCTCATAAATAAATTGTAACGACTAGATATATCTCAATTCTAAACACAAACTGGACCAAGCATTGTTTGGTAAACACTTTATCACACCTAAATACTGTTTATGAGTTGGTGGGAAAACAAATAAAGTAATGATTAATATAAAAAAATGAAAAAATTGTATTGAAAAATAAAAAATTTTCGTTTTGTATTTATTTTTTTATTAAGAAATGCTAGATAAAAAAAAATTATAACATTTTGTGGCCTGGTGCGGACCAGGTGGTCCTTTGGGTTGGGGGCTACCAAAAATTTAAAATCCTCCCCTAAGTTTTATATATATATATATATTGAAAGGTTTCTTTCTCTTTTCTTTTTTAATTCGTACTATTCACGTGAAGAAAGTTCAAGTTGAACCAATGTGCTGTGAATTATCAATGATGTGCCATATACATATGCAACACAGTTGCATCCAACACATACCTAAAAGCATTGATAACGACGTCGTGGAGGGGGTCAATAGGGCCGCCACGAAACGACGGAAATGCCACTTGAATTGCGGAATTATTTATCACGTGCTCTTATGCTAGTCGCTAATCTAGAAGAGACGTGAGGGATCGCTTCATGTCAGTCATTGTCGGCCCGTAAGCGCAACTCAAATTGCCTAACACATTTAACCCCTTCAGTGCCCCAAATGACTGAGTAGAACTACAAAAGTGCCCTCACAAAATTACTGTTCAACTTCATTAATCAATGCCCCATTTGAGCAGATTGTATACGACTACTATTGTTTTTTTAGTCCCAACTTCTAGACCTTTTTCAAATGTGGATTATGTGTGTGATGTTTGCTTAGCGAAGTGAGTGTTATTTGTTTGAATTTTTTTTTTTTGCGTGGACATATTAAAATATATATAAAAAAAAAAGTCTTTTAGGTTTTTTTACATTTTAATAGAAAAATATATTTTTGTAACAAACAGGAAAAAACGCTAGTTAGGTGGCTCTAATACTACTTATAACGAGTTATAGGGAAAAAGTTAGTCACATGTGTACTATTATCCTAAAAATATTAGTCAATTTGAAACTTTCATAGAATTTATTATAAAGACCAATTTTACCTAGTAATTAGAGAATGAAAGACTTAGTACTTATGAATATATTTATAAATCATTCATTCCATATAAGTTTTTTCTCATCTTTCTAATATGGAATTGGGGTATTATGGTTTTGATGTGATATAAAAGTAAAAAAATGTTTCTATTGTGTTGAATATTTTTTGTGTAGAAAGAAAAAAAAAAGGTGAGCAAACACACTCTTTTGGCTCTATTAAGGGATTCATTTTTATTTAAAAAATATTATGAAGCAATATAAAAATATGTTGTATTTGAATTGTTTGTTAATTTTTTATTTAAAAATAAATAATAAACAAAAATATAAAATTTTAATAGACTATGCCATGTACTTTTCAACAAAATCTTAAACATGTCCCTAATTTATTATTTTATTTTTTTTAAGAAAAAGTGAGAAAAAGAAAGGGGGAGATGGAATGGGTTATCAATAATTGTACTTCAGCTCCCTTTATTTAATGAACTTTGTCAAATAGTCATATTATTCAAAATAATGTAGAATTTTCATGGGTTTGTTAGGGATTTTTCCTGTAGTGTTTTTTTGATGTTCTTACCGTTTTATATAGAACATGATTTAAGAAAAAATAAAATTATAATACAATTTTATTGCCAACAAATTAATTTTTATGAATTAATAGTTAGGTTCTAATGTTTTAAAACTTATTTTTGGATTCAAAACTAAAACCTAAGAATGAAAGGTTAACCATTTAGGGATGATATCACATAAAATAGATTTAATCATCATAATTTTGGTGCTAATACCTCAATTTTGATGCTAATATCTCAAATTTGATACTAATACCTTAATTTTGATGTTAATATCTTAAATTTGGTGCTAAAGCTTAAAAATTGAGGTATTAGCACCAAATTTGAAACAAATTATTTATTTTTTCTTAAATCATATTTTACATAAGATTTGAATAACACCAAAAGAACACTACTAAAAAAACTCATAACATTTACCAATTTTCATTACCCACTAATTACAACAACAACAAAAATATCGCAGGGTGATTGGACCGAGTCCACCGTGGGCAATCTTGTAAATGTGTCAACTTGGAAGAGAATCTCGAGGAAGCCTCCTCTTTGCTCTTTCATTGACTTGTTTTGTTTGAATATGATTACCATCTTGCTTAATTTTCCACCCCATTTTCTGACGCAAAAAACACGTGCTCTAAAAACAACAATAAGAGATAATTAATTCCACGTCCACATCAGGATTCAGGGCTAGCTAGATTCAAAGCACATGCTAGGAAACTCCCCTCTCCCTCTACATATATCCCTGCCTCCAAATCTCCCCCACTTCTTCCCAAAGCAACAACAAACCAAGCCTTCAGACACACAGCGGCGGCCGGCAAATCATCCATTGTTGACTGTTGTGAAGTTTTTCAGCCAAGAAAAAAACATGTTGAAGGTTAGTAAGGCAACGGAGAGGTCCAACTTCGCACAGACATGCAACCTCCTGAGCCAGTACGTGAAGGAGAAAGGAAGGACTGGCGATATTAGCCTTGGGATGACTAGGAAACTGGAGTCTAAAGGTGTTCTTTCTTTCTTCGTCTTCATATCGATCTCTTTCTGGGGTAGTCTTGGTTTTTTCCTTCTGTTTTTGTACTTGGTTTTTGAACAAATTGTCTCATACTTTGTCCTGCCATGTTTCAGAAAAACCAGAAACATCTCTGGCGCCGGGGGCGACCACTATGGATTTATTAACAAACATGGAAAATTCAGCTAATCAGACTTTGCGACAAAACACTGGGTCTCCTTCGAATGCACAATCCACAGATTTTCTTCAACAATTTGGTTGCTTCGATTCCTCAAACTCGAGCGACGTCACTTCTAATAAGCTTGATTTCAGGTATGCAGGCTTTTGCTCAAAATTCGTACATGTCTATAGTCATCTGAAATTAGTCAAATTACTGAAGATCCCCTACTTTTATCATTGCTAGCTAGGTTTCATCTATATAATTTTAAAATCAAAAGATTCGCCAAACCTTCTCTTGGGATTATCCTATATCTGTTGTGGAAGTAATCTGCGGTTATTTTATAAGTGTGAGAAAAAGTTTGGCCTCTTGACCTAGTTTTTGGGTTTGAAAGAGGCTAAAGATCACCTAATACTGATATTAAAGTCTAGGTTCAACCAACAAATTTCGACTCAACTGTCTACAAGAAAAACGTGTTATTTTTATTCTATCCAGGCCTGATGTATGAGAGAAAGATTATTAAGGTTATCATACATCGGCTATAAAATAGGTTGGTAATTAATTTATAAGTGTGAAAAAAAGTTTTACTTTTTAAGCTAATTTTTGGAATTGAGAGAGGCCAAGACCACCCAACATCTTGTGAGAAAAAGTTTGGCCTCTTGACCTAGTTTTTGGGTTTGAAAGAGGCTAAAGATCACCCAATACTGATATTAAAGTCTAGGTTCAACCAACAAATCTCAGCTCAACCGTCTACAAGAAAAACATGTTGTTTTTATTCTATCCAGGCTTGATATATGAGAGAAAGATTATTGAGGTTATCATACATCGGTTATAAAAGAAAATTATGTAGTTAATACTTGATTTATTTATTTATTTATTTTTTTGACAGTCCACGCGTAGGTAGGGGGAGGATTCAAACTTGTGATCTCGCTTTATAAAGTCTAGGGGGGATTCAAACTTGTGATCTCACCCAATACTGATATTAAAGTCTAGGTTCAACCAACAAATCTCAGCTCAACCGTCTACAAGAAAAACGTGTTGTTTTTATTCTATCCAGGCTTGATATATGAGAGAAAGATTATTGAGGTTATCATACATCGGTTATAAAAGAAAATTATGTAGTTAATACTTGATTTATTTATTTTTTTGACAGTCCACTCGTAGGTAGGGGGAGGGGGGATTCAAACTTGTGATCTCCGCTTTATAAAGCGTGGTTCATAGCTGATTAAGCTACCACTTGATGACAATACTTGATTTAATTGTTATTTATAAGTAGTATGGTTACTTATTCATTTATTTGTGTTAGTTTTCAAATTACGAGTCAAACGGTTTGTGTCAACCTAGTAAGACCTGTATATTAAATGAGTTATATTGGTAGGATTGAGTCAACCCAACATGATTTAATTATCAAGTGAGTCATGTCGTGTCACCTATTTATTTAAATAATTTGTACCGAGATCAAAAGATGTGATCTATTTAATTAAATGAGCTATGTCAAAAGTGAACCCTTAATTAGTTGGCGGATTGGTCACCTCACGGACACGAAATGCCGGGAAATAAAAACTAATTGCACATACATAATAAATGCGCCAGCATTAATCCCTTAACTAAATTGTTGCTAAATTATCATTATCTTTCATTGCTTTAGGAAACCGGCGATCAAGGAGGCTGCAACAGCCCAGATGACTATTTTTTACGCCGGCAAAGTACTAGTGTTCAACGACTTTCCGGCCGACAAGGCAAGGGAGATCATGGCTTTGGGCGGAAAGGGAAGCTCTTATACTCCTGGCATGGACAAAGGAAATTCAGGAAGTTGTATTGCTCCTGCTGCGTTAAATATTGCAGCCACGTCCCAAAGGAATCCCACCCAAGATATTGATTCTGGTAATTTTCTTGTCTTATGTGAATATTATAAGAAGAGCTGTTGTTCATAATGGGTTTCAAGAGATATATTTGTATATTGTATTAACATTTTTTTTTTTTTTTTTTTAAAGATTTGCCACTTGTAAGGAGAGCTTCACTTCACCGGTTCTTGGAGAAGAGGAAGGATAGGTAAGCATTACTCTTAATTTATATTAGACGGAAATATGTGAAATTCGATGTCTTTTTTTTAAAAAGAAAATAAAAAAATCGTCCAATTAGACGTACCGTATATTATTAATTACTTTTCTTAATTACATTATTAATCTTTTTTTCTTGCTTGCTTGCTTTTCAGGGTGGCTGCTAAAGCACCATATCAAGTCAACCCACCTTCCCAAGCTCCTTCGAAGCCAAAGGAAAGCAATCCCTGGATTGTTCTCGATCTCGAAGGCCAATCTTCAAAACAGCTCGAGCTTAAGTTATAATGAGTCAATGACCACCTCACCATTTCCAAGGACCTCCATGTATGGCGGTTTAAAAAAATTCCTAATTATACAATTGCTAGGTCTTGTGTACCGTTTTTTTTTTCCCTCAATTATTTAATAAATTTGTACATACTATTCATCAAATAGATCTAGCATCTGAATATTTGAAATCTCGTGTAACTGATAAGTTTGTGTTTGTCATGTCGTTTAATTTCCTCACTCTTCAAGATAACCCAACATGTATGTGTTTGTCGCATGAAACCTCAACATATATGAGTTCTTGCAAATCATGCAATGGATTGGAGAGCTTTAAAAAGCAAATTAAGGTGGTTCTAATTTTGCATGGCCGCGGCCAAACATCAAAAATAGGATGTTCGGACATAATTAAAATTTCACGCCTAATCAAGCCACCATGTCTTAACAAGTGTGCATACCTTAGCGAAATTAACTTTCTTGGAAGTCCACTATATATGTTGGAATACCAATACACACAACTCTCTTGAATAAACTATCCATGAATGAAATATACCAAATATATCCTAACAAGTTATTAAAAATGATTAACTAACTAACATCCTCAAAATTCTCACCCTTTTTGTCACCAAGGACAAAGGGAAACAAAAATAGCCAAAAGAATCAAGTGTCATCAAATGACTTCCATGAGGATTTCTATGAACTTGGGGGTAAATTCTCATATAGAAACTATAAGATTTTTTGAAGCATGAATATTTTGCTATGAACACTCCGTCTTTACAATGCCATTCTGAACATTTTTTTATTTAATGACACGATCCCTAATTTCACAAGTGTGATTAAATGAATCTTACCATGTGATAATTGGGTGATTGTTACTTCCTGATTTAACTACGTCCACATGATAATATGTATCTCTAATTGTGTGTTTTGGCCATAAATGTTAAGCCCCGCATTATCTATAGTTGTTAGGTGAAGTTGGGCTTTATAAGAAATTCTAAAAAAACTCTATATTTATTAGTCATTTTTGTGGTGATAACGAAGATGTAGCTAGTCATCAGAGAAAGTTTGTAACACCATGGTTTCACATTGGAAAGATGAGGAGTAACTCACATACATGAATAATGATACAAGGAAAATTATAGTCTTCATAGAATCCTTTAAAATATGATATGTCATTTAAAATCACTAATAGATTAGAATTTAATAATTATCATCTAAAATTTAATGATAATTTTAAAAGTTACGTCATATTTGGGGGGAGTATAAGAAGATTATAGCAATCTTTATATCATTTCTCCGTATAGAGAGGGTGGTTTGTAAAAATGGCCATAAGTGCGCTTTTATTAATGAGTAGTGCTATGCACTACATTTTTATCTCATAATTATTTTATAATTCTAAGAGGTAATTATATTTTCCCTCATCAACCACAAAGCATTGTCAATTTTTCTCAATGAACTACTAAACTTATTGTCCAACCGACCCTATCATATTACAATTTTCTTCCAAAAACCCCAATTTCATCAGTAAAACTTGTTACAAACTTGAAAATGACTTAAATACTCTAACTTTATAAAAAAATATATATATAATACCCTTAAAGTTAAACAAATCAAAAATCAAAATTAATAAACTAAATAAAAATTAAAACAAAAAAATGATAATACGCGTTGTTCTTAATTACAAGTAAATAAATATATTAAATATATAAATTATTTTTAAAATAAAAAAAAAAAATTGGCCACCCCATTGGAGGAGGGGTGGCCAACAAACCACCCAAAAATGGTTAGATTGGTAACACTACCCTTCAATAACCATTAACCGACTACCCTTCAATAACCGTTAACAGCAAGGTCCGCAACTATGTGTAACCCTATTACTGTCTATTTTGGAGGCAGCATATCTCGGTTTTACTGTTGGTCTGCTCTCTGGTTGGAAGTATTTATAAAGCCCAATAGCTAAGCCTGTATGCCTATCATCACCCTTCACAAAAATGTTCCTCTATAAATACCCCATGATAGTCGTTTGTCTTTCTCTCTCTCAGAGGCCTCTCTTTTCTTTTCTTTTTCTCTCTTTCTCTATCTTTTTTTTTTTCTTTCTTTTTTCTTTTTTTTTTTTTTCTTTTGACCTTTTAACATTTTTCTCTCACTTTCTCGAGGCCCTCACTCGGCCCCCCACCCCTAACCCTAACCTCTCACTTTCTCGGGAAATCGATTTTTTTTTTCTCGGGAATCGCCGAGAAAATGCAGCAACAGAGGTTGAAACAGCAGCAACAGGCTCTGATGCAGCAAGCTCTTCTTCAGCAACAGTCAATCTACCACCCTGGCCTCTTAGCACCTCCTCAGGTTCCAGCTCACTCCTCATTTCCTTTGATTCTTGGTATTGATGATGATCGGTGTGATTTTGATTCTACGTTTTGCTTCGATTTTCTTCTTCTTCTTTTTTTTTTTTTTTGTTTGTTTGTTTGTTTTTTTTTTTTATTATTATTATTTGAGCTAGTTTATGTGGAATCGGATTGTAGGAGCTAGGGTTAACTCGGCTTGTTTGGACCTATATTTGAAAGACAGGGTTTTGGATATATTTATTTTTATAGAAGATTTTCTTTCTTTTTCTTTTTTCAATTAGAGAATTCGGTTGTATTTTGAATTTTACATTAGCTATATTTTCTTTGTTCTGTGTTTGGTTGCTGTGAAAAATTGGGACTTGAATGGAAAGTAAAAGTAATTGAATAATATCGCGAAATGAAACACTGGTTTCTACTACGAGTGTTATTGTATGAAGTTCAGTTGAGTGAAGGGTGTGGAGTGGGTTATTCTTTTTCTCAAGTTAAATTGTTTACTTGTTCTCATCTTTAAAATTTCCACGATGGCCCAATTAATGGAGATCCTTGTTTTGATATTTAGATGTTTCGATGCTTGTTGATGAATTTGTATTATCTTTACCTTTTTCTGTATATGTTTTGTTAGAAAGCTTTAGGTACTGTGCCTTACCATGGATGGACACTTTCTGTTTTAGAGCTCGTGTGCTTTCACATAAAATTGCAAAAATCTGATCGCTTGGTAGTTCCTTTCAAAGGAAGCAACGTTTTGAAAATGTGCAAACTTCTTTTTCCTGCAGCTGAACCTTGAATGCTATTTTGAAAATGCTCAATTTTAAAGCCTAATTACGTTTTCGCGTAGCAGGAATCATAAGCGTACGCCACCAAGATTGTCCTCATTAAACAATAAAATTCCACAAATACCCACTGAAAACAAGAGCAAACCCTGGTTGTCTCTCTTCTCTCTCTCTACCTCTGCTCTCTCGTTAATCTGCTCCTGATTGCTGCGCTGGTCATCCTAGCTGTTTTCTACCACGACTCAACCTTTAAATTTCAGGCAAGCATCTTACCTTGTCTCTCGAGCATGAACATAAAGCATGAGCAACAGTGAAACTCCAGTACTTGTTCAAGCTAATAGTACTTGTTCTTCTTCTGCTACTAAAAGTTACTTTTCTTCTTCCTCCTCCTACTTCAAAGGGTAACTGCTCTCTCTTTTTCTTTCCAAAACCTTTCCTTTGTTGTCTCAAATCCACATGCTTCTTATTCTTTTTAATTTGTGGAACTGAGAGAGTAAAAGATGTGAAGACAGACAAACAGGGAAAAATAACTTGTTCTAACAGTGTGCCACTTGTTAGTATTTACAGTAAGTTTTCATGTTATAATTTTGTTAGGCATTGGGCTGTGCAAAATAACAATTATATGAAGCCCAAAAACATAGTGGAACACTGGAACTGGTGAAAGTAAACGTTGCTATTTGTCCACTCAACTCTCTCTTACTTGATAACCACACCTTATCTTTCTTTCTTGAGCAGTGAGCAGTGTAAATATTTGGTTTTGTTTTAACTCATTATTTCTTGAGCACTGTAAATATTTGTGGATATCATTTCCAAGGTTGAGGATGAAAGCACTTCTTTGGATCCAACTAAAGGCAATCCTTTCTTGCCGAATTTTAGAAACAAAATCATCAAGATTGGCGAAAAGCTCTGGAACAAGTGTGGGCCATCTGTTGTCTTTCTACTCGTCACTTTATTCTTAGCCTTTCTTTTATATTAAAGTTTTAAAGGTTTAAAACTTTAAAACTTTTTAATAGAACCTTTTAACTTATCCAAAAAAAAAAAAGTTTAAAACTTAAGACAAATTGAGAAGCATTTGTGTCCAAGAAACCCACCAAAAGAATCTCTCACGAGTTACAAAATCATGGTGACATTTGACCAGTTCTTACATTTCCTAAATTATAATAGACTTTACCTATGGTTGTATTGACTGTGTTACTGACCCACACGTGAAAACTTGGTTCTTCTAAATCGATGTAAAACACTACACCATTGACATCTCCTTGGTCTTACATGTACATAAGCATTAGATTTAAATATAACATACAAAAACAGTAATTAGATTTATATATAACAGTATTATTATATCTTTGTTGGTAATTTGAACCTGAAACTGCACTCTTATAATATTGTTATCCAAACTCTCAAATGACATAAACAACACTTCTACAAATTTTATTAGATGCTTAACTGCAATTTTCAAAATTGTGTTGTCATAAACTACATTTTGAAATCTCTATATTTTCAAATTGTACGTTTTAAAACCCCAATCCCAAACGGACTCTTAGTAGATTTCCACTCCTTATTTTTTGTATTATTCATAAAAATCATTGTGGGTTTATTCCTTTTCTCTTGTATTGAGTCTTCGACCTTGTTTTGGTCATGTTGACAGCTGCTTGGTTTTCCTTGGTCACCATTATGTAAACATTTGTAGCTATCTCTCTCTCTCTCTCTCATGGTAGCAAAATATGGAGAGAAAAAAAGACCCAATAAATCATTCTGGTGGATTTGTATTTGTCTTCTCTGTACTTGGGTGTCTCTCATGTGTACGCCATGTGTATTTTGGGCTGCGCCCTTCTACACTTTTAATAAGATTGAATTACCTATCAAAGTAAATAAATAAATCATTCTGTTGTTCACGTTGAGAGTTCATTTTAGCAGCATTTAATTAGGTTGAAAGTGATGGAAAGTAACTGGATAGACACTTCCTTTGATCTTACAATATCAATTAGTTTGAATGCCAGTAAGGTTGCATGTAGAGTTATTGAGGACCATGTTTGATCTCTCCAAAATTGTTTTGCGCGCCAATTGCATATGAAAGTTAAGTTTGTTGGCAGTAGAATATATTTCTCACCCTCATCATTGAATCCACTTTGATGCATGGTTTTTGTTTTGACATAGAACCATTATTTTTATCCTCATATCATCAATATTTTATTATTATTACTTCTTTCATACACTTTAAAGGCAAAGAGAATGGAAGAACCAGAAATTTGTTTATTCTTTTAAGTTTAAAAGCCAATTAAGCTATGACCGGAATTTAGGTGGGTTGAACACGCAACTGGAGGATATATATATATATGAGTATTTGAATTTAAGGATATATCATGATCTTGGACAAAGGGCTCCAACACCATATCTGACGGTGGACAGCAGCATAGGGAAGTTATTTTGATAGCACCATGGACAGTACGCCGAATTTATAGAACCATGAAAAGTATCCCCAATTAATGTAGCAGGCCATTTTGGATTGTTTTGGTATATCTGATGGTGGATTGACTTAGGTTCTTTTATGTTTTTTTAGGCAGGAGCTTTTAGGTTTTAAGGGTGTGAAATTAAGGTCAGATTGTAGTGTTTGAAGTCTGGATGAGTTTTTGGAATTTAAAGAGAATATAGAAAAAGATAAATCTAGGCATTACACCTAGTTTTCTTAATAAGCACATAGAGTTTCCTTAGCATCATACATTGGATAATGATTGTATCACATAAACCTCGAATAGAACCTTGTGTCTCTGAGATTTTGGCAAACAATAGCCTCTTTTGAATAGAAAACATTATATATACGCAATTAGTTGATAACTACTACTTCCAAAATGAATAACTAGTAAAACCACAAATAAATACCTGATAAGCGCCGAATGTTGCACATTCAAGCCCCTTAACTCACATTTGTTAATTCCTTATCATTGTTATTTGTTTGATTTTGTGTTGTTTTTGTGTTTCGTGTTTAATAAAGATGCAAGAAAACCATTAATTTTGGGTTTAAAGCACAATTTGAGAGGACCTAGAAGTATGATTAAGCTTAACCAATCACAATAGAGGATATATATATGATGTGGTTAAGTTTAATTAAATCAAGGATAAAAGCAGAATTTCTCCACTTAGAGTCAAAATCGGATCATATAGGAATTGATTTTGAACACGTCTCATATTTTGGCCATAACTTTCAGCTCAAATATCGGATTAAGGTGATTCTAGCGGCATTGGAAAGCTAATTCAATTTTCTACAAATCATGATGAAATAGGATTTTCCTAAATCGACTATGCCAAAATTGCCTCGCAAGTGAAGAAGGCAACGAATCCTTTTCCTACTTGTACATGGATTGACTCCTAATTCAACTAGGAGAATAAATTCAATTTTCTAGGTTTACTAGGGCTTCTAGGACTTGTTACTCCCTATAAATAAACCTCTATGCTTCAAGAGAAAAGATATACTTAGATGGACTTAGTTATATTAGACTTAGTTTTATATTCTTGGAGGCTTAGCGAGTCATGAGCGGCTAACCCTTTGTGGGTGTTGATGTAACCCTATCCAAGCACAATGGTTTGATTGTATTTAATTTCGGACTTTCAATTTATGTATATTGATTATATAACTGAGAATTGCTACAATTGAATTCTGTTCTTAATTATTAAATGCAATTGTTCTTAAATTCCAAAATCAATATTTGTGAAATTCTTATCTTGTCTTAGAAAGTATTTTACTTTTATTGAACTCAAATCATTCCTATTTTTGTGATTATGGGGATGATGGTTATATAATGGGTTTAATAGGCATATGATTAATAGGATTAAGATAGGCCATGCCTAGGGAAGCAGTTGCATTACACCCTAGTTTAGTGTAATTTAGGTAGATGATCCATGCTATTCCATTAATTGTATGAAACTTATTAAAGGGTTTTATAGTTTATGCCTAGGAAAGGCAATTATTCTTAGTGGTTAGGTGGACGATCCGTGCCAACCGAAGATAGATTATCATTACTCTTTAATCAATACCCTATAACATAATTGACCCAAAAAAGACCAAATAGATTGAGAGTAAAGCTCTCAACAGAAAAATTGGAAAAGTATCTCTGATTCCTAAAGTGGATGTGCAAACTGGGCCAAATGGATCAACTTTGAGTGAAAATATCTGGCATCCTCTGGAAGTGTCTACTTATCTTCTTTTAGGCTTAGGTTGGTCTGTCTTTTCTATGGAAGTATTACACCTTCTCAAATTGAAATAGTCTTGATGGGTGGTGGATAAAGCAGAATTTTTGTTTTATTTTGCTCTTTTTATTTTCTTTTCTTTTTCACATTTTTATTTTTGCAGATTGAGCCAATTCCAAGTTAATTGGGCATATGCTAGTGGTCAGAGGAGGTGTCAGTGTTTGGTACTCTTTTTATTTTTTGCATTTTTTTATTTTAAACTTTTTCTCCTGTGGCATGTGTTTTTTTAATGCTTGTTTCATCTGCTGCTTAATGATGTGCAGGCCACTTCAACATATTTGTCCTTACCCTCAGCCCTGAGGTTCAGACTGGCTATCAAATTGTTACTGCCTGCTTCTCTTATCCTAGTTGTTCGTAAGCTTCATATGATGTTGATAGGATTAGTTGTATTTATCTCTTTCTTGGCAGAATAACAAGCTAGATGAGACTTTTTTAAATTCAAGGAATGCAAAATTCAGTAGTTAACAAACTTATTCTTAAATGCATGATGCTTACCATAATTCTTTGTGCCTTAATGGGTGGCATACAATCTGGTGTTTGCTGATTTCAGAGATGCAAGGGTTATGTGGGATCAGAAGACTGGGCAGTCAAGAGGGTTTGGGTTTGTTTCTTTCCGGAATCAACAGGTGATATTAGCATCTGCTTGTTGTTAGTGTTCTTTCTGTACTGATATTCTTTATGATCATAATTTGATATTTTCTTAATCTCATCAGGAAGGCATAAAGTGCAATAAATGACTTAACTGGTAAGGATCTGAATGGAAGGCATCTGTAAGTACATTTGTAAAAAAATTATGCTGATTTGACTTTGTATTTTTGCTTACTTCCACTTATATGATTTTCAGGTTTGGGCAGCCTATCAAAGTTAATTGGGCATATGCTAGTGGTCAGAGGGAGGATACGTCAGGTTGGTACTCTTTTCGTGTGTGCATTCTTATGCTTGAAACTGGTTTTTGCAATGCTGTGGCATGTGTTAGCATGGGCTCTGTGTCATACTGCTGTAATGATGTGCAGGCCACTTCAACATATTTGTGGGCGATCTCAGCCCTGAGGTTACAGATGCTACATTGTTTGCCTGCTTCTCGGTTTATCCTAGTTGTTCGTAAGCTTCATATCTTTGATACATCCATGATTCCCTTCTATTTTCTTGGCAGAATAACAAGCTAGATGAGACTTTTTATTAAATTCAAGGAATGCAAAATTCAGTAGTTAACAAACTTATTCTTAAATGCATGATGCTTACCATAATTCTTTGTGCCTTAATGGGTGGCATACAATCTGGTGTTTGCTGATTTCAGAGATGCAAGGGTTATGTGGGATCAGAAGACTGGGCGGTCAAGAGGGTTTGGGTTTGTTTCTTTCCGGAATCAACAGGTGATATTAGCATCTGCTTGTTGTTAGTGTTCCCTTTCTGTACTGATATTCTTTATGATCATAATTTGATATTTTCTTAATCTACTCAGGAAGCGCAAAGTGCAATAAATGACTTAACTGGTAAGGATGATTCAGTTATTTGTCATATTTCCCTTCGTTTTTCTTTCTGGTGCCATATTTGTAATGAAGCTGCAGTTATCAGCTTTAAGATGCTCCATTTTTATTTTCTGTGTCCTGAGGTAAAAATTACCAGGATTTAGCCCTTTATTTTTGTGAATTCACATAATACATTCTGAGAGTGTTTTGATAATGATCCAGAAAAAAAGTTTGAGGAAATAAAGAATTGTTAGTGATTACTGGAATTACTGCTTCTGTCATCTCCCTCTGCTACGTTTATTTATGTTCAGTATGTATGTATGCATCCATATATTACTTGCATTTGTTTTATGAACCTTTTGCTTAATTTTTCAGGAAAGTGGCTTGGCAGTAGACAGATACGCTGTAACTGGGCCACAAAAGGTGCTGCTGGCAATGAAGACAAGCAGAGCTCAGATGCCAAAAGTGTGGTAGAACTAACAAATGGCTCATCAGGTGAGTCTAACACAACCTGAGATAATGATGAGAATCAATGGCAGATTACCATTATCTTGTTTCATACGTGGCAGGCTTTCATTAACTTATTTAGTGCTGCATTACCTCAGTTTTCTGCAAGGACAATTTATTTTTGGGTGATTATACGTTTTTTTTCCTGGGCTCTGGGTGATTATATTGATATCTTTTAATTTTTCCTGTTTTGGTGGAAGGAGAACAGATTTGGTTTACATAAGTTCAAAATTGTTTGGCTTCTTGGCTAACCGTGGTGTGTGAAGCTTGTGACATACTCGTGTTTTTATCTTGATCATGCAGAAGATGGCAAAGAGACTACAAGTACTGATGCTCCTGAGAATAACCCTCAGTATACTACTGTTTATGTGGGCAATCTTGCTTCAGAGGTAAAAAAACCATCTTCCTTATATCAGTTCGTTGTTCTGTTCACTTACGTCACAGCAAAAAAACATTAATTTTGTTCTTCCATGGTTGTAAAAGTTCTACATGCTTACTTTGGGGTATGGCAAAAAAGGTGGATTTGTGCACATTCCAATTTCTCATACCGACTCCACATCTTTACTATGAAGAGGGAGGGAATGATATAAATTTCTCTGTTATGTGTTCTTTCCACTATGTTTTTTAGAATATAGCAAAAATTATTGAGAGATGCATGTTGTAGTATAATCTTTGTAGCTTCCCTTAGATTTTCCTTAAATGTAGGGAATCAAACTACATTTCGCTTTTCTATTCAAATAAGCTAAATTAAATAGTAGGATTTGTCTGATTTGCAGGTTACCCAACTTGGTGCAGGAGTGATTGAGGAGGTCCGGGTCCAGCGAGATAAAGGCTTTGGTTTTGTGAGATACAGTAATCATTCTGAGGCAGCTCTGGCTATTCAGATGGGAAATACCCAGTCGTATCTGTGTGGAAAACAAATTAAGGTGTGGTTTTCAGCTTGCTGGTAGGGCTGCAATGTGGCCCTTGCTAATAATAATACAGGACTCTTGAAAAAGAAAATCTGTGATAATTGTTGTGTTATGAGTGTTAATATTGATTTAACTTTTCAGATAAGGAAAAATTCAGAAAATTGGCAATATTTTCTTATTTATTTTGCTTTTATGTTAATGCAGTAAAATTCTTTTGGCAAATAATTTGGAATCTTGCTAGTTCCTTTGTCTTTTCCCTATTCTTCTGGTTAATTGAATGTTGACTATTTAGTGGTTTCTCTTGATACCTGTAGTGTTCCTGGGGTAGCAAACCGACGCCACCAGGAACAACTTCAAATCCGCTACCCCCGCCTGCAGCAGCACCTTTACCTGGTCTCTCTGCGACTGATCTTTTGGCTTATGAGCGGCAACTAGCAATGAGCAAAATGGGTGGTGGTCATGCCCTCATGCACCCTCATGGGCAGCATCCTCTTAAGCAGGCAGCAATGGGAATGGGTACCGCTGGAGCAAGCCAGGCAATATATGATGGCGGGTTCCAGAATGTTGCTGCTGCCCAGCAGCTGATGTACTACCAGTAATTAACCTGTATTTCCTGCATTTTCTGCGGGGATTTGTTTCAGCTTGTACCTCTAGGAAGCTTTATATTTTCATTTTCCCATCTCCAACGGCGAGGTTGTTACGTACCTTTTGCATGGGTGCTATGTATGGATATATGTATCATCATGTATGTTTTGTGGTCTGTACTTTGTAGCGAGGAGTGTGATTATGATTGTTAAGAGGGAATGCAAACAGTAGTGTTTCGGAGTATTTTGACCGGCATCTCATACATGGGAATATATATAATCCTTTTTGAGCTATATATATTGCATTGCCTTGCTGCTCTGTTATTCTAACCATTCTTTGGGATTACTCTGGATGAGGTTGAATTGCATGCTTCTCCATTATCTTGGATTTAGCTGTTCATTATTATTTTTCTTTTTTTAAAAAAATATTTCTTGTGCCTTGTGTTGTGGTCGGAAATATACAAGTGTGAAACCTGACATTTCTCCCGCGGTCGGCAGCACCGGCAGGACACAATAATCAATGACTATCTCATCGCCGGTGAATGAACAAGTATAACGGGATAGTGAGTTGACATATATCCTAAAACCTCTGGCACGCAAAATCCCGCCTCATGGGTTCAGGCGTCGGTATTTGAAATTTATGGTGTAGGCAAGTCAGGAGGGGTGTATAAGACTTTTCTCGACCACTGCTCGAGCGGGTCACTTAGGCTGTGTTTGGCAATAGAGTGGGCCGAACTAGATCCAAAAAACTTATAAAGTTTCTCTCAAAATTAACTACAACATTCTTATTTTTTATATCACATTAATAACTTTTTATTACTATTAAAATAAAAATAAAAATATCATTACAAAATAAATTTTTTAATTTTTTTTATGCAAAACATTCTTACTTTTTTTTCTTACATAAATCAAATCTATTATAATACCGGTTTACTTCTCGCTCCAGTAGACCGATTCGGCACTCCGAAACTGATACCCCTAGGCCCTAGCATTTAGACTTTTCATATTTCCAATAATTTTCCAACTCGAGGAGATTTCCTGTCTTTAGATTATTTATAGCATTGGAACTCTCTAGAAGAAGAAAAAAAAGAAAAAAATTTCCCTTGAGATAGATTTTATAGATATTATTCTCAAGACTCTAGCCAAAGCATTTTGATTAGCATACCATAATATATACACGTGATTTTTACTTTATGGGAATGATATAAAGTCAGTGACTCAAGGATAAAGAGGTAGAGAATTAGTGACAATATTCTTAATTTCTTTGCCGTAATTTTGCTACGGAATATTTCGTGGGGAAATCATAAATCAGCATTAAATAAGTCAAATGGATTAATTGTTTAATAAAAAATATTTATTAGAGTGCAGTCACAATTATTTAGTGAAATTAATTGTGATTAAAATAGTCGTGTAATGAATGTTAGGGAGACATGATTACAAGAATATTTAAGCCAATAATTATATTTTTTTTCTTTGAGTCTGTCATCAAGCTAATGTAATTTAACCATAATAAGGCTTATTTATTTATTTGGTTAAATATTTTATTTATTTAAAACAAGAGATAGAGAGTATATATGTAATTAGGCTTGAGATAAAACCCACATGCCTAATTGGCAAGGGGAACGCATAATGCCAGGAATTTCTCCTTGGCCATATGCGTTGGCCATAAGAGAAGGGGTTTGGGATTAAAACCCAAGCCCAGTTCCCTAGGTAATGAAGCCGCATGGACCATAGAGAGTCTCATTTATTATTATTATTATTATTTTACATGTCCACACAAGGTATTAGGATCCTCTCCATTTCAAAATCCATCTATTTCTTTTATTTAGTGTATTTTGAAGGGTAGTATTGTCTAAAAGTTTTAATGAGGAAATAGAGGGATTTTGAAATGGAGAGGATCATTTTCCTCACACAAGAGGAGAAGAGGATTCAACCAATGAAATCCTATGATGAAGATTGGATTACCCTAAATTTATGGATTTGATGATAAATGAATTACCTTAAATTTAAAGGATTTAATTAGGATTAGATTGGATTTGAGTAAATTCAAATCATTTGTAAGCTCTATAAAGAGAGCCTCTTGTACACTATCATAACAAGTAATAAAACCACAATATAGCCTATAAAGCTCTACCCTAATGGTGGACGCATGTGTTTAACATCAAACCACACGTAAAATTCTTATCTTCATGTTCTTTTATTCTTTCCTTTCTTCTTTCATTTTCCATTTTATTATAAACTCAGAAAAATACACATACTCCCATCAAACTACCACCTTATTGTCAATGTCTCTCTCCCCCTCCCTCAAAAAAAAAAAAGAAGGAAAAGTCTACGTACTCCCTTCAAACTACCATCCAATTGGCTAAGGGTGGGCAAAACCCGGACCATCCCGCCCGAATTTACTGTTTTTTTTTTTTTTTGCGGAAACGGGTTGGATGAAATCCAACCCGTATGGGCGAGGTAGGTTTTGGGTGTAAACAATTTTGGCAGCAAGTACCCACCCCGCTAATATGCCCAAAAAAAATAAAAAAACCTACTTTTTCTAGTTCTAGGTTCTCTCTCACGCCTCCCTCCCCCCCCCCCCTCTCTCTCTCCTCCTTTGAGAGAAACCCTAGCCTCCCTCTCTTTCTCCCCTCTCCCTCTCCCTCGCCAGTCGCCACTCCGTCTCAACTCTCAAGTATCTCTCTCTTTCATTCTCTTTCTCTCTCTTTTTATCTTTTTGCTACCCTTAGGAGAACATTGTTACAAGTGAAAGTTTGGGGGGACATTATCAATTGGGTGGTAGTTTAAGAAAGATATGTGAATTTTATAAAAAATAGAAAATAAAAATAAAATCAATTGTGTCAATGTCTCCTCTAAAATACCAAAGAAATCTCAATGTCCCCCCAAGGACAAAAACACCATTCATAAAATCAAAAACATAAAAAAAAAAATCAATTAAAAAAAAAAAAGAAGACCTAAGGGTGGCTAAACCACCTCCAAACACTTGGGGTTGGTGGTCGGACCACCCTTGAAACTAACAGGGGTGGCTCGGCCACCCTCAAACGTTTTTTAGGGATGTTTTTGGGGGTGGCCTAGTTACTTGGAGGTGGTTTTCAAATCACCTTTTCCTTTTTTCTTCAATTTTAGGTTTTTAGTTTTTTTTTTCAAATTTATACCAGTATTTTTGTTTCATTAAATAAATTTTTTAAGGTCGTTTGTCTTTTTGCTAGCCTTAGCGTTATGTTGAGATTTTTTTTGGTAGTTTAATAGGGGCATTGACAAAGACGCAGTAGTTTGAAAGGTAAGTGTATGCTAAAAGGAAGATATATTTTTTTAAAAAAAATTATCATTAGATTTGGAATAAATTACTACTGAATTTTGGTATAATTGTAATTTTAAAATACACATTACCTTTATAGGGATAAAAGAGAGATATAACTTCATTACCTTTACATTAAAGCCTATATCGGTTATGGTCCTTGTCTAATTGGAGCATTTCCCAGCAAGGAAGAATATAAGGCTCTGGTTTGTTTTAATGTTAAATATTTGCAGCCACCCCACCCCCTACCTCAACACCAATGGGGTGACTCGCAGGTCACCCCAGTGGGTTGGGGTGTGGTCGCAAGGCACCCAGAAGGGTTGGGGGGTGGCCTACTGCCACCCTATAGTGGTTGGGGGTGACAATCTTACTTTGGCAATTCCTTCAATTTTTATTTTTTATTTTTCACAATTAGTTTTGTTTTTGTTTTTAAAGATTTGATTTTTTTAATTATATCATTAAAAAATTATTATTTTAATATGATGCGACAAAAATGCTAACATGACACTAACGGATGGTACAATTTTGGACGAATAAAAAAAAAATCAACGGAATTATCTATTTTGCAAATTCGAAGGATTTATGCAGTTAAAACTGGGAAAAAAAATAAATACATTGAGGTGTGAATCGTCTGATCTATTCTCACAAGTTGATTCATGAATTTATTTCAAAAACACCCCGGGTTAAGTGAACCGGCGAGTATCCTCTGTGAATTTGTCCCTGTTGATAGATGGGGTTAAGCGTAATTTTCAGACAAACACTCCTTCGGGTTTTGGTTTTTTAGGCGGACAGGATCGGACCCGCTCTCTTCATCTTCTTATTTTCTGTTACCAATCCTCTAACGATCTAAAGTATTCATTCCTCTTGAGGTTTTTGCTTTGCCCCAAATACTTTCCGAGCTCTTATTCGATCCATCACTTTCTTCTATTTTCCTATGATCCAAACACCACCCTAAGACCTCAATTTCTCAGAACCCTCCGCTATGGGTGTCTCCTTCAAGGTCTCAAGGACCGGCACGAGGTTCCGCCCGAAGCCTCTGCTTCATCCCGAGGTCAACGCCGTCGACGACGTGTTGGTGAATTCCAAGGAGAGCTCGAGGAAGCTCCAGGTAAACTTACGCAAATTGATTTAATCGTTTGATTAATCACTGCGTTATCGGAAACGAAATTATGGGTCTTAGATTTCAGCTTCGTTTTGTGTCAAAAGGCAGAGAATTTTCGGTATAATATGTATGTGCATGCATAATAGGTAGTATTGAGCTCGCTTGAGTGGTTTTATTTTTATTTTTATTTTTGTTTGCGTGTTCTGAGATGGGGATACTGAAGAGTAAGATTTTGGATTTGGATTTGGATTTGTTATGTTTTGATTTCTGACATTTTCTTATGTAACCAAATAAAGAATTGATTCCGTGCTTCGCTTGTCTAATTAACTGGGATGCTTTTACTCTCAGCTAAGCTTAATGCTACTAATTGGGGTTCCCCCCGGAGTTATTTCTTTATTTATAGTAAAATGGGTATTTATTTAAAGAAGATTTTGCTCAGTTGCTAAAGCTAGTGGTTTTGGTGTTTTTATGCTTGGTGTTACTGAAGATCGATGCTAAATTCACTCTTCTCTCTCCTTTTTTTTTGGGGGGTGGTTGGAGGATTGCTGTGAAGATTGAATCTTCAATTGATAATCACCTTTCGAAAATCTTTACTGGTTTTAATTTATTTCTGGCACTCTGTCGAGAGACTTCAATTAGATGCTATGTTGAAATTAACAAGTAAAAGCTTGTGAAAATTGTAGTTTCCTTGTTTTGGCAGCGTGATCTTCCATTTCTGCTACATTTCGTTGCTGAAAAGTGTAAGAAATTTTTTCTAATAAAATTGATGTTTGTACTTTGCATAATTGTGTACCTGAGAACAGAAAAACTTAAAATGGAGCCTATTTGGTTAATAATGCAACTACTCTGCTCTTTCAGTTTAAGTTTTCTTTTTTAAGGAATGAGATCAACACGAATATAAAAATTCAAAATCTAAAATTTTTACCTTGTTCTCTTAGCAATTGAAATTGATAGTTGATGTTTCTTCTTTCTCCAAGAATATGGTTTTTTTTCCCGTATTTGCAATGAGCGAAGCTCTTTTTTATGATTTGATTGCCAGCCCTTGAATTGGTAGAATGGGTAGTGGGTTTAATCTAATATTTATGTTAACTATTCAATCTTCCTTGTATGATAGTTTGGATTGCCAACCCTTGTTTATGATATAGGCCAGTCTTGTTGAAGGAGGTGAAGATGTTACAGGGGGGCCTGCATCATCCATATCTTCTGAAGGACTTCCTCTATCTGCAGGTTAGTGGCACATTGGGTTCTGTTGGCCATATCTAGTCATGTTTGGATCCTGACAGATTTGAATTTCCCTTGTTTTGACAGAGAATGAAGTTTCCTTTACTTTGAACCTCTTCACAGATGGATATTCCATTGGAAAACCTGCAGAGGTTTGTTGAAAACAATATTACGATGCAAATCAAAGAAAATAATTGAACAGAAAAAGTGACGCCTTGTATCTGCTTAAATATTTCTTTCTAAGTCTATATACTTTATGAATGTTCAGAATGAGACTGCACATCAGGCACTTCAAGATGTTCCAAAATTGTTACATCCATATGATAGGTCGTCTGAAACTCTCTTCTCGGTAAATTTCTAGTTGGTTTCACCCTCTTCTTTCAATTTTATTTAGAGAGGTTTATTTTGATTATTGTTTGTAAGGGACTAATGCACTTTTAAGAGCATCACCAATGAGCTCTCTAAAGTTTAGCCAAATTTTAGCTAAAAAATATACTTTTGTTATTTTATCCAACTACTTTTTACAAGCACCAAATACGAAGCTCTCTAAATATTTCTCTACTTTAACTAAATGTTATTTTTTATTGATTGTTAGTTGGTTGAAACTAACCACCAAAGAGAAAAAAAAGGGCTTCCAAGTTCACATATGGAGAGAGAAAACAATGCAAGTAATAAAATAATGAATGGCTAAAGAAAAACTAGCATCAAATATGGAGAGAGATTCTAACAAAAACTAAATTGGGGAAAGGATGGAGAGTTTGATAAATGAGAGTTTTTTAGAATTTTCTCTAAATTTTGGCTAAAAGCACATAATAGATAGCTCATTAGTGATGCTCTAAATGGAATATACTTGTCCTGTGCATCATAACCAGTGTCTAAATTTCCTTATAATTTTGTCTGTACTTGCTATGGGATTTTCTTACTCAAATTTATTTGCCTCTCTATTTGTGAATGCATTTGTAGGCAATTGAATCTGGCCGGTTTCCTGGCGATATTCTAGATGATATACCCTGCAAGTTTGTTAATGGGACACTTGTATGTGAGGTGAGCCATCTAACTACTGGAATTTTCTTTTATGAGACCTATATTATGAATGGTTTGGCTCATCAAAATAAATGATAAACAAATAGACAACTTTACAAAATTCTATGAATGCTAATATCTAACCCTAAGGAGTTGGCCTAATGGTTGAGGCTTGTGGTCTTAGGGAGTATCACTCCTTAGATCCCCAGTTTGAGACCTGTTAAGTGCAAATTCCCCCTTGGGGTAAAAAGCCAGCAATTTACTCTGATCCATGTAAGGAAACTTCTAAAGGTGCGGTGCACGAATCTGAAGTTTACTCTGCAGGGGTAGGTCTGAAGGGCCCTACCTTGTTGAGGCTTCCCATCATTAAAAAAAAAATAAAAAATGAATGCTAATATCTGTATATGTAAGCAAACGTACATGTGTGCATAATGCTTATGTGCATGAAGCAGGAAATCACTACTGAAGCTGGCTGAGTTTATTTCTAATGATACTGCTTCCTAATTCTTAATCACGGTTGAACACGGCAGTATTATTAGTGGAATCCTATTCTTTTTAGGTAGACTTCCCATACCATTGAACCAATAACAAACTTTCTCGATATTATTACTGTAAAAATCTCTCCACCCTGCCCCAAAAGATGATTAAAATGAAAAACAGTGCAACAAATGGAATACCTCCTCTGCTTGCACTAATTTAACCACCATTATGTTAGTGCGCATGGATTTTTCCTATCATGAAAAGACTATCCACCTCTTCTACTATTTCCAGCCTTGCTTTGTAGATGCCTCATTTTGGTCTTTGTGTGTGTGTGTGAGAGAGAGAGCGAGAGAGAGAGAGAGAGAGAGAGACCAGCAGTTGTGAACATCTAACTTTTTCTGTTTTAGGTATTCATACTTCTAACTTTAGGTTATGATTACATATCACCATTTATGTTTAGGATTCCTAAAACTAGCAATGCTGAGATTTTTGCAGGTGCGGGATTATCGGAAAGCTTTTGACCAAGGGGCTAGTGATCCGTCAACTAATGGTTCCCCTGTTGTTAATAAAGTATGCCTTAAAATGTCACTGGAGAATGTAGTGAAGGATATTCCATTGATATCAGATAATTCTTGGACTTACGGTGATCTGATGGTAAGTATGATCAACTCCTCTCATCCCTGGGTTCTAAATTTCTGTCTTGTATTGGGTTACTGAAGTAAGATATTTATATTCACTTGACTACAGGAAGTAGAGTCCCGTATATTGAAAGCCTTGCAACCGCGGCTTCATCTAGATCCTACGCCTAAGTTAGATAGGCTTTGTAATAACCCAGTTTCCACAAAGGTAATGCACTTTCAGATAGATTTAATGTTCCTTGGCTGGAGGATGATTGTATGTGTCTTAACTATGTTGAACTTCATTTGCAGCTTGATTTGGCTCTTTCCACTCTTCGGAGAAAGAGATTCAGGCAGATGCCTGAAGTTACTGTTACTTCTAGTATTAAAACACACGGGAAGAAAGTTTGCATAGATAGAGTACCAGAAAGCTCTAACTGTAGGTTAGGAGATTCAGGAATCATTTCAGGCAATGGGCCACAGCATGTACATGAGAATCTTATTGCACAAACTCATGGCTCAACAAACATAGCCTTAAGACCCAAGAGCTTTGTACCAGATACCTCTGTTCCGGCGCTACCTCTGGTTTCCCATCAAGCAAGGTATCAAATGGGGATTGGGACCCCCAGAAGTATGCAGGATCCTGGTTCGGGGCCTGTTACCAATGCAGTAGGGGCTTCCCCTGCTGGGCAGGACATGATGATCTCATATGCTGACAATGTGAATTCAAGTTCCTCTTTTCTTGGAAAGCGGGAGAATCAAGATGGGCAAATGTCACCCTTGTCCAACTTTAACAAGAGAGCAAGGCCTGCACCAGTGGGTCTTGATGGAATGCAACAGCAGCAAATGGGGCTAGATGGCCTCAATGTTTCAGAGATAAATTGGAAAAATACATTATTACAGCAGCAAGCAATGACAAGGGGAATTCACTATTCAAATACAGGGATGCAAAAGTTCTCCCAGCAGGTGTTTGAAGGGGCTCTGAGTCAGGATGCTGGGGTAATGCCATTTACTGCAGGACAGCTGCGTACACGTTATGGTGCTAAGGAAGAGCAGTTCGAGATGGATAAATTAGATGGGCCAGAGCTCAACCGCATTAAAAGTGATATGCAGATGGTGGACACAGAAACAAGCCATCTGGACCCACAGCAATCTCGGCAGCAAAGATTACCACAGCATGCATTCAATAGATCAAATTTCTCTCAGACACCCTGGAATAATCTTGAGAAAGATGCAAGAAAGGAGGACCAGCTCCAGAAAAGGAAATCAGTGCAAAGTCCCCGGTTTTCTGCCGGGGCTTTGGCTCAATCTCCATTATCATCAAAATCAGGGGAATTTTCTAGTGGTTCAGTTGGACCCCACTTTGGAGCCGTTGCAGCTGTGCATGGAACATCACAAAAGGAGAAGGCAGTGAATCCCTCAATTCCTACTGTTGGTGGGACACCATCTTTGACTTCCAGTGCGAATGATTCCATTCAACGGCAACACCAGGCCCAAGTTGCTGCAAAGAGGAGGTCAAATTCCCTCCCCAAGACCCCAGCAATGAATGGAGTTGGATCCCCAGCTAGTGTTAGTAATATGAGTGTTCCATTAAATGCAAACAGCCCTTCAGTTGGAACGCCACCTTCGGTCGATCAAACCATGCTCGACAGGTTCTCAAAGATAGAAATGGTGACAATGAGGTATTCTGATTCATTGACCTAAAATCACAGAATTTAAGCGTTGCTTTGTCATTTTGAGTAGTTATTTCTCTATACTTTCTGTCTGCACAAACTGTTACTATCATCTGGGTCAAGATGGACAGGGTAACTGTCTACATCTTATTGGTTGACTATTTAAAGCTGTTTATTTTATGGGTCCTGACCTTACAGCACCAGCCCCCCCTTTGGTTTTGACTCTAGGGATTATTTTTCCTTGCTGAGATGGTTGATGAAAAATTATTCATGGCCTGCTTTTTTTTTCATCATAATTTTCATTTTTCTTTAAAATTTGCAGTCTGCATGTTTTATACGGTGCAGAAGTTTCAGGATGTATAAATTTTCCACATCCTATAATCATTCATGAACATTCATTGGCAGCATGGTTAAATCCATCCTGTACTTATGCAAATTTTATGGATATCTGATTCAGGCATCAACTAAACTGCAAAAAGAATAAGGTCGATAATTACCACATCGGGAAGTCAAACACATACTCCATTCAACATCTGTCCACATATCTATCTAATGCTTCCAATGATGAGGATCTCAAAGATGATGCGAGTGCAAAGTCGTTATCTAAGTCACTTGCAGGTGGCAGCATGAATATCTGCAAAATAAGAGTCTTAAAATTTATCCAGCATCAAGGTTTGTTTTATTTGGTTGTAAGATATATTATGCTCCTTTGTGGTGTCTTGATGGTTTTCTTGTTTCCTAAAGTCCCACTTTTGCTTCTGTAGAAAATGGTGTTTCTTGTCGGGCAAGAACTAGGATGATTATGTCAGAGAAGCCATATGATGGTACAGTCGCAATGCATTATGGAGAAATAGAAGATGGTGATTTTCTGGCTGCAGAGGATTATCTTCCTACATTGCCCAATACAGTAAGTTCTGCACAAATTCTATTTTTGCAGTCTAAGAAGGATCTGCCTGTTGAATTGGTTAACACTGGCTGTTCTCAGTTATATGGGGGTATCAAAGCCGATGATTCTCCGGTATTTCATCCTGTTAAAAGCCATCTCCCAAATTAGACTTTGGAATTTTTAAATGTATTACTTACTAAAAATACATCTATTTCTTTTGTGGTTTTTTATTCTCGTTTTTGCACCTTCAACTCTCTACTAATCTTCATTGAGACCCTTTCTTGTGGTCCTCCAAATCATCCTACTGGTGCCTCTCCTTGGATTTCCTGCATGTAATCTTTCTGAAACTGAATATTTCCAAAATTTTCTGCCATTTGTCACTAAATTTTCTTCTCCACCGCACTTGTTTTGATATCATACATCCTTCAATTGCCTATGTTATTTCTTTTATGGGACTTGGGAGCAGTGATCTCAACTGTCTTTCACCATGTGATAGATCTTCTCTTATGGAAAGTCATAAGTCAAATTGCAGTGGTTATTTAAGAAAGTTGTTTTCGTCTGGCTATATCCCCAGCATCCACTTGCACTGATACGAGGGGGCTTGTTGATTGTACAGTCGATGACTGATATGGGTTGATAAGTTGGCAATTTTTTCAGAAGCATTAGTTTCAATGTCAAGTGTCATTTTTTTTACTGCTTATCCCTGCAACTGTGTCTTCTGTTTCTCTAATTTATTTATCTAATTCATGTGACAGCATTACGCAGATTTGCTTGCAGCACAGCTTTGTTCGCTGGTAAGTCTTCAGAAATTTCTTGAATTTTAGAAATACAAATTTCATTTTTTTCTAATTTTTATCATCCAATTGAGTAATGTTATCTGCTGATGCAGATGAACCGCCGGGAAGGATATGGTTTGTTGGATGATCAAATCCGAGCAAAACCAACCCGCATGAATCTTGGCTCAGCCAGTCAATCAGATGCTGCTGGAGTTCCTCATAATTCAGTAACTGAGATGCAGCAATATGCAGAAGCAGTTTCGGGCCAACAACAAATTGAAGATGTAAAGCCGACTATCAGCAGTAATGCATCTCTAAACTCATCTCAGAATCTTTTAGCGAATGCAAGGATGCTGCCTCCTGGAAACCCCCAGGCCTTACAGATGTCTCAAGGACTGTTTTCCGGGGTTTCAATACCTCAGAGGTCACAGCAGCTAGACCCACAACCATTGCTTCATCAGCAGCAGCAGCAACAGCAACCACAACAACTACAACAGCAACAGCAACAACAGCAACAACAGCAGCAGCAGCAGCAGCAGCAACAACAACAACAACAACAACAACAAAACCAACATTCCTTGATTCAACAGCAGCATCCCCAGTTCCAGAGGTCACCTTTGATGCATGCAACAAATCCACTTTCGCACTTGACAGCACTTGGACAGAATTCCAATATGCAGTTGGGCAATCACATGGTCAAGCAGCAACTTCAGCTGTTACAGCAGCAACAACAGCAGCCACAGGTGCAAAGGAAAATGATAATGGGACTTGGAACTGCTGTGGGTATGGGAAACATGGGTAATAACATGGTTGGTCTTGGAGGCCTTGGCAGTGCCATGGGCATGGGAGCCGCAAGGGGAGTTGGGGGAACTGGTATGTCAGCATCAATGGCACCTGGTATGGGCAATGTGGGACAGAACCCAGTGAATCTTAGCCAGACTTCAAATATTAGCAATGCAATAAGCCAGCAACTTCGATCTGGATTGAATCCACATCAAGCAAAACTTAGAATGGCACCTAATAATAGAGCGAACATGTTAGGGGGCTCTCAGTCAAGCATAGCTGGGATTTCAGGAACCAGACAGATACATCCAGGCTCTGCTGGTCTTTCAATGCTTAACCAGAGTCTAAACAGGAACGCAATGCAACGGGCAGCAATGGGGCCTATGGGTCCGCCGAAATCGATGCAAGGGGTGAATCTTTACATGAACCAACAGCAGCAGCAGCAACAACAATTACAGCAGTTGCAGCAGCAGCAGCAACACCAATTGCAACAGCAGCAGCAACCCCAATTTCAACAGCAATTGCAGCAACAGCAGCTACAGCAACAGCAAGATACCACTTCACCACTACAGGCTGTCGTATCACCTTCACAAGTGGGCTCACCATCGACCATGGGAATTCCACAATTGAACCAACAAACTCAGCAACAGCAAACTAGCCCTCAGCAAATGAGCCAACGAACGCCAATGAGCCCACAACAATTGAGCTCTGGGGCAATCCATGCGATGAGTGCTGGTAATCCAGATGCTTGTCCAGCTAGCCCACAATTGAGCTCTCAGACCCTTGGTTCAGTTAGTAGTATCACAAACTCTCCTATGGACCTACAAGGTGTGAATAAAAGCAACTCGATCAGTAATGCATAATGAAGCTCAGGAGGCTCAGGGTTCTCTGAGTAATTTTAAAAGTCACTCGTATTCCTCTTGATTCCCTCCAAGAATGATATGATTATTAAAATCACAATTTAATCAAAATCCAATAATGATCAATCACAACCCCAATGGTGATTTTAATAATCGCATCATTCTTGGATAGACTTAAGAGGGACACAAAAGAGACTTGTTGCATTACTTAGATTTTATTCCTAAATCAAGGTGAGAAATAAATCAAATCTCACATGCTATATACTCTAGGATTAAACTAGCTTGCAGGTAGTGCAAGCTAGTTTGCTCAGAGTGTATAAATTAGCTTGTAGCCCATGCAGTGCTTCTGATTTATGTGAAAGTTAAATTATTTTACGCTTGTAATATTTTTTGTAGATGACTGCTATATTTTAGAGAAGGTTAGAATGTAAAACTTGATTGTATGGTAATGTTTTTGTTGTAGGTAAAAATTATGAATTATGAGGAACAACATAAAGGGGAGGGATGGAGACATGATTGGATATAGATCCGAGTGCCATAAAAGGATCCATGCAACCAATTGGAATTAATTTAGTTGATAGTATAGTGTTTCAGTAATGTTTTTGTCATTATAACTACGACTACTCCAATTCTCAATTGGTCAAATTACACCTCATTACGTCAAAACCCATAAAGCACCTACAATGAGAGCACTGATTTCTCTTTTCTATTTCAGTTGGATAGGAACCTACTATATACGGTAACAAATTAAGAGATACAAATGAGTTGCATGGTAATCTATGATGAATTAAGAATTGTAAATATTAAGAAATATAAGTTGCAAGTGTTGCTTTCAGTGTTTTATTCTTTTCTTTCTTTCTTTTTTAACAACGAACTTAAACAGGCCTTTTTTTTTCTTTTTTTTTTTTTTTTTTTGCGGTTTCCAAGCTTTTTTTGTTTGTTAAAAAAATTATAAATATTGTATGAACAAATGGATAGAGTTTTTCTCCAAATTGGGTTGAAGGAATCTTCTCTAACCTAATTTGTAAAAGTGACATGTGTCCATTTTTTTAATAACATGTGAGATGCAAATGAGTTTTTAATATTATTTATTTCAACTTTGTCCCTATTATTAAAAAAACGTGTGCATCTCACATGTTCAAGAGACATATGTCACTTTTACATATTAGGTTAGAGGAGATTCCTCTAACCCAGTTTGAAGGAAAACTCTGTCCTAAGTAAGTAGTTCATTTGTTTTTGTTTTCTTTCCCTTTATTTTGTTTGGATAGAGTTTTTTTCCAAACTAAGTTTGGAGGAATATCCTCCAACCTAATATGTAAAAGCAATATGTGTTCATTTTTTTAATAACATGTGAGATGTACATGAGTTTTTAATATTATTTATTTCAACTTTGTTTCTATTATTTAGGATGTGCTACTATCAGACTCAAAGATAATGCTAATGGGATGAAATAAATCATTCGCAGACACAACTTGCATATGCAATTGCTTATCGCTCTTATTAAGGACATGCGCATATGCAAAATATAATGCTCTCACTAGCTTGAATCACCACAATATCAGTAAATCACTACGTACAATGCTTGAGCATGCGGGTGATATAAGACAGAAACTAAGCAATACTCTCTAGCTTGTTTCATATGTGCATCCTGCTAAGTATCAAGGTAGCCAAAATCTTATTAAGACTGAACTAGTAATTGCAGGCAGCCTGAGTCTGCAGTTTTTGATATATGTGACCATGAAGAGGTTATGTTCTATTTATCATTATGAGAAGCAATATAATTCTATGAACAGTACCGAGATTGAACATTCAAATTAATCTGCTTCAATTACAATGCTCAGTTTACAAGTTTACAGCAACAAGACCAACTAATCATTGAAGAAGTGCCAAACTGT
This sequence comes from Carpinus viminea, assembly GCA_013348765.1. NCBI lineage: Eukaryota > Viridiplantae > Streptophyta > Magnoliopsida > Fagales > Betulaceae > Carpinus > Carpinus viminea. The sequence continues at coordinate 9,734,223 of CP054667.1, forward strand.
CTGAAACCTCAGCATGCATGCACATTTATGGTGAACTGTGCACCCTTACATTATTTGTGCATAAGATCAATCATCAGCACCATCGGGTGGATATAATATTATTTTTAATGGCTTTTGAACGATATTATAGCATGGAGTGGAGTCGCTCATGCTCTGTTCTTATGTGGCTCCTGGTTATATCCTTCACACTTGAACAGCCTGAAAGGGCCATAGTCAACTCGAGCTCATCCTTCAGCATCTCAATTACCCGTTTTACACCATATTCCCCCTTCGCTGCAAGCCCATAGACCACAGGCCTTCCTACCTGCAGTAACACATATCAATTACTATGAAAAGGCAAGGGCAAGGAATTTAAAAACCATACGAGTTTCAGTGGACATTATAGTTTGGAATGAGAGAGAGGATCACAATCTCAAATTAATTAGTCCCACCACGTTTATAAATGGTGTTATTGAGGATTAACATATACCTCCAACTGGAAAAGAGAAAGAAAATAGAAGTCACGCTACTCTCCATTTCGCCATTTAAATGCATTTAGCAGTCCCAAAGTGCAAAATGTTTCTATGACATGCATATATACCATGACCAACTTAAGAAAGCATTCTCAGTTATGCAGTGAGTTGAAAGAGGGGGATAGCGCCAGCACATAGTGTGAGCTCTATCTATGAAAACCAACTATCAGTTGGTTCCAAAAATATAAAATGACAACAGAAAGGCCATGGCAATTGCATGAGTGCACGATGATCGAATACTGACCCATCCTTTCAGTATAGCTAAAGGAAACCCACCATTAGCACTGGAGAAACAGTTCCAAGGAAAGATTCGTATGTTAGATGAACAGATATGGAGAGAAGAGCTTACCAAAACAGCTTGTGCACCAAGGGCTAATGCCTTGAAGACATCTGTTCCTCTGCGCACTCCTCCATCAAAAAGAACAGGAACTTTCCCTCCAACAGCATGAACAACCTGCAATCCATTGTATACAAATATCCTAAACTGGTAATGTGACTTTGCTGATTGAATTGACTTACTAAAGAGCATACTAACAACAGCGCTTCTAAAACAAGTCTCCAAACAGAGGAAGTCCTGCACAGGACATGTCCCAGCACATACACTTTTCTGGCTTTAAAAGCTACTCATTTCTTAGAAAGGATCGAGTTGAGGATGACTTGCTACAAGAAATCCTTTCTTTTAATTTGTTCCATGGTTATTGGTACATGCACTTACAGAGACTCTGGAAGACTACATAAATTGCATCACCAAACCTGTGGAGAAATAGAGAGTAACCTCTTCCAGAACAGAAATAGTGGCAGGAGTATAATCTAGCTGGCGAGCTCCATGATTTGAGACAATAATGCCATCAACCCCAACTTCCACAGCCTTTATTGCTGCCAATGGTAGAACATCAAATATTGAGCAGGAATTCTCAAAAGAGGAACAGGCAAAAAAGTAAAAAGGAATTACTACTCTGTACATTCAAGGCTGTTATATCTCATTAACTAGTAAAAGCATCTTTTGAGGCAGATAAGATAATTCTAAGAAGCACACTCTCTTTGCGTACATTAGTCGATTCATGTGAACAGTTAAAAGAAGAGAAACTGATGGGACAGGTAATATGACAAAGAAGATAAAATGTAGAAACTCTTTTTTCACCTGCAACAAAGAACAAAATTTTGACTAACCAAAGGACTATCATGTTTGAACAAAGGAATAATAATCTTCTATATAACCATTCTCATATAAGTGAGATTAAACATCTTTCCCTGTGATTTTAACGTTGACAATAGCCTGAATATTTGGTTGATATTGTCAAGTTTAAAAGTAGAAAAGGTTCTTCTCTGACTTATGTACTGCTCCGAATAGGTGTAATAATAGTGATAATATAGTAATTAAAATATGCCAATATCATAAATGGAGATGTTACCATCTTCACGAGTCAGAACCCCCTTAATCAGAATTGGCAAGCTTGTTATAGATCTTAACCATCCTAAATCCTGCGGATGTTGCAACGCAAAATTATAAGCTTAAGAAACCATGGTCTTTACATGCACCCTCAGCAAACAGAAGAAAAAAAAAAGGTCTATAAACTATAGGCACTTCTGAAAATTGCAAGTGGACAAACTAAACCGTTTAACACTAAAATCAGTTCTATTATCAGTAAAGAACTAGTTTTGAACATTTAAGTCCAAGGAAAAAACCGATTGTCTGAGTAAATATTTTCCCAACATATTTGCAACAGCATATTTCACGTAATAAGAATAGTTTACTGGTACTTACCCTCCAACTCAAAGCATCATCAAAGGTCTCTTTTGCAAAAGCTTCTAAATTTGAACCTTCATCCTGGAGAAAAATTAGATTCATTGAATAACTGTAACATAAATAGTTTTAAATTTTAAACAACATTCACACTCTAGTTAACATGCATACACATGCTCATTGATGTACATTGACATGCATCTGGCACATTTAAATGTGAAAGTTGGGAGCTGAACAACTCCACTCACATCATCAACTTCAGTTGATAAGAGTCCTTCAAAATTCTTCAACTGTGGTGCAACCATTCTGCAGAAAATGTTTAAGTCATTAATCAAATCAGATTTAAGATAAAGCTTGTTGTGTGAGTATGAAAGGTAAATAAACAACATTTATAATGGTCTCAGATACTAAAATTTGTGTTCCATCAACTTTATACCCAAATGTGAAGGCAAGTAAATGACATTATACAAAAAGAGATCATATTTACTTGTTCTTTATATCTGCCTCCCTTCGACCAAGTCTGGGAGTATCAACTGTTAGGACAATACCCCTGTATCTATTTCTTTCAGCTCTCTGTACGAGTTGAGCACAGACATCTCGTCTCTTGTATACCTATTCCCAGAAGAATACTAGATTACAGTGTGATTTGCTACCACCAGAACCAACAAAACAGTAACAACAGCAACCCAAAATAATTAAAAAAAGAAGTGCTGCCACTAAAGCAATATAAAGTTCACAAATGAGCTTAAATGAGCCAAAGAATGAGTGAATACATATAATTGAAAAAACCGAATAGCATTGCAGCTGGAAGCAACCTCCTCCACAGTACAAGTAGACATGAAGGACAAAACCTGCAAATAAAAATAAGTTAAAATTCATGCACCTCAGCAGCAAATAGCTCAATATTTGTTAAATCAACACCATTATTGTGTTGCATGCAGCTGCTGCTCTAGCAGTGGCGACCTCTCCTGGAATAAACACAATGAGCAAAGTATATTAGAATTGAAACAAAATTTCAAATGAGAGTGCGAAAACTCTTCCAAGAAGATTTAGACCTTCAGGATGTGCCAACTTATGCATGGCAGTTGGAGCAATCATAATGGGTGCTGATACTCTGTAACCCAAAACACTGGTTGACAAATCTATTCTGCTTACATCTACAAGAACTCTTGGCCGGAGCCTGAGAAGCCATAGAAAGTGTTCAGTAAGATGTTGTATCCAGTTTGCAAAAATAATCATCAACAGATTTAACAGCATACGTAATTCTATGAAATGCTTCCACATTTTCCTTAAGTGTGTACTGATCCTCAGCTCCCCCTGTATAGTAGTCATAATACATTTTTGGAAGAGCTTGCCTAGCCAATTCTTGAAACTCGCTCACATTAACGGGTTCACCCTCCATTATCCTGGAAACATGAGAATTAAATTGATGTTTTACTTTCGATCAATCTCAAGAGACTACACCATATAAAGACATGAATAAGGATAGTTGCATAATTTCAGGAATTTCCTCAAGAATAGGTGTTGCTCCTGTTTAGGGCCTCAAAACTTTTGCTTGGCCTGGCTTATTTCATGATATGGCAGCATATCAAAATTTCTTGCATAAAGTAGTATATTCAAATATTTTGATCGATGTCAATTAAGCGTATCTAGAATGAAAAATCAATTAATCCATCAAAATCTTAAACACCCAGCAAACATTCTACACGTTATTAGTATAAACTCCCCGACTAGCTTCTGGAAACGAAAAATTACACACACTCGGCATTCCTCAGCAAAATAATTTTGAATGTGCACGTGTTTGCGTCCGTGTGTTGGCAGGGTATCCTTTTTTTGACGTGTTGAATGCATGTTTCTTGTCTAAATTTAGTACACGATCTGCAGAATTAAACACTCAACATGACAGTTACATAAAAGTATCATTAAAACAGGTAATAGCCCAAAAATGCTTCGAGGACAGGGTGATCAGCAAAAAGCATGATGACCCATTAAAGTATAACACTCATTCAAGCTCAGAGGATGGTCAAATATGAAGTAGGTTGATCATAGTCAAGGACAAGCAAGACACTGCACATACCTTAGAACTGGAAAACCCCAATTGTTTACACAATCTGGAGTAGAGCCACTGCACGTTTCAAGCAAATATTTGGACTAAATTTAGAGAAAGAGAAAATGTGAAGAGATCTCTAGTTGTACCTAATTAACCTCGGTACCAACACCATATTTTATTCTACATTTAAATATGTTTCTAGGCCGCTCAATGCCATAGTGGAATCCGCTGAAATTAGGTAGAATACCTTTTATGCCCAAATATGCATGCGAGTTAGCATCTCCATCAAATTCTTTATTTCTAATATATTTTTAAAAATTTAACAAAATTTATAAAAAGCCCCCACACTAATTTTTTTATTAAATATTAAATATAACATTTGTCTCCTTTACAAATTTAAAAAGGTAAAAAACAAATATTAAAATAGAAAAATAATATTTGATTAAAATAAAAAAAATATTTAAAAAGTTGGATATTTATTAATCTTTAAAAATAATTAACTATATCTAAAAAATATATTTTAAAAATTAAATTTAACTAAATTTTCAAGAGTTTAATATGCTGTACTCATAATTGAAGCTTCTAGGAGTGGTGTAATTTGTCCAAATGGACAAGATCGTAATTGTAATTTGCCATTGGGTGGGGTGGCCAACTGGAGTCGTGTTAATCCCAGACTCTGGAATGGAGCCAGGCTGAGCCGGATTCACCAAATTTTATCCCATATTTGAATACACACCAACTCTCCATCAATTTATCGGTCATTTTTTTTTTTGTTTACATGTTTATATAAGAGGAGAGTAAAGATTTGAACTAATAACATCCGCTTTATTATATCTAACTGATTGAGTTACCTCTTCAACTTTTAATTGAAGCAATACAATTTTTAATCTTTTTTATTTTTTATTTTTTACTTTCAAAAGAATGCCAAATAAGCATTCCCAATGGAGGAACAAATTTTTTTTATGTAAAATAGTTCCCTAAAACTCACTTTATCTAGTTTAGCCAATGACTTTTTAAGGGTCTCCTACATCCGATTAGTTATATTTTTATCTATATCATTTAATTTTTTATTTTATTTTTTAAAAGGATTGTATTTTTCCTAAATATCATATTTTTCAACTTTTGAGAAAAAAAGTAATGTGAAAAGAGAAATAATAAGAGAAAATTTTGAAAAAAGAGAGATGTGGAAGAGAAATAGTATAAGAAAATTTTGGAAAAAGAGAAAATAGGTGAGAAAAACAATAAAAAAACATGGGAATAAAATTTTGGGAGAGATAGTGGAAGAAAAAAAGACATGGAAAGAAAATTTAGAAAAATATCTCTTTGAATAGTGCCGTTACATGTAGTTTTTTTTTTAACTCATTTAATAAAATATATATTCTAATTTTTTATTTTTTTTGACTTCTCCAATATATGGGATATTTTACAAATTTAAAAAGTTATTTTAAATAAAAGTGTCATTTAACTCCTTCATTTGGGTAAAAAATTTTAAATACATTTTGAGAAGTTTATTTTTTATTAAAAAAGCCACATGCGGCACACTTGAGAGATTTTCAGTCAATTTTAATGCCAAATGCTAATCAAGGGTATGATTTATAACGGATTAGTAGTCGGAGGGCAAGTAAGTATCAGACTTTGAAATTTGATTGTCCAAGTGTCAAATGGGCAATAATTTGGAAGTGAAAAGTGAATTTTCTTTTCAACTTAAATTTTTTAGATAATTAAAAATATATAATATTCATATCAAAGTAATAGTTTTGAATTCAGCTTCAAACTATACAGTTTATCACTTATTTTAATTTAATATTTTGTTTGTTGAATTCCAATTATTGGAAAACGATTTGAGGTATATCTCACGTTAAAATATTAATTGAATTAGTATATTCATCATTTATTATTAAGTTCAATTTTTTAAGCAATTGATTATCTAACAATTATGATCGGTAGGATTTGATCACGACTCATGCATGCACTCAATAACAGTAATAACCGGTCGCAAGGTCAAGACACCTTTTGTTTGATACTAACAATTTTATTTTCCAAAACAAAAAAAAAAAAGGGTTTGTTTTTTTTTAACGACTTCGAGTCCTATGTGAGTTTTACAAAAAACAATGTTACTAGAAGTTTCTATGATTCTATGTTATCCAACGTAAAGTCGAAAAAAAAATGGTCCGCTAAGTAGAAACATTTAATGTGAACTGTGAAGTCCCTTAAGTGATTCAAAGAACCAGGAGACGATGTTCAGGTGTTCAGTTATTGGGGTGAAAGCACCAATATCTCAACACACTAGTAAGAAATTAGTTCCAAAAGAGGCTAACCACCGGGTTGAGGAGAAGTCTAAGAAATTAGGGAACAACGGATTTCGGATGCATCACTCATAAGCTAGTTGGAGGCTGAATAAGCTAAATTGCAAGAGGTAGCTACTACTCAAACAATGCATTGCTTGAGTTACACAGACACCCTATACTTTCATCACATAGTTCTAAGAGCCAATCGTTTCCCCAAAAGAAATGTACAATGAGCACAAAAATCTCTCACTAGAGTTCCCAACATCCCCAACGCCACCCTATACCTGGGCTGGCAATGGCAATGGATTTCAGGAGCAACTTCATGGAACGTGTGGAGTCAGCCTGATGTTGAATATACGGTATACCTGCAAACAGTCATTCTAGTAATGCCTTCATGTATATATATATATGCGTACTTGAGTTACGCCTTTGCACTTTTTAAATGATATTTCGATTACTTATAAATAAAATAAAACTGTAAAATCAAAACATTTAGAACTTGGAAAAGTTAATTCAACACATTTTCCATTGTTTAAATAGTTTTAACTTTTAACCAGTGGGATGGAAGCTGCTGGCCTTTGGACTAAAAGGCAATTCCTTCCCCAATGAATAAAGGGTAGCGACTGAAGTCATAAGTTTGATCCCACATGGGTGCATGAATTGCATTTACCAATTAAATAATAAGAATGCTAGTGACGTGACAGAAACTTCAAAATAGTAAACAAAGGATGCGAATTTATCTTTCAGTTCCTCATCAGAAAGATCTTTGTAAGAAAATCATTTGATGCCCATTAACATTTAGGGAAACTAAAAGCAGCACATAGCTACTTTCACAACTAAAGCTCACAGTCTGCAACACCTTCAGCCAAGTCTTTTATAGAACATTCTACGTAACGAGACAATTCAAGATTTAAGTAAGCTTACATCCCAAAAATGAGGTGATGAATTGTCAGATCCTACATGGAGACAGCAGAAAAGCTTCTGAACTCCCATTTAAGGAATTTTTGATAAGAACTCCCATTTAGGGAATTGGAAGAGGGAAAACTGGGGATATAAAATGTTTCTGCTTCAGATGAGGAATTCAGGGTTGTAAATGACTTCACAGAGTACCAAAAAGCAGTTTGTTTATTATTCCAAAACGAAACTGAAATATAAAAAAACAACAGTTTTGAGACCCTCATTTTCCTTATTAAACACTGTTGGGAGGTTTGCATGAAGAAGGTTTAAAGAAAAGAGGAGGCTGAACGTAGCCAACCTCAAACATATTATATTATATAAGCCCTATATTATGTTACATAGAAAAGAAAAGATTAAAGGAGGGAGAAAGGGGAAAAAATTGAAGAAAAAATACATAATATCAGGAAAAGGTATAAACCTTAGGCTTTGATAACCATGTTGGGAGGTTTGCATGAAGAAGGTTTAGAGAAAAGAGGAGGCTCGTTCAATGTTACGTAGCCAACCTCAAACATATTATTATATAAGCTTAAAGAAATATGACAATGACTAAACTACCATCGGACCCTAATACATTCTTCTAATAAACATCATTTCCTAGTTTTCTTAATCTTCTTGGCACCTCACACTGAGATTACTAATTAAGTTCCTGTAAACTTAAAACTTAACTCTATACCGTGTAGGAAGCACCAACACTCGGGCAAGCTCACTCTTGAATAAATCAAGAAGAAAAATGTTTCCTGGAGCAATGTAAACTATTTATATAGCCGCCACAAATTAAAGAAGACTAAGAATGAAAAAATATTGACATCGATAAAGAATTCTGAGAAGCAGTAAGCACCAATCCAAAAATAGATTTCTACTACCTCCAAAAATAATGAACAAAAAGTAAATTCAACCGAGTTTAAAATTAACCAACATTTTAAAGAACTTGTTCATGCAGTCGAGAAGCCACAGACACAAAAACACACACACAAAGGCATTATATTCTGAACATACATATTCGACGGCAGTTAAAGCCGGCGGCACATCCCTTGACGCCTATACATATGGTGGGTCCCAAAGAATGGCATCTCTGCTAACTGGTTTCCATGAATCCTATGCAACAAAGTAGATGATAATAATTATTAGTATCTGAATCTTATTTCACCTACCAAATCCAATTACAACAATTGATTCCACAAAAGATTCACAATGGACGGACTAAAATGTAGTAATTACTTCATACCTTCACTGCAGTGTTTTTGGGATAGCTTTTTATTTTTATTTTTAACAAGCACAAGTATTTGGTCCACAAGTAGACAGAGATTCACCCAAAATATATAATTAAAAGTGACATTCAAAGACAATAATCGAACCGAATACCATAAGAAAATATACGAGTACACAAGAGCAAAATGGTAGAGATACCAACCACATACGTAAAATCAAGCATCAGCAACATCTGATGAGGCCATTGCACCAAAGGGATCATGAGTAGGACCGACATCCTGCCCTGTATGACACTGCACTAACTGCTGCAAATCAGACCTTGTGCTAACACTTCACCTTCTCTTCATATTAAACATCGCCAATGCCCTCTTATTCTTGGTACTATAAACTGGGTTTTCCTTCCTAATACAAATGGCATTCATTCTCTAGTGCCTACTACCATGTTACATGTTTCAAATTCCTCAATATATGGGGTGCAAATTCTCAGTCTATTTTCAGACTTGTTTATTGCAAAACTATCATGAATTATTGCATATAAAAGTTGCTAAACTCTACAAAGAAAAGGATCTTTCAAATTAAACATTATCTAATAGTCCAAAACACTAAACTGCAGGAACAAGGAAAATTCTAGATCATTTAGCATCTATTTGATTGACAATGTACTGAATTTCACATACCAAATCCAATTCCAACAATTGATTCCACAAAAGATTCACAATGGACGGACTAAAATGTAGTAATTACTTCATGCCTTCAATGCATTGTTTTTGGGATAGCTTTTTATTTTTATTTTAACAAGCACAAGTATTTGGTCCACAAGTAAACAGATATTCACCCAAAATATATAATTAAAAGTGATATTCAAAGACAATAATCGAACCAAATACCATAAGAAAATACATGAGTACACAAGAGCAAAATGGTAGAGATACCAACCACATTCGTAAAATCAAGTATCAGCAACATCTGATGAAGCCTTTGCACCAAAGGGATCGTGAGTAGGACCGACATCCTGCCCTATATGACGCTGCACTAACCGCTGCAAATCAGCCATAACCTTGTGCTCACGCTTCGCCTTCTCTTCGTAATTAAACATTGCCAATGCCCTCTTATCCTCGGCACTATAAACCTGGTTTTCCTTCCTAATACGAATGGCATTCATCCTCTGGTGCCTACTACCACTCATCACATATCCGAGAGTCTCAAACTTCTGAATCTCCTCCGCAGACAGACCGACCTCACCTCTTCTTGGGATACGCTTCCCTTGCTGCACATACTGCGCAATGGCATCACCTTCTCCGGGCCTAAGCGCCCCACCGTAGCTAATATGCCCTTCGGCTCTTGGCAGCGGCATTGGCCCAACCACCTGTTCGTTCTCCAAAGCCAGCGGTGGCTTCTTCTGCGCCTCAATCATTTCTTTGAACCGCAATGCCTCTTCATCGATTTCGGCAATCGTTTTTGCCTCCTCTGCCTTCGCCTTACTCATTTCTTCAACCTCAGAATCAGAATTCGCGCTCAAAGACCGCTTTTTCTTCGACCTGACTCGATCACTCGCATCAGAATTCTCCTCGATCTCGTCTGGATCGCTGCTATGCCTACTCCTTTTTCTTCTTCTTTTACTACTACTACTTCTCTTGCTCCTCCTACTACTGTGAGTACTCGTTTTCCTTGATTTCTTTCTAAGCGTTCGATCTTCCTCAGATTCAGTCTCGCTCTCGCTCTCGCTCTCGTCCGATTCGTATTTTCTATTTCTACGCTTAGAAATCGAGCTTTTCCTCTTCCTTCTCGACCAGGAATCATCGGATTCAGACTCGGTCTCCGATTCTTCAGACTCGGAGTTGGATTTCCTTTTCCGACTACTCTCTTTTTCTTTCTCTTTCTCTTTGGAGCTCGAATCGCTCATTCCCCCGCTATCTCCACCGTAATTGTCCGAGGTCTCCTCGGCTTTCTCCTCCCGTGTCTCCTCCAACTCATCGTTCTCGTTCCTCGGCGGGCTCGGCGTCACGTTCCAAATACAATGCTTCAGTGCCTTCCGCATCTTCTGCCTTTTGAGCCTCCGGTACTCCTCATAGGTCAGGCCCTTTAATTCCTCGTCGGACTCCGAGTTCGAGCGCGTCCGGTTCCGGTGGTCGCGGTCGAGGTAAGGCCGGCCGAATCGCTTGGGCAACGCATCGTCCAATGCTTTGTTGGGCCCAGGGCTTCGTCTAGGGTTTTGGCTTGGGCTTCTGTCGGGAGAGCGGAGCCGGCGGCGCTGGTGGTTATCGTGGCGGTCGTAGACGTCGTAGCTGGGGCTGCGCCGGTGACGGTTGTAGTCGGGGTCCGGTGTGTACCGGCCGTTGCAACGGTGTCGTCTTTCGGGGACTTCGATCCTGGATGCTGGCCCTCCCATTCTAAACGAAGATTTTGGCGCATAACCAGAGCAGGTCGTTTGTTCAGAAGGCTTGTTTTGGGCTTCTTGGCGGTGGGTTTCATATTTATTTGTATTGTTTTCCAGGGCCCAATTTATTATTTGTTGGGTCGGAGGCCCAATAGTTTATTATTATCTTTTGTTGTTCTACCAACTCTTATGAACCATGAAAGAAAGTCTAAGAACTATTGACTTGGCCCTTAGTTTTTGCTTAACCCACGTAAATTAAAACATCTTAAAATTTTGAGAATATCTTTGATCATTTTTATAGCCTCCAGCAAGAAACTGACACATCATCTAAAAATACCGAGTACAATATAAATAAAATAGTCAAGAAAACACTAGATGCTATAAGCAAAAAACTATTTTCACTTGGTTTTCTCATAAGTAGCATTTCTCATAAACATATAGGGTTGAGTCTTTCTTTTGTAAGGTTTTGTATGATCTTTTATTTTAGGTGAAAAAATGCAATAGTACCATATTTATACTCTGCATGTGGGAATAGAGAGAGAATGTCTACTCATAAAGGCTTCAAAACATGTATGTGAGTAGGACATGGGCCATCCTACTTATTTTAAGAGTCATGGTATACATATTTTCCATCACATCTCACACGATCATTTCTTTTGCAAATCCAACGGTGGATTCATTCATTCATTCATTGCGGAGATGAGTGAAAGATGTTTTATCATTTTTATTTTAAAAAAAATATAATGTATACTAAACCTGGAAGTAACATTTGTAAGTAGAATGTTAAATTCACAAATTTAAGATTTTGTAAAGGTTCCACATGTGAAACACAGCCTCATTTACTTAAACTACAAGAAAAGATATGGTAGATGAAATTTTTCATGGTCCATCTCACTATCAGAATACATGCCAACTTAATCAATGAAGATAATCCCATTATAGAATTTCATGTATGATTGATGATCTGAGTCATTTAAGGGAGCCTAAATGCTTCAATAATATGAGATTAAAGCATTGAAGGAAGTCTTTCATGCTCTGTCCTCACATGGCTTCTAGTAATATCCCTCACACTAGGGCAGCCGGATAGCGCCATGGTGAGCTCAAGTTCATCCTTCAGCATTTGGATGACTCGTCTCACCCCATATTCCCCTTTTGCTGCCAGTCCATAGATAACAGGCCTTCCAATCTTCATTAACATGTATCAACATTAGTTTTGAGAAAGAAAGAAAACAAAAATTGGTTACAGTATAGTTGGCAATTTTTAGATTTGTCATATGAGAAATGCTATATGTACTTTTAACTGCTTACTCCTTAATGTGACAACAAAAATCATTATATGATTTTGGATGATTACTTTGTCTATTCCACATCAATAGTGATTTTTCCTATCAGAGTAAGCATTTGTAAGTGTATGTAGAGCATATCTCATACCATAAACCTCAAATCCCTCTTGATTACTCCTTCAAAACATATCCAGCAGTCTCAACATGCAAAGTGTTTCAATGATCCTTAATATTACCTTCAAAAGCTAAGATTTTATAAGTTAGATGAATTAAATAGTTTGGGGTGGAGAGCTTACAAGGACAGCTTGTGCACCAAGGGCTAATGCCTTGAAGATGTCTGTTCCTCGCCGCACTCCTCCATCAAAGAGAACAGGAACTTTCCCTCCTACAGCATGAACCACCTTCAACCACAAGATACACAAATATCCTCAGACGTGTGCATCACAGAGCTTTGCCAGTCACTTTGGCTTTTAAGGCTCTTATTTTCAAAATTTCTTGTGGTAGGTAGTAGATATAGAGCCTCACCTCTTCAAGGACAGTAATAGTAGCAGGAGTATAATCAAGCTGGCGACCTCCATGATTGGAGACAATAATCCCAGCAACACCTACTTCTGCAGCCTTTATTGCTGCCAATATGTAGTAGTTCATCAAACGTCAAGGGATATTTAAATCAAGAGCATGTAATGAGACAGTATTTAAATGGATTTTTGTAAAAAATTTCAACAGAGAGGGCATGAGTAGCATGCTTAAACAGGGCTCCTATACTTAAAATTTCAATTGATTAATAAACAGTAATTATAAACAACTGCAGATTACCATCTTCACGAGTAAGTATTCCCTTGATAAGAATTGGCATGTTTGTAATTGATCTTAACCATTCTATGTCCTGCAGATTTTATGAGGCACTAATTAAACCGACATATTTATACAAGCATATCAGAAAGTAATCAATATAGTTGCTTTTGTTTTTTTATACCTTCCAACTCAAGGAAGCGTCCATTATCTCCTTAGAATAAGCTTCTAAGTTTGAACCATTACCCTACAACAGTTAAGTTTTTGAATAATCATAAGTTCGTAACAATATTAATTTATGAGTATGAATATCCAACACTTGCACGGCACACATTTTGTTGATAAAAACAGCATTAGAATTAGAAAGAAAGACAAATGCTGGTTAATGTTGTGATATGAAGGAAAATTCTTGAAATGAGCAAGTCAAATCTGATACATCCATTTATGACAGACATGGCACAACCAATGCATGTTTGAAATGTATTCATTGTGTACCTTGTGCTTTGAATTATTCATTATGACAAAAGGGTGTCGTGCAGCATAAGAGCACTTCAATGATTTTTTTTTTTCCTTCTTTTTATGTTTCTCTGGTGTTTGATAATGTTAAATTACCAGTAATTCTAAAAGTTTAAACTGATAAGAAGAAATAAGTTTAATCACTTAATCATTACTTTAACACTCCCCTCGCGTGTAGACTCGAACTCCCTTTTAATAGGTGAGACCCAACACGTAGAATATTTTTAATTTAAATGGAGGGTGAATTGACAGAATCAAGGTTCGATTTCAAGACTTTTGGCTTTAATACCATGTTAAACTACCAATTATCTTAAAAGCTTAAGCTAATAGGAAGATACTGATCAGACTAAGACAGCTTGGTAAGTAGAATAAGCTCATAATTGTTAACTAGCATATTTAGATTCAAAAGTTTGGAAATATTCCACTCACAAATGCAGGATCAACCGATAAGAGACCCTCAAGAGTCTTCAATCGAGGTGCAACCATTCTGCGGAAGTTATCATATTTTAAGAGTTGGATTAGGCATATACTTCATTGCATCAATAAAAGATTAAGCAGTTGATGCCAATCTTCGAAGGCAACAAATTTATCATGCTTGCAAATAGAACAAAAAACAAAAAAAGAGATGAAATTTCACTTGTTTCTTATGTCTGCCTCCTTTCGACCAAGTTTGGGACGGTCAGCAGTTAGGACAAGAGCCTTGTATCCGTTTTTTTCAGCTCTCTGCACCAACACAGCTGCTATATCTCGCCTCTTGTATACCTATTCACAAAGGATTGCCAACTTTTTCAGTGTGTGTTTCTACAAAACAAGTACACATTTCCCTAAAAGGGTAACATCAAAAACAATCCTAATTTATAAGAGAACGAGAAGAATACTATACATATAATTGAAAGAATCGAACGGCATTGCAGCTGGAAGAAACCTCCTCCATAGTGCAGGAAGATGTGAAGGATAGAATCTACAGTAAAACATATCTCAGTCACAATGTGCCAACACTCAACAGAACCATGTGTAAGCAGATGAGCTCGAATTGGTTATATAATTACCATGATGGTTTTACATGCAGCTGCTGCTCTGGCTGTGGCAACCTCTCCTACAAACAGAAAATCAAGAAGTATTAGCATTTGGCAGGGAGAGGGGGGGGTGGGGGATGAATCTCAACTGAGGCTTTTTCCAAGAGGATCTAGACCTTCAGGGTGTGCCAGCTTATGCAAGGCAGTTGGAGCGATCATAATGGGCGATGAGATATTGTGCCCCAATACAGTAGTTGACAAATCTATTCTGCTTACATCCACAAGAATCCTGGGCTGAATCCTGAGAAAAAAGCCATGAAAAATGATGGGTGAAATGCCAATATTAAGAATTAGCAGGTTTTTTTGCACATCAACGATTACGTAATTCTACGAAATGCTTCCACGTTCTCTTTTAATGTGTGCTGGTCCTCAGCTCCACCAGCATAAAAATCATAGTGCATTTTTGGAAGGGCTTCCCTGGCCAATTCCTGGAACTCGTTCACATTTACTTGTTCACCTGCCATTATATCCTGGAACACATGAACATAGATTTTCAATGGGATCCATCACCATAACCAGTAGCTTTTATATAGTTGAAAAACATGTGGAGTAAACCAGACAACCACTAAAAGTAAAGCAGAGTTCTGATCTAGAAAATCAATTTTCAACCACACCATCTATTTGATATTTTAGCAGTTCAAAGTCAAAATAGTGGGGCGAAGATCAATTATAACGCCTCTGTTGACAATATGTAAACCAGCCAAATTTTTTTTTACTTTTGAGCTTCTTCCAGTAGGGAGAATTTGTCGGCTTGCAACAGTAAAACAATAATGGAGACTTTGAGTCTTTCTTTCACGTGACAATAAGTTATGTTTACAAAAAGTTTCTTGTCTTTTATCTAGGGGTGAAAACCCATTCCGATTCTTGGTTATCTGCTAAAATTAATAATCGAAATCGAAATATCCTGTTAATTAGTTATATAATAGCCGGCCGGTTTCGGTTGATACCCTGTTATCCGAATCAGGTAATCGATTTTTTTAATTGTTATGCATTTTACACTTATTTTATGTATTGGGCCTAATTTTTGGGCTTTATTTAACCATTTTATGCCCTCTTTTTTTAAAAAAAATCAATTCAAAAATATATAAGTGATTTTCGATTTTTGTGAACCATAGAGTAAAAATAATAATAATAATAAATATTCTAAATTCCAAAAAATATATATATAAAATTAAAAGATATATTATTGTTATTATTATTATATACCTAGTTATAACTTGGTATTTAAAAACCCCAAAATTAGTGATCGGAACCAGACACCCCAATTATCGGTTTTTCCCAACCAATTTCGGTCCCAGTTTTCCCTTTTTTTTTTTTACACCCCTACTTTTATCTCTCACAACTATGCAAAATAGTTATTGAGATTATCCGATATAAAACAGGTACATTTGAGCAACAAATGCTCTAAAGGATACCAGTAATTCAATTTTTCATCTTCCATTCTCTAAAATTTATGAAACGTGGTTTTTCAAACAAAAAAAATTAATATTCATGCATTAAACTTAAAAAAATGGAGGACACGTTTTTCTAAATATAGGTTCCAGTAAGAGTCCTCCTCACGATGATCCAAACTGCCCATTATAGTTGGGCTGGCCTTGTCACTTCTCAGCACAAGCTCAGCTGATTCTCTTCTACCGTTTGAATGGTTTGATCATCCATGTTGATTATTCGTGGAATTATCCGCGTAAAACAGAAGTTTCTCGATGTTTCTATGTCAAACCTGTCCAGTTCAACTGCGTGAACATAGTTGAGAGAGTTGCACTCGGAGAGAGCCGAACCAGTTCCAATGCTTATCGCTCTTACTAAGACATGCACAATATGCAAAATATAATGCTTTCACTCACTTGAACTTTCTGTGAGAATTTCTGCTACAGTTTATAAGCCACAATATCAGTAAATCATTAAGTACAATATTGCTCTCTAGCTTGTTTCAGATGTGCATCCTGCAAAGTATCAAGGTGGCCAATATCCTTTTCCTCCATCAATTAAGATTGAGCACAAACTGCAGATTGAACAGATACTTGCAGGCAGCCTCAAAGTACAGTTTTTTATATATGTAACCACGAAGAGGTTATGTTCTATTTATCGTTATAAGAAGCAATATAATTATATGAACAGTATTGAGACTGAACATTCAAGTTAATCTGCTTCAATACAATGCTCAGTACTTTATAAGTTTACGGCAACAAGACCAACTAATCATTGAAGAAGTGCCAAATTGTCTGAAACCTCACCAAGCATGCAAATTTATGGTGGAACTGTGCGCCCTCACATAATTTTGCACATAAGATCAATCACCAGAACCATCTGTCTAGAGGATATTATTTTTAATGCCTTTCAAACGATATTATATCATTGAGAGGAGTCTGTCACGCTCTGTTCTTATGTGGCTCCTGGTTATATCCTTCACACTTGGACAGCCTGAAAGGGCCATAGTCAGCTCGAGCTCATCCTTCAGCATCTCAATTACCCGTTTTACGCCATATTCCCCCTTCGCCGCAAGCCCATAGACCACAGGCCTTCCTACCTGCAGGCCTTTCATATATCAATTACTATGAAAAAGCAAGGGCAAGGAATTTAAAAATCACACAAGTTTCAGTGGACACTATATTTTGGAATGAGAGAGAGAAGAGCAGAGTCTCAAATCAATTAGTCCCACCAAGTAAGCAATTGGTGTTATTGAGGATTAAGATATACCTCCAACTGGAAACGAGAAGGAAAATAGAAGTCACACTCCTCTCCATTTCTCTATTCAAATGTATTTAGCAGTTTCAAAGTGCAAAATGTTTTTAAGACGTGGATATATACCATGACCAAATTAAGAAAGCTTTCTCACTTATGCATCGACTTAAAAGAGAAGGATGGCCTGAATAAGAGTAATAACAGTACTGGTGAAAACAGTTTTAAGAAAAGATTCGTATGTTAGATGAACAGATATGGAGTGAAGAGCTTACCAGAACAGCTTGTGCACCAAGGGCTAATGCCTTGAAGACATCTGTTCCTCTACGCACCCCTCCATCAAAAAGAACAGGAATTTTCCCTCCAACAGCATGAACAACCTGCAATCCATTGTATACAAATATCCTAAACTGGTAGTGTGACTTTGCTGATTGAATTGACTCACCAAAGAGGAGACTAACAACAGCACTTCTAAAACAAATCTCCAAACAGAGGAAATCCTGCGCAGGACATGTTCCAGAACATATACTTTTTTTGCTTTAAGAGCTAACTTGCTACAAGAAATCTTTTCTTTTAATTTGTTCCATGGTTATTAGTACACGCACTTACTGAGACTCTGGAAGACTACATAAATTGCAACACCAAACCTGTAGAGAAATAGAGAGTAACCTCTTCCAGAACAGAAATAGTGGCAGGAGTATAATCTAGCTGGCGAGCTCCATGATTTGAGACAATAATACCATCAACCCCTACTTCCACAGCCTTTATTGCTGCCAATTGTAGAACATCAAATATTGAGCAGGAATTCTCAACAGAGAAACAGGCAAAGGACTATCATGTTTGAACAAAGGAATAATCTTCTATATAACGATTCTCATATATGTGAGAGATTTCAGTGCTGACAATAGCCTGAATATTTGATTGATATGGTCAAGCTTACAAGTAGAGAAGGTTCTTCTTACTTATGTACTGCTCTGAATAAGAGTAATAATAGTGGTAATATAATAATAAAAAGATGCAAATATTATAAATGGAGATGTTACCATCTTCGCGAGTGAGAACTCCCTTGATCAGAATTGGCAACTTTGTTATGGATCTTAACCATCCTAAATCCTGTGGATGTTGCAACGCAAAATTATAAGCTTAAGAAACCATGGTCCGTGCATACTTCCGAAAATTGTAAGTGGTTTTAATCAGTTCTATTATGAGTAAAGAACTAGTTTTGAACATTCAAGTGCAAGGAAAAAAAACTATTGTCCGAGTAAATATTTTCCCAACATATTTGCAACAGCTTATTTCAGGTAATCAGAAAAGTTTACGGATACATACCCTCCAACACAAAGAAGCATCAAAGGTCCCGTTTACAAAAGCTTCTATTTTTGAACCTTTATCCTGCAAAAAAATTTGATTCATTGAATAACTGTAACATAAATAGTTTTAAATTTCAAACAACATTCACACTCCAGTTAACTTGCATGCAAATGCTCATTGATGTACATTCACATGCATCTGTCACATTTAAATGTGAGAATTGGGAGTCAAACAACTCCACTCACATTGTCAACTTCAGCTGATATGAGGCCTTCAAAATTCTTCAACTGTGGTGCAATCATTCTACAAAAATTATTAATGTCATGTATCAAATCAGATTTAAGATAAAGCTTATTGTGTCACTCTGAAAGGTAAAGTAAACAACATATATAATGATCCCAGATACTAAAATTTGTGCTCCATCCTCATTACATGAAGAACTTTATACCCAACTGTGTAGGCAAGTGTTGTTAAAAAAAAAGAGAGATCATATTCACTTGTTCCTTATGTCTGCCTCCCTTCGACCAAGTCTGGGAGCATCAACTGTTAGGACAATACCCTTGTATCCATTTCTTTCAGCTCTCTGTATGAGCTGAGCTGATACATCTCGTCGCTTGTATACCTATTCCCAGAACAATACTAGATTACAGTGTGATTTGCTACCAACAGAACCACCAACACAATGACAACAGCAACCCAAAATAAATAAGAAAAAAACAAAAGAAGTGCTGCCACTAAAGCAATACAAAGTTCACAAATGAGCTAAAGAAGGAGTGAATACATATAATTGAAAAAACCGAATAGCATTGCAGCTGGAAGCAACCTCCTCCACAGTACAAGTAGACATGAAAGACAAAACCTGCAAATAAAAATAAGTTAAAATTCATGCACCTCAGCAAGCAAATAGCTCAATATTTGTTAAATCAACACCATTATTGTGTTGCACGAAGCTGCTGCTCTGGCAGTGGCGACCTCTCCTGGAATAAACACAATTAGCAAGCAAATTAGAATTGAAACAAATTTCAACTGATTGTGAGAAAACTATTCCAAGAAGATTTAGACCTTCAGGATGTGCCAACTTATGCCTAGCAGTTGGAGCAATCATAATGGGTGCTGAGACTCTGTAGCCCAAAACATTGGTTGACAAATCTATTTTGCTTACATCTACAAGAACTCTTGGCCGGAGCCTGAGAAGCCATAGAAAGTGTTCAGTAAGATGTTGTATCCAGTTTGCAAAAATAATCATCAACAGATTTAACAGCATACGTAATTCTATGAAATGCTTCCACATTTTCTTTAAGTGTATACTGATCCTCAGCTCCCCCATTGTAGAAGTCATAATACATTTTTGGAAGAGCTTGCTTAGCTAATTCTTGAAACTCGTTCACATTAACGGGTTCACCCTCCATTATCCTGGAAACATGAGCATTAAATTGATGTTTTACTTTCTACCACTCTAAGAGACTACACCATATAAAGACATTGATTATGATAGTTGCTATAATTTCAGGAATTTCCTAAAAAAATAGGCCTTGCTCCTGTTTAGGGCCTCAAAACTTTTGCTTGGTCTGGCATATATCATGATATAGCTGCACATCAAAAATAATCATCAACAGATTTAACAGCATACGTAATTCTATGAAATGCTTCCACAGTTTCTTTAAGTGTATCTCCAATGGAAAATCAATTACTCCATTAAAATCTTAAAAACCCAGCAAATATTCTAACATTATTAGTAAAAACTCCCCAACATACTAAACTGACTTGGCATTCATCAGCACCAATATTTGAACAATTTAAGGACTAATTATCAGTTGGAAAGCAGAATAATTTTGATTGTGTATGTGTTTGAGCGTGTGTTGGCAGGTTAATTATTCCAGGAACAGTTGAACGCATGTTTCTTGTCTATATTTAGCACATGATCTGCCGAAACTGCACATACCTATAATAACTGGGAAACCCGCCCCTAGAGTTTACACAATCTGAACAGCCACTTCAGGTATCAACTTTCAAGCAAAGATTTTGACTAAATTTAGAGAAGAGAAGTGTGTAGAGAGTTGTACCTGCTACACTAATTTTGTCTATATTTAAGCAAGTACAATGTTATTTTTTTTTTAAAAAAAAAAAATCAGGAAGAATGCCATTTATGGCCATATGCCTGCTCAAAAGTCAGAACAGAAGCCTCTTGGAGTGGTGTAATTTGTCCAAATGGACAAGGTCGCAATTGTCATTGGGTAGCATCAAGCATGATTAGTTATAGTGGGCTACTGCCAACTGGAAAGGCAGCAAGGCGACCGGATTTATGGTTATTCTACACAGGAAAAGTGTAAACAGCAAGCCTTTGCAAAGGGGTATAATAGTGGGGGGCCAGGGGCTCAAGTAGTCAAGTGTAATGAGCATATTACGTTAGTGTGTCAAAGCCCTTTCGTGAGTAAGGCTCAAATAATTAGGCTCAGATTTAAAGCTAACTCTATATAAAATCGTATAAAGATGAAAAGGATTATTTTGGAAAAGATTTCTTGGAAATTAGCTATTCTCAAATCAATCTTGGAAATCTTGGGCTTCTCAAAGTGTCCATTCCCAATTACCATCCAATCTTTCATATCGGATCATCATATCCATTCAATTATCTCAAATTACATATAAGAACTAAAAAATATGTTGCAGCCTTCTTTTAAGTCAAGCTGAGTTATAGTCTTACTCAATCTTAACCATGGGGCTTATCTCAAAATTTTTTTTTTTCTCCCTTAGAATCACACTTACCAAACAATTCACTTCACTTTTCTCTCAAGAAAATTCAAATCCCATTTCAATATTTTATTTTGTTTGAATGTGTTTTATTTGGATAGGCCTATTCTAAAGCCGAGTTCTTATTGGTCTACTAAAAAAACATATGTCTACTCAGCTTTAACAGTAGTCCTGTTATTATTCTCTATTACATATGTCATCCATTTCTTTTAAAAATTGAATGGTGGATTCATCCATCTATTATATGGAAATGAGTAAAAGATAAGATAAAAAATAATTTATACTAAACTTAGTAGTAACGTTAAATTCAAAATTTTGAGTTTTTGTAAAGGTTCCACATGTGAAACACACCTCATTTACTTGAACTACAAGAAAAGATATGGCAGACGAAAATTTTCACGGTCCATCCCACTATCTTAATCATTGAAGATAATGCAATTACAGAATTTCATGTATGATTGATGATCTGACTCATTTATGTCCACCATATAATCTTAATGCTTCAATAATATGAGATTAAAGCATTGAATGGAGTCTTTCACGCTCTGTCCTCACATGGCTTCTAGTAATATCCTTCACACTAGGGCAGCCGGATAGCGCCATGGTGAGCTCAAGTTCATCCTTCAGCATTTGGATGACTCGTCTCACCCCATATTCCCCCTTTGCTGCCAGTCCATAGATAACAGGCCTTCCAATCTTCAATAACATGTATCAACATTAGCTTTGAGAAAGAAAGAAAACAAAAATTGGTTATAGCTATAATTGGCACTTTTTAGATTTACCATCTAAGAAATGCTACATGTATTTTTAACTGCTTACTCCTTAATGTGGCAGTTAAAATCATCATTGAATTTTTTATGACTAATCTGTATATTTTACATCAATAGTGATTTATCTTGTCAGAGTAAGCATTTGTAAGTACGGTAGCATTTCTCACGCTATAAACCCCAAATCGCTCTTGATTTCTCCTTTATAACATATCCAGCAGTCTCAACGTGCAAGGTGTTTCAATAATCCTAAATATTTACCTTCAAAATCTTGCAAGTTTTTATAAATTTGATGAAATAAATAGTTTGGGGTGGAGAGCTTACAAGGACGCTTGTGCACCAAGGGCTAATGCCTTGAAGACGTCTGTTCCTCGCCGCACTCCTCCATCAAATAGAACAGGAACTCTCCCTCCAACAGCATGAACCACCTTCAACCACAAGATACACAAATATCCTCAAGCGTGTACATCACAGAGCTTTGTTAGTCACTTCGACTTTAAGGCTCTTATTTTCAAAATTTATTGTGGTAGGCAGTAGATATAGAGCCTCACCTCTTCCAGGACAGTAATAGTAGCAGGCGTATAATCAAGCTGGCGAGCCCCATGATTGGAGACAACAATCCCAGCAATACCCACTTCTGCAGCCTTTATTGCTGCAATATATAGTAGTTCATCAAAACGTTAAGGAGCATGTAATGAGGCAGTACTTAAATGGATTTATGTAAAAAAAAAAATCAACATAGAGGGTATGAGAGGAAATAAATAGAAAAAGAAGACTACTTGAGTAGTATGTTTAAAACAGGGCTCCTATACGTGAATTTCTAGAGGAAAAAAGGTATTAAAGAGTTTCCAGAGTAAGTGAAACTTTTTTAATCAAAAAGATATAACATCTCAGAAAGGATAAGTTTATATTTCAATTGATTAATAAATACTAATTATAAACAACTGCAAATTGCGTTGAAAGTTTAAAGGCTTTGTAATTAAATGTAAGGAGAGTAAGTATAATCTTACCATCTTCACGAGTAAGTATTCCCTTGATAAGAATTGGCATGTTTGTAATTGATCTTAACCATTCTATGTCCTGCAGATTTTGTGAGGCGCTAATTAAACCATGGTTCTAGAGTGCACTGAGGTAAAACTAAAATTAAAGAGTACAAAATATGACCGCTGACAGCAATATCTTTTTCCTCCAGCCCTTAGAACCTCCCTATCTCTAATCAACCGTAGGTCCCTGGTATAGAAACCATGAGACTTTGGCATCTAGGCATACTTGCATCTTCACAACTCATAAGTCACACATCTAAACTTTCCTGACATATTTCTACAAGCAAATCAGAAAGTAATCAAAATAGTTGCTTTTTTTTTTTTTTTTGTACCTTCCAACTCAAGGAAGCGTCCATTGACTCGTTAGCATAAGCTTCTAAGTTTGAACCATTATCCTGCAATGATTAAGTTTCTGAATAATTGTAAGTTCGTAGCAATATTAGCGTACAAGTGTAAATAACCAGCAACACTTGCATGGCACACATACGTGCGCGTCCACACACATATTACACTGGCCTGTAAATGATAAGAAATTCTACAATCAATGTATTATGCAACTGCAAATAATAATTCAACAATATAACATTGTCCTTCGAATAAACTTGTATTGTATTATGAAGTTTACTTCAGTGTTATCCTAAAGGTTCCAACTTCCAAGAAGAGGGATACAAGATAGACTTATTTCTCTAGTACATTATTAAGTATCTAAAGCTAGTTAGGGCAAATGTCATAGCCCACATACTAATAATTGGTGAGAAGTGGTTACTTGTGAATCACAGGCAAGAAGATAGAATAACCTCATAGTTGTTAGCAGGCCAATTTAGATTCAAAAGTTCGGAAATATTTCACTCACAAATGCAGCTTCAAGTGATAAGAGACCCTCAAGATTCTTCAATCGGGGTGCAACCATTCTGCAGTTGTTACCACCAGTTTAAGAGTTAAATTAGGCACAATTCATTGTGTATTAGATAAAGCAGTTTATGCCAAACTTTGAAGGCAACAAAAAGTTATCATGCTTGCAAATAGAACCAAAAAAGAGTAAAAAGAGAGATGATATTTCACTTGTTTCTTATGTCTGCCTCCCTTCGACCAAGTCTGGGAGTGTCAACAGTTAGGACAAGAGCCTTGTATCCATTTTGTTCAGCTCTCCGTACCAACACAGCTGCTATATCTCGTCTCTTGTATACCTATTCACAAAGGGTTACCAAATTTCAGTGTGTATTTGTACCAAACAAGATCGCATTTAAGGAAAGGATAACAAAAAAAAAATTATAAGAGAACAAGAAGAATACAGTACATATAATTGAAAGAATCGAACAGCATTGCAGCTAGAAGAAACCTCCTCCACAGTGCAGGAAGACGTGAAGGATAACACCTATAGTAAAATGTTATACTATCAGATATCTCAAAAGCTTAAACTAATAGCAATAGATGAATTTAATCATTTAATTTTTTCTAGCACTGCCCTTTATCAAGTCCGAAATCAAAACCTCTATTTTGGTATCATGTCCCAAAAGTTTAAGCTAACAAAATTAATGAATTTAATCATTTAATTTATTTTCTAACACAAAATATTACTCATTGTGCAAGGTCCTGTGTAAGCAGATGAGCTCAAGTTGGTTATATAATTACCATGATGGTTTTACATGCAACTGCTGCTCTGGCTGTGGCAACCTCTCCTACAAACAGAAATCAAGAAGTATTAGCATTTGGCAGGGGGGAGGAAATCTCAACTGAGGCTTTTTCCAAGAGGATTTAGACCTTCAGGGTGTGCCAGCTTATGCAAAGCAGTTGGAGCAATCATAATGGGCGCCGAGATATTGTACCCCAATACAGTAGTTGACAAATCTATTCTGCTTACATCCACAAGAATCCTGGGCTGAATCCTGAGAAAAAGCCATGAAAAATGATGGGTAAAATGCCAATATTAAGGATTAGAAGTTTTTTTTTTGGCACATTTACAATTACGTGATTCTACGAAATGCTTCCACGTTCTCTTTTAATGTGTGCTGGTCCTCAGCTCCACCAGCATAAAAATCATAGTGCATTTTTGGAAGGGCTTCCCTGGCCAATTCTTGGAATTCGTTCACATTTACTGGTCCACCTGCCATGATATCCTGGAACACATGGACATATATATTTTCAATGGATCCATCAGTATCACCATAACCAATAGCTTTTCTATAATTGAAAAACATGGGGAGTACAAATTCAATATCCATGAGAATTGAGATGCACAAGCAAGCCTTTAATTAATATGCATAATAATATTCACAGACACACACAACCACTGAAAGTTACCAAAGAACTCATCTAGAAAATCAATTTCCCAGCACACCATCTATTAGGACCTTAAGCATTTCGCAGCCAAATTTGTGGGCCGAAGATCAATTAGGACCTTAAACACCACTGTTGCCAATATGTAAACCAATCAACAATTTGGTTTTGACCCACATGCATATCAACAAGAACGAATTGAAAACACATGCTCCACATTGAAAACCTTTTTGGGTTTTAGAGAAGAAGACCTGCCTTCTGAACAAATATGATTAGCTAAACAGATATAGGCCAAAGTAGTGATGAATATCTGAATTTCCATCATTTACTGGAGCTACCTCCAGTAGGGAGAATCTGTCAGCTTCCAACAATTTAAAAAAAAAAAACCAACTTGTATCAAATCTAAGCTACATTCATTTACCATAATCTTGCTTTGCTTTCCTTCTTGTAAGAAACGTTATGGCTTGTAGTACAGCTGAAAATGTGTCGGAAGGGCTTAAATAAAAACAAATTCTTAGAAAACACTTGGGAAATTATATGGGAGAAGGCGTGAACAACTTGACTTTGAAAGATGAATGCATAGAATTTAGTGTTTGGAGAGCTCTGATTCCTGATTGACGTGGATTGATTTGACGCTCACTTTTTCACTCTGACATGGATAGATGGCTTCAATCTCCACTTTACAGTGATGCACTGATGTGCCTCCACTTTGTTAGTTAATTCCCTACAAAACCGTAAGGCAGAAAGGATAAATAATCCAATTAATATGCAAGGAAGATTAGATGGGTTGGCTCATACATTTGATAAAAAGCTTTTAAATTGAATAATGTTGCTGTTTATTATGGTTTCACTGCACTCACAAAAAATATGATCAAATCAAAAGTGATAATTATATTCTTAAAACTTTAAAAAGTACAATGTCCAGCTCGTCAAAATTTAGCTTTAAATAAAACGGGAGTTTTTTTTTTTTTTTTTTAATGTTTTTCATTAATAAAGAAGACCGACTTAAACAAAACGGATCCTTTTTTATTTTCTTTAGTTAGTATATTTAGAATAACAGTATTATCCAAAAATTTTAACCTCAACAAAATTTGAACAATTTTACCCTTTTTAATTACAATAACCGAAAGAAATGGATCCTTTTACGAACTTAAACCAGTTCAATTATAATTGGTAGGTATGCTATGGGTTTGTGTCCGCGCTGAAATCGACTTGCAGCAATAATTGACAATTATATCATGTGATTCAACAGGCCAATGGACAAAAATTGTATGGGCATAGTTATAATATCAATTTAATAATAAAATTTGGCGTTTTCTATAAGATTATGTTTTTGTCTTTAAAGACGTGGCCCGTCAAAAAGTAAAAACTATTTCCATGCACCGGCAGAACAATGAATTAACTTGGGGGGAATTTTTAAAATTGCCTCCAAAGTTTAGGATTTTTTTTTTATGAAATGTCCACCCAAAACTTAATTTTTATCCTTAAATTTTAATTTTTTTTGTCCCCCACCCTTGAATGTCTAAGTCCGCTCCTGCTTGCACTTTATGATAAGGAGGACAACATCCGTCGGCTTTGAAGATAAAAAGATAGTATACATACAGCATTGTTCATGATTGTGCTTAGCGTTTTTCAAGCATTTTGCTACTCAAAAATAACATAAATCACGTGATTTGAGAATCATCTAAATTACGTAATTGTAGGGGATGTAGGGGATCCTGATCCATGTTCAAAATAAGTAATTTCTAGGACGCCCAAAGTACCAGCATTTAAAGAAAACACAAAATTCAACGAACTCGTTGAACAAAATAATCTCCAAGCTTCCACCAAAATCGCCAAGGTTCGGAAACTGAATATTGTGTGTTCAAAAAGCCCAGCTTCTTAACTTCCTCTGATCACTGGATTATCCCTTCTTCTTTTTTCTTTTTATAAATGGATTATCTCCTTCTTGATTCGTGAACAAATTTGCAATTATCTCCAAAATGGCACCTCCCTTGAGCATAGTATCGGCACAGCTGTGGTTGCTTGTGGCCTTGCCTTGGCAATGGATTCATTGGTGGAAAGAGGTTCATGTTTGAAAATGGCTGCCTATGATGATAAGTACCGTCTGATCTTGAGCCTCTTGTCCCGCTAATATTTGAATATTTATTATTAACAGGAACTCGATGGTCATTCGGATGAAAGTTTGGCCGCTTGTAATTTGCGTGAAATTCATTACCTCTTAGGTGAGGAACCTCCTGACAGCCACTGTACAATCTTTCTGTATTACCACCACGCCTACACTCAACAATGTTACGAGAAGATTGCTGGTGATAATTACTTTGTAATGCCGCCTGTCTCGGTGCAAGAGATAAATCAGCTGGTTGAGATTGCATTGTTGGCTTTCCTAAATCACTCAACAACCCTGGCTGCTGATATCTCATTGATAGTTTCCCAGCAATGGATACACCATACTGTTGCTGGGAAACTGCCGGTTTCCCTGAAGAGGTGAACCCAACTTTTGAGGTCAAGATTCTGATTTTTCTAAGTTGTAAAGATGGTTTAAATTGACTGACATGATACCTGACTGTAGCGGCCGGATTGCATCAGCTGAGGACGAATTGAACTGAGAGTGATTCCTATTTGACTCCTCCTTTCTTGAGATCCTGAAGTAGATTGATAAATAATGCAAGAATAACGAAAATGATTATCTAACTTTTTTCCAGTGTGTAATTAGTAGGGAGTACCTATTTTCCTTGAGCACTTTCCTCATTTCCTTCTCTTGGATCCGTGCTTCTCTATAAGACCTAGCAACACACCCCCTGGAGTGCTTGTCCATCAGAACTTTCTGCCTCTCCCCTTCATCTTCCCATCTCTGAAGTTGACAACCAAATTGCAATTAATTTAACACTGAGCAATCAACAGATGGCAGAGAGAAAGAAAATTTATTTAGATGGGAAAAACCTGTCTCAGAGTCTTCAACCGGTAAAGGTTTCGACCCTTAATTAGGAGGGGATGAAGTGGAGGGAATGGTTTCTCTCCCTTGCTCCAGAGTACTTCTATCTGGTGGTCAGAACAGCCAGAAAACTGGATGTTAGCTACTGGCAAATAACTGTAGAAACATATATATGTTCTCCTTGCTCCTGATTTTTAAATAATAAAAAGTGGGCAATCCACTAATTAGATCCATTGTTGAATTTACCAAAACGCAAACACAGACTAGCAATTTCCATTGTAAGTACAATCCTTCAACCACAGCACAGCTTGATGCTTGGGGCATTAACTAATCATGCATTAGAATGTTTATTCTTCATCAGTATTCTTCTATAAGAACCAAACAATTCTTTTACCAACCGTGAAAGTATGCTGTTGCTTGGCAGCACCATAACTTTCTTTCACGATACGCCCTGCAACAATCCTTGTGCCACAAGGAGGACCAGCACTTCGGGATGCTATATTGAACCTGAAATTTCAGAATTATATGCATGAAAGGTACAATTACTTCGAAGATAAGAAAAAAAAATTAGTTGAGTAATGTGATAGCGTTAGTAGCATACTAGTAGGCATCATCATCATCATTTTTACCAACCATAGCCCCTCTTGTGTCAAGATCATGAAGAGGATAAGAATGAAGCATTTTGAAACGACTAAAATGAATTAAATACACATTTGGTGTGCATGGAACAAGGCTGTGAAAACATAATTACATTAAGTGCTACTTCTAAATCTTTTTCCCCTTGTAAACAAAAGGCAAAGTGTGTCATGCCCTCATATATAAAATAAATAACACTAGCAAAAAAACAAATACTTACATTTCATAAACATTTTGCTCAAACATAACAACATCACCAGTGCATGCATCACCTGCATATACCCATTCATCTTTCAAATATAAAAAATGAAGTAAATGATATGGATTTCAACAACAACAATTAACAACCACAGAATTAAACACTCTAGGCTTGATAGAGAAATGTGATACACCAATGCATAACACATAAGAAAAAAAGGAGATCGTTGTAAAGGTTTGGCCTGCAGGATTCTATGAGAGTAATGATGTGATGAAGGCTGAGAAGGAGGGACAAAGGGACGATGTAGAACAACAAGTCACAACAAGAGAAAAAGAAGGGACAAGGGAGCTATGCTCAACCAAATTCTATTATCAAAGAGTGAATACTGATTTTCAATGTTATTTTCACTCTTCCTTCACAAAATTCTAAAACAAAGTTTAATGTACTAAGAAGTCTAAATATATAGTTAAGACTCAAATTTCAATGTATTAGATGGTCCAAATACATTCCAAAAACACAACTTACTAAAAAACAATGCAATATATTAAGCTGCATGAAACTGTATAGCATACTCCAGCCTTCTACTCTAAGCCAAAGAAAACTTTTTGCCTTTAACTTTAGCCACTTAAAGATTCACATGAGATGACTGCCACTTTGGCACAACATCATGATATAAGATGCAGTGGAAGGGGTAGAGATAAAGACACTCAAGTGGTTTTTGGAATCCACCAGAAAGATAACTGAAATCCATTAGAAATATAGGCGACAATTCCTAATTTTCTAACCCTAAGATTACTAGAAATGTTAAAAAAGGTTTTTTTATAAGTAATTGCAAATTTATATGAAAAGCTCGAAGGTCATTCAATCGAAGTAATGAAGCAACTAAATTTCAAGTTACAAAGAGCCTCAATCCAAGCTAAACCGCAATGTTCCATATTTACCACCAAGAGCCTTGATTGCAAGAACGATTGAACCTCGTTTGATCAGAGGCAATCATAAGTGTAGAACCAAGACCCTCAATCGCAGGCTTGATCGAACAAGGTTCAATCAAAATAATGTGATCTTTGTGAAATCCTATGAACGAGCTTAACCCTTGTTCGATCAAATCAGCTGCACCACAAACAAATAAATAAATATATATACATCCATGAGCATTTAAGTTAGTGCACCTTTACAATTCAATACAAAACTAGAGATTATTTTCCTCCTCCTACACAATCCTGGAAAATGGATCTTACCACAAACAAATAAATAAATATATATACATCCATGAGCATTTAAGTTAGTGCACCTTTACAATTCAATACAAAACTAGAGATGGGGTATTTCTTCTCCCCTCCATTTACAATCCTGGAAAATAAACATTAAAAAATATGAGAAACCATATAATGATTCAAAATCATTTCCACAAGCAGAGTAGATGAAATTACTCTCTATGCTCCTTAATGCGCTGAATGAGCGTATCTTTAGTGCCAGTCAATCTCAATCCATTCTTCCTCAGATAAACCTTACATTGGTCAACTTTCAGTTTCTCCAGCTGACCATCTGCCACAAAATAGTAAAATAAATAATAAAGCTTCATTTATCAACAAAAAAAAAATCCATTCAAGTGATCATCAAGTTGTGCATTTGTCCAAAATTGAATTTCCCTTGTTCTTGAAACTTCGTCTCAAAATTGCTATTTCTTTTTTATTATAAGCGACACACAAATTGAACACTCCTCAGAGAGAGAGAGAGAGAGAGAGAGAAAACAAAGGAAGAAGTTCCTCCTCAACACTGTGAAGCCCATATTTCAGCTATATTTCAGTTTCTCTAGCTGGCCATCTGCCACGACATAATGATAGAAAAATAAAATTCCATAAATAAACCAGAAGTGAAAATTCACTTGTGTGTTTTTCTGTGATGGCTTGCTCCAAATTTAAACATTTTTCTTATTCTTTTCCCTCAACATTGCTACATGTTCAAAAGTACTATGCATATACAAATACACATTAGAGTTCCCATCAATTCTATCAAGCCTGAATACCACACATTTCAAGAATCAATCAACTGTATTTCAATTCCCAAACACACACAGGGTCAATTCAGTCTGTAAAAAAAAAACACTTTCTCAAGCTTTTTTCCTTCCCATTCTTCATCATTTCCAAGAGCCAAACAAAGTGGCATCAAGAATCAAATTCGTGGACTAACCTTCTATGGTCTTTTGCACTTTTTCAAAGCTTTTCGCGTCTTCCCCATTAAGTTCTGGCGCAACCACCCCCACCCCCACCCCATGTGAATCTCCCTTACTACCCATATTCATATCTTCAGCAATCCTGCATATACCATATATGACAAAAGGATAAAATAAATAAATAAATAAGAAGAAGAAAGGTGTCAACATTCAAACACGGATCATAAGTCCTAATCGGAATTTTAAAACCCCATTAACATAAAATAAATAAATAATGTAATGGATGAGATTCTAACCGAGCCTTTGCTTTCTTCTTCTTCTCGATCGAGAGGTTAGAGAACTTGGCATGGGTTTCTTCAAGAATGCTGTAACTCGGGTCTTCATCCGAATCGTATTGTGAATCGGAGTCTCCACTTTCACTGTAGTCTTCCTTGAAAGAATTGAATTGACAAGAGACCTCCATCGATGGGTTTGTTTCTTGGTCCATTTTGGTTCTGAGCTTTAATACTCAAGGGGAAGGTTTTAGTGCTATTATTGTTCAGGGCTTGACCTTTTTTTCTTTTTCTTTTTTTGTCACTGAAAATGGAAAGTTTTTTTATATATACATTGGAAACTGGAAATATAACCGTTGGAGACTGAACGAGCCGGAAGAAAGACTTTTGAAATTTGAAAATACACTTGAACATTTATAGGCCCATAGTCTTAGAGCCCAAAAAAAAATATAGGCCTACATACTTGATACCATTTTAAGACTAAAATGAGAGAAGATTATGCCTGATGAAGCTATATATAACACCAATATTCTATTTTTGCTCATTACGACGATATGATAGGATGGAGTAGCCCTTAAATTACATATGAGTACTACACTTACTTCTATTTTTTATATATATAATTTTTTTACACTTGTAAATAACTTTTAAAATTGCTATTAGATCCAAATTTAAAATAGATCCATCTCATATCCAATTATCATGTAATAAAAATAGGAGTAAGTGAAGCATTATTCATTATATATAGTATATAGCTTCGTAATAGCATATTCTTCTCTTGGGTTTGACATAAAATATGAAACTAACCATTGCCCTCGAATCTCAAGCTTCGTCTACCCTACAATAATCTTGTCTACCTTCAAGTCAATTAGGATTAAACTAAAATTATAAATAAAGAATATTTGCATTAAAAATATGTAGATTATTTCTCCTTTTTGCCTGGGCTTGCAAACAGATTACGTTGATTTAATCATTATTGCTACTAACTCATGAATTATCTTCTAATATTATTTTATTTAAAATCTTTGATATGCAAGTTTCACATATTAATAAATGAGTATAACAAATATTACCACACCACATAACAGAACTACAACTCTTTGCACCAAAAAGATAATAGGAGGTTCAGGAATTGCTTTACTTTGTTACGCAATCCTCCAAACTAAAGCCTTCTACAACCTTGGATCACATGGACAATGAGTAATGCTAGAAGGAGAACTATTGTCTTCTTTGTATCCTCTCAAATGTAATGGTACTTTTAAAATCACCATTAAATTTGAGACGATTATTTTTAGATTTTTTATCTATTGGTAATTTTAAAAACTACCTCACAAGAAGAATAAAAAATTCTCCTTCTAACATTACTCCATTGACAAGATATGAACAATAACTTGCTAACTATGCCCACCAACTTAAATTTTGTGCAATGAACCACAAGCTGCAACATTTTGGCTCAGTCCAAAAATAGCCATCTTCCAGTCATAGATATGGGGCAAGTAAACTGACCTTATACATTCATCACAAAACTCCTCCTGATCATTTCTCAAACCTTAATTTTCATTGGATACATCAGAATCAAGATTTTTTCGAATTCTTTAAGGTATTCTATCATGTTTGAATTCATCAAATCCTTACCACTGTTTTCTAATTAAATGGTGAGATGTTACCACATCAGAGCATTTATCACTTTTACAATGTGATAAAATATAGTAAACATTAAAATCATTGATGTTAAGTTATTAAAAGTGATAAATACTGATATGGCAAACTTCCAAAATTTAATTTAAAAACAATGTTCAGAATTGAAGGAAATTTACATTGCAGAATATCTTAAGAATTCTAAAGAATCCTAATCAGGTACAGCATATCACGATCCTCCACTTTACCAAAATAGTAAGAATATTTGTGCAGAGTTTTATAAAATTCAAGCTGGTTGAAGAGTACTAACTTTGTGCCAGTAGATGAAAGCAAAAAAATATGCAGCTAGAATTATAAAGGTTAAAGTAATCATTTCTGGAGTATTACAATGTGGTAGAGTAATAGTCAAGAGAAGCATATTAAAAGGTAGCAAGTAATAATAACATCTCTCATATTTCCGATCAATATATTTTGGCTCCTTATCTGGTCTTAAAGGTACCTACCAGACTACTTTCCGTAATCTAATCCGTCAACATAAGAGGAGAGTTCATTTTGAAACACAATTCAATGACAACTGATTATGGGGTCTAGACTATAATGCCACAAGAAGCACAGAGAAAATCCGCAACAGTTTTCAGAATGATCAGTGTGATCACCAGATCTTTGTTTTGGCCCAGAAGAGGAGGAAGACCACTCCTAACACAATGGCAACAGGTGCCCACTTCCGTATTAACGCCTAAAAAAGAGATGCATAAGCAGATAAGTAAACTTCATCTTCCAACAATAATCAGATACATGAGAGAGAGAATTCAATCTTAGAAAAACACATGGCAGCTGAAAGGAGGCTAATAAAGAAAATGTCATGACTCGTCAAAATCATAAGCAAAATTTCTGTAGTAAAGACAACTGATAAGTGTCCTCAAATGTAAATTACTCAACGATTATGCATATAATTGTGTAAATTTAGTGTCACAGATGGCTGGATATTCAGACAGTCCCTTTTATCATCAGGAATCTTTATTAGGAAAGTGTCAAGTGTAGGTCTCATCTAAAGAGAACTTAACAATGATCTTGTCTCTATATTCACATCTAAATAAGGCACAATGACCCAATGAAGCTGAAGGCACAAATAATCAACCAGTGCCAATGAAACCATTAAACAACGTCCATACTCTAGTGGGAGTCCTCACAATATCTATTAAGATTATGACAAAGTTTTCCTCCAACCCATTTTGGAGGATATATATATGCATGAAAAACGGCTCAAAGTGTTAGGGTAAAGTTGTGTTGCAAAATTGCATGCTGTGAAGTATCATAAAGGGAAAAATCATATTACATAAGTTTTTTTTGGAAAAAAGTTTCATAAGCAACACAAATGTGGCTTCACAAGCGTGTCTGTGCACCAAACAGATTGCAACTTCAGCCGTACATTCAAGTATGCTCACAAGGACTCCACATAGCAAAGAGTTTAGCAGGATAATTCTCATGCATTTCATGCATTAATCGGATGAGACTAACCTGTCGGTTTAAGTCTCTTGCCTTATCAGCATATATACGAGATTCTGATGTTAATCGACTTGACATTTCACTGACCTCTGCAAAATTAAAATTCAACACAGATTATATAACCTGTAATATGCATGACGCATATATCATGAAAGAAAATAAAGGCATCTATCAAAAATGAAGGAACATTACAAAGTAAATTCTACTGCTTTTTTAAAAAAAAAAAAATCTAGAGAAACAGAAATGTGTGGCATCTACATAAAGGCGAAAAACAACACCCAAAAAAAAAAGGAATAAAAATAACAAGAGGAGTGCAACTACAATTTTGTGTTGACACCAAACATAAGTTCACATTCAGTAGGGGACAATAGCAAAACAAAAAAATATTGATCACAGCTCGTAAACCCACAGACCAGCCTTACCAGAATTCTAAAGCATATCAGGCTATGCTTTTGACACTCCTCACACCACAACATGAGGACTCTAGTATAACAAGTGAGATCCATTTAAATGTGGATAAATATCTATTGCACTCTACTATGATGTTGACCAAGGTGAATCTTTCTGTAATATCATCTTGTTACAAGACTAATTGCAAACACCTATAAACAGAGCAACATAAATGGTTTCCAAGCACACAGATACAGGTACTCCAAGACAGTGAATTATATCTTCTTTGGGGGTACTCTATTTCATATATATATATATATATATATATAGACAGAGTTTTTCTCAAAATTGGGTTGGAGGAAATTCCTCCCACCTATTCTATAAAAATGACATGTGTCCTTTATATGAGAAAAGCACATGCTTTTTTTAATTACAATGACAAAGTTGAAAGAAATTTTATTCAAAAAGCATGTACTTCTCACATACTATTTAAAAACCATGTGTTTCTCACGTGAAAAGTGACACATATCATTTTTATAGAATAGGTTGAAGGAATTTTCTCCAACCCAATTTGGGGAAAAACTCTATCCTATATATATAATTATATATGCAGGCCTGCTATGCTAAGTAAATGTGCAAGTTGACCCTAGAGACATGTATTATTGAATTTAACAATGCCTTAGCTTGAAGAGTTCCATTATGCTGTTGGTAGCTTTAAACAAATATAAAAATAAAATGATATAACTAAATCTAAGTATTTCTTTAAAAAAAAAAAGGGAATATCTTACGGTCCAGCTTTTCACCAACACCAAGAACTTCCTGAACATTGCGAGTCATTATTTGGTGGACTTCATAGAGTTCATCATTCAACTTTGAAATATTCCGCTGAGTACGGGTGTCCTGATAAAGTTTCTTCGTTTTTTGTATGAATGTGTCTTTTTCACATAAAAGGAAATGGCAAACTCAAAAAAATCAGAGGAAGCACCAAGAACAATGCTGAAAGAATATGAAGCACATAAAAGGACCATGTAGGAAAAAGTGAGACCCACCAAATTTAATGAAGGCATAAGGTCTGGCAGCAGTTTCAATTTGAGACCCATTAACGCGCTCAAATTCATTCTTGAGGTCTTCAAGGTATTGAAATGCAAGTTTCTTAGGATAAGCACGGTCACACATTGTCAAGTAGCAAACGCGTCCTTCAATTATGTAACTAAGAACTTACGTCAAGGTAACCTTAAAATAGTTCTAGCATTCAGAAAATATTTTCATTTTATTGGATCATTGTAACGACTGAAGGAAAGTGTTAGACACATATGTGCTATCGCTCCAAGAAGACTAGTTAAGTTGCAATTGGAATTCCCTAAAATCTCTTATAAAGTTCACTCTCACCTAGTAAGGAAGCAATATTGAACTTAGCATCTATGAACTCCTTTATATTTCGCACACTCTATGTGGATTAATCATCTTCCCAATATAAGACTGGGGTGTTACAGCCACATAAAAAGAAAATCTAATGTCTTCACTGATATAAAAAGTAACAAACTATAACTGAGCCTCTTCCACAAACCAAAAGTATGTGACTATGATACTTCAGAGTTAAGACATGTTAGAAAGACAGCATAAGTTCTACCCAAAGCTGCCACACCCATCACATCTCAGATATGTTAAAGTGGGCAGAATCATTTGAACTGAACAACTAGTTCAGGGAACTTAATATCACATATTTAGGGCTGTAAATGAACAGATTTGTTCGTAAAAAGCTCAAGCTGGACTTGTATAAACTCAACTCGTGTACAGTTCGTTTATTCAACGAAACAAGCTTGAACAAAAATTTATGCCCGTTTGTTAAACAAGCCA
Organism: Carpinus viminea; assembly: GCA_013348765.1. Taxonomy (NCBI): domain Eukaryota; kingdom Viridiplantae; phylum Streptophyta; class Magnoliopsida; order Fagales; family Betulaceae; genus Carpinus; species Carpinus viminea. The sequence continues at coordinate 9,771,458 of CP054667.1, forward strand.
AACTTATATAAACACCATTCAACTCATATAAGCTGATATAAAATCACAATACTTCATTTTTATTATTTTATAGAATACTTAACTATATAATGTGAATATCTAAAGTATTTAAAAATATAGAAGGAATTATCTTCCTAATATAATAGATATAGCTTGAATGATTATGATTGTGAGTCTTGATCTAGATATATGTGTGTTTATGTGTAGACAAGTGTAATTATGTGCATATAATAAATGTATATACATACTATAAAACATACATATAGACTCGAGATTGGATTGTTTAAGATTCGAGTTAACTTATCTAATTAACTCAAATGACAAAATCTTAAATAATTAATTAACTATAAATTTACAAAAGAACAAAAATAAATAAAAACGTTAATTGAGCAGTTTGTGAAGAAACTCAAGTTCGTTCAAAAACTAAATGAACCAGAACCGAGTTTGAACATATTATCTAGCTCGAGCTTGACTTGTGTTCGAAAAAAAATTAAATGAATCGAACTTGAACATTCAATATTCGGCTCAATTACAACCTTACACACACACACACACACACACTCATCTACAAGTCTCATTGAGTATCCATAATTCACATTGTGTTTGAACCCTGCCCCCAATTTAATTGGGATCAAGGCTTAGTCGAGTTAAGTTTGACAAAGAGATTGCATATTCCAATCCATACCAGGAACAATACTGAACTATTTTTCTCAAAAGTAATACCAGAAAAATAATGATGCAAATGAAAAGGGCAACACGCATACTTTTCTCACAAGTTAAAGAACGCCAAGGAGAATAAAAATAATCATATGAGAGGGAACCACCTCAATCAAAAGAAATAGAAAAGAAAGAACAGAGGAATTAAAACGTAATGGCATGGCAACATTCATAAACAAACTCAAAAGGATACTGGAAAATATAAGGGCCAGTTTCAATTGACATCCTTGAGGCCTCATTCTGGCCCCTTGAGAGGTTTTTAAACAAAGCCTTGACTTGCTGTTTGTAGAATTCAGCATCGTTTGAATCGCGGCCATCATCAAGCCCCTCTGCTAGTGGAAGACCATCAGTAACGCGAGCAATCATCGTCAACTTCACCATCTTCAGTTCACAACTTCTCAGCTATACAAAAAATAAAAAAATAAAAAATGACACCAATATGTAAGCCAATTTAAAGCCAGACCCAGGAGATAATGAACAAGACAAGACTACTCAAAAGATAGATGCCGATTCACACATTAACAAACAACTCGGCTTTAGATCAAAATGATCAGCTAGATTCATAATAACCTAAGAGCTCATTTTTCTCTTTGGATCAACCCTTACGTCAACAATGCAAGGACCCAATTTGCAAATCCAAAGCATTTTCTTGCCACAAGTTATAGCATACCCTCCATCCCAGAAGATTTGACAAAATAACTACACATTATACGATTCCCAAATATTCTCCATTAATTTCACACAAACGAAAAATTCCGTAATAATTACACAATATTGCAATATCTACATTATTAGGCAATAATCTGGTTGTTCGTGTACCGTGGAGGTGTCCGCGGCACCGAACGGTGGTAGCGGTGCGAAGTGGTGGGCTGCTCGCGGAGGCTCGAACGCGGGCGATCTGAATGTGAATAACGCCGTGCGGTGGTGTTGTACGGTGAAGCGACGGCGTTTGAAGGGCCGTGCGGTGGACGATGATCTGGCCTCGCCGTGGTGGAGAGCGTGGCGTAGTGAAGGCTCGCCTGTACGATCGAATCCTCTCTTTGATTGCGGAAGAGGACACACGTGAGTTGTTTTGCCGAAGAAATAATTCGTTTGGTTACGTATGGCTATCCAGGTTTGTGGATTTCTTCGCCCATTCGACCATAACGGTTAGGGGTTTTCAAACGGTTATAACCGGCGGTTATTTGTAATAATCACAACCGCCTCCATTTTAGGTGGTTATTGGATTTTCAATAACTGCAACCACTTCCGCTTAGACGTTTAACGGTTATTTTACAACCGGCGGTTAGCAGTTATAACCGTTTTTTTAAACGCTTCTTAAAAAATGGGCTTTTGGACTTTTTTTATATTTTTGGCCTTCATTTTTTATATTTTTTGGGTTTATTTCACACTACAAACCACTCATTGAAAGTTTGAAACCAAGATCAAAACATACTACAACCAAAACCTAACGAGTGAGAGTCTGAGAGACGAAAGTGAGACAGAGACAGAGGCGAGTGAGAGAGGGGCCGCGGCTTCGGGAGAACTCAAAGTTAAGATGAAACCTAACAAGTGAGACTCTGTGAGAGAGAGGCTACGACTTCTGTAAAATGTGAATGTCTGGGAGAATAAGATAGGGTTTCATCTTATAAACTTATATAATATAAATAATATATAACGAGTGAGAGAAGGGATGTGGCATTGTTTTGTTTTGTTTTTATATTTAATTAATATAAATAATTAATATATATTTATATAATTATATATAAATAAAAGCGGTTAGCGATTATAACCGCTTTACAAAGCGATTAGTGGTTAACGATTATAAAAAACGGTTATAAGCGGTTAGCGGTTGGTGAGGCGGTTATAACTGCTCCGCTTGAACACCCCTAATAACGGTTACACGGTATGTATATCCTGTTTGGGTATGAATGTAAGGTAGCCTTACCCTCATTTAAGAATATTCCACATACACATATACATGAGCGAGCTAACGATTTAAGTTGAATGAATCGAGTCCAACTTATATGAGCCATGCTCACGAGCATTATTTAAGCCGAGTTTATATGAATATGTAATTTTTAATATTTTGAGTAAATTTTTGTGTTCACAAATAGTTCATTCATTATTTAAATTAAGGCCGAATTGAGTTTAACCGAGCCAAGTTCATAATCAGCTTGGCTAGTGTAATACCCGTAACTATAATTGAAAAAGATTTATGACGTCCACAAAATAAAATTTATTGGGTAAATTGAGAAGTTTTTTAAATAAATGGATAATTACATTTTACTCTCATGAACTACAGTATTTTGACATTTTATCTCATGAACTACCAACTATGACATTTGACCCTATCAAACTACCATCTTATAACATTTTTTCCCATTCCGCCAATTAAAGGGATTAAAACTAACGGTCAACGAAGATATAATTTTTTTTCCATTTCTGCCCCCACTTCAAATCACTAAAATGACACTTATACCATCCTAAAGTGGGGGCAAAAATGGAAAGAAAAAAAAAAAACTCTCTCCGTTGACCGTCCCTTTGACTAACAGAAAAATGAAAAATGTCATAAGATGGTAGTTTTATGGGATCAAGTGTCATAGTTGATAGTTTATAGGGAAAAAATATAAAGACGTTGTAATTCATAGAACAAAAGATAATTACCCCATAAATAAATAAAAAACTAGGAGGTGGTAGCCTCCATAAGTTTGCTAGATAGATCAGGCAATTCCCTTTAGTTAAACCCTACTTTTGTCTTTGGTTTGATGGTTGTATGTGTTAAAAATGTGGTATATTTTGTTTTGGGTTGATTAGGTCGGTCCCATAATTTGCACAATTCCCCCATCCATCCTACATGATTGTGTGAGTACGCATCAAGATTCTCTTTGTCAATCAAAATGTTTATCAATTGATTTTGAGCTGGCCGTCGAATCCAATTTAGTGGTGACAAATAATTTTAAAAGTCACTTTTGTATTTATCTTGTATCACTATAAGAATGGTGATAACTAAAAGTATGACTAGTTTCAATTACTTTCATATTATTTTGCAAAAGGAATACAAAAGTAACTTTTAAAATTTGCCAATGGTGCATAATTCCGCACAAGTTAACGTGCATTCTCTCCTAAAGCAAATGAGAATGACTGTTAATTCTCACAAGCAAAATGGGTTGCATCTCATAATTCGTTTGGGTTTTATCCTTGTAGCTATCGCCTATCACTTGTTTCAGTTGTTTGATATTCAATAATAAGAATAAATAATACAACCAGTCTAACATAAATCAATAATAAAAACGTCCCCGATAGGTAATTCAATCAGCTAGGACTATGCCTAATAAAGCAGAGGTCACTAATTCGAATCTCCCTCCTTCCTCTTGTGTGGACATGTCAAAAATTTAAAAAAAAATCAATAATAAAAACAAACCGTGAAATAAATTTTAGGCATAGTGTCACCCAATCCAAAAGTCATTATATTGAATAATATGAGCTTTTAAAAAAATAATAATAATTGTAGCGACCCAGGTTTTATTAATATAATTTATGATATATTGATTTAATGAGTTAGGTTCAGATTATTAAGTGGAAGTTAGAAGGTGAGAATGATATTTTGGAGATATTATGGATTATTATGATATTTTATAGATATTATGAATGAGAATGATATTTTGGAGAATATCTCATATTAAATATCTTTTATAATATATATAATATATTATATTAAATATCTTTTTTATATATTTTATACTATTTTACTATTCAATCTTTATAGAAAATTCCAAACGTATCATCAAATATCGTCTATAAATAGGTCGATGGTTTTCATTCAAAATCATTCTCTCTCACGTACTAGAGTTTGGGAGAGAGAAAGTCAATAATCGGGAAATTATGGGTAATGATCAATTGCAGCTTAATTCCATTCCTGTAATCTCATGTAAGTATTCTTACTTACTGAATATGATATTGATATATAATAATATGGATTCTTGTGGTTTTATAACTTGTATGACATTTTGATATATATATGATTCAACAATGATTTATATTATCGGAATCAATTGACTTATTATTTCACAGTTTTTTTAGTGCTTCAAGGAATGGAAAGTCAAGGAAATTCATATTGAGATGTGCAGAGATTCCAAGTTTGTGAAATTTGTCTAGAGTTTAGATAGTCGGTTAGATTTGTATAGATGCCTTGTATGACATAGTTTTGAGTGTTTTTGTATAAAAAAAAAGGTATTTTTAACGGTATTATTTTGTATTGATAATTGCACTTTTTTTCCACTGTGTGAGATTATTTTAACGTAATACTCAAATTTATTTACAAGATTAAAAGCGGGATGTTACAATAATTATAGAAAATTGAGCAAGGTTTAGGGTAGGGGTGGGCAGATTAACCATTTACTGCCTTCTTGACCGCTTATCGACCGCCACCAAATTGTTATCGACCGACAACCAACTTCCTCCGCTAGTAGGCGAAATAAAAATATTGTTTTGACATCGGTTCGGTTTGATAGGCGGTATAAATTTTTTTAAACTGGTTAATCGATAACTAACCGACGTAGCAAAAATTTCAAGTAAATTTTGAATTTTATCTAGTAACTTTTCTTATTGTGTTTGTCCAACTGATTTGTGATTGTCATTTTAGTCTATGTTCCATGAATTTGCCTTTTTCTTTTCATTTATAAACACATGTTCTTTAGTGATTATATAGTTACAAGAAAATTGATAAATTTTAACATAAAAACTTATAACCGACAATTAACCAACTTAACCGATCACTTATTAACCGACTAACCAATTAACTAAAAAAAGTCGAAACTATTCCTTGTTAGTATGAAGTTGGTTAATTAATCGACTTAACCAACTTTTATGAATCATTAGGCGAAAATACCCCTACCAACACCGATGAACCGATACCCACCCCTAGTTTAGGGTTTATAGTTTTCAATAAAAAGAACTTTATTTATATCAAAGGTTAGCATTTTTAGATTTTCTTTTTTGGTTTTTACTTGTCAAGAAAAATAAAATTCCTTAAAATATATGTTGCTTAATTTGAACAAATACATAATAATCTTTGCCAAAAGTTACTCAACCCAAAAATGGTGAATAAAGCTTGCTTTTAACTCAGTTTATTAAATTAATATTTATACATTTTTAAAAAAAGAAAGACTCAAAGGGCCGAGGCGGTAGTCATTTGCTAGTAATACCATCCCTCGATTTATTCAATTCTTCCTATTATTTTCTAAATTTAAGATCTACGGAATCTAACCCTTAGAAACATACTACAACAAAAAATCATTTGGAGAAAGTAAAAGGCATTTTGTTGATTCAACTCAGGTTTATGTATACAGGAAGCAATCTAGGATGTCACACGTCTTTAATTGTTAATGTGACATTCTCAGTTTGTCTTTTGCGCACAAAACATAAGGATGTTAGTCTTATATGTAACCATTGGCTAAGCATTACATCTTGAACATGTATTTAGATCACCACTTTTATCAAAATTTTAAGGTGATAAGAAATGATAAATTTACTCATTTAATTAATATTTTAATACTCTCATTCAAGTGTAAGTTTAAACTTCTCATTTAATAAGTGAAAGTTAACACATTTAAAAACTTTTGTTTTAATACAATGTTAAATCCCAGCTTGTTTCAAAAGATTTAAATAATAATAAAATGATATATTTTAATTTTTAAGTAGGATGCTAACCTCTCTTAATTAATTATTCCTTACTGTTTTTTCCAAAGCTACAGAAAAGCCCGTTCCCTCGAGGTGCACAAAGTCCATTTATAGGCGATGCATGCACAGAGCTTTAACAATGACGAAAGTAATGAAGCGCACGCGTCCTACATTGAATATTTATGAAATACAAAAGCTATTTATATAGCGCGAGTTTGCATTAAAGTGTACGACCTTACTTGAACAAGATCTGTTCTATAGGCTCGTACCTCTGTATCCTTGAGTTCTAAGGAGACAGGAACCTAAATCTGGTTGATGAATCATGGCAGTGCGATCAGAGCGTGAGTGACAACGTCTTGGTCCTCGGGCCACTGATACAGTAGAGGATCGTTCTTAGCCATTAGTGGTTGAGATGGTCGTACAGCTGTCTGACAGATTTTCCACAATTTTTGTCAATTTTAACTTGACGTGCTTTTGAGAGAGCCATTTTTATTTTTAAAAAGCACTCTTTTTCACATTATCAAATAATTTATTTTTATCTTTCTTTAAAAAAAAAAAAATTCAAAACTCCTTTCACCTTTTTATTTCATCAATTAATTTTTATTTGGGAGATTAGGTAAACAGAAACTCTTCTAATAAAAATTATAACTAGTTGAGTTGATAGAATAAATAATTAGTTAGGAGAAATGTTAATGATACAAAATCTTTTACTAAGTGATGGTTGTTATAACAGATTTACTGCCAACTCTCTAACTGCTAACAAACTAATAAATAGCTAATTACTATAACAGACCTACAACTCAAACAACCAGCACACAGGCCTTTAATTACAAGGAGAAATAATCTATATATTCTGTTAGTTTGTTTAGCAGTTATGGACGGGAAGCTATAGTATAAAACTAAAGTTATTTCTGGTTGTTCTCATTCATACTTTGGCCTATGTGGATAAAAATTTATAGTTCCGTCTTTGGGTGTGGGATGTTATTTAAAGTGTTTTATTTTTTAAAATATTTTGTGGGTTTTCATTTTTTTTAAGGAATCGAGCGGTTTTAGTATTTGAAAATTGAGGAGAACTTCTTAATTTTTTTTTTCCAAACAAATCCTTTTGGCTTTGTTTGTTTAACAACCCTATTTTAGGGTATTGGAGCTTTGAGTGATTTTCTCTTCACTAATTTTTTGTACTCCATCTTTGGTTAGTACTCCATGTGAGTGATGCACCTCACATGGAAAGAACCACATAAATTATAGTATTCTTGCGTGTGATTGTTTTTGTGTTATCTACCTTAATTGTCGACTATTCCACAACCCAGGAAATAACATAGATATCTCTGGCATAGTACCAAAACATCTACATTATCCAATGCATCTCCAATCTTAGAAACTTTTGCGATGCTTTCTCTGCACACATTAGTAACACAAAAATGATTTTCAGCTCATAAAATCATTATAGAATGGATATTTTTTAATTTTTGATAATAACTTGCAAGCAAGCTCCACAACACCACCTCAATAAGGGTATACAGAACTAGACTCAAACAGGGTTGGTTTGGGGTAAAACCGGTGAGGGAAGGGTTTTAACATTTAGTGCTAGTCAAGCTACATCAGGCATTACCAAACAGTAATATTTTGTTTTAGACACTTCATCAAAAATCTCCTCAACATATTCATTTCACTCACAAGTCATACATAACTCAATAATCTTTCTTGATAATGAGAAACAATTTGAAAGAGTGAGCCAACCACTAGAACTACTGGTCTTAGAATAAAAGAGAAATAGGCTTAGTCTTTACTTGAATCAAAATTGCAATTCGAATTCAAAGGCAGATTGATATTTTGTCATATCATGGGCATATCAATCGACAACTAGATTGTTTTACAAACAAACGGAAGCCCCAAGGCATCCAAAGGGATTTCGGGAGGATATTCTCCATCAAGTGACTTTTAGAATAGATACAAAAATGAAATGACCTACAAGGAAATGCAGGTGACCAGCTTCCAGCAAACTCAACTAATACTACAACCTCAAAACATCATTGACAAAGAACAAGTACTGGATTAGAGGGACGGTTTAGTCTGTCTCCAACCTTGAAATATATTGGTCATAGAATTTCCCTGCTCGCTCAAGATCTCCAAGCTCAGTATAACAATCAGCAATTGCTCCATAAGCTTCAGTGTTTCCTGAGTCCTCTCCTTCTCTCTGAGAGATTGCCAAAACCATAGAATGGTATTTGATGGCTTCCCGGTACTTGCCTTGCCTTTGCAGGGAGGCTCCTGAAATATCAACTTTGAATCAGAACTTGAGATTGGTAGCTACTGTAGAGAAATCACAAACAATGTTGAACCTACTTCTAAGAAATTATATTTGAAGTAAAACGAAAATAGTGAGAAACATGGACCAATGAAGAAATTTCAAGTAGCACATAGAACTTAATTGCGAAAGATATTTAGATTAGAAACAAAGTGTAATTGAGAAATCCAGAACACCATATTTTGATTGAAATTAATGCTTAGAAAGACTAATAGAGTCAATTTAAACATTTTTGTATTCTTAAATATTGAAAAAAATGTGATTTTGATACTCAATAGAGAGGAACCTCATAGTAGGTTGCACATGATTGGTTTCATTTAGTTGCCTGAGAATGGTTATAACAATTCTTTAGGCTTCAATTAATGAGATTACTCAATGAGTGATAAGAGAAAAAGGTCTTTATCACCAATTAATCCAAAACAAGGCTAAAAACTTCGATTTATCCATAACAACAATAAAATAAAAGTGAAAAAAATCCTTCCCGGGCTTTTTTCCTTTTTTAGGTACTAGATGCGCAGGACTCTTAATGGGAACCTCAAGAGTACAAAATACCCATGTGCTTATAAAATTAAGGGAAAAGTCCACATACCCCCTTAAACTATCACTCAATTGTCAATGTCCTCCCAAATTATCAATGTCCATTCTAACTCCTTCCCCCCTCCCCCAATTAGCTAGTAAAAAGACAAAAATAACCCTACAAAAATTTCAATAAGAGAAAAATACCCCCATAAATTTGAAAAAGAAAATGAATTTTTTATTTTTATTTTTAATTAAGGGTATTTTCTCATTGAAGGGATATTGACAACTGGGTGATAGTTTGAGGGAAAAATGTAGACTTTTCCCTAAAATTAAATATCCCATAACATGCCTTTTGTACGGTTTCCTAATTCGACACAAACCATGGCACTTATATTAAACAAACCTAGGAGGCAGTTAACGACCAAGGGAATGCAAACAGACCTAAACCTCTTGCAGCCTTCTTCTCCTCAGTAGGATCCTTTAAATTCTGAGCAAGGTCAAGAGCTGTTTTAAACTCCATGAATGCTTTCTCGAGTTCTTGGTTTCTCAAAAAATTCTTTCCAGTCTTCAATCGAGAAATCAACTCATGCTTCTTTGGATCAACAATTACTTCATTCTCTGATATTCTTCCACCAACAGGAGCATAACTCAAGCTAGGAGCATAGGACTCAATCTTAGCTTGCCTTCTTAGGGCTGCATTGATTTGGCGCAGCTGTTCATTCAACCGCTTCATTTCCCCTCTCCTTTGCCGAGCAAGCAACCCTACCATACAAGCAATCAACAATTAGTGGAAAAATGTGCATATAAACTTCACATTCATAACAAAATGATAGATATCAGGCACCAAAGTATAGAATGGGTTTTGTTTCTTAATTCACATAGCCAATCCCAATTATAATCCTCAAATGAGAGAGAGAGAGAGAGAGAGAGAATACCAAGCAGGATTTTTATCTAGGGAGGCTGGATATAGTTCTAAAATAAAATACAAAAAAAAAAAAAAAGATTTGTGGCTAAATCTTCGGGTACTTGTATAAAAACATGCTTTATGTAAATTATAAAATATGTAATACATGAGATAATTAAATAAATAGACAAATTCATAATTTTATGACACTTCATATGAGATTGTAGAGGTCATTAACTTCAAAGATGTATAACTGTCCAAAAATTCTTCAAAAATTTAAAGGCGTCTAGACTAAGAAATAAGTTGTATCTAAAAAATTAGTTTTAATAAAAAAAAAATTACAATAATCTGCCAAACCTTAAGCTAATGTAGAGAAAAAAAATAATAATAGTAAAGAAGATCATGAATCAAAGAGAAGTACCAAAAAGAAGGATGAAACTAACCATGATTTTACCTAGAAAGAAAAAGAATAAAAGTGACCATGATTACATAGTTTATGAGTAAATGTTCAAATCTCGATTTTATTGGAGACATTATTCAGCATAATAATTCTATGGGATTTAAATGAATTGAAAAAATATTGTCCCCCCCCCCCCCTTTTTTTTAACATATTGGTAGAAACTACCACTTATTGTTTCCAATGACAGTAAAAGAAATATAACCTAAGAAACATTAATATAACAAATCCAAAAAAATAATCAAAAAATTTTGCGGGTATTTTCCAAAATCTTTAAGGATACTCAATTCCCAACTTGAAAATGCTGCTTTATGACAAGGCCCAAGGTGTCTGGGACATTAACAAGTCATGCATGTGGGTCATTTCGCAGGCAATTTCCACGCCTAAATCTCAAACTCCTACATGAATGTCTGGATTATAAACCACAGCCCCCAGGGCATTCCATATGTGGCACTTTCTTACATTTGCTCATCAAAATGCTTAAAAAAATATAAATGCAGTAATCTATGTGTTTTTTTGTTTTTATTTTGGGAAAAGCATAATCAACTCTACCAAAAATAGAAAAATCCATATATATTCCAAATAAATACTTCAAAGTAATGGTAAAGAACGGAAGTAAAGGAGACCATGGAACCAATAGTACCTTACCTCCCACAGTGGCTCCTATAAGGGCCACACCTAGCAGTAAAGGCATGTTCATGTTGAAAACAGAGTCATTAGCCTCACATGTTTCTGCCAGAGCTTTGAAAGGTGTAGTTAACATCAAAGCATTACTGACAAGAAATCCCACTGTTCGGATTCTTAACTGTTTGTTTCCCTGCCAGAGTGGTAAACAATTGCTATGAAAGAGGGAATCCAAAAGGTGAAATGGATGGAAACTAACGCATGCTATGGCAATTTTGAGCACACATATCTTTCTTGAAATATAACACTTAATGAACTTTTCTGGTTAGGTGCTCCTCTTCTATACATCAAGTGTATTTGGCTTGTGCCCTTTCACTCTTAATAAATTTCTATTACTTATAAAAATAATAGTTAATGAGCTCCATCCGTTTGTGGTGCTCTAGTTTGGTTCTGGGCGTATGACTATCAAATGAAAACCAGACTTGGCAAAATTTAAATAGGCAGTTAACTCTAAACTTGACAGGAGTTGCTAACTTGCAACTTATGTTATGTCTACTAGAAAGATCCAAATAATAATAATAATCATTAAAAAAAAAAAAAACAAGAAATGCCCTACAAATATTTTGCATAATAATGTTCTCTAAAGAAGTTTTTGTAGGGATTGTAAACTCCGTTTGTTAATGTGTTTTAGGAGGTTTTTTTAAAAAAAATTATTATTATTATTATTTAATTTGAAAAAAAGTGTTCTATGTGACATAAAGGTGAAAACTATTTTTGTGTTTTGAGTTGTCCGTTAATGTTTTTATTTTGAAAGAAAAAAAGACACAAAACAAAAATTTTAACAAAAAGGAGCCTTAATCTCTGCATTTTACAATTTGGGGTTTTCTTATACCACAGATAAAGCAAGCAAGTGCAACATATATCAAAAGATTCAAAACCAAAACTCCTAGGAAAGTCATAACAGCTGATATCGGGGAACTCACCATCATACCTGACAATGTAAGTTCAGCAAAGTGTAGCAAAATTCAGATGGTCCATTAAAAGTATCTACCAAGGACGATACAAGCCTATCCATCTTAAGTGAAAGAGAAGCCATCTTCCCTGATTCAATCAATGAAAACATAACCATATTAGCAAGAGGATGATTCTCCACATTAGTGTCGTTAACCCTGCAACTATCCCACATAAGGCCTTCCTGTATATGGGTAAAATGATGGTGGGTTGATGAACAATATATACGTATTTATGCATATATAAAAAGTTCAGAAGAATTTTATTCATTATGCAGACCATTAACATGAAAATCACGCAACACAACCAGCTCAAGAATCACATATTTTCTCAGCAACCAAACTGAACTTAAAATGAGAAGACCCCAGAATCAAAGGAGTTCAAAAGTAAGCAAAGAGGTGAGAAATGATTGGAAAAGAAAAAGATTGTGTACGGGAGAGTACTGACCGGGAGCTTGAAATTTTCGGGTGGAAGGATCGGACGGCGGAGATCGGACGGAGTTCGGGGGATTTAAGAAGCAGGAGCAACGGAGCACAACCGCCATTGCTTCGGATAAACGTTGGGCGGTGTTCCAGTGGGCCTCTTTATAAGTAATGTCTGACAACGAAAAATGCCCTTCGATTCCCAAAAAACAACACTTTGATGCCACTTTTAAATGCTTTTACAATTTACCAAATTTTTCTTTTCGATTTTTTCTGAGGAATTGTTGACCAAGCATGTTTGACTAACAAGTTTTTTAGTATATTATTAGTAATATAGGCTAACTAAGATTGATTACATCGAATAGCTAACGTTATGGGCAATAGCTTGTAATATTGAGGGCACTGGTAGACCATATAAAGTAACTATGACTTAAAACACTGCATTAATTTTCCTTATATTAAAATATAGTGGTGATTGCCATTCAAATTATATCTATACTTCTCAAAACGAACTGCATTTTCATGATGTAATGATAGAGGCAATACCTAACACAGTTATGAAAACACATGTTTATTCTGGCATTTGTAATGAAAGTTATTTCATACTCAATTGTAAAATTTAATTATTAAATCTTAAATTTATGCAGTGCAACAATATATTGCAATTTAGTAGGTCAGTGATTTTTTTAGTGTAAGCCAGTTTGATAGGGTCAAAATGCTAGGCGAATATTTAGCAATGCTAGGTTTGCCTAATAATTATTATTTTGGTTGGAAGCTTCGAGTTTATGATTGATGATATTACTTGTACATCTTATGGTTGTAAAAATTCTTAGATCTTATATTTCACATTTTGCTTACATTTATTTTGACATATTGTGGGTGATTACCTTCTTCAGTTACCAATTAATTGCACCAGAGACATTGTTAGTAACCCTACTAAGATGAATTGAGCTAATCAATACAATTTTGGGGTGTTACACTCATCATAAAAAACACATGTTAATGTTTATTGGTGATGAAGTGCCCTATTGACAATCTTTGTTAGATTTTTTTCTTTTTTTCTTTTGTTGACATATCTACATGGGTAGGAAAGTTCGAATTATTGATTAAGCTACATCTTCAACACATTTTCGATAGATATTTAAACATAAGTTATGCAGCAGATTTTATTTAGTACACAAGTATATCACAATAAATTATTTGCCGTTGTTAAAACCTCAAAGGTGAAATTACAAAACCAATTTAGCGCATATATTTAAGTATAATTTTTTGTGTTATCTGAGATTTGCACATGACAATGACAAGCATTTTCAGCAATATGGCGTCGTTTTGAAGAGGCGATGTCCGTGAAACGGTGCGTTTTAGTCCAACCCCGAGTCCCCCGACTCTCTGCAAAAGGTGAATCAAAAAGGCAAGCGGTCCGAGTTCAGTTCTCCATCAAGAGTTTTAAATTATCGAAGTTTTAATCTAAAGTAAATTAACAAAACCTCACACCCACCACCACTTCCCGCGCTACCATTTGAGCTGTCTAGGGTTTAAGCAACCGGCGAGACCCAACCCACCGAAATCGTAGGGAAACGACGTCGTTTCCAAGCGGAAATGGACGTCGACATGGACACTTCTCCCAGCTACTTCGACCCTGAAGACCTCTCCGTCAGAGAGCGATTTCGCCGATACGGGTACGCTTTCAATCGTCCACTTTTTCTTAGATTTTCATCCAAACAAAACTTGTTCGGGTTTCAAATGTGAGAGCCATCCTCTCAGCTCCTGCATTGGCTAAAAAAAAAAAGATTGAGCATGCCGACCTTGATTAACGCTTCTGCCCTGGGATGCATGGGATATGTATGCCGTACAATTTTAGGACCTTTTTGGCTGTTCAATGGTTTTCAATAATGGCTATATATTTTTGTATTTTGGTGGACTTCTTTAATGTGATTTTTTTTTTATAAGTAATTTTTATATATCGGGACGCAACCCTACTATACATGGAATATACAAGAGAAAACGCCTAACTAGAAGAAGAGAACAAAACAAGGAAATTAGGATAGCTAATCACTAAAGGAGCAAGCCAAGCTGTTGTCCAAGTGAAAAGTGTGTAGAAAAAGAAGGCTATAAGATCCTCCAAAGATCTCTTAGAGTCCTCAAAGCATCTCTCATTCCTTTCGGACCATAATCACCACAAGATGCAAAGAAGAACCATTTTCCAAACAACAGCACTCTGAGAGTGACCTCTTGACTACCAACAAGCAAACAAGCCCACCACCTTGTTAGGCATGACCCAAGACAATCCAAACCGATTGAATATAGCATACCATAAAAAACAAGCAATCTCACAATGAAGAAAAAGATGATCGATAGTCTCCCCATCCACTTTGCACAAACAACATCTATTGATCACAATAAGTTTCCTTTTTCTAAGGTTATCAATAGTGAGAATCTCCCCTAACGCCGCCGTCCAGGTAAATAAAGCCACCCTCGAGGTTGCCTTAGTGCGCCATATACTATTCCAAGGAAACGGACCAACCTCTTTACTTGCCAAAGTGTTATAGAACAACCTAACATCGAACTTCCCTTTGCTAGATGGAACCCACCAATTTTATCCTCCCTTTCCCCACTCATTCTATTTGAATACAACAAATTATAGAACAAAGCTAGCACTTCCAATTCCCAATCATGGACCGCTGAAAGAAACTAACATTCCATTGAAGAGTTCCACCCGAGGCATCGATATTGTCAGCAATAGACGCTACTTTAGCAATAGCTATATTGTAAAGACCTGGAAAAAGCACCTTGAGAGTCACTTCTTTAATGTGATTCTTATTGGCTTGATGTTTTTGATTCTTGAATTGCCCCTTCCTTGCTGATGCACTTGTACCAGTCAAATTCTGTGGGAGTCTTATCACTTTATACAAGGTCCTTATAGATAGACACATATCATAAGATTCATATTTAGGTACATGCATCACCTGTTATTGCTCATCACACGAATATTTACCGGTCCTTATAAGTAGTGCCTTAAAGGGATTCACTTTTAATATTATATTGCATTTTTTTATGGGTATTCTCACCTTTGTTCTTGTATTTTATGCTGGTAAATCTTGGTATTGGTACTTTCTGATATTTATTTTGCTATGCTTGTCTCATACTTACTTTTCACTTTCATATAATCATCCTTGATATAATATGAGTGATTTATTCTTGCATAAATTGAGCTGCCTTTTCAGTCATGCATATAGCAGCATTAAAACACATAATATGTGCAGGAAAAGGCACTCAGCATCAAGCATATCACCCGGTCAAGAAATTTCAACATCAAAGTTCAGTGAAGCCAGGCTATTGTATGATGGACAGAATATCCAAAGCCCAACTAATGCTGCCCTTCTTCTTGAAAATATTAAACAAGAGGTTGAGAGCATCGATGCTTATCATTCACAAGGAACACCTGCAAGGACACAATTTGCTTCTAAAAGGAAACCATCTATTGATAGTTATGGAATGTCAGATATGGATGCTGGTGTTGATTCACTTCGCTATTCGCTAAAAGCTTGCAAGCATGAGGATGAATCATTAGCAGATGGTGGAGACACTACTTTTACTCTATTTGCATCTCTACTTGATTCTGCTCTTCAAGGTGCTTGAAATAAGCTTTTTATATTTGTTAATGCGATTGATGTAGGAGCAGAAAATTTAGAGAAAAAAGGGCTACTGTTCATTTAATTGCAGTGGTGTTTATTTACAATACCATATCGTGGCACCGTGACAATTTTTTTAGGGGAAACTTCACTTACCCTTTACGAACTTACACACTTTTCACAGACATCCCCCCCATTGTTCAAAATCTCTTACTTTGATTTCTTTCCACTTTCTCCCTTCCGTTAGGATTTTTTGTTAAATCCTAATGGAAATGTGTGAAATTACTAAAATACCTTTAGTCATTTTTCTCATTTTTCCGTTTAATTTAATTGCAATATTTAACGGTAGGGGGTATTTAAAACGAAACGAAAGTTTGATAGAGAGATTTTGAACAATGGGGGGGTGTCTGCGAAAAGCGCGTAAATTTGTGAGGGGTAAGTGAGGTTCCCCCCCCTTTTTATTTATTTTTTTATAATGGTTTTATGTCTTTTAGAATCCTTTTATTTAGGTTATTTTGGTTGGTTGATATTTCATTATTTTCAAGGGCTAGGATTTATTTTTAGTTGGAGTTTCTGTTAAACCACCAATTGTCTGGTTATCGCAAAAGTTTAAGATACTAGGAAATGATGAAATTAACCAGTTAATTATTATTCGAACAGTTTTTATGGTATAAAATTGTGCTTAATGGGTGTAATTAGACTTGCAAAATTTTCAGCAAAGAAAGTTATTTTCTTTCTTTTCCTTGGCTATCTAGCCCAGAAGATTTGCCAATTGGTAGTGATTTTGATCTCTATGCTCTTGCTTTGATCTCTTAGTATCTCTAGTAACAATCAGCTATGCTTTTGTGGGCTTTCCTATATCAGCATTTTCAACATAATTCAATATTTTTTCAACTCTATCATCATTTTCAACATCACTTTCTCGTTTCAATAATGTTGTCACTATTTCATGGCCCCATAATTTATTATCAGAGTTGCTACTTTATTTGGATGGTGGCCTCATTGGGGCTGGGCATGAAGTGGTTATTGATTCAGAAAATGTCCTCAGCTTGAATTCTCATATAACTGAAAAATATTTTGTTGAAGTTGATAGTGTTTGAAGTACCATATTGTACCTTTCATCTTACTTCTGTGGTGAATTTTCTTTGCAGGTTTGATGCCTATTCCGGATCTGATACTAAGATTTGAGAGATCTTGCCGAAATGTTTCTGAGTCAATTAGGTGTGTCCTCTACTATCGAGAATATTTATGAGCTACTATATACATTTTTAGTATGCCAATGCACAGAGTTTACATATAGTTTGATGTCTCAAGTGTTAATTTCCTTGACTTATTAAAAAAAAAAAAATCATTTACCTTTTTCCATTTGTTAATGTAGTGATGTGGGCAATGACTCTGTAGTGGCTCTAAACTCTTAAATTTGGACCAGGGTATTTTTTATTTTTTTTAACTGTAGTGATCAGGCTTTTCTTGAATCTAGTGTAATGTTTCTATGATGCCTTCTTTCTCCATTCGTTTAAGGATATAGTTTAGAAGCAAATTTAGTATAATAAGAGATAGTTTTTACATAAAATCAATAAAACAAAGGATGAACATAAAAATGTAACATCACCAAAAGGATGAAAAAGAAAGAAGAAGTTGTGGTTTTAGTAAAATCCGATTAGTGAAGCATGTAAAGAAAGAAAAAGGCTAAACAGTGAGCTCAAAGCTGTCTACTGGAGTTTTAGTTCCTAAATCTATCTCTACTTATCAAAAAAAAAAAAAGTTCCTAAATCTATCTCTCTTTTTTTAATCATTTCCTTTTCTAAATATTCCACAAATTTTATAAGGTCTTAACAATAAAAAGTGAATCCATGCAAGTGCAATGTCTAATCTTCACAAAGTGAATGAGAACTATTGCTCTTCTTGGCTAGATAACCCAGATTGCAGAAGCAAACTAATTGAGGAGAAGCCATTGTTTAATATCCCAGTGATGCTTGGGCCATACCTAAATGGGCACTTATCTATATCTTGGGTATGATAATATGATTGCAATTTGATCTGGATATTGAATCAAGCAGCCTTGCAGTTTATCCCTACAACTGTTCTTGCTGTGGTTGCTTGAGTTACTCTGTCTTGAAACAAACAATGATACTGTGAAATAATACTAGTTGGCATCGGTTATGCCTGACTTGGAGTCTTGGACATGCCATTAGAATTATAACATATGTGCAATTCGAAAATCATAAATATTCTTTGTTCTCGGTATAATATAGGTAATATCAGCGCCTTACGCTTTTTATAAAATCTGCATTACTTATCAAAAAAAAGAAGAAGAAGAGTAATATCAGTTTCTTTGGTATCTGTTTGACTCTTTTATGTGTGTTGCTTCAACAGGTATGGGTCCAGTGCATGGCATGGGGTTGTGGAGGACCAATTGATGAGGCAAAAGGCTCAGCTCCTGCTTGATGAGGCTGCTTCCTGGTCTCTTTTGTGGTACCTTTATGGGAAAGGAAATTAATCTTTAACCTCTTCTACTTCTGATGCTTCTTGGATTCTGGTTGTTAAGATTTTGGTAGGAAATGTCTGTACGTGTCTGTGTATGTGAAATGTATGATAAATGTAGGTTACTGCTCCTGTTTAAATCTTGTTTGAGGATTAGGATATTTTGGATGTGTTTGCTACTTGAAACAGAGGTTGTTAAACTATGATTTTAACATTTTTTAAAAAAATATCTGGGCAATATTAAATATTCATAATGATTTATACTTTTTTGATTCCAACCTTTCTTTATGGATAGCGTATGCATTAAAGGGGTCAGAGAGAGTGGTGCAACCCCAGTACAAGAGATTACACCTCAAGACTGTCAAACAATCCCTCCCTACGGTTTAGTGCATCCCACATATGCTAAAAAGGAAGAGGAGAAGAACATATTGAGTATCTATGTAGTCTAAAGTTTCTTTGATAAGCTCTGTGTGGCTATGTTCAAAGCTTTGATGGTTCTCTTTGATGTGTATGTGTGTAGCCTCTCTTCTGTATCTGCACACGGTTTTCTCACCAAAACAAAATATAGGAAATAGACCAAACATTCATTATTTTTTTTAAACTGCATGATTTTATTCTTCTTTGTTGTTTCTAAAATTACAAAGAGACTGCATTATGAGAGTAGCCAATGCATAATTCATTGTTGCAGTCACTTTTTAATATGCTTGCCTCAACCATGATACAAAAACGATAATATTGTTGTGTGGCCTTTTTATTCTACTGCAATTGTGTTTTTTTTTTGGTTACAAATCGTGTTCTCCTTATCTTAACAACATGCCTTCTAGATGGCTTTACATTTAGGCTTTACTGGGAAGGACATTGTTTATGGTGTAGCTGTTGTGTATTCTTATTTTGGTTGGTTTTGGTGGCTGCCAATCTTACCCTATTAAGCTTTGGGTTTAGTGTTGATGATTTTTGTTCTTCATGCAGTGTCTGAAGAACTCCCAAAAGAGTTAATCCTGGTATAGGAAAATCTTCTTCTATAATTTGTACAGAAAATTGTTCTTTTGTTTGATATATATATATATATATATATATTTTTAAATTTAAAAAATGATGACTTTATTCTCATTTAAAGTGATTGACTTATGACAGTCCCCCCAAACTTCACATTTGGAGGCCTGCCAGTTTGTTGCAGATGATCATACGGCACAATTATGCCTTCGGATTGTTCAATGGCTTGAAGGTTTAGCCTCCAAAGCACTTGACTTGGAAAGCAAGGTGATCAGTTTTGTGTGTATCATTTTAAAATATATAAATTGGTTAGAAGTGTTATTGTTAATTTGTTTGTCAGTGGGCCGCATGCTAGACAGTATTTCTTGTCTTTCTTGTTGGCCGAGTAAATTTTTTTTTATCCCGTCTTTCATAGAAGTTTCCGCTATTATTATTATTATTATTGTTTTTGATAAGTAACTATTATTATTATTATTAGTATTATTATCTGCCCAATTTTCTTCTTTTGATGGGCTTTTGTTGCATCTCAAGATATTGCTAGGTTTTATGGGATTTATGGTTTGAAAAAAGAGTATTGGGGATGCTTACAAGTGACACTGCTAAAAAGTGATTAATCATAGATGACTACTATCACATTAGTGTTAGAATTTGTCATGTTTTTATATATAAAAAACGCGCAAATTTAAAGGGGTGAAACCCAATTATACAATTCTACTGACTTATCAAAAAATATATGTAACACCCCACCCCATTGACACACGATATTGTCCGCTTTTGGCTCATCCGAACTAGACTTTCCAGGAGGTCACCTATCCTGGTATTAGTCTCGCATTAGCTCACTTAACCGCGAAGTTCTGATGAGATTATGACCATCACGGCTTTAAAACGTATTGTTGTCATGAAAGGTATAAGTATACATATAAACACATCTCCATCTCCATACCCAGGTTGTGTGGGATGTCACAATCACCCCCTTTTGGGACCCAAAGTTCTCCCTGGCGACCCCCATGGGATTAGCCCATCCTTGGCGTCCCAACGAATGCCCGCTAGCGACCCTCATGGGACTGTGCACGCACCCCCCATCTCAGGCTAGGTAGTAGCTCTGATACCATTTGTAACACCCCACTCTATTGATACACAATATTGTTAACTTTTGACTCCCCCAAATCAGACTTCTCAGGAGGTCACTCATCTTGATACTACTCTCACATAAACTCTCGCTTAACTGCGGAGTTTTGATGGGATAATGACCATCACGGCTTTAAAACGCGTTGTTGTTAAGAAAGGTTAAGTATACATATAAGCATATCTCCATCTTTATACCCAAGCAATGTGAGACACCCACACAAAGTCACCTACATTAAACTCCACAGAACGCTGCTTTTTATCCGCATTCACCTTATATTTAGCACAACCCCAGACCCTAGTGATTTCTCTTTGACTGTTTTCCAGAAGTGTTGATAGAGGACATCATGGAAGTATTCAAGGAGTTTCATAGACGAAGGAAGCTTGAGGAGAGCTGTCCCTTATCCCTAAGAAAGCTGATGTTGTGGACAAATTCTGGAATCTGTCTTGGTAGCTAATGAATGTCTGGATAGTCGGATTAGATTTGCGGAACTTGGAGTGTTGTGTAGATTGGATTTAGAGAAGGCTTATGATCATGTTAATTGGGAGTTTTTGTTATATTTGTTGAAGAGATGTGGCTTTGGGGAGAGATGACGAGATTGAATAGAGCATTGTATTTTTACGATGCGATTCTCCATTCTTATTAATGGATCTCCTTCTGGTTTCATTAGCAGTTCACATAGTTTAAGATAGGGGATCCGTTGTCCCCGTTATTGCTTGTGGTTGTTATGGAGTCATTGAGTAAGATGATGTAGGGGCTCTTATCAAGATTTTAGGTGGGGTCGAGGAACAATGAAGAGAATATAGTGTGCATTTATTGTTTGCGGATGATACTTTGATCTTTTGTGAGGCAAATTATGAACAACTCCGTCATCTAAGGTGTCTATTCTTATTTTTTGAAGTGGTTTCGAGGCTGAAGATTAATGTGGCTAAATTAGAGTTAGTTCCTATGGGAAATGTGGGTGATGTTGAAGATTTGGCACAAAATCTTGGGTGTAGAGTGGCATTTTTGTTGATGAAGTATTTGGGTCTTTTGAGAGCTTATTTGGAGGAGGCTTTATTTGTCTAAGGGAGGTAGGTTGACCTTGATATAAAGCACGCATTCTGATCTGCCGACATATTATTTGTCTCTTTCCCATTCTCATAGGTGTGGTTAATATGCTTAAAAACTTCAGAGGGATTTTTTATGGGGTGGACTTGGCTATGAGTTTAAGTACCATTTGATGAATTGGTTGAAAATTTGTACACCGATAAAATTAGGAGGTTTAGGGGTAAAAAATTTATTACGTTTAATTCCAAAGTGCCACAAACTAGCGATCAAAGCTCTTTGGAATTGTTATGGCACGGATCTCATCGCTTTGGTCGATCGAAGTAGTGATTGAGGCTCTTGGGAATTAGTTCTGAGCAACATCTCATCCTTTTGATCGATCGAACTATGCCTTTCAAACTTCTCCATGAAATTACTTGCAAACTGGTCTACATCAGAAATGAAGTATGGACTTTCTGTTCTTTTTAAAATGCAAATCTTTTAGTTAGTATGATGAGATAATGGTTGGTGTTTCCACTTTTTCTGTGGTAAATAGAGTATGCTTTTGTTTTCTTCATAAAATTCTTATTATTTATTAAAAAAAAGAATATGCTTATAAAGCTTTTCAATTGTCGCATTGAATTTTTTTACTATGAGTACATTGTTTTTGTATGACATAGAAATTATTCAATATTTGCAGGTGCGAGGATCTCATGTTGGTACCTATCTCCCTAGCTCTGGAGTTTGGCATCATACTCAACGGTTTCTTAAGAAAGGAGCCTCCAATACAAATACAGTTCATCACTTGGATTTTGATGCTCCAACACGCGAACATGCTCATCAGCTACCTGATGACAAAGTACTCTCTATGTGATCATATTTTGAATTTCTGTAAAACCAGTTTACACTCTACACTGTTATCTTTTAATGCTAGCTATGCTCACATATTATATTTCCTTCTCAATTTGTTGATTGCAAATACAAATATGTTTGAATTATACTATGGAAATTGCGTTAGGAATTGCATAATAGCCCTTGTGTGATCTTACTGTAGGGCACATGACAATGCTGAATTCTGGTGTCTACACCGACAATAGTTATTATTTTAATATAATTTTCATGAATGCTGAACTCTTAGAAAGTATTTGAAACATTAAAGTCTGAAAGTGCATGTATTTACTTTAAATGCGCCAATAACAGTCTTAGCTCAACAGAAACAAGATGAATCTCTTTTAGAAGATGTCTGGACACTCTTAAGGGCTGGAAGACTGGAAGAGGCATGCGATCTTTGCCGGTCTGCTGGACAGGTAACCAATGATCTTGATTAATTAGGTTTTGGTTTATGCTTCTAGGTGCTGTTCTCATACATGTTAACATTTCGAAGCCATGGAGAGCTGCAACATTGTGCCCATTTGGAGGATTGGACCTATATCCTTCTGTTGAAGCACTGGTGAAGAATGGAGGAAAGAATAGAATTTTACAAGCCATCGAACTGGAGAGTGGCCCAGGTCACCAATGGCGTCTTTGGAAATGGGCTTCCTATTGTGCATCGGAGGTAGGGTTGAAAGGACCCCCCATCAGAGAGATTTCTTTCATTTTCATGTCTTTCCAATGCATGTTTGATTCTGATTTCTGTGCTCTATTTCTCTTCATAAGGTTATATTTGTGGCTCTAGTTTCTTTCAGAGGTAACATTCCCTGGCATCTTTCTTGAGAGTTTGAAATGAAACTACAAACATTTTGCTGGGGAAGCTGTTTAGAGCATATTTGTTTTATCTTTTTTGCTTTTATACTGAGAGACCTATGCTTTTATTAGATTCAATAAATGCTTAGCTTAATGATATTAGCACTTGTAAATTCTCATATATTCAATCATTTCGTGTGATTGCATGAGGTTAATATACAATTTTTATGAGTTAATAAATGTTGGCTTTTCTACCTTTATTTTTTTGAAGAAAATTGCAGAGCAAGATGGTGGTAAATATGAAGCAGCTGTATATGCAGCTCAGTGTAGCAACTTAAAGCGTTTGCTTCCAATCTGCACAGACTGGGAGGTAGTTTTTGTCCCCTGATGAGGCCTCAATGTCACTTCTTAATTACATTTATGTTTATGCATTTTAATAGGTTTCTTCTTTTTGTTATGATTGCATTTGTGAGAGCATGCACATTGGTGTTTGATAACAGCCAGCAGCTTGCTTATGTTTTCTGTTTAATTGTTCAGATTTCAGCTTCTTAATTTCAAAGGGACCAAATTTTAGCCTTACAGTACTGTTCCTCCCTGTCAAGGGAAATTCTGAGGTTGTGTGGGATTTATTGGGTAAGGGATACTTCTAGTGTTTGCAAAAAAAAAAAAAAAAAAAAAGGTAATATTTGAAACTTAGCTGAAAATTCCAAGCTGGTAGCATTGACTACTGCTTCACCTGTGGGTATTTTGATGGGTGGTGTAGGGATCGGTCCTTTAAAGTAGCTTTCCGTAATTTATGTATTGCTAGTTTTAAGGATGTTCTGAGGCAGATCAATTGGAGTTTTTTAGTAATTTGCCTTAGTAGAATGTTAATTTTATTAAACTGGCGCTGGAATGGGAGGTGGTTCTCTTTACTTTGTTCTTCAATTTGTTGGACTCCTTCAGATTGAGATGGGGCAGTGAAGACAAGCTCAACTTGGTCACTTTGAAGAGAGGGTTGTTTGATGTTAGATCGTTCTATAATGTCTTATCTCCCCATGATAACACTCCCTTTCCTTGAAGGAGTATTTGGCGGAATAATGTGCCCTTGAGAGTGGCATTATTTGTTGCTTGGTCGGCCACTTTAGGGGAAATTCTCACTATGGATAATCTATGGTTACATTTGATAAGTGGAATGACTATTCCATTAGAAAATAGGAATAGCTTTTATTAGGAATGGAAGGTGGAATAAAATAGCCTTGGTGTTAGAGTATATCATAAGGATCTAACACTTGGAATAACCATTCCCATTGCCCACGAGGGAATGACTATTCCTTAAATTGAGGAATAGCTAAGGAATAGCTATTCCTCAATTTAAGGAATATCCATATTCTTCTATTTTCAATAAAAACTATTCATTTTCCTAATGGAATAGCCATTCTGTATATCAAATGTCACCTACAGAAGCGGCATATCATCGTAGTAGACTAGTGTTGTATGTGTAAGAAGAGTGAGGAGTTTGTTGATCACCTTTTACTCCATTGTGAGGTTGCTAGTGCCTTATGGGGTTCTATTTCAGTCTTTTTGGGTTGGATTGGGTCATGCTTAGACGAGTGGTAGATCTCTTTGCATGTTGGAGAGGTCAGTTCGATAGTCTTCATAATGTAACATTGTGGAAGATGATTCTGTCCTTCTTAATGTGGTGTATCTGGAGTGGAGAGAAAGAAATAACTGTAGTTTTGAAGACTATGAGAGGCAATGGTGAGTTAAAGACTTTTTTCGTTTTTATACCCTGTACCACTGGGCGACTGCATATGATTATTTTCATTTTTCTAGTTCTTGTGATTTTTCTTTCTCTTTTTTTACATCTTGTGTACTTGGGTTGCGCTCATGCACTTTTAATAAAATTTGATTACTTATCAAAAAATATGCTGGATGCTTTTTTGAAATTTGCCACTCAATACTTTGCAGTCAGCATGCTGGGCGATGGCAAAGTCATCTCTAGACGTTCAGGTGGATTTAGAACTAACTCGTATACAACCAGGGAGAATGGATCAAATTAACAGTTTTGGAGAAGTAATTGATGGAAGTCCTGGACATAGTGATGGCACCCTTCAGCCTTCAGATGGCCCAGACAATTGGCCAGTACATGTTCTGAACCAGCAGCCAAGACAACTTTCTGCTCTTCTTCAGAAACTTCATTCAACGTATGTTGCATTTTGGATTCAAATATTAGTTCCTTTCTATGTGTTTTTGTTTGATTTGTTAAATCTTGTTTTAATGTTTTCCTGATTAGGGAAACAGTACATGAAAGTGTTGCTCGAGGATGCAAGGAGCATCATCATCAAATAGAGGTACTCCTGAAGACAAACATTTAGTTAATTTAGCTGCTTGGGTTTCCACATTTAATTGTTAGGTGGTTTCACAATTAAGAGAATTGTATTGAACATTCATTTAGAATGACCTGCAGCTGGGTGTGCCTGGACAACCTCTATTAGGTTGCAGCACAGAGATATATAGGAACGTTCTGCCTGCTTAAGATATTTAGTCATCAATTTCAAATGTAGCCCTAAAATTAATATACAAAAAGAAAAAAGAGAAAAGTACTGCTGTTGCCCTCATCAAGCATGAATTAATGTTAGGGTGTCTTGTAAGTAAATGCTAAAGCAAAAAAAAAAAAAAAAAAAATTGAAATTGGTGTTTTATTCAGGATTTTACTTAAGTGAATTAGAGAAGAAATGCCAATGGAAGATAGCCCTTATTACAGCCTATTTTGGATGTGATCTGTCTAGCAGCTTGTCGATGCTGGTCATCTTTTCTATATGTGTGGCACCATTTATAAGATACATGAGGGTTGAAATTCGTGTCTTTCTTCGCCTCCATGGATATCAAAGATAGCACTTAAGTCAGGAGTGCCTTAATTCCACAACCACATGAGGTTGGCTACTGAGTGCTGGGGAAAGATGCAGAATTAGCGAACATCTCTCTATTGATTGGTCATGATTCATATAATGCAATATCGTGAATCTTATATGCATAACATGTTTGTTTATAATGACAAAAGAACTATGTGAAGGTGTCAAATAAATTAATTATTTGTTGCTGCACATCAACCTTATTTTGCGTATAGTGATACAAGGTCTTATGCTTTTTCCCTGTTTCCTCCATTTTTAATTTTTAATTATTTATTTATTTATTTCTGAAAATAACTATGCACTGCTCATTTATCATAGATATTTGCACATTTTGGATGGGTCCTTAGTTATGATATTCTAATTTTTCAGAGGGAAGAGACAAATTTTTTGTTTCTCATCTTGATTTTACCTTTCATAGGCTGCTTTCTTTAACCATACAATTCTTTGCAGATGATTCTAATGTTAGGGGATATACCACGCCTGCTGGACCTTATATGGTCATGGGTAGCACCTTCAGAAGATGATCAGAATGTCTTCAGGTAATGCCACGTTAGTGGCCTTTATCTGCTAGGTTTGTGTGGAAATGAGTTGGGTACCATCCCTTTGGTTTTTCTCCACCTATCTATTAATATGAACCTTTGTTTTTTGTATGGCTTAGTGCTGAATATGATATGGTTTGGTCTCAATACTTCCCACTGCAAAGTCACATCTAATGATTGTTAAAAGTAGGTGAAGTGTTTTGAAGCAAATTCTTAAATAGATCATGATTTTATAATGTTAAATCAATCTATGTTGGTGATTTCTCTTACCTGAGGTGTTCCACCGGGTGAATTTTCTGTTTTGGTCATTGACGGGACATGATTTTATGGTGTGTCTGGGAACAAATCTTGTTCTTATAAACATTCCTAGAATAATCAGTAAATTTTCTTCCTGTTTAGAATAAGTTGGTTGACCAATTGGTATTGTGGTTTCTGTCAGGCACCATGGAGATCCTCAAATGATTCGATTTGGTGCACATCTAGTGCTTGTACTTAGATATTTACTTGGTGATGAAATGAAGGATGCTTTCAGAGAGAAAATAATGAGTGTTGGTGATCTCATTCTACACATGTAAGTTTAAATTTATGTTTCTAACTCAATTGTATTCTGTTAACATATATAAATTAATGATCAATCTAATGAAATGAGCCTTATAAGATGATGCTGTAACTAGGGAGCATATGACCGCAATTCAGATTTATTAGCAGCAAAACAAAAGAGGTTACATGGTAGGACATTTTGCTAGGTTATGTCAAACCAAAAATATAAAAATTCCAAGCTGCTTCCTTTTTTTCCTTGATGAAAAAAATTCAAGCAATTTGATAATGTAATCATTCTGGTGCAAGGGCATCTAGGTAATACATGATGAACGGTCATTATGTTTGTGGTAAAAACACGATTTTGCCCTGTTCATGGATGTAATTTGCTAATCTGGTTTCAGGTATGCAATGTTTCTTTTTTCAAAGCAACATGAGGAGTTAGTGGGTATATATGCTTCTCAGCTTGCACGACACCGATGCATTGACCTCTTTGTGCACATGATGGAACTAAGACTGAACAGCAGGTGGAAATAACTTGCTATTGGGTTAATGCTTCTCGTCTTTGTTCTTCTCCTTATTTTATTTCAAGTTTTTTTAAATATATAATCATCATAATGAGATTTGAATTTAGAGAATTGATAATAATATATATATTTTTTGATAAGTAATAATAAGTTTTATTAAAGAAAAAAGAGCCATAAATATACAGGAAGTATATAAGCAAAGCCAAAGCTCACTCACAAAAGAAACCCAACAAAACCCACCCAAAATCCCTCAAAAACAAATACCCAAAGAAGCCAAGCTAACCCACAAAAATCCCCACAGAATAACCCTACAGCCCTTAAAACCCACACAGAGTGCTACAACACAATAGTCTTGCCCTTCTCCGAGTAGGCCCGCTAGCAATACTGTAGTTGATGGAACTTTCTAAATTTAATAGCTCTCTCTTGCCCTTAGTCCTAGGCTGCACGACCTTTGTATCCCGTAGACAATTCTTTTTCACCTCATTCAGCAACGCCAACTTCCGATCCTCCTCATTGCCATGCAATACCTGATCTGGGGGATTGGGGGACAGCTCCCCATTGTGTGCTACCTTATTTGCCCAACGATAATCCTCTTCCATGTCCTTCAAGATCACCATATGTGGCTCATCGTCCTTTACACCTTCCCTCAACCACTCAATCAGCCACTTTTGGGATTTGGTCAAACCATTTTCCACAGTTATGGTGTTAGAGGTGGAAACCCCCAAAGACAGCCCAGTTGCTCTATTAGACCCGAGAACAGCCTGCTCAGACCCCTGCGAACAAGAATCCGTAACAAACCCATCCAACCCTGCTTCGACAGGAACCAGCATCACCTCCTGTTAGACATCTCCACACCCACCCAAAAAGGATGGGAGAGAACCTAGAGACGAAGGAGGCGTCCATTAAGATGGATCCAGAGAAGATGGAAGCTGCGGTGATTTCTGTATCTCCGAATTGATAATAATATTATCAGATGAAAATTTAAGGGTATTGTATTGAAGGGTGCCATATATCCTTTTCTAACGGGAGGAGATGTGCAGTGTCCTTTTCAATTCACTACCTGTGTGTTGCTAGGGAATCTTCACTAACCAACCCTAAGAACAGTTAAGCAGAAGATTAGAGATATCAAATACAACTGGTACCTGTCAAGAATACGGGGCTTATTTGAATTTTTTCTTTTTCTTTTTCTTTTTCCAAACCTGGCCACCAGGAGAATAAAGTGGGATAACTAGTCTCATCTTACGCATGAACAATTTCTGTTTTATTATGATTCCTATTCGATATTTTACCTTTCCTTTACTTTGCAAAGAAGATTGTTCTGGTTTCCAAATATGAAAACAACAGATTCAAGACATTAATGGCAACAAACCTTAAGAACAGTCATGCCACATATTTTCCCAGTTTTGGAGGTAATACGCTATATGTGTAAATGAGTGAATCAAGACTGTCTTCCATAGATAATGTTCTGACATGACATGCTTGACCATCAGGCATATCCACAAAATAAGATGCTTGCCTTATGAAACTTTACATTTTTTGGTCTTTGAGCTATTAGTTATATTTCTGTCATGTACCTTTATGCCTGCACAAACAATATATGTAGTGCCCATGTTTCTGTCTAATTATGTATTGTAGTGGGCATTTGGTATAATTATAAATTTATAAGGAAATGCACATGGAAAACTAGAATTTGTTTGATATTACTTTCACATCTTATCTTTTTCTTCTTTCCCTTTTTTGAGTGAATGATATTTTTTTCCTTGCATGGAAAATAGAGAATGATGGCAAGTACTAATTAATAATAATTGTGCCTGAATTGATTTTCTCACACCTTGGTTGGATCATTTCCAGATGCCAGTCAACTTCAATTAGATTACTCCCATAAGCTTCCCTTAGTTTTATCATAAATTTAGGGAATCAAACTAATTTTTGCTTCCCTATGTAAATACATTCCACAATAGCTTCCTTATCTTTTCCTATACCATTTTAAATATTATTTTATTATTATTATTTATAATTTCGCTACTTTTTTATACAATTGAAGGGCTTCAGTTCTCTTTTTTTGATAAAAAAGTTATTCATTGAAAAGTGCAGAGGGGTGCAATCCTAGTATACAAGATGTATACAAGAAAGGCCCCACTAAAGGCAAAAAGAGGAACATAAAGTTAAAAATTGAGACATGGTGGAAAACTGAGGCACACTAAAAGTGTCGGCCCAATGGAACAGAGTTTGAATAAACAGCTTTTTTGAGTTCTTTCATTAATCTTTCTTGATCTTCAAAACATCTTGCATTCCACTCTCGCCAAATAATCCACATTAGACACAGTGGTGCGATTCGCCACACCTCCTTAGCTGAAATATTACCTTGTTGACCATGCCAACAATCTAACAAATCTACCACTACCACCCCTCTAGGCATGACCCATGTGACATCAAAAAGAGAAAATACCACACTCCATAAAGCTCGTGCTCACTTCACAGTGAAGGAGAAGATGGTTGTCATACTCGCCTCTGTGCTTACACATACAACACCATCCCACCACAATGATACTTCTTTTACGCAAATTATCTAAAGTCAGAATCTTTCCAAGAGGTCCACACAAGGACATTCTTTTTCTTTATTCTTTTTTTCTTCCAATAGTTATAAAGCTTATGTCCTCATTTGCAATCAGGAGACATTCTTCCCATAGTTAAACTCATTTTTGTGATTTAAACAGAAGCGAGAGAAACAATGGCTACAATTCAAACACCCAATAAAGAACGAGAGACCAAAACCCAGTAAAGCACAAACAATGGCTGTGATTCAAACACAAGAAGCATAATTCTCTCCGAGAAAGACAGAGAACAAACACACCAAAATTCCACGACCCAAAAAGACCAAGAACTACCAAGACCAAAACCCATTAAAGAACAAACACAACTCTTAATATAAAGAACCTTCAATCATAGTGGGTCTGGATGCCAATTCTTATGGTTAAACCAAAAAAAGGCATGGGTTGTGGGGAGGAAAAGGATGATTAGGTGTAAATATAATAAATTTGATGCTAATAAAGTCTAGTCAACCCCCATTCCAATCAAGTTTGAGAGAAAGAGTGTGAGAGGGAGAGAGGAAAAAAATTCCTGGAGCAACTGTTCACCACCCTTTACAATTGTTTATGTTCTGGCTGAATATGCACATGCTTGAGTGGTCTAAGAATGAATATGACTGTACCTGTTGTTTAGTTACAAGTAAAATTGCACAAATAAACTTACTTAGCACTTATTATTATATTCTTCAAGGGATGATATATTATGCATATTGAAGTAAAACACATATTAAGAGAATTCACTGTGCAATGACTAGAATTATCATCTTATTATGATGTATCTAGTTGCAGTCTCAAATTTTATTGTATTTTTATTTTGTTTGGAGTTGATGTGTTATATTATGCTTTTCGGCCTGCCAACAGTGTGCATGTCAAATATAAGATCTTCCTTTCTGCTATGGAGTACTTGCCATTTTCTCCTGGGGATGACTCAAAAGGCAGTTTTGAGGAAATTATCGAAAGGTATCACTTCTTCATCATATTCTTGTAATTCTGGGGTACAAAGAATGCAGATTATGATATTTCTAAACAAATCTGGCTAACTTTTTAATTAACTGCTTAAACAGGGTTTTGTCAAGATCTCGGGAGATCAAAGTTGGTAAATATGAGAAATTATCAGATGTATTAGAGCAGCACCGGCTGCAGGGTCTCCAAAAAGCTATGGTTATCCAATGGCTCTGCTTTACACCTCCCTCAACAATTACTGATGTTAAGGATGTTAGCACAAAACTTCTTATGCAAGCACTGGTACATAGGTAATTGATTTTTATGAATATAGTTGTACTGTATAATGGCATTTTTTAGAAAAAAATTTCCGATGAGTGAAAGGTGATTTATAGTCTACGATTAATAGCTGTGTAATAGAATTCGTAGATGAGCAACTTTTGTGCTGGGTGGCACACAAAAACTGATTCCTGGTGAAGTGTGTGCCTTTTTGTGTTAATTATATATGAATGTACAGTAGGAGAATCGCATTTTTTTTTTGGTTTATTTCTCAAAGATAGGTCCTCGCTGCTGTTTTCTAGCTTGTTTGACAAAGGTTATTGTTGTGGTAGCTTTGTATTTAAACTCTATTTATGACGTTTTAATCGTCTAATTCTTGACATCCCAGTTCCAGGTGGTCTGTCTCTCTCTTGGTGGCATTGTTGTCAACCATGATTGTTGAATTTTGTCGCAATCTTTCTTGTTATTTTGTGTTGTTTCTCTCTGGATGTGCTGAAATCTAACTTTTGGTCTTTTCAATAGCAATATATTATTCAGGGAGTTTGCTCTGATTTCTATGTGGAGAGTGCCAGCAGTTCCCATTGGTGCACACACATTGCTTAGTTTTCTTGCTGAACCTCTGAAACAGCTTTCAGAAAATCATGATACCTTGGAAGATTGTAATATTTCTGATAATCTAAGAGAGTTTGAAGACTGGGTATGCTTACTTCTTACATATCTATCCGATTAACTTTTCCTAATTGCTTTAATGTTATTTCAGCTTAATAATTATAGTTCCACATGATAATTTGTATTCTCATATTAAATAGAGCGAGTATTACTCCTGTGATGCAACATATCGCAATTGGCTCAAAATTGAATTGGAGAATGCAGAGGTTTCTCCCCTCGAACTATCATTGGAGGAAAAACAAAGAGCAGTTTCTGCAGCTAAAGAGACGCTAAATTCATCTCTGTTACTGCTACTAAGTAAGTTGAGTTGACCATCTTTTTGTTTTATTTATTTATTTATTTTTCCATATAAAAAGCAGAGACCAACCTACTCGTCTGGGATTAGGTAGAAGCTTCTTTGGGGTTGGTTTTTCATTGAGAATGGTAGTTTTAGGCGCATCATAGTTGCTCTTTTTTGTGCATTATATTTTTTTGCTCTAGCTTACAAGTGATTTATCTACTTTCTCTAGGAAAAGAAAATCCTTGGTTAGCTGCAGGTGAAGATCATGCATATAAATCAGAAGAACCTTTATTTTTAGAATTGCATGCCACTGCAATGCTCTGCCTACCTTCTGGCGAATGTATGTCTCCAGATGCCACAGTGTGCACCACTTTGATGAGTGCCCTTTACTCTTCAGTGAGCGAGGAAGATGTGTTAAATCGGCAACTGATGGTATGCTTATTTCTTTTGCTCTGTTTGGCTGATCGGACAATAAAGGAGAAAAAATTGTTTCCTTACAAACTTTTATTGATCTTTATCAAAAATTTTTAGGGGAAAATACATTTTACCCCCATGAAGTATCCACCGATACACCGATTTTCACTTTTGCCTCCAAAGTTTAAAAAGTGACACTTAACCCCCCCAAACTTTCAAATTGTGACAATTTAACCCATTTGGCCTTTTTATTCCCAAAATGCCCCCGTCACATTTTTTCTTAAAAAAAGAAATTAAAAAAAAAGAAAAGAAAAAACCAAAAAATATATATAAATTTATGCTAGGGTGGCTGAACCATCCCATAGGTGGTGGCCGGCCACCCCGTTTGGATTTTTTTTTTTTTTAAAGAAAATGTGATGAGGGCATTTTGGGAATAAAAAGGCCAAATTTGTTAAATTGCCACGATTTGAAAGTTTGGGGGGGCTAAGTGTCACTTTTTAAACTTTGGAGGCAAAAGTGAGAATTGGTGGATACTTCAGAGGGGTAAAATGTATTTTCCCCAATTTTTTATTGAGGCCATCCTGGTACAAGCATGTTTTCTTCACTCATGCAGAGGCTTATCTTGTTGAAGGGATAGACTACTCAGATTTAAGGACTGCAATGTTGGTCCCCCAAAAATTTCCAAAAAAAAAAAAAAAATTCCCTTCTTGTTAATATTATTCTATCATATGAGTCACTTAGGCCACCAGAACTCTTCTTTTTCTTCCTTTTCTTTCTTATTTTGTTATTCTGGTCAAATAGGCAGAACAACTCTTCTCGTTCTTATTATGTAATTTTGGGTCACTTAGGCCTCCACGCCCCACACTCCCAAGACCCACAATAATGGCTTGTGTTTTCTAAAAACCAAGAATCATAATTACCAATATTAATTAGTACTTGGACTTGTTTATGATTAGATCAAACTTGGTTATGAATTTTGGATCACTTAGGAGTTAGGCTTCCACGGCTACACTTCTTGTGGCCACCCATTTCATTATTTAGTTATAGATTTAGACTGAACTTAGTTATGACTTTTTGATTACTTAGACTCTATTCCAAGAGGTCCTATATTACAGATAGATGGCTTGCAGCCTCGTCCTATTACAGTAGGATTTTTCAAGTGAAACTAGGACTTCAAATGATGGAGCCAGGGATAAGGAGCAGAAAAGTTTTGGTTCTGGGTTAAATTTACGAAGTTGAAATAGAGTCTTCTGTAGATTGAGATGATGAAGTACCAATTGTAGAAGAACGATTGAAGAAAAAGAAGATCAACCTTTGAGTATAATGAATCCATTTTGGTTTAATTTAGATATCAAAATTTGAAAACTTGAGAGCTAATTTGTTTCTTTTATTTATCCGGGTATTAATTACAAAATTAAACCTTTAAAAGATGTCATGGGGATTCAACCAGATTGCATAAGGTGTGCATAAGGGGTGAACCGTTGACCAGCGTAGAGACTGGGACCCTATGATAGTCTTAATTGTAGTCCTGTGCGGCTGTAAAGATACTCAACTTCATTTGCACTTTGAAAGATGTTAAAACTTGTGTAATTCTAAACCTCGTGACTTCTAGTCTTGTTTCAAAAAAATGAAAATAGATACAATCTTTATGCTATCAGACATTACAAATAAAACAAAGTATAGGGATCAATGCTATACTTTTTTTTTGGAGAAGTAATGTTATATAGAAAACGCACAGAGGGGTGCAACTCTAATACATAGGAAGTATACAAGAGAACGTCTAAGGGGTTAGAGAAGAGAAAAAGAAAATTAGAAAAAGTAATCACAGTAGGGGCAAGCCAAGTTGCTGCCCAAGTGAAAAGGGTAGTAAAAAAGAAATGTAACAAATCCTCTCTACTACTTTCAAAGTCATTGAAATATCTCCTATTCTGTTCAGACCATAAACACTACATGATGCAATGCGGAACCATTTTCCAAACCACGGCACTACGAAGATGACCTCCCAACCACCAGCATTGCAGAAGATTCACAACCCCACTAGGCATAGTCCATGCCAAACCAAAACAATCGAAAAAGCATTCCATAAGACTTGGGCGGACTCACAATGGAGAAGGAAATGATCAATGGTTTTCTTATCCCTCTTGCACATCTCACACCTATTTATCAACACCATATTCTTCCTTCTCAAGTCATCTAGCATGAGAATTTTGCCAAGGGTGGCCGACCAAATGAAGAAAGCCACTCTCGGCGGGGCTTTAGTGCGCCAAATGCACTTCCAAGGAAAAGGGCAACTAGCTTTAGAAATAATCTCATTGTAAAAGGATCTCACCTCAAACTTCCCCTTTCTATTCGGAACCCACCAAATCTTGTCACCCCCACCAACCAAGTTGAAGGAGTAAAGAAGACTATAGAATGAAGCCAACTCTTCCACTTCCCAATCATTCAAGGCACGGATAAAACTGACGTTCCATTGACAAGAGCCACTCACCAAATCCGAGTTGTCTGCAATCGACGCCACCTTGTTACTAGCTATACTATACAACCCCGGATACACCTCCATAAGGGGTGAGCCACCACACCACTTCTCCTCCCAAAAGCTAATTTTGGAACCGTCAACTGGAATAAGCTTGATGTGAGTAGAGAAATGATGCCATTCGTTGCTAATGAACTTCTAAAAACCCATCCCATGAGAAAGGGATCAATGCTATACTTTACCTGATATTTACAGAAATTGAATCTAAGAGTCTGGTCCTGGACTCTATCTCTCTACTTGGGAAATGTAATCCATACTAAACGACACTCCACATAAATCCATATTGGCCTTTGGCAACCAAATTTGTTATGCCTCAACGTTTCTGTTTAAATTTCTTCCTGCTATATTTGCCTTTGCTTACATTCTGAATTTTTTTGGGCAGGTGAACGTCTCCATATCATCAAGGGACAAGTACTGCATTGAGGTTGTACTTCGCTGCTTGTCTGTAGTGGGTGATGGGATTTGGCCGCACGAACTGAATGATGGAGGTATACTTGCTACTGTTATGGCTGCTGGCTTCAAAGGTGAGACAATATAGTAGCTACAGATATAGAAAGCTTACATGTGGGTTGCAGTTTTGTTGGAGTGAATTGTAAAGATAGTGAATGATCAATCTGTGTTTTTTTGTGCTTAATTCAAAAATTTCATGTGTTTAAATTAACAGAAGGGTCAGTATTTACCCACATTAAATTAACATCTTAAGGGGATAAATTGAATATTTTCATCCTTAATTTCTTCAGTCATTTGAGAAATCACATTTGAGCGTAGTTTGTCTTTTTATGAACAACAATGGCGATATAGACTTTCTGTCTGCTTGCTATAGGGGCATCTTAAGGTTGATAACTCTGCATATGTATCTCAAATCATATCTGTAGATGTGGGAGGGTGGGAAGAATTACGATGTAGGTTTTCCTATTATCGTTAGAGGAAATGCATAAGAAACAGGCAAGTTTTCTTTACAAGGAAAGAATGGGGGAAAAGAACAAAAAGTGTGGAAGTAAAGAGAATTTCGCTATGGAAACAAGCCTATGCTCTTTCCATTGCTAGATCAGAACATTTATTGTGTAATAGGAGTGAAACAGTTCTGCAAAGTGTGTTAATTGAAGCAGTAGTGACTGAATGGATTGTTAGCTAATGCAGGTGAGCTTCTTCGATTTCAAGCTGGAGTTACGATGGAGATTTCTCGATTAGATGCTTGGTATTCAAGCAGAGATGGTTCTTTGGAAGGCCCAGCAACATACATTGTGCGGGGTCTTTGTCGTAGATGCTGTCTTCCAGAAATCATTCTTCGATGCATGCAGGTGAGTTTCTTCCCTTTAGAGAAGTCTCAACCTTGTCCATCCTTAAATTATCCAATCATATAGCGATCAACTCCTTGCATTATTTTCATTTTTATAGGTTACTCTTTCTAATTTCCTTAGAGCATCTTTAGAAGGCTCACCAAAATAGCTTTTTTAGCTATTTTAGTGAGCCAATTCGGTGAAAAGTTTCAAAATGAGCCTCTAGCAGACTCACTATTTTGGCGAAAAAAAAAAATGGGTGAGTGAACAGTACTCACCAACAATAGTGAGCGCTGTTCACTCACTAAAGGAATAAAAATCATTTCTATTTCCTTTTCTCTCATGCACTCATCTCGCTCTTCCTTTTATTTTTCACACTCATCAACCCTCAAACATCACAGGTAAAACAAAGTCTGATTCAACCACAGAAAGCTAGGTTGAAATTGATAAAACTCACCAACCATTGATTTTGAAATTAAAAATTCAAGATGAAAAATTAACCCACATAACAATACTAACTAAATTAGACCTGTGTACAATTACAAATTCAATTTTGTATATATATATATATATATTCATTCTTCAATGCAAATTAAATCCCTTAAAGCTATAATCGGATGCAAAGTATGCTACATATTTGACTAGCCGAAAGATATAAAATATAGCATTATTTCCTATATTGCATTATTCAGAAATATGACTGTTTAGAAAAGACAACATTCTAAAATATAGATGTTTAGAGAAATAATAAAGAAATTTTTGAAAAATAATATTTAAATAGAATAGTGAAAGTTGATAGCTAAAATTGTGAAGTTGCTGGAAATGCTTTAAAAAAGTTGATACCTAAAATAGAGAAAAGTGATTTTTGGCTCTTTTGGCTAGTAAAATTTGGTGAGTCTACTAGGGTCTGGGGATATCAGCAGATTTTAGTGATCTCTATCTCATTTGCAGGTCTCAGTTTCGCTCATAGAGTCGAGTGATCCACCTGAAAGCCATGATGAGTTGATCGATTTAGTTGCTTGCCCCGAAACCGGGTTTCTTCATTTGTTTAGCCAGCAACAATTGCAGGTAAGCTAATACATAGTTTTACTCACTCGTGCAAAGAACAAATTGTTTCTTCCTTGCTTGAGGCTATAACCATAATGACATTGTCACAACATTACTTAAAAAAAAAAAAAAAAACCCATAATGACGTCGTCTGTGGATTTGTATCCTGTTTTTAAACCTTTCTCCCTCTGCCTTGACTTTATTGGATAGACTGTTCCCTTTAAAGGAGCATGACACTAGTAGGGGTTTTTTGTTTTTTCATTTTTATTTGTCTAATGAGGAACGGCATTTTCTTCCTCAAGCGGAGCAATTTTTTATCTTATTATTGTAAACAACTTAGTTTTTACCGCTAGGATGGAATTTTCCATGGATTAACAATGCCCTCTACGAATAATGTTTCTTTCTTGGCTTTCATCTCATCAAAGATGTGAGTTTGCATTCTCAAGAGCTTCAATATTGCGATCTTTATACGGTTGGTCTAATTTTGGTTTGTAATTCTCTAGAGGATTCTCTTATATACTCCTGTGGACTTGAGTTTCTTCTTTTCTCAATGAAATTATCTTAGGATATAAAAAGGGGAGTTATCATTACTGGCCAAAATTTTGTCAAGATGATGTGCAATAGATGTGATAATTAAAAGCTTAATGAACAGTTATCCATCTACTTGGGGACTGCAGGGATTCCTCATTTACACACACACATATATATTTGAAAAAATTATTGTTGCCTTCGTGGAATTGATTCAGCTGACATTATTTGATTGCCTTTTCCATGTCCAGGAATTTTTGTTGTTTGAGAGGGAGTACTCAATATTCAAAATGGAGCTTCAGGAGGAACTTTCCTCTTGATCATTGCGATAGGATAGAATCGAGGCCTCTGGTTCATACTTAGTACAAGGCTTGATGGTTTTGTAAAATGGATGACCTGATGTGTTTTTTAAGTATATATGAAAGTATTTTTGGAAACAGTAAGACTAATATTGTTTTGTTTTTTCATAAATTTTTGTATTGTGTTAAAATTTGGATCTCTTACTCTGACCCTAACAAAAACCCCTAACCGTAGACCTTTCGTGGGTGTATCATTATTAATACAAATAGGCTTAAGTGGGCAAATTAACTTCCTCTACCCATCACCTACACATACACACAGTTGTGTCTTCCCCCTCTCGCTTGCTCGAAGAGAGACAACTTTCAGAACTGTATCGCGAGTGTCCAAATAAGAGAATGGTCTCTTTCAGATTATTGTGTACTATTAAAAGATGTTGGCTCCAACTCCAAGATAGAATTAGGGCACCATGTGCTTTGGGATTTTGAGCAATTCACGGCCTGAAAGAAAATGGGTCTACTGTGGAACCTGACAACGTGGAAATCCAGCTCTTTTCCAATCAAATATGCTTTTAAAAATGACAATTAATTATTTGTTGGGAGTCTATTTCAGATGTTGATGGAGAGACAACGTTAGTCCTTGAGATGTTGCAAATGCAAGCAATAATTATTTTACGTATTTAATTTAATTTCCTGAGCTTTGAGATTTAACTTCTCAACCACTTTCCTTCCACTGCGCTTAACTTGTTTTTTGTTTTTTGTTTTTTGGAAGAAGAAGAGGAAGAGATAAGGTAGAACACAATCAATCATTTCCTGTATTATTGGTTCTTAATTAATTAAGGATATCTCGTATGAACGCTATCGAACCACAATAAATAAAATAGATGATGATAAGGATATCCTTCAGATGTTGCAAATGCACGCAATTCTTTTACGTGTTGGTGATTTTCCTGAGCTGGCTTTCAATATATATATATAATTAAGGTGATCAGTCCTTGCCAAACATCGAATGGCAATCTCTTTCTCTCATATATATTTCATCCACTTCATTTATGGTATATATATATATATATATATATATCGGAAATTCTTTTTTTTTCTTCCCCTTATTTTGTTAGTGTTCTGCAGCTTTTCTTGTTATTTAATTTGCTGCTTTTGTGTTGTTTGACTTACTGTCTTCCAGCTCTTAAGTGGTTTGATCTTTCTGCGAAGACTTTTTGTAACCGAATCTGTGGTGGTGCCTCTCTATTCTATAGTCCCTGCATCGGACTTTGACAGTGCCTTTATCACTTCAGCCTCCTTCCGGTGAGATTGACATATCTCACACTTCAAAAGCATCCATCAAGTCACCACGCCAACCACTTTTAAAATATTTTCACTCTAATAAGTTTGAATACATCAATTCTACAAAATGAAACAAAATCACAGAAGATTTTTCAGTTCTCCCCAAGACAAGCAACCTCTCGCTAAGCTCCAAGATTCTATCAAGTATCAAGAATCTTTGATATCTTTGAAGAAGAGTGAATATAGAATAGTGAACAACCTACTAACTACTCAGTGGAGTGCTGATGTCAAGCTATTTACATATTGGAATCAATCACATAATTTAATGGAACATTTCTCAACAATTTCAAAACAAGAATATGAAATATTATACTTCTGCACTATTCAATAACTATAAAATTACATTGTACACATGAGCAGCCATTCTTACTTTGAGCAATAAAAATAATGCAATGATTTAAAACATATTAAAATCATCTCTCAATGTCATACACTTGTTGTCAAACGTTTTTCGCTCCAATCCCATTATTAGGACTGAAACCTCTTCTTGAGCAAGAAGAAGAAGCACTCTTTGGAGCATCTAGTCATGAGTCCACTGTCCCCATAATTTATGTGAGAGTTTTACCCATGACTGATTGCCATGTCACTTCTCCTTTAAACCACACATGGTTGCATGATTTCAAAATTAAGGATCAAAACTCTTGATGTCCACCTACCATGACTAGCTTCGGTATCGAGTTCATAATCAAAGTACTTACAGAGAAATTGTTCATTCAGAAAATTATCAATAAGATGCCAATTTTCACTTTTTGAAATTCAAGTGCATATTTCATCATAAAGTTATTAACTATCACATTGGTAACTAAGCCAATGCCTTTCTAGATCAAACCATGCAATTCACATATAACTTTCATAATGACACAATTATATCAAATCTCGATGTATCATGTATGCATCAATGTTATCAAAATATAGCTCAACTCACTATTTACATGATTTATTTTAAATTTTACATTTCTTTTGACAATCAATGATAATAAGACATATACACTTGTATATTCGTCTAATACATCTTATTTTAATAATAATAATAATAATAATAATAATAATAACATTCACTTATAGTTTTGCAAGGGGAATACTTCTCTTATTAATGAGATATATGAGACACTTATCAGATTGTAATTGGACACGCCATTAAATTATTTGACTGAATATAAGCGGAATAGGCGGAAGTATTAGCTAGCTATGTTCGTCATATGTCAACAAGTACTATTTGCGATTTTTTTTTAATTTTTATAAATCGAAGGATCTGTTTAATTTTTTGTTAAACCATAGTTGACCCTAATAAATAATAGGGTTAAATACTCCATTAGTCCCTAGGATTTGAAAACTTTTTTTTTTTCCCTAGGGTTTGGAAAGTAACCAAATTAGTCTTTGTGGTTTTGCAAAGTGACCAAACTAGTCATTCTGTCAATTGACTGTTAGTTGACTTAACGGACTGACGGTAATTAGAAGTTGACATGTGACCACCTAATTATTTTTTTAATTTTTAAAAAAGAAAAAAAGAGAAAAAATGGGGTGGCCGTAGAGCCAAGGGGTTGGCCGAAACCACCCCCAGTTCTTTTTTTTTTTTTAATTATTTTTTGAAAAAATATTTTTTTTTGATTTGTTTTTTAAAAAAATAAAAAAATTTAATTATATGACCACGTGTCAACTTCTAATACGCACAGTCCGTTAAGTCAACTAACGGAAAGACTAATTTGGTCACTTTTCAAAATCACAAGAACTAATTTGATCACTTTCCAAACAAACCCTAGGGAGAAAAAATAAAATTTCAAAACTCTAGGGACTAATGAAGTATTTAACCCTAAATAATAATAGCACTCTCTTTAAGGTATGGCAAGGGCCATTTCAAATGGAAAGGATCCATTTAATTGCTTTTAGGGGGCATTTTGTCATTTATGAGCTCCAATTTTCATTTGGATAAATATACCCCTTAAAAGTAACTAAATGAATCCCTCCATTTCATTTGAAATAGAGAGGATCCTTCTCCCAACAATACTCCTAGTCCTAGGGCAAGGTATAATTTTTTATTTTATTTTATTGTTTAGTCTGGACGCAAGGTAAATGGTTTCTCATTGTTTTCAACAATTGATGTTACCAAGAATACCCAATTATGTAATTTAACAGGAGAGAAGACAATGGTGTAACCTTTACTACTAGCTAGGATAATTACTTGACCTCTATCTCAAAACTGTGTGTATATATATATATATATATAGGCTTCCCCATCTCCCTATCTAAACCATCACCCATATATGTATATATGCATATCAATTATATTATCTCTCAAAGATCCTCCAAAACTTGAAGATACAGATGGGTGCAAGAGGAGGGGGAGATGAGTTCATTGTGAGTGTGAGGAAGAGGGAGGTGGTGGCTGCAGTGCTTCCATTGCAAGAGCATTGGCTGCCACTATCCAACCTCGACTTGCTTCTTCCCCCTTTGGACGTGGGTGTCTTCTTCTGTTACAAGAAGCCCACCAACAACCTCACCTTTGAATCCATGGCCGGGGTTCTCAAGAATGCCTTGGCCCAAGTTCTGCTTTCCCATTACGCCTTTGCTGCTGAGGTGGTGCCAAACTCCCTTGGTGAGCCTGAGCTTCTCTGCAACAACCGTGGGGTTGATTTTGTTGAAGCTTTTGCAGACGTTGACCTTAAAGGCCTCAACTTGTATAACCCCGATGACACCATTGAAGCCAAACTTGTGCCAAGGAAGAAGCACGGAGTTCTTGCTGTCCAGGTTTCACACACTCACACACATATATACATATACACATTTTTTCCCTTTCCCCCGCTGATTTGACACTTGTATATGTTTCATGTGCCAAATATACACAAAGCCACATATGACTTCTTTTTTTTCTTTTTGAGGTAATCGCTCTAGATGTTATATGTATATGTTGAATGATATATAAATATATATATATATGGTAAAATTATACGAACTCATCTAATAAAGTGATATGTGTTCATTAACGTATGAAAATTACATGATTTTTTTTACTAACTATGTGACACATATCACTCTATTATATGAGTTTGTAAGAATTAACTACAGATTAGTTTATAGCAAATTTCTATCATTTTTTTAGGGTAGAGTGGCTCTTAGAGGATGGTGTAGTCATCCTCAATCAAGACAGAAATGAGTTCACGCGCAAGAGCCACCCAGCCCTGTGCATGTC
The DNA here is from genome assembly GCA_013348765.1 of Carpinus viminea. Classification (NCBI taxonomy): domain Eukaryota; kingdom Viridiplantae; phylum Streptophyta; class Magnoliopsida; order Fagales; family Betulaceae; genus Carpinus; species Carpinus viminea. Next base: position 9,814,909 of record CP054667.1, read on the forward strand.
AGTGGTTAATATGGTAGATGCATACCTGCCAATTTAGTCTTTTGACTTATCTTTAAATTATAACTCCATCGTTATTGGCTTCCTAAATTACCTACCGATTTAGTCTTTTGACTTACCCTCTTTAAATGGAGTTGGCTTCCTAAATTATCAATTATGTTACTATTCCTTATATACTACCAAATTCGATGTCAATGTCTTTTCATGTCAGCAAAAAGACAAATATGATATTAATTTTTTTTTGTTTTTCCCAAAAAGACAAAAGCATTCTTATAAATTTGAAAAAACAAAAACAAAAATTATTTGTTTTAAAAAAAAATTGAAAATTAGAAAGAAAAAAAAAAGGACCCTTTGTTTGTTTGTTTTTTGGGTTATAATTTGATGAGGGTATTTTTGTTATTAGATGAACATTGATACAAATCATACAATTGGTAGTTTTGGGGTTAGGAGTAGTGTTAATCATAACACTATGGCGTGAGTCATGCTAACAGCACTCACGCCGATGTATTTATAATATAAAATATTATTAACAAAAATTAAAGGTTAAATACTTCATTAGTCCTTAGGATTTAGAAACTTTATTTTTTCCTTCTTAGGGTTTAGAAAGTGACCAAATTAATCTTGTGGTTTTAAAAAGTGACCAAGTTAGTCTATCTATCAATTAACCGTTAGTTAACTTAACGAACTGACACGTGGACCAATTAAAAGTTGACATATGACTACCTAATTAAATTTTTTATTTTTTTTTAAATATTAAAAAAAAAAAAACACGGGTGGCCGTAGGCACCAAGGGGTGGCCAAAACCACCCACAATGGTGGTTTGGGGGTCGTTTCGACCACCCCCAGTGGGTATTAGGGGTGGTTTTGCCCAACCCCTTGGCTCCATGGGGGTGGCCCTTGGTGCCCAAGGGGATGGCCGTAGACACCCCAGGTTTTTTTTTTTCTCTCTTTTTTTGAAAAAATATTTTTTTAAAATAAAAAAATTTAATAAGGTGATCATGTATGCATCTTAAATAGTCGTGTCATTCATAATCATTAGGTGACAGATGAACTAACGATTCTTCAATATAAATATTAATTTAGTCATTTTTTAAACCCTACAAAAAATAAAGTTTCAAAACTACACGAACTAATAAAATATTTAACCCAAAAATTAAACAGTAATATTAAGAAAAATAATATTATAAAATACACCAAGCGTGAGTACTTTTCACTCAAGCTGGTTTTATGATTATCACTTGAAAGGAATAATTAATTATGTTTATTTTTTCATGTTGCAGGCTACTGAGCTGAGATGCGGTGGGTTGGTGGTGGCGTGCTCGTTTGACCACCGAATAGCAGACGCACACTCGGCCAATATGTTTCTCGTCTCATGGGCTGAGGTGGCTCATTCTAAACCAATCTCTATTCTCCCATCTTTTCGCCGATCTTTACTCAACCCTCGGCACCCCGCCTCCATTCATCCCTCCTTTGACGATATCTACGTCCCCGTAACCAAATTGCCACCTCCCAAAGATCCTGAGCCTGATTCCGATCATCTCATAAGCCGCATATACTACATTCCGGCCGAACAACTCAGCCGCCTCCAATCACTAGCCAGCACCAATGGTCGCCGGAGGACCAAGCTAGAGTCTTTCGGTGCATTCTTGTGGAAGATGGTTGCCAAGTGGGCGATTGCTAAAAATGTAGACAAAAAGATGACCCAGATGGGCGTTGTTGTTGACGGAAGGACAAGGTTGAGTGATGGAGATGAACATAAAGCTTTGCTCATGGCTTCTTATTTTGGAAATGTGCTATCCCTACCCTACCTTGCGAAGCAAGTAGATGAGCTTAATGAAAAGCCGTTGGGGTGGCTGGCGGATAAATTTCACGAATTCTTGGAAGGTGTGGCGACGAAGGAGCATTTTCTGGGGCTGATTGATTGGGTGGAGGCTCATCGTCCGGTTCCCGGTTCGGCAAAGATATATTTTGAAGATGGGCCGGCTTTTGTATTGTCGTCTGGGCAGAGGTTCCCGTTGTGTAAGGTGGATTTTGGGTGGGGTATGCCGTGTTTCGGGTCATACCATTTTCCATGGGGAGGAGACACCGGGTATGTGATGCCGATGCCAAGCCCAACCGGTGAGGGTGACTGGGTGGTGTACATGCACCTGTCGAAAGGACAGGTGGAGTTCATAGAGGCTAAGGCTGCCCATGTCTTTAGACCCTTGACATCTACTTATCTCAACTTGGATTACTAGACAATAATAATAAAGTTATATATATATATATATGCTAAATCAGTCGGGTAATGTTATAAGTCTTTTTGTGTTATTTTTGCATCTCTTTGAAAATGATGTGCTTTTAAAATTATAATTGGATTTATGATTGATCATTATTAAATTTTGATAAAATAGTAATTTAAAAAGTTACATTATTTTTAGAATAATACAAGATGAATTTCTAAAATTACTCAAATATGCCTACATGGATTACGCCCTTTGTGTAAAATATGAACAAGATCATCTCTAGTTTATTTGAACTGAGTAATATTATCCAGTTAGTTATGTTTGAAAATATTTTAAATTTTGAGAGAATAAAAATATCCTTATAATATAGTATGTCGTTGATATGAAATGAAATGCAGCGAATTTTAATTTGTAAAATATGATGTTTTTCAATTTCAGTTACTGGATAATATGAAAGTGCTCCTTCGTCGCCACACCTTCCAAGAATTCATGAACTTTATCCTCCACCCATCCCAATGGCTTTTCAGTTTTCATGAAGCTTGTCTACTTGCTTCGCAAGGTAGGGTACGGATAGCACACATGGTGCACTAATTGTATCTTGCAGTTGGAGCCAACGTCTTTTAATAGTACACAATAATCTGAAACAGAGACCATTCTCTTTTTTGGGCACCCGAGATGCAGTTCTAAAAGTTGTCTTTTTTAAGTTTAGGTTGTGTTTGAGAATGGATTGGATTGAAAGAAATGAATTGATATTGTAATAGATTTGATTGATATGAGGAAAAAAGTAAGAATATTTTGTATAGAAAAACGAAATTTTTTGTTTTGTAGTTATTTTTTATTTGAAAAGCGATAAAAAGTGATTGATGTGATATAAAAAGTAAAAATATTGGGATTGATTTTGAGAAATTTTTTTTTGGGGATTTTACAAATCAATCCAATCTCTTGGCAAACAAGGCCTATTGTCTATTTCTTGTAATTTTTTTTTTTAATTTTTTATATATAAATTTATTATTAAATATGTAGAATATAGGTCCGCTTATTCAAGGATAAATTTGCCCATCTCTTGTAGTGTATAAGAAATGGACAAAAAACAAAACCTAACATTTCTCATTATCTAATTTGGCCACTTAAAGCTTTCTAAAGGTTTGTTTGAATGTGCATGGTGCGGTGAAAGTTTTCCTTTAGAAGGTATGCAATAATCTGCTTCCAACCAAAGAAAATTTATTTGAAAGGAAGGTGACGCAAGATCCTTTTTGTCCAATGTATGGGGTGGAGGTCAAAAATACAAATCATATCCTGTGGCATTGTTTATCGTAAGAAGACAACTGATTATTCTCCCACAGTGAAAACACCTTCAGATGGTGTATACAAAATCAATCGGGATGCGGCAATTGATAAGACTAGGAAGCTAATGGGTGTGATGGTTATTATAAGAGCACCAGTAACTAACACCCTATAACTCATTCTCTTCACCATATATTGGGAAAATATTAAAAAAAAAAAACCAAACCCTACACAAAGTCATGTACAACAACTTCCCTATTGCTTCCTTAAATATTATAAATGCTACAGTATTATCCAATGTATAGGGAACCAACAGAGTTTTCATATACAATATTTTCATATAAACATATCTCTTTTTTTCTCTTATCTTTCATCTTTTTTACTTTCATTGAGAATTGTGTTAAAATTTTGTAAAAAAATTGGAAGGTAAGTACGAAACTTGTATTTTATAAAGAAAAAATATTATAATAGCATAAGGAAAGATAAGAGAAACTATGATATAGTTTAAAGGGTTTTGTAAGTTTTTTTGTCTACACTTAGGATTTTTTTCATAATTGTGATTTTCTAAGTTTAATTGCCCCAAAGTGGGTTTTCCCTTTGATTTGTTTTTAGGGTTTCACTTCTTTACAAAATTGCTTGTGTTGTGGATTTGCTTGAAATTCCTTTCATTTCGTTTGATTTGTATAGTATTATGGGCCACTATGTTATATTAAGCTAGAGAGGATCCTTTCCATTTAGTGATTTTCTATTTGAACCATTTTTAGAGAAGTAATGCTATACATTTACATACTCTCACTCACTCTCATACATTCTTAGGTGGTACCCACTCTCTCACCATTGGATTTGGAATAGATTATTATTGAATTTTAATCCAATAGTGAGAATAGGAGCCACTAAGAGAGGGAGAGAATGAAAAAAATGTGTAGCATTATTTTTTTTTAGTTGCAAACAAACAATGAAAAAAAATATATCCTTGGAAAGAATAATGTTATATACCACACTACTATTTCACTGTGCTCACGTGACATTGCCAATCTACTATGCTAAAGTGTGTAAAAAAAAAAGCTACAAATTATTCAACTAGAATTAATGCCAAAATCGAAGGCCACATGCATTTAGAAAATTTAAAATGATCACCTATGGAGTATTACAATGTAATATAGTAATAGTCAAGAAAAGTATACTAAAAAGTAGCAAGTAATAAGAAGATGAGATCTCTCATATTTCCGAACAATATATTGTGGCTCCTTATGGTCTTAAAGGTACCAGGTCACTCTTTCACGATTCTAAATGCAGATCTATCCTCCCGAGGTACCTACCAGACTACTTTCCTTCACCTAATCCATCAACAAGAGACGAGAGTTCATCTTGAAACACAATTCAAGTATATGTATGTGGATGACAAAAGACATGGGTCTCGACTATATTGCCACAATAAGCACAGAAAAAACTCACAACAATTTTCAGAATGATCAGTGTGATCACCAGATCTTTGTTTTGACCCAGAAGAGGAGGAAGACCACTCCTAACACTATGGCAACAGGGGCCCACTTCCGTATTAAAGCCTAAAAACAGAGATGCATAAGCAGATAAGTAAACTTCATCTTCCAAAAATAATCAGATACATGAGAGAGACAATTCAATATTAGAAAAGCATCGTGGCAGCCGAAAGGAGGCTAATAAAGAAAATGTCATGACTCAAGACAAACATAAATATCATAAAGAAAATTTCTGTAGTAAAGAGTCTAAATACAACTGATAAGTGATCTCAAATGGAAATTACTCAATGATTATGCATATAATTGTTTAAATCTAGTGTTATAGATAGATGGCTAAGACCATGGATAGTCAGTCCCTTTTATTACCAGGAGTGTTTATTAGGAAAGGTGTCAAGTGTAGGTCTCATCTACATAAAACTTAACAATGATCTTGTCTTTATATTCGCATCTAAATAAGGCATAATAACTCAATGAAGCTAGAGGCACAAATAATCAACCAATGCCAATGAAACCATTAAGCAATGTCCATACCCTAATGGGAGTCCTCACAATATCTATTAAGATTATACTGCACATAAATATGTATGTATATATGCATGTCCCAGGCTAGGGAGTTAAAAGAAGCTCAAAGAGTTAGGGTAAAGTTGTGTTGCGAAATTTCATGCTGCAAAGTACCATAAAGGGAAAAATCACATTACATAAGAAGTTTTTCATTTCAGAAAAAGTTTCATAAGCAACACAAATGTAGCTTCACAAATGTGCAGGAAGCAGATTGCAACTTCAGTCCTACATTCAAGCATGCAAACAAGGACTCCACATGGCAAAGAGTCTAGCTGGAGGATTCTCATGTATTTCACGCATTAATTGGATGAAACTAACCTGTCTGTTTAAGTCTCTTGCCTTATCAGCATATATTCGAGATTCTGATGTTAATCGACTTGACATTTCACTGACCTCTGCAAAATTGAAATTTGAAAGAGATTATATGACTTGTAATATGCATGACACATACTTTATGAAGGAAAAGGTAAATGCATCTATCAGCTACACAGAGAGAGAGAGAGAGAGAGAGAGAACACTGCAAAGTAATTATACTGATATTTTAGAAAAATTCTAGAGAAACAAAAATGTGTGGCATCTACAGAAAGAAGAAAAAAACATGTGACCTGCATAAAATAACAAGACACGAGTGCAACTACAATTTTCTGTTAACACAATATAATTAATGTCACATAACTTCACATTCAACATGTGTTATTCAATCAAGTGCAAGTATGCTACGTAGCAGTCTCTTTCCTAGGCCTGTTCCACGTGTGTAGTTTCTATAGCAAGTCTGGCTTTGCTCTTGTTGGAGATGTGGTTCATATTCCATGTCAGGGCCAAGGAAAGCAGCACAGAAAACGGGATTCCTTAGGTGCGGAAGTGTGGGAGATTGCTCAAGAAAGGACTACTTGAATCCTGGGAAGATGGAATTGCTCAGCTACCAGGAAGAGCAACTAAGTAGGTGAGCTGCTCTGCTCGGGAGAGCAACCCAGGCAGGGGAAGTTGCTCGGTAACCAGAAAGCTACCCAAGCAAGGGAAATTGACTGGGAGAGCAACTAAGGTAGGGAAGTTGCCCGGTAATCAGGGGAGGGCCACCCAAGCAGAGGAAATTGTTCAATAGACACATTGGTATGCTCAGTAATACTTAGGCCACGTCATGTAATAGGTTAGGTGGGGCGCAGGTAGTGCGTCAAGGGTACATTGGGGATTTCTATGTACTAGGTTAAGGTTTCATGGTTGATGAGCTATAAATATGCACTGTTGTAAGCATACTCATGGATTTTGACAGAACATTAAAAGTCGACACTCTCTTGTGGACATAGACAAAGTACCAAACCACGTAAAATTTATGTGTTTGTTCTCGATTTACTGTATCTTCTTTCTTTTCAACGATAAGGGCACTAAGCCCTAAATCAAACAAATTCACCACAAATGGTATTAGAGCTGTTGGTCTTGGTCATACAACGGCGGTGAATGCTTCTGTTGCCAAATACAACATAGTAAGTTCAATGGGACCGGAAACTTCAGTTTATGGCAGCCAACAGTGAAGGATCTGTTGGTACAAGGTTTGGTGAAAACACTGTACATGAAAACAAGGAAACCAAAAAGTATGAAGGACAAGGAATAGGAAGAGCTTAAGATGGTGGAGGTTACCGATCCATCACAACACATCAACTTGTTTAATCAAATTATCAGTGATCTGTTGAGGATAGATGTGAAGTTTGATGAAGAGGACAAAGAACAGATGCTTCTTGCCTCCCTTCTAGCCTCCTACGGGCATCCAGTATGGAGGAAGGAGACCTAGAAAACAAAAGAGGTTACGATGTGTCAGCCATGCTGGCTTATAACCAGTGGAAGCAGAGTACATCAGAGTGCTCTAGGGAAGGGCTCGTAGCAAAGATAGCCTGGATCGTGGAAGGAGGAAAGAGAAAGATATATCTGGGAAGAACCGGTCCAGATCTAAGTCCAGGAAGGATGTAAAATGCTTCAAGTGCCATTAGAAGGTGCAAATGAAGCGGTACTGTCCAAAATGAAAGAGGAGGAAAAGAAGAAGGATGGCTCAAATACATTGAATGTAGTGGAAGAAGATTCAGATAGGAGTGATGGTAACATGTCTGTCTGTCTCATCGAGATCTGACCATTTCACCAATGGCTCAATCTTGAATTCATCACGTTCATATCACATGACCCCTCATAGGGATTCATTTGACACCTATAAAACGGTAAACAGCGGATCTATTCTGATGGGGAAAGACGCATCCTGCAAAGTTGCTGAGATAGGCACCATTATGATTAAAATGTTTGATGGTGTGGTGAGAATTGGGTGACGTGAGGCACCTGCCAAATCTAAGGCAGAATTTGGTCTCGCTTGACACCTTAGACTTTGAATGGCTATAGCTACAAGTCTGAAGGTCCAGTGCTGAAGCTAGGATGCCATGGTGGTGATAAAGGGTTAGAAGGTTGCTGGAAACATTTAGAGGCTGCCGAGTACTATGATTGTAGGTGGAGTAACTGCAAGCACTTCCTCTGAATCCGAAGAAGATAATGCCCTCTTGGGCATATGCAGTTGGGGGATATCGGGGAGTGTGGCTTGAAGGAATTGCACAGGAGAAACTCGCTTCAGGAGTCGAGTCAAGCAAGCTGGACTTTTACAAGTACTGTGTTTTCGGTAACCAGAGCAGAGTGCAATTCAAACAGAAGGAATCCTAGACTACATTCATTCAAATGTTTGGGGCTGGTGGCAGTAGCCTCAAAGGGTGGTTCTCTCTATTTTGTAAGCTTCATTGATGATTATTCCCAAAAGGTTTGGGTTTACTTAATAAAGTACAAGTTTGAGGTCCTTTCGAAAGTTTAGAGTGTGGAAGGCTTAATAATCCAGAAGGAAGATAAAATGCCTCAGGACATACAACAGTACAGAGTACAAGGAGACCAAGTTCTTGAGGTTCTGTGAAGAACACTGTAATGTACGACATTTCTTGGTCAAGCGTACATCATAGCAAAATGGTGTGGCTGAGAGCAACATGACCATTGCCAAGAGAGCGAGGTGCATGAAATTGAATGTTGAGCTTCCCAAGATGTTTTGGGTGGTGGCAATGAACATGGCTTGCAACATCATAAACCATTCACTTAGAGTGGTATGCAGATGTGGTTATTGCCTATAACCACATCTGCAACTGCAGTATGCACGATTACCACTTTTAGGTAACCACATTTGCCTGCCTAGGCATGCGGTTACTAACTGCTATCCACACGGTTATTGAAATGAAAACTGCGCCGCTAACTACCTATCAGGTAATTGACCTATTTTAGTGTTTTGAGCCTTCTTTGGGCCTCTATCATGGCCTATTTTAAATGATTTTGAAATTGTTTTGGGCATTTTTCTTTTTCTTTTTTGGTTTTTTAAGCTTTAGTGTTTTAGATGAAATTCATATCTTGATTCCACATTACAGCATAAAAATAACAAAGAAAATACAAACACCCCATAATGGGTTCATCCACCTTAGAATAACAAAGAAAGCACCTAAAATTCACTTCCAACTAAAATTCACTCTTCTCATGGAGAGTTATGTGGCATTCCCTGCAAGTTTCAACACTTGCGGAATTTCTAGATTTTTGCACGTCTTTTTCTAGTTAAAAGCTTGTTTTGCGGCTCTTTTTGTATATTTTCTGTGTACATAGGTTGCGCCCCTTGCGCTTTTAATAAATTGATTTTTTACCGATCAAAAAAAGGGGGGTTGTTCAAATATGAATCCGACAACATTACAAATCCAGCAAACATAAAAAAATATATTACAAATCCAACAAATGTTATATATAATTTATATATTATATATAAGAGTATGTGGTTAATGGTTTTTGCTAACAACATCCATATTGGTTACATGGATCGCGGTTAGTTTTTTTTTATAAGTAATGTTGTATATATCAAAAAGCGTAAAGCGCCCCTAAGTACACGGGAAAACCAAAGCTAGCCCACAAAATGACCCCCATAAAAGAATCCTAAGACCCAAAGAAGCCCTAAGCCCACAATATAGACTCCTAAAACCCCAAATAAGCCCTAAACTCACAAGTGATTAGTTGCGGTTACTAACACCTTGTATGCGGTTCTTGTATTAGATGGGAAGGTTATTGAGCAAGTATGGCCGAGAAAGCAAGTTGATTACTCGGTGATAAAGAGTATTTAGGTGCCCTGAGTATGTCCATATATCAAACGAGGAGAGGTCAAAGCATGACTCTAAGTTGAAGAGGTGCATCTTTCTCAAGTATGAGAAAGAGGTGAAAGGATACATGCTTTGGGATCTAGAGGCACAAAATGTGGTGATAAATGGGACGTGGTGTTTGATGAGACTCTATGCTAAGGAGTTTCAGGGAAGATGGGAAGGTCAAACCATAGGGAAGCAAGAGCAAAGAATCCGTGCTGGAGATAGAGCTGGAGACTGAGGAATAGTCTCAAGAAGAGGAGTCTAGCACTAGGGAGCAGGATAAACATCACAATGTAGCAAGAGAAAGATCCAGGCGGAACATAATGCTGCCGCCAAGGTATGGTTTCGATAACATAGTATTTTAGGCTTTGATCACCAATAAAGGGGATCCATCTCTTTTCAGGAAGTAGTGAGTAATGCTGAAAGGGGCAAGCGGATGGAGGCTATGATGGAGGAGATTGAGTCCTTGTGTAAGAACTAGACTTGGGAGTTGGTGCAACTTCCCAAGGAAAAGAAGTAGGGTGCAAGTGGGGTTTTTCAGAAGAAAGAAGCTATATCAGAAAATGAAGGGGAAAAATTCAAGGGTCGGCTAGTAGCAAAGGGCTACTCATAGAGAAAGGGGGTGGATGACAATGAGGTGTTCTCCCTGGTGGTCAAGCACACTTCCATCAAGGCAGTGTTAGTTTGGTGGCTCATCTTGATCAGGATTTGGAGTAATTGGATGTAAAGACGGTGTTTCTTCATAGTGATTTGGAGCAAATTTACATGGAACAACTAAAGAGATTCGTGGAGCCTAGTAAAGAGAACCATTTATGCAGATTGAGGAAGTCCTTGTATGGGTTGAAGCAATATCTGAGACAATGGTACAAGAATTTCAACTCCAACATGATTGAGATAGGCTACAATCAATGTGAGTATGATTGTCGTGTTTATGTGAATGCCTTGGATGATAGTTGCCACGTATTTTTGTTACTCTATGCGGATGATATGCTAATTGCTGCAAAGAGCATTAGGGAGGTTGACAAGTTGAAAGCCTTGTTACAAAGGGAGTTTGAGATGAGGGATTTGGGGGCGGCTAGGAAGATACTTGGGATGGAGATACTTTGGGACAGGAAGGTTGGGGTTGTGGTTATCACAGAAGGAGCACATCCAAGGAGTGCTGGAGAGGTTTGGTACAGAGTGTTGGAGCACACCATTGGCAAATCACTTTAAGTTGTCAGCTAGCCAATGCCCAAAGACTAAGGAAAAGGTCGGGGTATGTCAAAGGTCCCATATGCAAATGCAGTTTGATGTCTGATGTATGCAATGGTTTGTACTAGGACAAATTCAGCTCATGTAGTGAGCATGGTAAACAAGTATATGTCAAATTAAGAAAGAGAACACTAGAGAGCAGTGAAGTGGATTTTGAGATACTTGAGTGGTACGGTAGACCATGGGTGCATTCTTGCTCATCATGAGGGTTGTGTATCAGTAGGGGGATTTGTCAATGTTGATTATGCGGGTGACATGGATGACAACAGCTCCACAACTGGATGGCTTTCACTCTCTTAAGAGGACCAATCTGCTAGAGATCCATGCTACAATCCCTAGTAGCAATGTTGATGATAGAAGTGCAGTACATGGTGGTAATTGAAGCTATCAAGGAAGCGTTATGGCTTCAAGGGCTAGTCAAAGAGCTCGGGGTAGAGCAAGGAGGTGTATAGTTGTAATATGACAGCCAGAGTGCCATCCATTTGGCAAAGCACCAAATGTATCATACTTGGACAAAGCACATAGATTTGTAGTTCCACAAGATACGAGAATTGATTATCATGGGTGAGGTAATGTTGGAGAAAGTTCACACTTCGAAAAATGCAATCGACATGTTGACAAAGCCTATTCCAACTGTCAATTTCTAACACTGTCTTGACTTTATAAACATTTTTCACTTCTAGAGGTAGGAGACAATGACCCAATCTATTGGTTCTACGTGGAGGCATAGGTTCAATTTCCTAAGGGTGTGAAATAATTTGCCAAGGTGGAGATTGGTGAAGATGTGGCTTATATTCCATGTCATGGCTGAGGATAATAGCACATAGTATGGGATTCTTGAGGTGCGGAAGAGTGGGAGATTGCTCAAGATAGGACTACTCAAATCCTAGGAAGGAGTTACTCGGCAACTAGGAAGAGCAACCCAAGTAAGGGAGGGGCGTTGCTCGAGAGATCAACCCAGGGAGTGGAAGTTGCTCAATAGCCAGGTAAAGCTACCTAGGTAGGGGAAGTTTCGATAGAGCCACTCAAGCAGGGAAGTTTCCTAATAATTAGGGGAGAGCCACTTGAGCAAATGAAGTTGTTTGGTAGACAAGCTGGTATGCTCAGTAAAACTTATGCCACATCATGTAATAGGATTGGTTTGGCGCAGGTAGTGTGTCAAGTGTACATTGGGCATTTCTATGTACTAGGTTAAGGTTTCAAGGTTGACGCACTATAATATGCATTGGTGTAACCTTGCTCGTAGATTTTGACAAAACATTAAAAGTCACCGCTCTCCTGTGGATGTAGGCACAGTGCATAACCACATAAAATTTTTGTGTTTATTTGCCCTTTACCTTCTCTTCTCTTCTTTCTGTTCAATGATACAGGCTCAATGCTTGAATGGATCAAATTCACAACAGCTTTCAACACTCCTTACTCCTCAAGATGAAGACTCTAATATGGAAAGTGAGATCCCTTTACATGTGGATAAATATATATTCGACTCTACTATTATAATGACCATGGCAAATCTTGCTGTAATATCATCTTGTTTCTAGACTAATTACAATCACCTAAAAACAAAGCAACATACACAGTTTCCAAGCACACCAATACAGGCACTCCAACACATTGAATCATGTCCTCTATGGTGGTTCCCTATGTGCTATATATATAAAAAGGAATGCAGGCCAGTTAAATAAATGCGCAAGTTGATCCTAGAGACATGAATTACTGAATTTAACAATGCCTTAGCTTGATGAGTTCCATTATGTTGCATACCTTTAAACAAATATAAGAACAAAACAATATAACTAAATCAAAGTATTTCTTAGAAAAAGAAGAAATATCTTACGATCCAACTTTTCACCAACACCAAGAACTTCCTGAACATTGCGAGTCATTATTTGGTGGACTTCATAGAGTTCATCATTCAACTTTGCAATATTCCGCTGAGTACGAGTGTCCTGATACATTTTCTTCGTTTTATGTATGAATGTGTCTTTTAACATAAAAGGAAATGGGAAAATCAGACCATAAGAAGGAGCACAAAAAAAAATGCTGTAAGAATATGAAGCGGATAAAAGGATCATGTAGGAAAAAGTAGAACTACCAAATTTAATGAAGGCATAAGGTCTGGCAGCAGTTTCAATTTGAGGCCCATTAACACGCTCAAATTCGTTCTTGAGGTCTTCAAGGTATTGAAAGGCAAGTTTCTTAGGATAAGCACGGTCACACATTGTCAAGTAGCAAACGCGTCCTTCAATAATGTAACTAAGAATTTATGTCAAGGTAACCTTAAGATAGTTCCAGCATTCAGAAAACATTGTTATTTTAGTGGATCATATGGAAAAGAAAATCTGATGTAAAAAGTAACAAACTGCAACTAAGCCTGTTACACCAACCAAAAGTATGCAACTATCTGGGACAGACCTACTGGGGGACCCTCCGACCCTCCAACCCACCCCCCCCAAAGGTCCATCCCTGCTTGAAGGGGGTTTTTTTTTTCATCCCTGACTGAAATAAAAAGTTACCAATATTGTTTTTTTCCATGTGCACCCATTTAGGAATTTTTTCTAAAAGCTGATAAATCTGGAACTCTAGAACTGTGATTAGTCTTTTGTTTTTAGTAAATAGAATCAAATTACACAAAAACAAAACAAAACAAAAGTCTTTATAATTTATCCCTAGGTTCTCTAGACCAAGCGAATATCTATTTTCAAAGACAGGAAAAATAATGTCAACCTCTTCAATACAGCTCTTTCTTTTTCCCTTAAAATAACTGCAAATGAATTTATTGCAAAGAAAAGAACTCTTCTAAAAAAGAACAAAAATAAATAATATTTGATAAACATATCATAAATAGTTTTAGACAGTTTTCCTCCAAAACAAGTTGGATGAAATTCCTTCAACTTAGTCTGTTAAACTGACATTTGTCCTTAAAGTATTTGAGAATTAAATGCTTTAAGGACAGCTATCAATTTATAGACTGTGTTTGTGGAAATCAATTTGGAGTAAAACTTTGTCCAATAGTTTTCGTCATTTTTATGGGTATCAATTGAGAAATATAACACATCCCCCACAAGACAAAGAATATTTAAAATATGTTTTTTTTTTTTTTGATAATTAAAAAATTTGTTTATGAATGTTAAAAATCTTGGTATAACACAAGCATAAAGTAAACCTTGGACTATTTGCACTTCGCTATGTACATTATGCACCTTATATATGCTACAAACATTTTATCAATTTCAATCGATTTTTACCAATCAATGTTTTCTAGCAAAAAATAGGAGGATATTATCATTCACCAAGAAAACCGTACTGCTGCTCATATATTCCCAAAGACAGACCTACAGGGAGCAATGAGGGCTTTTAGAATTATATCCCGGCCCCCTTAGATAAACATTTACACCCATTATATCTCATATATGTTAAATAGGGCAGAATCATTTGAACTGAACAACTACAGCTACAGGGAACTTAATAGCACACAATCATCTACAAGTCTCATTAACTCTCCATAATTCACATTTTGTTTGAACCCCACCCCCGATTGAATTGGGATCAAGGCTTAGTCGAGTAAGTTTGGCAAAGAGATTGCATATTCCAAACCATACCAGGAACAATACTGGAAAAATAATGGTGCAAATGAAAAAGAGCACCACGCATACTTTTCTCACGAGTTAAAAAATGCCAAGGGGAATAAAAAGAAGCATATGAGAGGAAACCACCTCAATCAAAAGAAATAAAAAAAGAAAGAACAAAGGAATTAAACTGTAATGGCATGGCAACATTCATAAACAAACTCACAAGGATACTGGAAAACATAAGGGCCAGTTTCAATAGACATCCTTGAAGCCTCATTCTGGCCTCTTGAGAGGTTTTTAAACAATGCCTTGACTTGCTGTTTGTAGAATTCAGCATCGTTTAAATCGCGGCCATCATCAAGCCCTTCTGCTAGCGGAAGACCATCAGTAACGCGAGCAATCATCGTCAACTTCACCATCTTCGGTTCACAACTTCTCAGCTATACAAATAATAATAATAATAATAATAAAAAATTAAAAAAAATTAAAAATTAAAAATTAAAAAAATGTAAGCCATTTAAAGCCAGACCCAGGAGATAATGAACAAGCCAAAACTACTCAAAAAAGAGACGCTGATACACAAACTAAATAAAATAACTCGGCTTTAGATCAAAATGAACATCTAGATTCATAATAACCTAAGAAATCATTTTTCTCTTTGGATCGTCCCTGAAGGCAACAATGCAAGGACCCAATTTGCAAAATAAAAACATTTGCTTGCCAAAATTTATAGCCCAGAAGATTTGACTAAATAACAAGTGTTCCCATGATACGATACCCAAATAATCTCTATTAATTCACATAATCGTAATATTCCGTAATAATTGCACAATACTGCAATCAATACGATATTAGGAAATAATATGGTTGTGCGTGTACCGTGGAGGTGTCCGCGGCACCTAACAACGATGGTAGCTGTGAGAAGTGGAGGGCTGCTCGCGGAGGCTCGAACGCGGGCGGTCTGAACGTGAATAAAGCCGTGCGGTGGTGTTGTACGGTGCAGCGGCGGCGTTGGAATGGCCGTGCGGTGGGCGATGAGCTCGAATTGCGGTGGCGCGGAGCCTGACGTAGCGAAGGCTCGCTTGAAAGATCGAATTCTTTATTTAATTGAGGAAGAAGAAGCACGTGAGTTCTTTTGTTGAAGAAAACGTCCGTTTGGTTACACGGATTGCTATCCAGGTTTGTGGGTTTCTTCGTCTTAGACGCTACTATTTTTCCCAACCATTTTTTCCAAACTTAGGAAATAAAACCATTTTTTTTTTCTTTTTCTTTTTCTTTTTTCTATCAAAAACACCCAACTTTTTTATTTCTTATCAAAAAGTTAAAACCACTCCATTATCTTAATATTTTCTATATTATTAAAATAATAACTTTTACTTTTACTTTTAAAAAAATAAAAATTACTTTTTTCTCTCCCCAACCCCTACCTTTTCCACACGTCTTCTCCGGGTTTTTTTTCCCCCTTTTCCACACCTCTCATGTCTTCTTCTTCTTCTCCTCTCCCACACTTCTCTCATTCTTTGATCTCTCGATTTTTTTCAACTATTGTACTTGTAAACATATATATCTACATCATAAAACTTGATTTTTTTGATTTGCCTCTTCCAAGGTCCCTCATGGTGATCTCCGAGTATCAACGCTCTTCTCATTCTGATCTTGAACCTTAAATTAAGCCTCTGATTTTGAATTTTTTTGGTTTCTACTATGATTTGAAACAGGATTTTTTGGTGACTTTTGGACATTTTCCCTAAATGAAGGAAATAGTGAATAGGGAAGCTGCTAGTACTCTTAATCGGTCATAAGAGCATATCATGTTTGGGTACAAGGTAGCCTTATCCTCGTTTATGGATGTCCCAATCTCATGATAGTAGCTATAACTGAAGCCATTAGGTTCTCGACATAAGGTAATCCTTATTCCAGTTTTTCTATAACCAAGGGTAAGTTTTGTAACACTCTGCATGGCAATTATTTTAAAATAGGGTAAATATATGAAAAATCTCTGAGTCAACCCGCTAAAATTGAAAACTCTCTAGGTTTTTTTGTTCGAATTTTTACTCCTTGTGTTAATCAAAATGTCAAATAAATCTCCACCGTTTAATTTTTTTCAAATTTTTTTAACACCCATTAGTCCCAATCAAAATGCACCATTTTGATTGGGACTAACTTCAGTCCAGTTTTTGATGTGAACACGTAGGATCAAAACTCACCGTTTTGGCACTAGCAAAAACGGTGAGTTTTTGGGACCCTAGGTTATTTTGAAACCCCAACAAATCACCATCGCAAGATCACCCACGCAAGATTGTCCTTCTCAAAGCAAGACTCGACGAAACAAGCAAGCCCCATTGACGTAATCGACGATAGATGTAATTGACCCATACAAGCTATCTTCTCCCGCGTCCAAGGTTTGTAGCAGAAAACTCAATCAGATGTTAATGCTCTAGCTAGGGTTCCGTGTAATCAAAAAACAAAGAGGCTGAGGTTGACGAATGTAATATTTTAGAATTTTTTGTGGGTTTTGTTGATTAAAAAAAAAAGCCTTTTCTTGTAGTCCATATTGGTTGTAGTTTTGGAAGCTTTTGTAGGTACCTTATTCCATTATTAATTGTGAGCTTTTGAGGTTTAGTAGCTTTGTCCGTAATTGGTAGAAGGTATGTGAGAATGTGCGTCGTGTTTTGTCCTTTGATAATTGGTTGTGGGTGATAGAGAGGATTGGGAGAAATTACAACAAGAAGGTTAGGGGTGGTAGTTTGGTATTTGTGGCATATGGGTTGGATGATTGTTTATTATTTATCACGTTTCAATGCAGGTCAATATATACATGCAAACTTCCATGCAGTTTTGACATCTCCACAGTGCAAATGTAACATAATATCTTCACGTTAAATTGTTGTTTGGTGTTTAAGGTTTATTATACCCTCTAATCACCACAGAAACTCATGAAAAGTCATAAAATTATTATTTATAATTAGATCTTATATGTATACAAACATTAGGTATTTGGTTAGCAACTTTTCTTCTTCTTCTTCTTCTTCTCTTTTCTTTTTCTTTTTCTTTTTTTTTTTTTGTGGGAAGCTTGATGGTAAATGCCTGAATTTTGTTGTAGTGACCTTGATGGTACATTTTGTGTTGTAAAAGTTTCATCATATCATTTGATTTATTTTATGGTCAATATGATAATGGTAATCATTATGTTGTTATTTATTTATGTTTGATATTATACAGTTAATGAAACCACCATCTTCTACCATGTGTATCCTGAATCATTGCCAAGTTGGCTTATTTGTTGGTTTACAACCCTTCACATATAATTTCTTATTTGTTCATTTGAATTTATTTATTAACATATTATACGGTTTTTTCAACATGAACCACAGGCAGAAGCAGCAGCAGGCTCATTGCAACTGGTGCATACACATCTACAAAGGAGTCGAGGACTCCAAGCTATGCAATAGGCATAACGATATATGACAAAGGTGGTGCCTTTCATTATGTTAAACACTTGGCACATTCCCCATTATAATTATATTATAAGAGTCCAACCACAACAATGCAATAAAGTATATATAAATCCAATACAAATTCGACAAAAATCTTGGGGGATGGGGTTTTCGACAAAAAGCTTCCAATACAACAAAAAGCTTCCTAAAACTACAAGAAAAGGCTTTCATTTATTTGAATCAACAAAATCTACAAAATTACATTCGTCAAACTTAGCCTCTTTGTTTTCTAATTACACAGAACCGTAGCCATAGCACTGATGCCGAACTGAGTTTTTTGTTGCAAACCTTGGACACTGGAGAAGATAGCTTGTTTGGGTTGATTACGTCTATCGTCAATTACGTCGCTGGGTCTTGCTTACTTCGTCAGGTCTTGCTTTGAGAAGGACGGTCTTGCATGGGTGATCTTGTGATGGCGATTTAGGGATTTCAAAATAAAACCCTAAGTTCCGAAAACTCACCGTTTATCCTACGTGTTCAATAGATAAAATACTGGATTGAAGTTAGTCCCAATCAAAACGGTGGGCTTTGATTGAGACCAAAGGGCGTCAAAAAATTTTGAGAAAAATTAACGGTGGGAATTTATTTGGCATCTCGATTAATTCAAAGAGTAAAAATTCAAAGGAAAAAAACCTTTGAAATTTTCAGTTTTGGCACGTTGACTCAGAAATTTTTAAAATATTTACCCTTTAAAATAAGTATCTATTTTACAAATGATTATAACTTTTTAATATTTAAATGTTTAAACATATAATTTTCTATGTACAAGTGTTCCACCAAAACGGACGCTATAACGATGCTAAATACTTTCTCACCCAATGTCCTGATTGGCAAATAAACCACGATCGATGTAAGGCTAATATGGTTGCGCACAAGTTAGCAAAATTAGCTTTGTTCCAAAATGAAAAGAAGGTTTGGAGTGATGAGTATTCTTCGTATGTTGTGTGTGACACACTGACTGACACTGTACTTGCTGCGCACAAGTATTGGAGCTACGTGTCAGTCACTGTACTTAAAAAAAAATTAATATGGATAAAGATATTTAATTGGTTGATTTTTATCATCTGTTAATCTATACTGCGTCGGGCTGTGTTGCCTTTTGATCGTCGTTGTCCCTTCACTACACTCGCATTAAAACATATTATAAAGGGAACATTTTCGCCTTAATAAACACAATGTCGCCGCAAGAACTATCTTTAATTTTAATTTTAGATGCTATCGATCACTTTTCCATGCCCGTCGCCCGTTGGGCAGCCAAAAAGCCAGTGCCCGATGGCGAATAGCGCGTGGAGAAGGCTAAACCTTTTCAGACTCTTCAACTTCTGCCTTTACCTTCCCTATTTCCCAGTGTCTCACGCTTTCGATTCCCAATTTCCCCAACTCAACGCCAAATCTGTCCACTGGTTCTCTGCCCAGGAAGAACATGAATAGTGACCGTGATCGTGACCGTGGCCGTGGCCGTGGCGGTACCCGTGGCCGAACTGGGAACATCAGCGGCTATTGGAGTCCCCGTGGGGCGGGGAATTCAGCGCATCGTTGCAAACCTGAACTTTTACCACACCCCATTTTCGTATTATCTCAATCTAAATGTGTTTTTCTTTGATTTTTTTTTTTTTATTGCTCTGTATTCTGTTACTTTTATGATTGACATTTAGTGCGTCGAACATAGAGTTCTCTGTAAAATTTGTGATTTCTGTTTTGTTAAATGCTGTCATAATACTTGGGTTTTATTCGTTTGATGGAGAACGATATGATATTGTACAGTTAGCGGCTGATTTTTCAAGTATTATGCCAAATGGAACACGTTTGCGTATAAAATTGCAAATTTGAGATCTGGGTTTCTATCATCGTCGTATTAGTTTAATGGTGTGGAACCTAATTGAAAACACTATTGAGAATGATTTGAAAAAAGACCCAAGATGAATATGCAGAGTGAAAACGGCTGTGTGGGTTTTGTAAGTAAGAAAATTAGGTTAATCCAGAAGTTGCATGAAATTAAGTACTGAATATATGTGCTTGGACTTCTTCATTATTTAGTGCTTTGTAGTTCTGATCAGAAGAATAAGTTCTTACATTTAGATTATCATCATCATATTGTTTGTTTTTTCTCTATCCAGTGCAACTATGGATTTGAGTGTGATTAATTGATTTTGATTAGCTTTGTTTTCGTTTAGCTAATTGTATTACACAAACTACAGCTTGGAGCAGGCAGGTCTCCTGAGGACTCTCTTTGTGGTGAGGATGGATGATATACAAGCTTCAAAATGCCGCAAAAGCTTGTACTACAAGTAATGGGCAAAATAAAGTAAAAATTGCATTTCAGCTGATGCTCTTACATATGATGACTTTAGTATTGATTTCAATTGCGTCTCAAATTGTCGGAAAGCTTAACAAGCAAAAACCTTCTCCTTTCCAGCATTCTGAACACTCAGCGGATGTTATTGCATACATCATGACTTCTCAGACAAATTCATAATTTCTGGTCTGCAGAGTGAGACTCAGCTGCCCTCCCATTCTGCTAAAATGGATGAGCCTGCCCCAAGCAAGGGTCCAAAAAGTTCTGTAGAGCTTGACCCTTTCGATATCTGCCCTCCCAAAACCGTGACTTCTGTTACCCTAAAACCTTCTCTACATGCAATGAATAGACAAAAACGAAACGAAATCAAACGGTCTGTGGAAGGAGAAAATGGAATTGTGTTGAGGTCTGGGATGATTCATTTAAAGGGTTACATTTCCTTAAGAGATCAGGCCACGATAGTAAAATCATGCCGAGACCTTGGTCTGGGTCCTGGAGGTTTCTACCAACCTGGTTACCGAGATGGAGGAAAACTGCAGTTGAAGATGATGTGCCTTGGTAAGAATTGGGACCCTGAGGCAAGGAAATATGGAAATGACCGGCCATTTGATGGCGCCAAACCACCCGTTATACCTGATCAATTGAATCAGTTGGTCAAAAAAGCAATCACTGATTCTCATTCCATTATTCAGAAAAAATCTAAAGCAAGCAATGTAGAAAACATACTCCCCTGGATGTCACCAGACATTTGTATTGTAAATTTCTACACAGTGAATGGCCGACTGGGTCTCCATAAGGTTTGTTACAAACCTTCTTACCCATATTATTTGAGTTATCAGAGTTTTTGCAGTTACTTTTATGGGAAATTTAGGTTTTTTAACCTGGCAGTTTCTTTTCTTTCAATGAATTATATCATCCAAAACTTGCACCTTCCTCAGTTGTCTAGAATGATTATGGTTCTGTGAAGTACTTTACATCAGCGACTTTGTTCCCATGCAGGATTGCGACGAAAGCGAACGAAGTCTTGTTAAAGGATTACCTGTGGTATCTTTTTCCATTGGTGACTCAGCAGACTTCTTGTATGGGGATCAGAGAGATGAAGACAAAGCAGAGCAGGTAAATTTAGAATCAGGAGATGTTCTAATATTTGGTGGGGAATCTAGGCATGTTTTTCATGGTGTTAGTGCCATTCACCCAAACACTGCCCCGAAGACCCTGCTTGAAGAAACAAATCTTCGTCCTGGTCGATTGAATCTTACTTTCAGAGAGTATTGAAATCCTTGATTTGTAATTGGCAGTCTCAGTGATTGTTTGCTCTTTATGTTTCTTCAGTTTTAATAGGAAGTAATGGCAGAGAAGGTGCTTGAAAAGTAGTTTTATGTAATGACAGTACGTAGAAAATCTGTGAGGCAATGTACAACACATTTTTAACTGTTAAACGATTTGTAGGAGCTTCTTCTTCTCACTGATAAACGACTTGTAGCAGCACATTTGTTTCCCCTTATAGTACTGACGTAATGACAATTCATGTAATGACATAGAAGGGGCGAGGTCTCGCCTCCCAAAAATTCCCATTCGTAATAAAATTGGTTTTAACCCAACTGGCCCAGATAGACTGACTACTACTAGAGCAAATTAGCTATACATGTTCCACAACTCCATTCTCTGTCTCAGAGTTTTCTGACATTATTTTACAGTGGCCTAAATGTTAATGGTGTACTCAACATAATATTTTTGAATTTTATTTCTCACTCTTGAAACTTTTTTTAAGTTCTGCCTCGAAAGATGCACAATTTCGTGTTAAAGTTGAAAGTGTCGGAGGTTCTGCTGATTAGTTGCTGCTTGTCAAGGTGATTATAGATTGAGATACGAATGGTACTTGATATACATACTTCAAATGCCGCAAAGCTTGTACTACAAGTAATTACAAAAATAAGTAACCAAATTGCATTTCAGCTGATGCTCTTGAATATGTTTCTAGTATTGCATTTCAATTGTCGTCTCAAATTGTTTCCGGAAAGCAATAAGCAAAAACCCATCTCCTTTCCCACCTATATCTCACCAAGGTGGGTGGTCTGCTACTAGTTTATGTTTGCGTTTGGTAGATCTCATATTTCCATGATATTTTCAGTGCTTTCCCCACTTAAATAGCTCCCCTTTTTGGCGGCCAAACTTCAACAGTCAATAAACCAGAGTTTATTTGGTACAACATCGCCTTTGGTTTTGCTTGGAGGGAGGACAATAACAAGGTCAACCACTCACCCACCAAAAATTATGCTTGTGTTGACCATCTCATAGGTGGGATCTAGCCTTGGACAACATTTATTATAACCATACAAGTACATTTTACTGTATATAAAGTCCTTTGTAATTTAGAATCTATCAGACATGCTTTCTATAGTGGGTTGAAGCCTTTGGGCTACACAAATGATCTGCTTACCAAAAGTTTTTGACGCTTCAGTTCCCAGGAAAGCAGATGGCGGAGACTGGAGAGGGTGAGCCATGCTGGAGAAGCAGGGCACATGCTAGATATATCAGATTGAAGATCTGAGCATTTTTGCATGTGCTCTTGTTCTCCAGCTTGGACCCTCTTTCTTGCAAGCACAAGGTTGGATAAATCGACCAGGCTGCTTTATCTTGTAACATCTATTTGAATTCACCTTTATGGATATATATTATAAGTGCTACATGTTCTTGACATTCTATTTATTGTTTACATTGAGCTGAAGGATCAACAAAGGAAAGAATACACAACTACACCATTCTAGTAATTTGTTAGGGTTCTAGTGGGAGGAATTTTAGGATTAGAATTTAACAACTTTGAAATAATATGTTATCACATAAGAATTGATTTATTCTAGTTAGTCTTTTATTTCCATTAGAATTAGGATTTGGATGTTAGAGATAATTTATCATTATTGATATTAGAAGTGGTTTATTCTAGTTAGTCTTTATTTCTACTATGCATTGTAAGTGTATTTAAAGACACCATAAAGTGAAAAAAAAAAAAATTCAATGAGTTTAGTTATCAAACGTTTATGTTTGTTGTTAAGAGTTTTAGGGTTTCTCGAACTATCCTAAAAATATGAGGCCTAATGTAGGGTGAAATTTGCACCTTACAAGTTTTACTAAAAAGTCATATTTCAAGTTTTAAACATTAGATTGAAGAAAGCTTAATGGCGTTGGAAAGCTAATTCAAAGATCTACAAAGTCATATTTGTTTTACTAGGTCAAAATAGGCTGCAAATGAAAAATTGGAAAGCTGGATAGAAATAAAGCCAATGATTCAAAAAGGAAAGACTTGATTGCTCTACTGGGGACTTTAATGAAGATTTTAATCCATCAAATCCAATAATCCAGCAATCAAAAATATTCTATTTCATTATTTGTGCTCTTTAAATTATGATTTTATTTCATTATAATTTTTCCTTTATTATTCTAAAAATTTTCATAATAGGTTTAGGTCTACTCTTGCTCAAAGTTTGCTTTTTGTTATAAATACAGCAAACCTAATATGTAAGAGGGAGAGTTGATTTTTATTATGATGGATTTATTAATGAGAAATATTGAGAGGTTGAGTTTTCTTTTATGTTTTTCCTTGAATCCTTGATAGACTCAAGGTTTTGAAAAGAGTTGTAAATTATTTGTTGTTTGTCTTTTCGACCCACGATTGCATCAGGCCTAAGATTCTTGTACCATAATCTATCATTCTTTGTAATTTTTCATCCCACATTATGTAGGCATGCAACATAATTGGAACTTCAATGGCCTTATTATTCATATAGAGAACTTGTCTCAAATAGTTTGTAATATAATTATATAAATATATTTGGCCAAAACTTCAATAACATTTTTTGGCTCAAATGATAGCTAGTTAGCAATCCATATCACTTTAACCATAAGTTATTCATAAAACCATCTTTTTTAGCTGAATCAACCACGATCAGATCGATTCTCCAGAGCTGATGCAGCAGACTCCACATGAACAAGTAAACAAGTATAAACTTTCTTCTTCAACCTCTCCACAATTTCCACAGAGCCATCATTCTCTGAGCTTAATTTGCTTCTCAGTTTATCCAACCACTCATTTGCATGCTTAAGCTGCGATAATGTCACAGCAATATGGTTGCCTGGCTCCATCCGTCGTCCTGCACTGTCCTTACTTTTCTTCTCCTGGGTAGCTACAGGAAACCCAACATCCAATGCTCCTTCCAAGAATTTCAAAAACCAAGATCTTGTTTCATTTAAGAGAACCTCTCTTAGTTCTTTGATTTCTTTGGCACCATCCCATTTAGCCCATTCTAATTTCTCAGGCACACTTAACTCTATAGGGGTCTTTGGAGACTTTAACATACTTTTGCCATGAATAGAAGCAGCCCTTTTGATACTTTTGTCTGTGTCTGGAGCAGATGGGTGATTCGTTAGCCGAAGTGATTTATCCTTTAATGTAGTTGCCACATTTGGTTGTTCAATGAGCTGATAGAGTGTGAAGAACTTAGTGAGATATAGGTGGGGGTTCTCCGGTGAGGCATAGGAGCAAAGATCAGAAAACATACTGTAAAAAAAAACGGAAGTAAGACTTGTAGGATATAATTACAAATTGGTTTCCCCTTCTGGTGGTCAAATTATGTTTGAAATAAACTAACCTGAGGCACTTGACCAGAGTTGCAGCTGTAGCTGCCTGCTTCTGAGCTTCTACTGCAACCAAAGAGGCTGAATCTCTCCTTCTAAGCATTCCCTAATAAAAAAATATAATAAAGGACAAGAAAGAAGAATTACCTAGTGATGGTAAATTTAAATTGACTCAAGAATTTGTGAGATTTTTCAGTTTAAGGTATTTTTGTTTCCCCATATATCAATTCTAATTTGATTAGTAGGAAATCTACTCTGTCCAAAAAACAGACAAGAGAAGGCCTCTTTGAATCAGATGGAAGAAACAAGCCATGATAAAAATTATCAATATTTTATCCAAAAGATTAAAAGTATGAGTAATTCTGAAACATAAAGTTGGAACAGAAAAAAGTGGAAGAAACAAGGTAAAGTACCTTCCCTGGCTTCAAAAGATTAGCAGGCAGAGATGCCCATGAAGCTGTCTCAGGCGATTGGTTTTTATCTTTATTGTTTGACAAACAATTCAAGTTCATGTTTTCCTGTTTACTTGAAGTGCGTTTTGCTGGAGTACTCTTAGAAGGAACTGCAGTCTCCTTGTTGTCAGATGCAGAAAACTCTGGCTTCGATGAAAGTGCATCAGCCCGATTTCTGGAAGGAGTCATTGAGCGTGTCTGTAATGGCAGTATAAATGACACTTATGAAACATGTTCTCGAATTGCATCCTCACATTACAGGGGACAGAAGATCCTAAATAATTAGCACTAACATTTGCATTTGCAGCACAAAAAAATTGTTGCTTGATAATTTCCTGTAAAACATTCTTGTTGTTTCACAATATGCGCCTCACATTTTCTTGTATCAAGAGCAGTGGGCAATATAATTATTTCAGGATGTCATGTTTGTACTGCACAAAAACACGGCGTCCTGATTGTTAGAACAGAAAGATAAAACAGGAACTGAAATGCTCATAAGGTGCTGTTACTGATTTGCTTTCCTTAAGAAATTATTTTCTTCCGCCAATTCTAACGAAGCGATTGTATGCACTAGTTACGGCATATATTTTTTCAGAATACAATAGAGTCCGGAAATCCCTTGTAGTTTGGTTGTGTTTTGCACAAAACGAAACCAAACTAGAACACCCTTAAGAGTTTCTATTCTAGCAAGAGACTTGAATTTGAAAACTGATTTGATCGCTCCGATGCGTACTAAAGCATACACGTAAGTGCATACACTCAAGCATTGCTTATTTTAAAGCAAAATCTTGATGTGAGTTGGGCTTTATAAATGCCAATTTAATTTATCTTTTTCTCATGTGAGATGAGACTCTCTTCTTTCTAAGCTCATTAAAACCGTCAATTTAAAACGTTCCCAAACTACAAACTAGATATATGTGCATGCTAATTTTGAAAATTGTTTTAAGAGCGATGGTGCATATGTTCTTTTATAATCTCTTCTGTTGGCCTTTCAATTCTAACAACACTTATAGTTTCCAACCTTATGTTGGCTAGACAAAGAAGTCTGCAGAATCAAAAAAAGTCCCAGAACTGTTCGTTTGTGCCTTTAAGATTGGAGTAGATGTTAAGCAAGAATCATACCTGTCCTTTCAGCTCTGCAGGCTGCTTTCCTTTCATTACCCCAACCTTCTTACTTCCCCCAACAATGTCATTCTCGTTACTCTTCCCACCTCCATTGGATTCTGCTGCACTTGCTTTAGCATTACTCGGTGTCAGAACACCCTGCATGTACCTTGACGCAACATTTGCTTTTTCCTCTTTGATAACAATTTTCTGTCTTGGGCTTTCCTCCACCTCCAAAAACTGCCTCACCTTCGCACCATTTGTTCCTTCATTACCAGATTGGACAGGACCCTCCGACGGCTCCAACATCTGCATCAAATCCTTTGGATTCCCGACAAAAGGGTGGCGTCCTGGGACCGGTCTCGCCCCGACAAGAAGAGGAACAGGTGTTCCGGCCTCCACCCTATCAACATAGAAAAACTGGCCGAGTTGCAGCTTGTTGTTCAAGATGAGCTCATTGTCTTCCTTTGATAGTGAGACGTATGTTGAGTGAGAGGAGTCAGAGACCTTTATGAAGAAGCCTTGGTTAGGCCACAAGTCAGAACCCGTTAAAGCAGGCA
This sequence comes from Carpinus viminea, assembly GCA_013348765.1. Lineage (NCBI taxonomy): Eukaryota > Viridiplantae > Streptophyta > Magnoliopsida > Fagales > Betulaceae > Carpinus > Carpinus viminea. Next base: position 9,842,023 of record CP054667.1, read on the forward strand.
CAATGCTGATCACTTGTAGAAGAACGGATCTATATTCTCCACGAACCTTTACATTCGAATTTATGCTCTGAAGAAGCTTTAGAAGAACTCCTGGGGTAAGCGATGCCATTCTTTTTCCCTACAATTGATGCATTGAAGTTCAAGGCATTAAGCAATCAGAATTGTCTGTTTACTCCAGGATTTTTTTTTTCCTTTGAGAAAAAAAGACACAAAGGGGCGATGGCTACTCGTTTGAAACCAAGTCGAACAAAAAATGCCTATACGGTAGGAACCGTAAGTTCTCCCTCAACCCAGTTGAACCATAATTTGACCCAACAATACCAAGAACACTAGCGACCCCTAAGCCGGTAGTATGGAAGCTAAAACCTTCTATCCACCAAAACCATTAGGAGCTAGCCCGAATGCCACTAGACCACTACCCTCTGTGGTTATTCGAGGAAATTACCTCGTACATGACAAATACTATGGCAGCCATGTTTTTCAGGCTCCGTAAGGTTTTCCTAGGAAAGTTGAATCAACACATGCATTCTCCCGTTTATACCTTCATATTAGTAGTTAAAAGTTTTCATTCAAGTAAAAAAAAAAAAAAAATTCTCAAACTGTTTGCACACTCTACAAGGCTAGAAAATCTGAAAAAGAAAAAAAACTATGATGCATGAAACAACATAAGGCCATGAGCTAGCTTCATTCACATATAAGAAATCAACCAAGAAAATGGACATTTGGGATAAAAATACTTGCCTTTTTTCATGAATAAATGGATAAACTATTAAGCCGTATTTGTCACAATGATGTGAGAGAGAGAGAGAGAGAGAAGAGAGAGATGTAAGTACCTGAGAGAGGCAGCATAGAAAAATTAAAAGTTGTGTAGAGGGCGGTGAAGATCGATCAACTGTAGCTTGAAGGCACAAAGTGATGAGCGAAGACTTGATTCCAAGAGCACCCTACTCCCTATAGCTTTGCATGCCAGGCACGTATCTATCAATGCTCAACAAACTCTTGGCTTACAAGCCAAGGGACATTGCTTGTTTACATATTTTGTACTCCCTTCTGTGAACGAAATCACTCATCTGCCCCCCCATAAAGAGGGAACGAGTCTGAGGTGCTTAATGCCGTCAATGGGTATTCTGGTCAGTTGGCTGTGGGCCTCTTCCAGGTTGCATTTCCCTTTTAAGTTAGCGGAAGGGGAGCCATTGAGGAAGGTGAGGGCATTCCAGTGTCCTCTTCGCTTTTATTCCCTCTGGGTTCTCTAATTTGACTAGGATTTCAACATGTTACACATTATAAATATCGTTTAATTAATTATCCTTCTTCTTTTTTTTTTTGGTTATTTTTAGAATAATTTTTTGAACTTCTCAACTTTATGATACCCACAAGTGGGGTAGTTTACCGACTCCCAGCCTTTTTTGGACAGATTTGAAAGTCGAGATTTTTGTAATTTGCTTGTTTTCCTTTTCAATAGTGCTTACTCGGACCTTGACAATGCTTTCCTAGCAAGGTTGCCTTTACCGCATGAAGCTTCTAATGAGGCCCTTTCGCCATTGTATATTGTTTTGTCCGGTCCTTGGACAGGCCGAATACTTTTTAGTTCTATTGCTCACCTTTTGTTCTCATTACCATTTTTGTATTTTCTTTTTTGTTTGAGTTATGTCATTGGGAAGTCTATCCATCACCCGTTTTATTTGTGTTTGTCCCTATAACTATTGTCTCATTATTGAATTTAAAAAAATAAAAAGGATAATTTAGTTGTCTTATCACTCACACAAGCCTGACCAATATTAGTCGCATTAATAACTACTGATATCCTAATAAAGCTAAATTAAGTTATGACTTGATTCATTTTGAAAAAACTCTTTTGGTTCTTATCATTTAGGCTCTTTTGAGCCTTCTCAACAGACAGTTGGTACCATGGTTAGGCTTAGATAGACTAGTTATAATTATTCGCCCTCTCATGCCCTTTTCAAAATATATATATATTTTTTAAAAATCATCAATATGCTCTATAATGTTTTCAATCATATCCTCCTGCTTTTATTCCGTTAATTTTTTTTACTAGAAAGTTTCACAAAAGACGAAGAACATAAAATGCACAAAAAGACAGAAAAAGAAGAGGAAGAAAGCAACAGCTTTCTGATCTGTCTCATCCCCGGAAATCAAATTAAATTATCTCATTTCAATTATCAATTGTTTTCGCGGTAAATTCGTTCTGATACCATATTTTCCGTCATTGGGAATAAGCGTTGATCCCTTCTCTCCATTTAAGAATAAGCGTTGACCACCTCCAGATTTAAAACTTTTCTGGGCTAGGGTTTACTGATTCTTGATTTTCAGGCAATTGGGTTTCTGATTGATTGTGGAAATTCTCCGACTTCTCGATGATCAGAGATTCCGGGGGTTTTTAAACTCCCTCACATTCCCCCAAGTAGCATTGTTCATGGCAGACTTGCACTGTTCATAGCATTTTGTGCTTTTCTCTACAGTGCTTAAATACTTTGGGGAGTGTGATGGGGCTTTGACAAACAAGGCCGGATCCTTCTTTGCTCTGTTTTCATGGGAGCTGATTGGGAGTGTTACAGGTGTGAAGTGTCTTGATATTTGTCTTGGTGTGAGGTGTCCCATAATTTAATTTTTTTATTAGAAATTTAAATTTTAAGTACTCTTAAATGGTTCAAGAAGCTAGTTTGCATATGAGCATTTGTTTAGTCTGATTAGCTAAGTATGGAGTTTGAGTCAATACAGCAAAACACTTGATTTTGAAGAGAGAAGATATGCATCATTTTATCATTAAAATAATACTATTAGAAGAAGAAAAAATCATCAATATTTAATATTAATATGAGAAATTATGTAAACAATTACTAATTTAAGCCTTATACGAGTTGCTCACGAGCTTAGCCGAGTCAAGCTGAACTTGTTTCGTTTAATATTTGAGCTACGATTCGTGTTTACGAAACACTTCATTTAATATTTGAGTCGAGCACGAACCGAGCTTATACAAGCCGAACCCGAGCAAACTCGCGCTCAAACTTTCTCTTAACACCCCTACCTTGCTTATGGGTTAGTTGTGGGCTTGACCGGTATGTGTGGTGGGCTCAATGGCTAGCAGTTGTGTTGAAAGGCTAATTGCAGTTACATTAACAGTGGGCTTGGGTCAAATCATTGGTCTTGACTCTTGTGTTAGTTTCAGTTTTTTTTTTTTTAATAGAAGAACAACAAGCGAAAAAGGACTACAAAAGACAAACAAGAAAGGGATCTTCGCCACATGTGGTAGAAGAAATAATAGAGGAAAAGTAGAGATGGGAATGAGTGGAATCCATCCCAACGTGCCTGAGTGAGCACTGAAGTTAGCACTTCTTTTAACTTTCCGAACTTCCGGAGGAAGAAGGAGGATAGAGTCTAACAATCTAATATAACGAGAAGAGATCCTCCAATCTGAATAGAATTTGGATGTTGTAGGAAAGAACCACCACTTGAATCACCTTCAAGAATAAATTTATCAAAAGATAGGCAAGCGCAATGGAACAGGGCTAGTAGCGGCGAGCTTCACCAACATTTGGAGTGCAAGAAGAGTGAGATTGGATGACAAATGAAGAATTAAATCGTTGAGTCCCTACACACCACCGCAGAACGGTAAGAATCTCGATGGCGTGTAAATTTATTTTAACCCAGTTTGGTGGAGGGGGGTCCATTTCTCCTCGAGGACTTGATTGGGTGGATGCCAAGCCAAAAAGTGCTCAAGAGCGATTTTATTGATATGAGCCGACACAGAATGCGCATCAAAAGCGAGGTCGTCATGAAAAGCTTTATTCCTGTAAAACCATAAGACATCACAAGCCATTGCCGCAAAGATTTGGAATTTATGATGTTCCATAGGAGGAATACCCAGAGAACGACCAGGAGATAGTATTGAAGCGATCCAATCCGTCATCGAAGAAAAATGGAAGGCTAACGAATCCACTGGCCAGAAAGAGTGACGCCAGACAACCCGAGCAAAGAAACATTCAAAGAAAAGATGAGGAAGAGAATCGCCTGCCATTCCACAAAGAGGACAAATATTATCAGAGATGGGAAATAGTTGGCTAAGGCGATCTTTAGTTGGCAAAATATTCCAAGCAATTTTCCACAGAAATAATCTGAGTCTATCATTTAGGTTTAATTTCCAAAGGGACTTCCAGCAAAGGTCTATCATTTAGGTTTAATTTAGGTTTACTAATGTTGTTGGGTTGCTATTTTCTGTATTTTGTAAAGAGAAATTTTTCGCACTTTTTAGTGCATATTTTTTGACATGATTTATTCAAAATTTAATGTTAATTTTTACTATCATATGTGAGTAAATATTTAGAAGGGTGTGAATGAGAGTATATAGCATTTCTCTTTTGTAACTATTATTGACAAGTCTATGGATGTTTGTACCGGAGGTTGAGGTACCCTCAAAGTGCCTTAGTTTGGTGAATCATGTTTATTCCTTATTAATTATCTTAGCCAAATCTTTATGCTCCTAATATTTGGTATTAGTCATTGTTCCTCAATAGAAGATGATACTCGAATGAACCAATTGTTTGAAGTAGGGCCCAACTTAGAGCTAATCAAATTGCTTTTTAAGAAACTCACGAAAACCAGCAGAAGGTGCTAGCTGAACTTGTTCAACAAGTCAGAAACTTAGCATCAAGTTATGAGGCACTATCACATACAAGTAACGAAAAAAAGAAGTTGTCTTCTTATTGAGGGAGGTATCCAAGCTTGAACTATGAGGTCGTCCTAGGTAGCCAAAATGGAGGTGGCCGGCCACCCCAAGGCCTTTGAGCCACCCCTTTATAGCCGTTGGGGTGGGACAAACCGGCCTTGGGTGAGCCACCCTCAATGGCCAAAATAGGGGTGGCTGGCAACCCAATAAATTTTCATTTTTTTTTTTTTTAGGTTTTAGTTTCTTTATTATTTTTAGGGTTAAATACTTTTTTTTCCTCTGTGGTTTAACAACTTTATTTTTGTCCCTAGGTTTTGTTTTGTATACCGCTGGTATCTCAATTATGAATAAAGACGAAAATGATATCTTTGTTAGAATTCTGTCCAAAAATAGATAGAAATCAACGTCAACGCCTCTAAAAATCCCAACACGTGTTCATATACCTAATTAAAAAATAATAATAATTTTTTAAAATTAAATTAAAATCCTGAGATGTCTTTAACATATGAAACGTGCCCTAAATATTCAAGTCATCTTGCAATCTCAGAATTTATTTCTCCACTGGATGTTTCTTCCCGGCCCTTTATTTTGGTCGTTGGGTCAAATTTGTTGTACTGGGCCTTGGTCCATTTACTTTGTTTTTGAATTTGTATAATCTATTTTATTGGTTAGATCATTTGGATCTCGACCTCTCCTTTTACAAATGTTTGTTTGTAATGAATTTGGTTGCCCTGATAAAAAATAATAATGATAAAAAGATAATAATTCTAAGTGCTCATTTTTCACCTCAATTTCATACAACTTGACTGATGTGGCAGTACTAACCCTTGATTTTATTATTTTATAATAAAGCTTGATCCAATGACTAATGAACACTATCACATTAATCAAGTAATATGAGAGTGTGATAAGAAATGAGTATGTAACATTATTATGTATATAATGAGCAAATTCAAAACTCACCATTTGATGGGTGTATATGGAATAGAGTAATACTATTTAGTAGATTATTATATGACTGTCATATAACTGAAACAATGTAACAGTGAAAATAAATATTTAGATCAACAAGGATTTATAAAAAAAAAAAGAAAAAATAATTAAAGATTGATTTTACTACCACGTTATCCCAATTTATTAAATAAAATTTTTCTATAGAGTATCAATCACAATCGATAAAATTACAAAATGATGTTGAATGACAAAATAAAGCTAAAGTTGGCTCTATATATTTCTCTACATACAAACTTCTTCCCTATTCCCTATTCCCTATTAGCAAATTCCTGGGGAGCAAACTTTGAAAAGATGAATATATGATTAAAATACATGGCTGAAGAAAATGCATTGGATTCAATTTCTTTTTTTTTTTGAGGAAAAATCAATCTGATTTCATTAATCGTGGTCAAGAGCATAAAAACTCTTACAATCACATAACATATAGTTCTGTAATATCATAGCCGAAGCTAAAAAATTACACATCATAAAAATTGAAAACATACAGATCTTACAATGAAAATCAATCTATGACGTCAAACATCCGCTATCCTAGCCCGATCTTCAGTTTATAGAATAGATCTACTAACGCAAACTCCTTCCAGTGGCATAGGAAGCCATTTCCCAGGCATGAGCAAAAAACACATACCCAAAACATTACCCTCTCGACTCGAAAGCCAGAAGCATTATTCACATCCTTAGTCCAATGACCAGGACCATAAAATAAAAACCAAAAACAAAAACCTACAAGCAGCAGCGAAGGAGCACGATATCATAGGTATTCCTTCGGAAGATACGCTTTGGCTGAAGAAGACGATCAGATCTAAAGTTGAAGAGAGTAGATTTAGATCTAATTATAGATCTACCAACTAGATCTAAAGCAACCTGCCAGAACGAAAGACCGGTGAAACCTACAGAGAAGACACCGCACTGCTATCATGAAAGGGGAGGAGGGAAGATCTAGATATAGATCTAGATCTTCCCTCCTCTTGAAGTTCTTCTTGGTGGGGGCTAGGGTTTTTTGGGAGAGAAAATAATAGTATGATAAGAAGAATAGTTTCCATTGGATTCAATTTCTGCACAAACCAAGCTAGCATACACGCCATTACGATGGGAATTCATGAGTGCATCATGGCTCCCATACTCCACGACTACACCATCTCTCACAGCAGCAATCATATTGGCCTCTCTGATCGTTGAGAGGCGGTGGGCCACTACGATTGTGGTGGCTCGCTTAGCAACCTTCCTTAGTGCATCTTGGACATGCTTCTCCGATTCCAAGTCCAATGCACTGCTTGCTTCATCTAGCAGTAGTAGCCTTGATTTCTTCAGTATAACCCTTGCTATTGCAATCCTTTGTTTTTGACCACCCGAAAGCTGGGCCCCGCTCTCACGTACCTGTAGGATTGTATGAAGTGGTTCCGATGAGGATGTCAAGGGTATAAAGGAAGGAGATTGTAACACGTAGATCCCATATTGAGAAGAAGAGAAGTACACATAAAGTGAGTCATTTAAAAAGATATTCATAAATGTTAAGGTGATATCACAGATGTGGCTAACACTTACTAGATGCAATTAGGTGTTATCATAAGTCCCTATTTTGAAGGTCTATAATTCCAATATTTAGATCATACCTGAGTTTCATAGCCTTGAGGGAGGCCACTAATGAACTTGTGAATGTAAGCTTCCTTTGCAGCCTCTTCAATCTCACCCCATGAAGCATTTTGATCCCCAAATGCAATATTTTCCCTTATACTCCCGGCAAAGAGTGCAGGCTCTTGACCCACCCAAGCTGTTTGCCTTCTCAATCACTTGACATCAATTTCTCTTAAATCGACTCCTCCCATCATTACCTTCCCTTGAATTGGATCGTAAAACCTTTGCACCAACCATATCACTGTTGATTTTCCTGACCCACTTCCCCCACCAAAGCCACCATGCTTCCACCTTTGACCTTTAAGCAGAAATCACTCAAAACAATCACCCCAGGTCTAGATGGGTATGCAAATGTCACCCTTTCAAACTCAATACCCAACGGCTTTGACCGTTCGATCTTTCTACCTGTTCTTTGATCCTTAGCAATCAATGGCTTGCGATCAATGATGTCAAGAACTGCTGGAATTGCTGCTGCAGCCAATGAAGTGTCTGGGGCTAGACCAGCTGATTGTCCAACAGAAAATGAGCTCAAAACAAGAATGAGAAATATCTTATATACCTCCCCAAAGCTTGTTATATTTTTATCTACAAGGAATGCGCCAAACCAAAGAATTAAGGTATATGCTCCATACATGGCACCTTGAGAGAAGCCAAGTATTAGGCCTAGAATTTGTGACCTTCTCTCAGATTTTCTTTTAGGCTTTGATAAAGCTTGGTCAAATGACTTAACTAATTGTTCTTGGAGCAGAAAATGTTGTGACTGTTCTAAAGTTTGAAACTGCACCAGAAGCAATATTACTAGCTTTGACATAGGAGTTGTTATTAAGTCTTGGTCCAATACTTGTCATCAAGCTCAAGTAGCTTGCACCAAGGGTGAAAGGAGTAAGAGCTGCAGCCAAAAGGGTTAGTCGCCAATCGAGGTAAAACGACATGCCAAGTCCAACTGCAGCTGAACTCAAACCCATTAATAAGACTGATAATCGATCTCCAAGGACCGAACGAAATCTAACACAATCAATTGAGAGCCTTGAGACAAGTATTCCAGTTGAATTTTCTGCAAAATCAAACCAACCTGGTTCTTGCCTTAATATAGATTGGAATAAAGGTCTCTCACCCTCATTGTGAGCTTTGCCCCAGCCCACCCACACAAACCTTGCTGCCCTGTTATGAAGATTATACACCCGAAACCAAGCCCAACAACTCCCAAACTAAGGTGACCAACGTTTCTTTCAATCTTCGATAAATCACCGAAGTAGATATCAAGGGCTATCCCAAGAAGTAAAGGAAAAGCAGATAGAACAGCGCCTGCCAGAATACCCAACAAAAATCCAAACGCTAGCATCACAATTTCTGGTCTCTGTAAGTTCCAAACTTCAGAAAGTTCGTATTTTCTTAGCTTTGTTTTTTGTTCTTCTTCCATCTCTTTTTGATCTTCCTTTTGCATAGACTTCAAGTAGTTTGATCTCGATACATCATAAATTGATTGCTCATATATAGAAATATCATTCCCTTTGGGACTATGATTTTGTTTTGAGAAGGGTTTTGAACCTGCATCAGCACCAAGCTTGACAAGGTTATAGTAGGCACCGGCATTTTCCATGAGCTGATGGTGGGTGCCAACCTCAACAACAGAGCCACGGTCGAGAAATGCAATGGCGTGAGCATTTCTCACTGTTGCTAGCCTGTAAGCAATGACAATTGTGGTTCGGTTAAAGGAAATCTTGTCAATCGCTTGCTGGACTACAGACTCAGATTCAGGGTCTAATGCACTAGTAGGTTCATCTAAGAGGAGGACACTAGGGTCTTTGACCATGGCTCGAGCCAGTGAAATTCTCTGTTTTTGACCACTTGAGAGTTGTGTTCCCCTGTCTCCAACCTGTCGAAAAATGTGTTTATGAGCTATGTGCATGTGCATACAATTCATGCATTGACAGGTATAGAGGCTATATAAGTGTTTATATATGAAAACTTGTGAATTTTATGTTCTTTCAGTTTTTAATCATGTGTAATTGCACCTGAGTATCATAGCCCAGTGGGAGGCGAGTGATGAAGGTGTGTGCATTGGCCGCAATGCAAGCAGAAATGGCCTCTTTCTTGGTGGCGTTCTCCTTCCCCATCATCACATTTTCTAGTATTGTTGTGGCAAAAAGAACTGGCTCCTGACCAACCATACCTATCTAACCTCTTAGCCACTTGACTTGCAGTGTCCTTAAATCATGATCATCCAAGGTGATTGTTCCTGCCGAAATGTTTTTGACTCTAACCAAATTAGCAATTACACTCATACATATCAACATTCTTCCATAAGATACTGATAAGCTTACCTATGATGGAATCATAGAACCTCTCTATAAGAGCAAATGTGGTGGATTTGCCACCTCCACTAGCACCAACTAATGCGAAAGTCTTATGAGATGGAATCACTAGATTAAGAGAATGAAGAACTTGATCACTTGGACGAGATGGATATGCGAAAGTAACACCTCTGAACTCAATCCTTCCACGAACAGTTGGGAGTGTCCTCCCAACAAGGCTATAGGGATCTATCTCTGGAACTCTGTCTATAATTTCAAACACCCGGCTTGCTGCCACAGTGCCTTGTGCAAATTGTGCAAAGTATGATAGTGACAATGCCAAGCCCCAGTAAAAATGCAGAAAACATGTTTCTTTCTTGTTGAGCACTAAGAAGTAAGAACATTGTGGAGGATTTGGTGCTATGTGAAAGATTATATCAAAAAAAGATATGTGAAAACTAAAAGACTAAAATTTTCATTTAATGGCTTAGTTTGCGTGATTCTTAGCGACTCCTTGATCGATGACAAGATTATTACCTTCCCCCAAGATTGACAGCAAAGAAATAACCAATGGCATTTGTTGGGTCATGGATCAACCTTTCAGAACAGACCAATAGTTGATTGGATCAAGTCAAAGCCCATGCAGGTCAGAGCCCAAGGACGTCTTAGGTCTCGAACCTCTGAGACCACATCTTGGATCCGAGATGGAAGGATCTGAGACCTAGGACTCGAATTCGAAGTGTCTGAGACTCATGTCCGAGACCTACGTGTCCAAGGCCTCCGAGACCTCCGAATCCGAGGCCCTTGTATTCGAGACCCTAGAATTTATGGATCGAGGATTTGAATCCATTTGAATGATATGCGATGTGATCTTATCCATCCAATTCAAATGTCGAACACTGAAACATGGAATCAGATACTCCATCTGCAAGAATTCGAAATTCAAACGCCAACAACCAAATCCTATCTTGATCTCCGAAGATCAAGGGATGGATAATTACTCAAATCCCTCGATAACAGACTGCCTCATAGCAAATCAGGGAAGAGTCAGTCACTGGTTAGGGAATTACCACTCCATGCCTATATAATTCAAGTCATATCACACATTTTGGTAAGCAACTTTTGCACTCTTTATGCTTTGTTGCTTTCTCATTACTCTTTACAGCAAACACTGACTTAGGCATCGGAGTGGCCTTGCTGGCTCACCCCCGGTCTCTCTTCGATCTTATTGTCTTCTCCATTGTGCAGGCAATTCACACTTGGAGCACTTGAACCAAGAATCCAACAAGCGTGCCACGTCACCAATCGAAAATTGTGCATCAACAGCATCACCTCCAAAGATCTCATTCTTGGCAACCAATATAGCTCTATACCAGAAAGCCAATGCCCATGTTGAATACATAACCAAATAGATAACTCCTATTCCTGCACCCTTAGCAAACCCCATCCTAGCCCCCAAAGGCACCGTTTTTTCCAATGATGCAGCATATCTTGCTACCAAATGATCCTTTGCAACAAATGAAATTACAGTTCTAATTGAACCGATGGCTTGCTTTGCCACTCGACCAGCACTCTGATAGGAAACCTGAAATAGGAGCACCAAAATTGAATGAGCAAAATGCTAAGACATTAGACAAAATAAAGATTGTTTATTAGTCTATGCATGTATTCTCTTTTCTACTTACCTCTTCTTTTGTTGCTAGACCGACATAAATAGCTTTGTAAACAATACCACAAAACATTGTCATTGGGATGACTGAGAAGACTACCAAAGACACTTTCCACGACCTCAAAAACCCAACAACATAGCCACAGATGAAGTTAAATATATGGTGAATGAAGTGTGGCATCTGCTATTAGACAAGAGAGAGAGAGAGTTTAAAATGCGTTGAATGTCCAATAAATTAATGAAAAATTCAGGTATAGTTTATGTTGAAAGATAACAAGGTGCAATATTTATGATGAAAATTAAGGAATGTGAAATAACAAAATAAATAAATAAACAAACAAACAAATGAAGTTTGACCTTCTCTCCCATCACTTCTTGTATTTGAGCAACATCACTTGAAATTCCATGCATAATATCACCAGTGCTTATTTCTGTGTCAAAAAAACTGATATCCTATCGTAGAACTGCTCTTAAATATTCTGTTCTTATCCGTAGAGCAAATCGCTCCCCAACCAGTTTCCAACAGGTGATCTCTGCCAATAATATGAAGAATCATGTTGTATTACTTTGAGAAAGATATAAAGGAAATGGACAGAAAGCTATCATAGGTGCTTATACTCTATTAATCTTCCTCTTACCCATGTATCCTCCAACAATCACAACTGATGCTAATCCAGTCATAAGTAGACATACCTGAGAATTAAAAATTTCAAAAAAGAAGAATTTTCAAAGTTAGTCAAAATACATTATGATCCATTCCTTTTGGTTTAAAACAAATTTACATCATGACCCATTCATGTATCCTTTATTCTCAGAGTTTTTTTAGTCAAAGGGGAAATTAAGCTGCACAATGCAGCTGCCCTCTGCTTTTCAAATCCTTTCTCTTCTATGGTTAAACACTCGAAAACTGTAAATCGCTACTTATTTCAAAAGCTTAAGCAGATAAGAAAGAATAAATTTAATTTTTTAATCAATGTTTTAACACTTATTCTATGTGTGGGCTCAAATTCCACATTAATAATAAGACTCAATACGTAGAATATTTAATTGAAATGAAAGATAAACTTTGGAGTTAGGGTTTGAACTCAGGACTTCTAAATCTATTACCATGTTAAATCATCATTCATCTCAAAAACTTAAACAAATAGAAAAGAGCAAATTTAATCATTTAATCAATACTTCAACAAAAACCTTAATTTTGAAATTTGAAGGTAGCACTTGGCTACAAAGGGTTAATGGCAATAGGCTAGGAAAATTTGTGTACCTGCCCTACATCCTTCATCATCTGAGTTTTATCAGTGCCTGAGAATTCTAAAGCAATCTTATTCACAAACCGTCCGAAAAGATAAGAATACCAAGGAAGGGATCCTCCATTAATGAGAGCACCTAAACAGCCCAAGAACACAAGAACTATATCCCACTTTGTTGAATACCTGAACAAGCTAAACAGCCCAACTGACTTTACTGGCTCTCCATCCTCCTCCTCTTCTTCCTCATCATCATCGCCATCATTGTCATCATAATTAGCTGAAACACTAGCAATGTCATGATTTCCATGATGACCATGGTGCCCATAACTATAATGCTCACCGTGGTGACCATGTCCAATATGTGAAACACCATGATCATGATGATGCCCACCATGCGATAGCCCAAGACCATGGTAATGATCACCATGAGACAAGCCAAGGTGATGATGATCATCTCTTAAGGAATCATAATCAAACATATTGAGCTCATCTTTTTTAGCCGAAGGACCACTACCATTTCCACCTCTCCCCTCTTTAATCGCTTCCAACTTTGAAAACCCATGAGGGACATTGCTGCTATGTTCCCCTGAATGAACATAACTCTTTCCGGAAAATGAACTTTCATTATCTCTAGCAACAAAGCTTTGGAGCTCAAGCCTCCCTGCCGGGACGACACTATAGCCGGAAAAATCATAAATCGGACTTGATAAGCTTCCGAACCCGGTTGTTCGTGAAAGATAATAGTCATTGGCTGAGCGGTGAAATATAGGACTTCTCTCGGGCAGGGTGGCGGCAGTCCACTGCGTTAAAGCTGAGCTTAAGTTGCTGTCATGCCATCCGGTTGGCTCAAAATGCCACGAAAGCTCACTTTGCCAAGACACGTTATTGTCCGATGCAAAATGCGTCGGCGGAGATGGGTTCCGGTTTCTTCTAGGGGTGGGAAAATGGGACATGTGATGAGAGCTGAGCGGAGAGCCGGTTGGGGTGAGGTTGCGGCGGCGGGGGTAGCGGTGGCTCAGCAGAGAGTAGTCGATTTCGAGGGAGGAGTGAGCCATGGATGGAAGAGAAGGAATGTGTCATGAAGATCAAAGAGAGAAGAGGATGTGCATGATACAATCTAGAGGTGATGAAGGAAACAACAAGGCCGGTTCAGCTGTATCATGTACTTGGCCTAGAGGATATTCCGCCTGTGTTCTTTGTCGTCTGCTTTGAAATCTTGCTGTTGTAAAAATGCAGTCTTTTTTTCGTTGTGTCATTCACATTGTATGTATTAATTAAGTTTCATTGTTTCATATCATCCAAACACTGCGGTTTTCTTGTCTTGTCTGAAGGGATGTCATCAGAGCATGTTTTTTATTCATGAGATTTTGAAGTTAATTGTATGTTTTATACAGATGTTGCAATGGACACCCTAATGCACCATGGAAGGCCGGCTATATATATATATATATATATATATAGTAGCTTTAAATCATCCAAGTATTTTATTGTATTGCGATGGGTTCTTTTCCTAATCATAGAAGCTTTTGTCAGTTTTTCTCCATGAAAACAACAAACCTTCTCTCTTTATATCCCCATTTGTCACCAAACCATTAATAGTTGTAAGTTTTTTTTTTTTTTTTCTTCGGTTGTTATCAATTAATGAAATGATTAAATTTATTTCTTCAAATCATCTTAAGTTTTTGAATAAGTAATGATTTAAAATAGAATGAAAATCAAATACCCTGAATTCGAACCTTGACTCTATAATTCACTCCAACTCCACCATGATGTCCAAATGGTTCAAGGTAAATCAGATTTTTCATTAAATTTTTCTCACATGCGCAGCACGTGCGAATAGGATTTCATAGAAAATCATAGCGGAAGGGAGTAAGTGGAAGGAAATTAAAGTTAGATACACCAAAGCGAAAAACTTTAAACATCGGGGTGGTGTTTGTAAAATATGTATAAATTTATGAGGGATAAGTGAAGTTACCCTTAAAATAGTTCATATACTGGGTCTCATTTATTAAAAGAAAATTTGAACAAGTTTTAAAATAAGTAATAATTTAACAAAAACCTTGAATTAATAAGGCTTCAAACTGCATCCACGGGTGGAGAGACCACAACATCCAACAATGAACCAAATTATAGATGAAACTTGACCTGTTTTGTCATGTTTTGTTAAAAGCATAAATTTCATGTTTCTTTGAAATTGGGGACATAGTTTTAAGATGTATATATATATAAAAGGATTTTTTTTTTTTTTTAATCCAAGGCCATACTAAAAGTATCAGATACCTAAATCCAAATGGCAAAATGTCTTAAATAGGAAAATTTTTCTTTGGCTCATTCATTTGATTGTTTGGTCAAACATATCATTTTGGGAAAACTTCACTGACCCCTCCTGAAGTTTGGCCATTTTTGCAAACACCCCCTTAACATTCAAAAAGTCTCACTTACCCCCCCTGAACTTTCAATTGCTCTCAATTTGGACCTATCCGTACAAATTAGGGCAAAAAAAGATCAAAATATCCCTGATTTTCATTTTTTTTTTAAAATAAAAAAACATTTTGGAAGTTTAAATTTTAAATAGTGAATTTTAAACGGTGATTTTTGTATAAAATTCCAACTTCCATATTTTTTTTTTATTTTTTTTAAAAATAAAAATCATGGGTATTTTGATCTCTTTTTTTTTTAATTTTGTACCCTAATTTGTACGGATGAGTCCAAATTGAGAGCAATTGAAAGTTCAGGGGCGGTAAGTGAGACTTTTTGAACGTTAGGGTGGTGTTTACAAAAATGGCCAAACTTCAAGGAGGGTTAATGAAGTTTCCCCTATCATTTTTTATGCACTAATGTGTCATTGCTGACCTATGGCTCACTAGGGTATTAGAGAAAGGTAAATCAAATATTCTTTTTTCTTTATATTTATTTTATTTGCTGGAATTTAGATGTTCAATCATGCTACTGTTGCATACTTAGAACATAATACCTTGAATTTAGCTATATTAGAGGATCAAGTTGAAAAGGATTATTTCTTGATAAAACCCAACATAGCTAGTGAGAGACGAATAGAAATGAAGAAGAAAATATTTTACTTCTATTTCTTGATGAATTATCAATCTACAAGACAGGTATTTATACAAGAAACTTGGGAGACATAATCTGTATGAATTAAATGTACTTTCTTTTATACATGAACATAATCTCTCATTCTCTAAAAGCTTCAGCCTTCTCGCTATCCCTTTGTCCCTCGTCTCCCTAGATCTAAGTTAGAAGAAGCATTTGTATGGACAACACTGGACTTGGATCCTTTCCATTTCATTTGAAATGGAGAGAAACAAGTTAGTTGTTTTTAGTGGAGCAATTTTGTCATTTTACTTTTTTTGGACAAAAATGCATTCTTATAACAACTAAATAGATCCCCACCATTTCAAATGAAATAGAAAGGATCATTCTCCCTGTAACAACATCTGATAAGGATTTGGTCTCAAATTTTCTATTCTTCCATCCGTGTTGCTTTGTGTGGCCATTTTTTTTGTTTTTGTTTTTCCACCACTTCTTGGTGGTGGAAAGAGTCAAATAGCCACCAAACGGAAGAAAGTCGGTGGTATTTTTGACAAAATCAACAGCGGAAGGAGAAGACCCATTTCTGCCACCAATATCACCGAAACCCAGCCCTAGAAGCCAAACAGCCAATATGGACTAATTGAACTTACAATGAGGGGCCAATAGTAATATCCAATATGGCAATCTTCTTTAATGGGTATCAAGCTTTTGTTGATGTTGATAAGATGAGAAGGAGAAATAGACTTCCAAGTCAATAAATCAAGTCCTCAAAGAATAACTCAATCAGCTATGAATCACGCCACATGAAACGAGGATCACTAATATGAATCCCCCTTTTTCCTTCCTTTATGTAGACATGTCAAAAAATAAAATAAATAAATAAAGTCATTGCTTTAGAGATAGAGAGAGCATTGCATGAGATAAGAACAATAGTTCACTTCAACTTTAAGTGCCTATCATTCCCAACAAATTTCAATGACATAAAAAGAACCCGACATAAATTGATTACAAGCATTCACAAAATTTTGACAAGAAATACAACCAAAAAAAGAAACTCTTCATTCAATAACATATACAACATATTTTAACACACTATCATATTACTGACTAAACCGCGAGGAAGGCCTCATGAATCCAAGAGGATATACATACTCCGTTCTAGATCGTTTACGAATTTTTGCAGCATCCTTAACCTCAATATTTTATATATCTGATCATCCTTTACATCCTACCATTTTGATAATCCAACATAATTGCTCTGGGCAATCGGCTCAGAGGCGTGACTATCTAAGCTTCGAATCACTTCCCTTGCTTCGGAAGGATGAAAGCGAGAAAAAGGATCTTGGAGCTGTAAGATTAATATTTTAAATTACACAGTGTCAGAAAAATGTTGAGCAATTACTTTATGAAATAAACAGAACTTCCTTCCAGCACTCCTAAGATGACTCTCTAGTACATATAATATATAGATATCTGTAAAAGGGGGATCACAAGTGTATAATTTTGATCAACTGTGACTTGGGAGAGAGTAACTTTCTTCAGCCCCATTGCATTGATGACATTACTGCTAGGAAAAGTATTATAAATGATATGGAACCAGATTAATGCTGATTGACGTACCTTTTAAGGAACTTCCTGACATATGATCGTCCCTCAGTTTGAAGTTTGCTGGAGGTGCTGGGATAGAGCTTTGTAAGGCTTGAACTGAAAGAAAGGAAAGCGACTGAGTTATCAACTCGAGAAATCAGGTTACATTTCTCTCTCTATCCAAAGCAGAAAAAAGAAAAGAAATAGACAAACAAAGGAGCAGATGGAGCAAAGAACAAAGCACAAGTAACCCAGTGGGAAAAAGAAAAGAAAAAAAAAAATGAAATCATTTAAGAGAATGGCCATTGAAACTTAGAGCCAGCTTAAGATTGGGTTAGAGCTTTTCTCCATAGAAAAAGCCCAAAAGAGCTTTTTTTTTATGGCAATTTTTTATTTTTTTTCAAGAAAAGCCTTTTAAGTTTCCTATCAAACGGACCCACTTTTGCTTGACAAAGCTATCTTACTCTCTAACGCAATCTCAAATAGGTTTTTAATACCATATAAGTATGCCTGCCATAAATGAATATTCCTAGAAAATAAAAATGAAAATAAGGAAAAACATAGGTTACCCTGTTCATTGAACTCGCTCTCATTGAAATTGTCCTCTGAAGGATGACCCTGCAAGAATCCCATTCTTGACTTCCTCAAGTCTTCTGATGACCTATTGGCAACATCTCGCCCATCTTCTGTATCATCATCTCCTTCAGAAGTTGTAGCAGATATCCAGTCAACCAAACTCTCTGTCCCACGACTTTTCCGTCCAAATTTCAATAACCTTTTAAACCCTTTTGTGACATCCTTGCGAGACTGAATGTGGGATGAATTAGCAACAACAATAGGTTTCTGAGCAGTTCCCCATTTCTTTCGCATTCGAGCTGCATCAGCCTCTGATTGGGTAAGACTATGAGAATTCCAAGATGCAGGGCTCCCAATTGGGGAATCCACAGAAGCATCAATATCGGAGGTCTCATGTTGGTATGGAAATGGATTATGTATGCGTGAGTTCCATGAGACGGGGCTTCCACCTGGTGAGTCCTGCAAAGACCCTACACTGTGGAAAGTTGAAGGCTCAGTAGTACGCAACTCAGCCACAGAAGCAGGGTCAACTTGAGAAAGAGATCTCATGGAATCACCATTCTCAGACCCAGAATTAGCAGACTTGTCAGATCCCTGGCTCAATCTTGTTTTTCCATTCTCCAGGTCACCACAATCTTCAACCACCACGGTTTCAAGCTCTTCCTCTTCTTCCTCCTCTTCCTCCTTGGCCATATCCACTGAATCTTCTGCCTCATAGGCCAATTCATCAAATTCTTCATCATTTTCTAAAGCCTCAGATATCACTGAAGCTTTCAGCTTACCAATAGTAACACCAGCACCGGGACCTATGCCATTACCCTTCCTTAGAAAAGGCTTTGAATCCAAATTCTTTGAAAGTTTCTCATATGGGCTCTGCTCAGCCTGCTCTTTATCAAATTTTAAAGGAGCCAAAACAGAACTGTCAGAGTTCAGAGGGGACAAATCCTTAAACTCTATAGGATTAACAAAGCTTTTTCTTAATGACTGTGACCGCCGAGGCTTCTCTTCCTTGGCAACTGGTATTTCCTCAGTGGTACTCTTGCTGCGGCCAAAGTTCCTCGCCTGTGAGCGGGTTGTTGTTTTGCTGACTCCAGAAGAAGGTTTCGTGTTTTCTTTCCTCAAATCTGAGAAGTTTGGAACTGACTGTGCAAGAGGATTTTCTGGTGGGACTCTTCGCTTCCCAGAAGTGGAATTGGAAACTTTAACTGATGACCGTGGAACTGACATTGCTGGTGTGCGAGGGGTGGATGAAGACAAGTTTCTGTTAGGTAAAAGCTTTTTTGTTTGAGCGCTTCTAGAAGCAACATCCCCCACAGATGACTCACTGAAAAACCTTTCTTGTCCATAAAATTTCTGTCGAGAAAATTTAGAAAGGTCTTCCTCGTCTTCACTTTGAAAGGAATCTATTGGATGCTGTAAAAAGGAAAATCGTATTATGATAAGTTAAAAGAAAAAACAGTAGGAACTAGAATATGGCTTCAGAATTACAAAGACTCAGTATTGTTGCGAGTGTTGAGTCTCACATTGAGAAAATTTAAAGAAGAAGAATACTTAATATACATAAGCAGACCCAAACCCATTAGCTTAGGCTTTTGGGATAATGTGGTGTCCAAATATGTATATTAAAATACTCTAAGTAAAAACTCCATAACCGCTTTATCTCCCCAACAACTTGTATCAGAGCTTTTGGTTCGAGTGGAGGTGATGGCAGGAGAAGGGAAGATAAGAATCGAAGAGTTTAATGGCACAAATTTCGAATATTGGAAGAGATTGAAGATTATCTGAATTGGAGAAAATTACATCAGCCTCTCATGGGGAAACAACCTAACAACATGGATGATGACCAATGGGCCCTACTTGATCGATGGGTGCCTGGGTGTCTGGATCGTCGGGTTTGGAGTTGTGTCCACTTCCGCAACTCTTGGCGCAAACACTTTTGAAAATGTAAAGAAGACTCACAAGCGAGGGGGAGTTGGGTCAATGTAAAGAGACTCACAAGTGAAGAGAAAATTGTAGTGACTACACTTGTGAGTGTTGAATCCCACATTGAGAAAATATAAAGAAAAATAGTACTTAATATACCTAAATAGACCCATTAGCTTACGCTTTTGGCTAGTGTGATGTCCAAATATGTATATTAATGTATTACGAGTAAAAACTCTATAACCGTTTTATTTCCCTAACAAGTATAAACATCAAATTCTACCAATCAACAGGTTTAGCACTTATTTCTTAAAACCAATACTAGAATAAGAGTACCTGCTCCATCTTCACACTTGACCGCAAATTGAAAGATCTAAGTTTCTCCGCACGTAGACGAGCACCAGACAATGAATCCACCTTATCCGCAGAGGCAGAAAACTTGGCCTTCATCTCAGCTCTACTCCTCTCAAGGTTATCCTGCATAGCCTTCATCTTGGCTTCCTTCTCTGCTCTGTTAGAACTCCATTCTTCCTTTAGTTTAGCATCTCTTTTCTGCATGTACCTCTCATAGAATTGACCTCTGGAATCATCTGTAAAATTAAGTTCAGAAAAATTCTTCCTCAAAGTATCACTATAATCCTGATTATCTACCATCTTCATCAGTGGACTCGTAGTATTGAATTGTGACAAATTAACAGAACTCCAAGCCCGTTCATTCACCGAGTTTTTATCAGGCAGTTCTGCAGGAGTGACCTCTGCTGCTGCCGCTGGTTTCCTGTGCTGTAAACTTGCTGCCTGTTCCATCTGTTTGTCAGCAGGCTTGTTTCTCCGTGCAGAACTGGACTGATCCCCAGGAACCCGAAGCTTGTGCTCAGCAAAAAGCTTTTCAAGCTCATTAGCCTTCATTTTCAGCTCATCATTGAGCTCCTGATTTCCCTTAGACTGCCTAACTCTCTGAACTTGCTCCAATGGTGTTGTTGAGATTGTAGAAACACTCTCTAGAGTCTCCGAAATCTTTTTACCAGGATTGTCCAACTTGCTGTTTTCACCAGCAACACCAATTTCATCCCTCCTACCCTGAGACTTCTTAGTCTGCTCACGACCAGCGGAAACAGGTTTCTGAAACTTCATGTTCAGGACTCCAGAATCTTCCACTTTGAGTTGTTGCCTATCTGATGACCCCAATTCTTTCTTACCAACCTCCTCAAGTTCCCCTGTAAATGAGCTCCACCTGGGCTGAGGATCCAATTGATTGACCTCAACTCCTTTGAGCTGAGCTGAGGGGGTTCCCTTTAGTTTTAGCCCACTACCACCATCAAACTGCCCTGACAAAGAGCGGGAATGACTCTGAGAACTCCTAGCACGTGATTGAGTCACTGGCTGATCCCTAGGTCCAGATTTCTCCACTCTATTCACAAATCCACCATCATAAGTACCGTCCCCTGCCTTGCTGGAAAAGGTTCCAGCCTTATTCTTCCCTCCAACAACCTCAGCCTGGAACGAGAAGCCACTCAACTGCGTCTCAACACCCACTTGATCTTTAACCCCACCAATCCTCTCTTTGTTACCCAAAGAAACCGTCAACTTCTCCTGGGAAACCCCTTGATCACTCAACCCAACTGGTTCTGCCCTACCTGTGAAAGCCCTGGATTGGCTATGAGACCCAGCCTGATCCTTCCAATTTGTCCGTGCCTTTACACTGACCTCTTCCTCTTTACCCAAAACCCCGTCAACCCGGCTCTGCAACTCAGTTTGATCTTTCAACCCACCATCACCAAATCTACCAGAATCACAGTTTGCATTGACCTTCGAGGAGTTATCCGTGTCATTCAACCCCTTCCGGTCCTTATCCTCACATGCACCTGAAAATATATTGTTCTGCTTGGCCTGAGAAAGAGAAGAAGCAGAAGATGGTGTACACAAAGGGCTCTCTACATCCTTCTTCTCCCCGCTCACATCAATGCTCATGTCGCTCGCGCCGCTCCATCTCCTCAACACGGCCCTCTCGACCGCCACAGGCACAGATGAGACGTCCGACGAGAGCCTCCTCAGCTCCACAGGCTTCCCTACAAGGGGTTTGCCGCCACTGCCACTGCCACCAGAGCTCTCTTTCTGCTTGTTCTCAAAGAGGTTGATACGGTCCTGCACGCTGAGCCGCCTCGCCGGTTGACTCGCCGCAATGGAAGTTGGCTCGGTCAAAGCTTCTTCTTTCTTGTCATTTTGGGCATTGGCCTCGGATTGGCTCCGTTCCTCGCTGGGTTCGTTTTTCTCGTTCAAGTTGCGTCGAGAAGGGACCGTGGTGGCAAGGGTCTTGGGCTGTTGACACGTGGATGGCTGCGATGCGTTCAGGTGGTACTCCGCTTGCGTTGGATTTAATTGTTGTCGTTGGTCGCCTGGACCTGTTGGTTGAAATTGTTTAATTTGGGACTGGTTGGGTCTGCGGTGGACCCCAGTTACGTCTTCCGTGGGATCATCGATTGACATGTCGGACTCTGACGATAATCTCAGAGCTCGGTCGTCGACACCTGGCTTCCATGAGTTGACCAGGTCCGGCCTTCTCTGGCACAGTGATACGAATTTGTTACAAGCTTCGCTGCACGAAATTTTAAAATTAGTATAAAAAATAAAAATCTTTTTTTCTTCTTAATTTACTGAAAAAAAATAAAATAAAAAAATAAAAAAGGTGAGAAGCTAAAGGCCGAATGGGCCTCCATAACTGCTAAACCTGCCAAATTGACATTGTGAGTGTGATGTTCACCTATTTTATATTTCCAATTTTATTTTTTATTTTTATTTTTTTTTCCAGCCATGCAAATGGGTTCTGTACAAAGTTGTACGATAGTTCTCAGCATGACCCACTTGACAAAATCTAATGCAAGACCCCATCAGAAAATTACAAATGATCCCCCAACGCTGCATTACATTTACATGACAAGTCATAAGTCTGGGATCGCCCTCCACATGTTTGTCGCAAATGCTAAGAGAAAGCAGCAAAGGCAGTAATTGGTCAATTCAAGGATGGATCCCACCGACCCACACAACAAAATTCAAGCAAGCAAACAAAACCAGAGGCAACTTGAGGTGGACTGGAGCGCCATCCATGATTTACCAATCATGAAAAACAAGCATAGATAGATCACAAGCACCTGTCAGGCCAGCCCATTTTTAAAATTTTTGCTTTTAACGGATATCTTTTCATGGTACATGGTAAAATCTCATTTTCCAGAGAGCTCAGCAGGAGCATAAATTAGGCATAATAGTGGGACCAAAGCTGTGACCTGTCAACATTGATTATCAACCTCAACAGCTTAACAAGTCCAACGTAGAGTCTCAATTGGGACATTTGAAAACCACATGGAGTTTCGATTTTGTGAGCCCACCTCACTATTATCAAAATATCAAATGATAATGGGAGTTCTGAAAAATAAATTTAAATGAAAAAAATAGTGGTGTAAGCCACTTCCATAATCAATTCAAACGGCAGAATCCAAACCAGGCTCGTGCTTTATTATAAGATAAACAAAAAGGAATTAACCTTAGCACTTTGGATTCCAAAATGCCCCAACTGACTCTACCAACAGTTGTCATTATACCAAGAATTAGTTGAAAATGTGGGAAATAAGTAAAACAGCTTCCATAAAAAAACAGGATATCTGCCAGGTTTGACCGCATATGCAACAAGTAGAAAATGTGTCAAAATCCTTTGACAGGATGACATGTTGGTAACGAATAGGTGAAGGTTAAGATCTTAGTAATTAAGTTATGTTTTGAGTGAATCTGGTAGCAAGGGGTTTGTGAGTAATTACTAACCTGGCAAACTTGCTAATGATTTCTCTATATATCTAAGACCAAATGGTGAAATATATCCGAGGAAAACTTGTAACAATGGTCATTTTATGTTATATTCCTCCCCCAGCTTAGAAAAATATGTTGTCATCTGATGTCTGGATCGATTTTGAGATTCCCCTCTTTGTACGGTTTAAAGAGCGATTTTGACCTTAAGGGAGAAGTTTTGAAAATTTCCTCTTCATTTCTCTATCCTTCTGCGTTTGCCATCCCAGCAAACCAGAGAGATTCCTCCCTCTTTGTCACTGCTACTAAAACCCAGCACTAAATCACTACAAAAAGCTGGGTTCATCTGATGTCACATGCACAAGAACACAGGCATACATGTGCGCGCCACATACACATAAAAGGGGGAGGATGGGATGAGGCTTGAGATATAAGGTTTACTTGAGAGATAGGATTTCCTAGAGTTCTTACTTCAAGCGATGGGCACCAAACCAATCTGCAAAAAGTTGGAGTTCGGACACTGTCTCATTGTTGAAACCAGCAGCTGATGCACGAGCAGAAGCTGAGGTCAAGTCCTGCCTAAGTGCAACAAGACGTACATCAATAGCCCTCAGAAGCTCCTTCCTGTATTAAGTGGAGAAAATAAAAAAACAAAAATTAGAAAGCAAGCAACTCAAAGAGAGTAAATTCAATGCATCGAAAATATCTGTCATAGCATAATTCATCATTCTAAATTTTATGACAACAAAGTAGTAGCATTCGTTGTGAATAATGAATGCCTTTAACTAGTATTACAATCATTAACTGTGCATTTTCATCATAAGCGATGATCAGCATAACCTTCGTCCCTGCCCCTTATTAAGGGTTGACCAAGTATATTAGCTTCCGTCCACTTGCTCAATATATCCTATTTA
The DNA here is from genome assembly GCA_013348765.1 of Carpinus viminea. Lineage (NCBI taxonomy): Eukaryota > Viridiplantae > Streptophyta > Magnoliopsida > Fagales > Betulaceae > Carpinus > Carpinus viminea. The sequence continues at coordinate 9,866,412 of CP054667.1, forward strand.
ACAACAAATCCTTGACAATGACTGACTTGAAATTCCGTAAATAGATACATATGCCGATCCCTAAGCTCCCAAAAATCCAGTGTAATCAGAGCCAAGAAGGCTTCATTACATAATTGCCCAAGAACAAAGTTTTCCTCCAAACTATTTGTTTTCCTCCTCCAACCCAGTCTATGAAATTCACCAAAGCTGTTAATCCAATTAAAACTACATATGAGAATCACATACTCTAAGAATAGATGCCAGTTTAATAGACTGAGTTGAAATAAATAAATAAAAAACCTTATTCATTGCCAAATTGCATAATTCAGGTTAGCGTACCTCAGTCACCACAAAAGGTAGCCCCCCAATTTTTATTTTTATTTTATGATAATGAGGAACCTCTCTAAGGCAGGGCCACTTTGTGTACCCACCCATGTTAGGTAAACTTCAGACCTGTGTAAAACACCCCCTTCACACGGATCAGGTAATACTCCAGCTTTGCCGGCGAGCTGGCCCCAAGGAACTGTTTGCACCCAAGGGAATGCAAACCTTAAACCTTATGGATTACCACAAAAGACCAAGGCTCTTACCACTTGAGCCAACCCCTTGGAGTTAAAAGGTAGCCCCCCATTTTAAATGACGTTAAAATCAAAACCATATTCAATGGCTGACATATAAAGGGAAAGTGCAATTGACCAAGTGAAATTTGCAACACAATGAAACCAAAAGGTTCAAATCCATGTTTAGCTCTAAGTGAAAGCGTTCAGTAACAAATTTGGAAACTGATAAAATTAATTGAAACAAACATTGAGAAGAAAAAAGAAAGAAAAAAAGAAACTATTACTTTGTTGCATCCGCAGCTGCTGTGATTCCTGTTCCATCCCCACCTGGAGCATATAATTCAAAACGGAGTCAGCATATTAATGACTCGGGCTTCAGAAAGAATGTAGGTTTGGCTGGACATTTCCAACATGAAATACTTCAAAATAATTTTCAGATGTCTAATAACCTAGGCAGAAAAAACAATATACCAGGGCCATGAGACTCCAAAGAAGCCTTACTGAAGTTCAGAAAGTGGCAAAATAAAAGGTAACAAAAGTTTTTTTTGGCAAACAACTAATGTATTAAACAGGAAACTCAGTTGCCACAAATAAACATTCAGGACTCATTACCATGCTTGTTATAAGATATATTACATGGTGATTTTAGAAGAGACTATTGCTCAGAATGAATTTGTATGCCTCCCCAAATCCCCCCCATAAACCATCATGGCCCGTGACATTATGGGATGATAATTTTTTTTTTATAATCATGGAGAACAATTCACAGTTGCATGGCACGCACTGTGCTGCGGTCATACATAACTTCCCCCTGCCGCGCCAAGGAAAAAAGAGAGGAACTAAAAGAGAATTGTCTTGACAAATAATAAAATTTAGATCGTGGGTATCTTTAACAGTTCAAAATTATTCCCTTCAAAACTTCATAACTAGGCTCACACGTGACAATGATCTGCAGGACAATAAATATTACATAGTGAGCGGAAGGTTTGGAGCAATAGCTTTAGAAGATGTCACTCAGCAGAAGATACAAATACTATTCATTATCTCAGTAATTAAGCTACCAGCACCAATTGAACGACAGATCGCATTTCATGAAAGGTAGAGCAGTTCACTTGCAATGTATCACATACCTTATCAGTAAACAAAAGTATTAACACCGTAAAATTCACTAAATCAAGGCCCACTTCACGATCCACTGCCTGGATCAAAATGCCTTATGTCAAGGCCACACCTCGATACCTTGACTGACCCATGCACAAATAAAAAGCCACACCCTAATGCTTCAACTAGGCATACTACCATTTTGTCCGGTACAGTGGCAAGATAATTATGTAGCAGTGCATGTGAACCAACTCCCCTGTTTCCTGGATTTTCTTCACTATAACCACTGATGCACATAGAAAGGTCAAAAGTAACTTAATAAGTACAACTCCCCCTAATGCCCAACTGCCAACAGATGCACTGAACCCAATAAAACTGATCTTATTGCCAGCAGACACTAACAGCTCCGAGCAAGAGATCCAAGCTTATGATAACCAGCCACGGGCAACAACACAGGCAAAGGAAGTGATTCTTTTCAGTTTCCCGATAGTGCTGTCAAGATGAAATCTGTTTGGTCTATAACAATAATCATGAGTTTAGTTTCTTCTCTCTACTAGCTACTACAACATAATCCATAGCTAAACTCTTTGGCTATGTATTTGCAAGGCTTCATAATCTACAAGGACACACCACTAACACATTTTCAACTTTTCACATGTGTCTATAGTACTTATGTAATGATTACATGCACACAATCAAGCTTTCCTTTTTTCCTTTTCTTCTTTGTCCTTTGCCAAGTAAACTGGCCATAACATAAACATTGAAATATTCATTCACAATTCTTTAGGCGCCAATGCACAACACAGAATGGATAATTGACATACTCGCATTTCAAAAGCAACAAGACAGAGTGCAAGCACATTTCAAAAAGGAATCCTTACCCTTCTTCCTTCTCTCTAGTTACACAAACATTAGAAAGTAGCACCAATTCTATTTCCATTTGAATATGCTCTGATAGCTTTGTCACTCCCTTTCCAAAAAATATGCTAAGATCGTCACAGCCAGCCACCTTTGGCTTATTAGATCCGGCATCATCTGTGAGATCCACCACCCCAGCTCACCATCATCCTTCTCCACGCCCACTCCAAGCACATGCCAATTGCTTTTCAAATCTTTCACTGCCGGCTACAATTTGTCTTCCTCACTGTCACCACAATTCAGCATCCACACCAACAGCACTTTGCTGATTTCATCACCTAACCTCCAAATCCAAACCATGCTATCAATGTCTCATTCACCATTGAAAACCTAACCCATTGCAACCTAATCGTCAAGCAACCTCCTATGAACTTTTGATCTCACAACTTTTTTTCCTTGATCCATTTTGTTTGCATTAAAAATTATATGGAAACAAGAAAAACAATTTGAGACACTGTTTGTATCCTCTGGGACATAGGATTCAGGGAAAACATAATAGATTAAAACAAATAACACAAAGCAACAGAGAAGAAGCTGGTCAAGTTCAATACAAAATTCATTTAGTTTTCTTTCATACAAAAAATGCTTTCTCAACTATTGGAAATTGAAGTTTTTTTTATTGAAACTAACATCTACGCTTCAAGTCTTGGATCTAATTTTATGCTTTTGTTGAGAGAAGGCCTTTAAACAACATTTTTGGAGGCAAAATTGCACCTTTATGTTTGTTTTCAGTTTAGTGATGGGCCCATAGTCACACACCTTGCATGTATCATTAAGATAACTATACTTCACGGTAATTTGAAAGAATAGAGGGCTATTTGTGTTACATCTATATTAGAGATCTGATTGCTCAATCTTAAGGCTTGGTGAGACATTGCGAATCACCCCATAATTTGGGGGTGGAAAAGTTTAATTCATCATAATATTTATTTAATTACTTTTTCTGATAAAGAACAGGTTATGATGTTAAATACTTCCAAATTTGGACTTACAATAGCATAAATGGATAACTTAATATATAACTATATGTGATGAGTTTTCTCTTGAATGCACAATATAAAGAAATATGTTTTTGACAAGACTCCAAAGCTTCTCGGCATGCACAATGCATTAGAGACATAAAATTGACATTTGCACGTATTTGTGTTCCGTATTTAAAATAATCCATAAACCTAGAATTTAATCCAGTTTGTGATAGATTATGCTTTAAAGTAATATAACATTGAAATTGATGTTCTGAACCATTACATACTCCCTATATAAAGTATGGAACGCACATACATGATTTCTACTATATACCTTAGAAACTTATTAGGAAAAAAATTCAGCAGTCTTAATGGGATATTTGTTACTATCTTACAAGAATATCAGCGTCACCAACAGATGGCACCTCAGTCTATGCCTAAGTTGACAAAATGCAACTCAGAATGCTCCAAAAGTTGGCATTGTGAATGATTAGACCAAAACCACTATAATGGTCAGCCACTGAATAATGTATCTCCACCAATCCTAATTTCCCACTCCAACTGGTTTAAACTCCACCACTCTTGTACCGTCCACAGAATGATATCACAAAAAACCAATACCACGTGAATCCTCTCAACAGAGAAAGAAATATAAATAAATAGGGGGAAACTTCACTTGATTCTCCTAAACTTTCATCGCTTTTGCAATCACCCCTCCTAAAGTTCAAAAAATCTCAATTTAGCATATTCAACTTCAAAAATTTTGCAATGTCACCCTCCGTTAGTATTTTCTATTAAATCCTAACGAAGGCCCTCGAAATGCACAAAATATCTTTGTTTTTGTTTAATTATTTAATTATAAATTTAACACGGGTATAAAAGTCATTTCACCCATTTTCCGTCTGATTTAACCCCAAACCCTAACGGGAGGGGTGACATTGCAAACTTTTTAAAGTTTGATACACTTATATTAAGAGTTTTTAAACTTTAAACGAATTGTTGCAAAAGCGATAAAAGTTCAAGGGGATTAAGTGAAGTTTCCCCAATAAATAATAAAAATCTAAATAAATCCTTAACATCATATTTGCTTCTATATTGTAAATACAAAAATGACAAAAGTAGAAATACTAAATGGCTTATTAGACAGGACTATAAAGGCAAGTTTTCTTGTATTCAGACGAATCCTATATCAAAGAGTAAAATCAACTACCTAAAGTCAAATGGAAAGAAACAAAACATACCTAATGCACCAGAATGCTGATCTCCTACCCCCTGGAATAGAATAAATTCAGAAGTAAAATTAATTGTAAAATAAGTTCCTGAATTCAGTAATAAAATTAATTGCATTGTATTAGCACATCTGAATTGCAGTTATTACCTGAGAATATATCCTCCGGGCTGCTTCCAACTGAGACATCTCCACATCAAATGTGTTGACAAGTTCCAAGACCTCTGGTGTACTAACAAATCGCACAAACCTGGAGAACAAGTTCCAATCAAGTCAAAGAACTCAAAACTCTATCATGTAGAAGGGCAGCCAAATCCAAATATAGATCAAATTGTTTCAATTGGCAGCATATGTTACCTTTCAAGTGTTCCTTTAGTGAACCACATCTCAGCATTTTTATGTTTCTCAACTTCAAGCTTAATCGTCTGAACAGCAAGTGCAACCTGCTCTTCTGCAACCTTTAAATGGGACACAAATGGCTTTACTAATCCTGAAGCAAGCTTCTCGGTGTTTCCATCACTTGAGACAAACAATTCACATCTGCCCAAAAAGGAAAAAGAATATATCCCCATATCAAATCTGCATAAATTGAAAGATAGAAACCCAATAAGAGGCTATCCTCACCGTGAGCGTTTTGGTGACAATTGGAACACGGCATAGTCAAGAGGTGTGTCAGACTTCATCTTCCCCCTACTATACACTATCTCTTCTCTGAATTATTCATATACTCAGATGTACTTTAAGCAAAATGCAAGCCCAGATCCTCACAATTTTAGCTAATCAAGTCTCAAACCCCGCAAAATTTGAATCACAAAACTTTAACGCCACAATGCAGATTCTGGAGAAACCAATAAAAATTAAAAATAAATTACCATCTATCAGAAGTTATGAAGCAGTGTAGTCTAAATCCATAAAATTGAAAACTAATACGAAGTTATCATAGAGAGTGAAAACTTTAATTATTGAAATCAATAAAGGGAACTATACCATAGTAATCCACATTGAAACAAAATAGTTTTTTTTAACAAGTATTCGAACCAAATGGATTACTAAAATATAAGTCTAAATTAGAAAGTAGATGCCCAGTGGCTAAAACCCACTTTACTTTTAGACCAAACTGGTTACTAAAAATACCCGATAGATCTCAATCCCAAAACCAAATGCACCAAAATTCACGCTCTTGCACAAAAATAGGAACCCCCACTTTACACAAATCAATCATATTCGTCACAGATCTGGTTCAATAAATTTCCAAACCCAAATGGCAAACCAAACAAACCCACATAGACTTTCCACCGACAAAACCAAATTCAAATGCAAAACGAAGCCAAACACAGAGAGAAGGAAAAAAAAATGTGTACACATAAATAAACATACACATTAACACAAAGTACGCAAACAAAAACAGCTCGCCGAAAATTCAAAAACCCTAGTGACTCAGACCATTTAGGGCAAATGTGAGAGCGATCATGGAAATGAAAGCGTACCTGAGAGGTCAATCTTCCGAGATCTCGGGCTTGCGCAATCGGATCCTCGGATTCGAGTTCAAATGGATACCAACATTTCGCTCTACTCGCTTTTATACAATCTTTTTTCCTTCTCCTTCTGTGCGAGTCACTGGGAATAGCTCTTCCCAATTACTTTAATGGACTTCGCTTTTATTTTTCTTTAGGTTCTACGGAAAACCCTAACAATGACAAGATGGTTTTCGCTTTACTCATCCCCACAAACGTGTATCTTTCTTTCTCTCTCCACACTCCTCTATAGTCTATACAGTACAGAGAGATAGAGAGAGAGAGAGAGTAGTGTGCTTTCAGACAAGTTTTTGAAGTATGTAAATTCGTTAATCATATAATCTTTACTAGAATTCAAAGACAGTGACTCTTTGATTTCCGAGGAAAAATTACAGAAAATTGGTTTTCACTGTAGTGCTCTCTGTTGGTGTGAATTTACACAAATGGGCTTCACTTTGTCTCCATATTAGCCGCCATGCTTTGCAGCTATTGCTAGCTTGGGCGGAGAGAGATTACAGAAAATTGAGTAAACGAAACAATAATTACCAAGAATTTAGTGGGATGGGTAAATCAGGATCGATCAAGATGTTTCAGGATTAATCCTTGAATAATATTATTTTCATTTTTCAAAAAAGGAAACAATCTAAATAACTTATCATTGGATAAAAATTTTCAACGGTTTTTTTGCTAAAATTGTTAGTAATTTGAGCAATTCATTTAAGAGAGTTTACATAAGATTCAGATAATATTCAGTTAATTATAGAGGGATATTTTTTTTTTTTACTTTTTTATGGGATAAAAATATCATTTCACTATAACTAATTATGTATTATTTAATTTAAATAAATTGGAGATAATTCTAATTCGTAATTGAACAGCTTAAAATTTATTTGAACAGATAAATTATACCGGGTATTTTTTATGCAACAGGTTTTTTTAAAAAAAAAAATCTTGAAAGACAAAAATCTTTCTTAAGAATATAGAAGCAAATCTCATAAGAATTAAGTTAAAAATTCAATAGACATGCTATATTTTAGTAAAGGGTATTGTTGTCCAAACGTGCGATTGAGTTGATTCCATGGGCAATACGTTATGTAGATCATGGATGGTCCCACTGTTCAGTAAAGTGGGCATTTTAGTAATTTAAGGCTAACGAAGTCACGGTCAACTGTGTGCATTCACTCCAGCTGAGCGTGGAGAGGAGAGGGTGGAGCCTGGAGGGCACCAAATTAAAACGGTTATTTCTTTCCTTTTCTTTTCTTTTTTTTTTTGTTTTCTGGGCAAATTTAACGGTTAAAAAATTAAAAAGAAATCGTTTGAAAGATAGAGCGAAAGACTGGACATGTCGTGCGCTTAAAGCAGTGACGACGGCTTTTCTTTTCTCATTTATGCATACCTAATTTACGGTATTACCCTCCTTAAAGTCCACGACAAATTATTGTATGTCCTACTCCACTTATCGTGCGACACATGTTACCGCCATTTGAGTCAGCACCACTCAACATCTTCTTCTTCCACCAGCTTGCCGCGAAGAAATAATAATAAAATAATATCAATAACAATCATGCTACCAACAACCCTAAGAAATTGTTTCTTCAAAGAAGGTGATTTAATAAATAAGTAAATAAAATTACAGTTAAATTCTTTTTAACGGCACTCAAAACCAAATTCAAACTCGTATTATACTCAAGGTGAGAAAAAATGGGGGTTGCGATTTGATGAGTTTACTAAGTAACCAAGAAAAATTATTTGGCGGGATGCTTATGTGTCTGGAAATTAAACATAAATTCTAATAAGACATTCTCAAAAAATAAAAAAAAATAAAAAAATTAGAACATGCCCCCCACCCTCTCCATTTTATTTTTTATTTTTTTGCCCCCCAAACTAAGATCACAAGTTTCGCCTCTACATTTGTAGTAGTGAAAGATTGGCGCTTTTCGAAAAGCCATTAATTTCTATCCTTACAAGAGAAACATGAACTCAATTATCCGTCTGTGTGGTCGTGTCCCTGTTTCAGCTTCGTGACCATGCAAAGGATGTCATTGTTGATGCAGGTATTGAGGCAATAGATGCAAATCTAGTAGTTATGTATTTGGCCTACTACAATGACTAAAGCCTAGATGCGCCAAATGTCTTGTGTTAGACTAGTTGTTAGTCCACTATTTATGTAACATTTATGTTTGTGTCTAAACATATGTTATATTGTATAAGGCCTAGATTCATATATGACACTCTTTGGCCATTTGTGTATGTTAATATTATTTACTTAGATATATATGTCAATTATGACGATGCAATATGATGTATTCTATTCATAAGGTTTTTGTTGTAACGACATGAACTTTGATGATGAATTATTAATGATGCATGTAAGATCTATCAAATTGTGTTGTCAAAAGAGTTAATGCACAGGTTCATGGCATACTATGTTATCACAATGCTACTACAACAATTCGCTTTTGTTCATTATAAGTTTTCAAAAATAAATTTATTTTTTACTGTTTTTACTAAATGGGTCGTCACATGACCAAATGTTCGAACCACTATACAATAGTACATCAAACATTCTCTGACAAGGACGAAGCCAGAAAGTGCTATGGGCAGAGGCCAAAGCAGTGCAGGTTTTATAGTTATAACTTAAAATACTAAGGACCAACAAGCCAAGCGGTGCATGTCTTATAGTTCTCATAGCTCTAAGTCGCCTATAGCTATAAGGCAAGCGTTGCAAACTTGAAGAGATTTTAGCGGCGCCTATGGCTATATTTCCACACTTTCTCACTTCCCCTACTCATACGAAAATACGAAACTAAAACTAAAAAGTAATAATAAATCAGAAAAATAAATATGTCTACCCTATCTGCCTCTAAATTCTTGCGTTAGCACCAATGATGTCCCCAAAGTTCCCACCTTCTTCAGCACTGCCCCACATCGTCACCCAATCTTCAAGAAAAAACTTGACTTAGTTTCTTCAAAGTCATCTAAGCAAAGGAGCTCTCTTCAGTAGGCCTAGAGGACGAGTGGCTGAAAGGCAGAGGAGTTCTCGTATTGATTTGTGTGATCAATAGAATGCGTATTTCTTGGGTCAAGCCCAAAAATTCTTTGGTGTTACTAAAAATAAGGATTAATTTGATTAGTGGCTAGGGGTTAAATCCCAAACACCTGCGAAATCCCCATGAAAGTTTTTTTTCCAAACCAATTGGCGGGGCAACCCCCCTTACATCCGTCCCTACTTGCTGCCCTGTTGGACTATTATAACAACACCTTCAACTTTTTCAATCTTATAAATATCATTTTCCATTCGACCCTTAAGCCTCATTCCACCTCTATTGTCTTATGGAACCTCTGTTTGAATGTGTGAGAGTTTTTTTTAAGGAAAATGAGATTTTTTTTGGAGGTTTTGCTTTAAAAAGATAATCTTCTAAACCTAACTTGTTTCTTACTTAGTTTTCATGCTAGTTAAGTGTTTTTCATAGCTTAGTTGGTAGGTTTGAGTTTATATTGGCCACCTATGGGGTGGGTTGCGGACCACTCATTTCCCATGTGTGGCTACCGGTTTGAAACCGATAGCCACATATATATTTTTAGTATTATTTTTTAAAAAAATAAAAATAAAAAAAGATTTGTGTGTGGGTAAAAGTGAAATTTTTTTGAAGTTTTTAGGTTTAAGTGGTTGTTTTAAATGCAAATTTTAAGCACTAATATTTTCAAATTTTGTTACATTTTACTATTTACACATTACTAATTTTGCACGAGTTGTGACGTATGAATGATAATACTATTCATGCATGAACAACACATTATTCAAACATTACTATTTTATAAATAGTGACGTTTGAACAGTGAAACATCACAATTTAGTGACTTTTTTTTAAAAAAATCACTATTCAAATGCCATTAAATGTGAAAATTTTTGTAATGGTGGTTTCAATCAAGATTGTTTGTGGCCATGTTCATGAGAGAGTCTCCCAACATGTTCATCGGATGGTCTGGGTAGAGAGTATGAGTCGAGAGTCTTCAATTATGAGTTGAAACGATTCAAAGAAGACGCTTTTTTTTCTAAATTTTTAGATTTTGGTGGATAAGTTTAAGATTTGAAATAGAAAGACGTATTCAACTCCTTCGATAACATACAAACAATTTGTATTAGCATACGTTTAGTCTGTTAGATGGAAAGGACGATGAGAATTATGGAAAGTACGATGAGGATTATAAATTTGAAAATTTCAAATTTAAAAGAACTTGAGAGGCTTCGAATCAGCTAGTTGCATAACCTTTTGTTAGTCAAAAAGCAAGAAATATCAATTTTTTATTATTTGTCTCTTCACTTCTATCCCTCTCCAATCATTTACTTGGTGCTTAGTAGGATCATTAAAATCAGTGTTTTGACTCAATATCATACATGTGACTAATAAAAGTTACTGTTTTTCATTTGTTAAAAGAAAATGTACCACTGGCTGTCAGGCTGCTAATCAAGTCAACATGGGTTGGCCGTTCCACCTAATTATACAATTACTTTTTTTTTTCTTAAAAAAAAATTAAAATATTGTCCTCATTCTTCCATGACTACCTGCTATTAAACTTCAATGTTCAAAAATACTACACAACGGAAGTAAAGGTGGAGCACGCTAAAAGAGTGATAACTTCAAACCCCACGCTCTAAAATCTCAGAATAATAATAATAAAAAATAAATAACACTAAGAGAGAGATTGATCGACATACTTTGCTTTGATTTCTTTGAGAATTTTTTTTAATATATCGACCCATTCAATGTGGGTTATATATAATCTCACTTTGTTGATGGAAATGAGCAAAAATTAGAGTTACACACGGCGCGTTACTCTTCAAGCCAAGTGTTCTATTAGACATTACATATACATATTGAGTATAATTAATAAGCATAATGCTTGTCTATTACCAAATTAAAGCCAATTAGTAGGCATCAGTTTGTGTTAACACTCAAAATATGGCATAAATGCACCCCAATTCTAACTTTAATTTGCATATTTCTCCTATATTATCAAGCACAAAGAATATTTTTATTCCTTCACCAATGGCAATGCTAATCCATACTATGAAGTTAACAACTTTGCAGAAAGCTGCCCCAAAAAAAAAAAAAAAAGGAGAAAACTAAAAATTACTATGGTAATAAGTTTACTTTGGTTGGTGGTTTGGATGAAAGCCGCGTGTGCGACAAAAAGAACAATCCAAAAATTTGGCCACGTGTCGGCAACCTAGACGTTCAGCTTTTCTACCTCAAGGGTTAACATCATCAACTTTCCATGTGGCCTCCAATAAAAGGAATTGAAAGCCCCCCAGATTTGGAGTTTTGGCCAATATTTTGATTTTACTTTACTTATATAGCATGTTTTGTTCTCCACCAATCCTTGTTGGACACGTCGGAAACAGAAACATGAATGAAGAAATGATTAAGCCAAAGTTGCTCCATTTTGCCCCTCAAAATCCCGTATATTACTCCCTTATCCGATCGGTAATTATGATATGATTAGCAATTATTAGCGTTTGATTGAGATTATTAATTGTTGAGAAGAAAATTGTTTTAAAAAAAATGTGGGAAATCAATCAGCGATGATGTCGGCCCCACGAAGCATCAATCTCTGAGTGTGGCAACGGTTGGACCACAGAAAATGATTTTAGATCGGAGGGTCCTAATTGATTGGATTGGATCACGCGTGGACTTCTTTTCCTTCTAAGAGCATCCCAACAGACTCCCTTATAGGGAGTCTGTTTCTTGTTTCTTATGTATAGGAAATAAGTCCAAAAAATCACAAAAAACAATTTATAGTAAACTCTTTATAAGCTTTCCTAAGTCATCAGATGCTACAATAAAGCCTTATTCTTTATGTATAAGGCTCTACTGTAGCGATCCAGGTGAATATAATAAACATAAAAAAAAAACTCCCTCTCTCCTCTCAGCACGTCTCTCGCCTCCTTTTCCCTCTCTCCCACAATTCTCCCTTTCTCCTTTATCAAATCCAAACAGAAAAAAAAGAGAACTCAGAGACGAGCAACGCCAAGAAGCTGAAGGGAGTCCGAGCCAGCTTGGAAAACTTCATGACGGCCGGTGACCTTCGTGATGGGCAACGCCAAGAAGCTTGAGGAAGTCTGAGCCATCTTGGAAAACGCCATGGGGGAGGGGCTCTGTTTGTGGCAAACTCGTCCTCGTCGTCGGCAAACTCATCGTGGCTCTGTTTGTGGGTCTGATCGTATGGGTAATTTTGATTGCGGTTGGTCTGGCCAGTGGGTCTTCTACGGCTTGGATTGAATTGTGGTGGGGTTTGGGGATCGTGAGCGCCGATTGTGCTGGTTGGTAGACTTGCTGGGTTGGGTAGCAGGGAAAGAGGCGAGACGTGAAGCGTCGATTGTGCTGGTTGAGACCCAAAGGGAATCGCCGACGTGAAGCGCCGATTGTGCTGGTTGTGGTGGGGTTTGGGGATCGTGAAGCGCCGAGTCGAGACCCAAAGGGAAGCGCCGATTGTGCTGGTTGGAGGACTTGCTGGGTTTGGGCTGGAGGGAAAAGGAAGAAGATGGAGGTGAGATGAGAGAGAGAACGAATTAAAATAAAGGGAAAAATAAAAAAGTAATAATAATATTTTAATGTTATAAAGAATGATTAAGAAAAACTGTTAGAGGACATTTTGATATAAGGGAGTAAAAAGTAGTTTGGATCTTTAAGTGTAGGGAATGGGACGAAAAAACTGCTGGGAATGCTCTAAGATTTGAATTTTAGGGGAAAGCAACAGCAAGGCTATAAATTTAAAGGAGATTTAAAATATATATATATATATATATAATTAAATATTGTTATTTTTAAATTTTTAATAATATTATTTTTTTTACTTAAAACTGTATTTTTTTTTTATATTTTCTTTTTAATTGATGATATGACTAATCCAATCATCTTTCTTATAATATTGTCGATTTTAGCTTAAATTTTATTTATAAAACTTCTTTATGTAGAAGCTACTGACCCATTCAAGGACCTGAACCGGAGAAGAATTCAACTTTTGACTGGGAGTTTAGAGAGAATAATGGAAAGTTAAGAACAGATTTCTAATTGAATAAGATGAGCATTCTTTAGGACTTTTTAGACTTTTTTATCTTCTTTCAACCCTAATTAGTGGAGTAATTTTATATCTATATTTCTATTGCACACTTACTCTACAAAGATTGAACATAATATCTCGTTAGTTATATCGGATGAGTAATTTTGTCTTTTCATTTTTTGAAGGAACACAAATACCTTATTATATAACTAACTGGATATTATCCAATTCAAATGAAATTGATAGGATCTTAATTCACAATGCTGACATGGCAGTTTCAACGAATTATTAGATTTATTTATTATTATTTTTTTGTAATAATGATTGATCCAAGAGTTGGTTGCGACTGCTTTGTCAACATTATGTAATAGTTGTAAAATAAAAATGTAGTTTCTAACATTACTATAATTAGAGCACTGGTCGTAACTTCCTTTAGATATTCATTAAATGAAGGGAACCAAACTACATTTTATTTCCCTATTTTAAATGAACTTCATAATATAGCTCGAGGAATGATTCACGTCAATTTTTTTTTCTTTTTTTTTTCTCATAATACAAATTCAATATATCAACTATTAAATTTGTAAACTCATATTGACCCCACACAAATTCAATTATGAATCCATCTATTCACTACAAATAATTAGATATGATTAAAAGTATAAGGGACAATGCAAAATTGGTCATTGTGATTGGCTTATTTCCCAATCTTAATAAATTTCACCATAGCTTCAATTATTTCTACATATAATATTAAAATATTAATTCTTTATGAAATACAAGTTTTCTATCTACATTTTTTATAAAACTTTTACACAATTCCCAATAAAAGGCAAAATGAGGAAATATGAGAGAAGTGATAGAAATATTTTGTGTTAAAAATATGAATAAAAAAAGATATAGGGGGTCAAAAGTGCTTCCCCCAATACATTGAAAAGTACTAAGAGCATTCATAACAGCTCTTTTATATGTAGTTCATTATTTTAAGTTTAGGAAAAATATCAAAAAAAACTCATAAAAAGCCACCAACAACAGACTCTCTATGATTAAAATAGAAAATAAAAAAATCCATTTTCTCACCTAAATCATTAAAAAAGTAGAGAAATAAATAATTTTTAAAAAATAAACAAATGATATTTAATTAGTATAACAAATAATAAAAAGAAGTTATTGTGGAGCGTATGAGAAGTAAAAAATAGTTTTAATCCTTAAATTTAGGAAAAATGACATGAAAGTTGCCGGGAATGCTCAATAGGAAAATTGCTGCATACTTTTTGTGATTTTTTTGAAATTTGTCCTATATTTAGGGAATTAAATAAGTTATAGGAAAGTTGCTATTAATTTTCTAAACCACTTGTTAGCTCAATTATGATTTTTTACCGCTTAAATGAGTTCGTTCTAAAAGAGGTGTATTTTTGTCCCTAGAAGGGTGAAAATATAAAAGTACTCCTTAAATATAATTAACTAAATATTATCCAGTTTTTTTGAACTAAATTGGTAGCTACAATGCCTAATGCTTTATTATAATCATTAAAAAAAATAAAATACATATTTTCTCTCCTCTCTCATTTTTTCATGCAAGATGGTCTATTCTTGTTCTTTGTTCAAGGTAAACCACACGTCTATTTCATGTTCCACATCATAGAAGAACCTATAGAAAAATTCAAAATTAGAGGCTTAAAAACTTTGTTTATTTATACGTAAAAATGTTTTCTATTTAAAAATGCATTAAGTGAAAAACATTTTATTGAAAACATTTTCGATGTTTGACGTGTATATATATTCATTCAATTATTTTAAATTATAAATTACGATATCTCCCGACTAGGTCCTAAAGGTGACCCAACCAGGTCTCAGAAGAGTCTTGCCTTGGTCTTCATTAGGGCCCTGGCAGGGTTCCAATGACATATCAATTGAATTTATCTATTTGAAAATAAGATATTCAAATTTGAAAAATAGTTTATGTTTTTTAAAAATGAAAATGATTTGCTGAAAATTAAAAAGGCTTTTTTCAGTTGATCCAAAAATAATTTCCAGAAAAACATTTTTCTAAAAATAATTTTACACTTAAACAAATGAACGTCAATTTAAAGCCCAAGATGGAAGTGAGAAGAGTGAGTTGAAGCTCGCTTAGTGAGGATGACTCGCAAATTGCCATGGGGACCTTGGAAGAGACATATTAGCACTGCAACTCTGTAATGTCCAAGAAAATTCAATAATGAAAAGGAAAAAAATAAAATAAAAGTGTGAAAAATAAAATAGTAAAAATAATGTTACTATAAATATAGTACACACTTGTTCAGTCACTTTGGTATGTGCATACCCCTCTATTGAGAAGTGATTTTGGCCAGACGCGTGCATGAAGAATAACATGCCGGTGTATAGAATGATATTATTTTATTAAAAAGTTGCTGTTTATTATTATTTTATATTAAATAATACACCGGCATGTTACTGTTTATGCAAGCCAATCTAGCCAGAATCACTACTCCCCTCTATTATACGGAAGAAGAAAAAAAAGAAAAGGAAAACTTTACTTATTTTTAAAATATTACGTCTTTTGTAAAAAAAAAATAAAAATTCAAAGTTCAAAATTTATGACTTTGGTATATCAATATTTTGATTTTTTTTATAATTTTATCTTTTTGTTTTTTCTTTTTTTGACATGTCCACATAAGGGTAGAGGGAGGGGGGATTCGAACTTATGATCTCAACTTCCTAAGACGTGATTCACAGCTGAAGACTTTATAATTTTTTGTTAAATCATAAGGGATAGGCGTAAAATTTTCAAACTGCCTTATTTTTTCCTAAAAAATAATAAAAATTCTCAAAATTTGCACGGGTCACCATCGTGAGTCTTGGAGGTAACCTGCTGTTGGTGATCCACCATGGGTCACAAGATTCAAACGGAGGGTCACCGATCTCTAACGGAATGGGTAAATAAAGTTTTCCTAAAATATTATATAAGTATTTTTTGCTCCAAATTTATAAGCTATGATATAAGGTGAAGTAGGAATGTCACGTTTGTTTAAAAAAGAAAAAGAAAAAGAAAAAAAAAGTAAAGTTCACTTTGTTCCCTCTAATTACCACTCAAATGACAATTTACCATTCAAACTATCAATTACGATAATTTACCTTATAAACTATCAAAACAATGACAATTTACCCTCAAATACTAGCAAAATGAAGAAATTATCCATATAGAATTTTCAATAAGACAAAAATACCCTTAAAATTTTGAGAAAAAAAGTTAAATTTTAGTATTTTTGTTTTTATTTTAGTAATGGTCATTTTGTCATTTTGTTAAAATTGAGGGTACATTGTCATTGTTTTGGTAGTTCGAGGATAAATTATCACAATTGATAGTTTAAATAATAGATTGTCATTTGGGTGATAATTTGAGGGGGTTAAGTGGATTTTTAAAAAAAAAACACAAAACAAAAAACAAAGTAGCAATGTTACGATTTATGTAAATTCTATAAGCTAGGAACTTTTCACTTCTTGAGAGAGAGAGAGAAAGAGACAAAGAAGAAGACCGTGCGTGAGAGAGCAAGAATGGAACTACCCTGGGCTTGGGGGACCTCAAATCCCCAAGACAAGGGGTGGTCCCAATATATATATATATATATATACCCACCAATAATTTTTTGGAAAATTTTGTCCCCTAAACTAAATATTCTAGTTTCGTTCCTAAGAGAAATTAGAGATGAAAAAGACTAAAGAAAGACGGAGAAGCAAACCCAAGAGGGGGAAGGACCACAATTTGAAGCTTGAATCTTGTTTGGTTTCGAAGAGGGAGACTCTATTTTCTTGGTTTTTCTTTTAACTCTTGCTGTGGATGACACAGAAACATATAGAATGCCATTTGAAAGAGGTGGGAGAAGACTTGGTCCATGTGCGTGTAGAAGACGATGAGAGAGGGAGACATAAATGGAATTTTTTAAAAAGAAGTAAAAGTAAAAAAAATAATATTATACTAGTATAAGGTTCTAGGAGAGGGAGAAGGGTTAAGAGAAGCTATAATGGTGTGTATTTGAATTAAAAAAAAAAAGTAATTATAATTTTTTAAATTTAAGGAAAATCATAAGAAAGTTGTTGTTAGTGCTTTTAGATAACAAAATTGCTGTTGGTGTTAGTGCTTTTAGATAACATTCAATACCTTTGTAGTGTTAGCAGCATAATTAAGGGACAAAACTAAGAATTTTTATTGACAAGGGCCAAAGTATAAATAAGAAATATATTAAAATGAGAGGCCAAAGTGAAAGAATAAATGATAAATACACTAATATTAAATATTAAATCAAGATATAAAAAAAATACTATCCATTAAGCAAACCTTACCCTTAGCTCTACGAGAAATCGCATTCTCCTCATATACACATTGCACTCTATAAAATATTTTATGGATTTTGGGGAAAGACGTAGTAGGGCATTTTAATTCATGTGTTTGAGGCATTATGGTCATATGAATTTTCTTGTTTGAGAGGCACAATGTATTATTAAAATTTGTTGACTAAATGCTTTCTTTTGGGGCCAAGGCCAAACTAAAAGATTTTGTCTCAAATGCAAATTTTAAAAATAAAATTAATAAAAAATTGTAAAACCGGGGTGGCCATGGCACACCCCATCTCTGTATAGGTCCATCTTACATCGTACTCAATACGTTTATGCATAGAGATTTTTAATTGATGAGATGGGCTCTGTTTGTTAAAGTCTTTTGGGGTTTTAGGGGATTGGAATTGTAGTAAAAATTGATTGTTGTTAAAAAAGTAAGAATATTTTATTTTTAAAAAAATGAATGTTTGGTATGAAAAAGTGAAAAAAAAAAAAAAAGTTTTGTAGTGTTTTTTTTTTTATTTGAATAGTAATAAAAAGTAATTGATGTGAAATAAAAAGTAAGAATACTAAGAAAATAGTCTCCTAGAGGTAGTTCGATAATTTAACATTTAATCGCGGATGTTATTAGTTGAATCCACTCCTCTTGTAGACATGTAAAATAATAATAATAATAATAATAATAATAATAATGAAAACTGAGATAAATAGTATCAGGCCTCTGAGGTATTTGCCAAACAAAGTCCATGGGCTCTTACTTTTCATCTCTCTCTCATTTATATCATAATTGAATTTCTCCATAATTCAATCGGTAATCAATCTTAATCTCAAAAGGTAACTAAATTGGTTGGGATCACGCTTAATGAAGTGGAGGTCACTAATTCGAATCCATCTCCCCTCTTATGCGGACATATAAAAAAAAAAAATGGTAATCAATCTTTATAATAATTGGGACCTTAAATATACTTTTTTAAAAAAAAAAAAAATGAAAGGAGCCCTAATTACGCTAATACTATTTAGGGGCTTTATTTTATTGAATGCCTTAGGAGCCTGCCTAGTTAGTCTAACGAAGGAGCCGACACTGTAGAGATGGCATTACCAGGCCATGTTTGTTTTGCTTCCGAGGTTGCGGCTGTTCCAGGATGGTTGGATGCTACGCTCTTTTGTTGCAGAAGTAGGGATTGTTAGTTGGCAGTCTGTCGTGAATTGCTTACCAAACTGTGCTTTGTTCGATACCTTTTTGACCCTTTTTAAGGTCCAATTATCCAAATCCCTTGGTTGAGTTCCTCGTCAGCCAATTTGGTTTGTCTCTTGTTGATTCATGCAACACAATTGGGCGCAGATAAAATACAAAGAATCTGCCCTTCCTTCCATTTTAGAATGACCATGTTGATTTAAAGATAAACCCCGGCCAGCGGTTGTTGCTTCCGCAATTCCGCCATGTTGGTATTTCATGTTTCAGCCATTTTTAATTTAACGACCCGACTCGGGTGCGGAGAAAGCAAGGTTGTAGATACCCTGCATGATCTGCGTTTGTAGATCCTATTATAGTGTTTCAACATATTGTGCAAAATGGCATATGTCATTTGAAGACAAACTATGTAATTGAGCATATCAGTAAAGCTGCAGTAGAATAAGATTAAAGAAAGGTCGAAGAATAACAATAGCAAGTGAACAAAAGAGATTGATATTGGTGTCACAATCTACTGTAATTGAGCATCATGCAGTCAGTCTCTTCCACCAATTTGACAAAGGTGAGATAAATAAGAGAGAAGAAACATACACATTACACACACAGGGAGACTAGCAAATTCCTATTATTCTAGTGCCAATTTTAATAAATGGGTCTTCTTCACCCATTACATACACCACCCAATCTAAGACCCTAGTTGCTGCTATCACTATTATTGTTATTGGTATTGTTATTGCTATGGTGATTGCTAGCATTCCCACCACCACCCGCGGCCGTGCCCCCCCCGCCCCTCCTCCCGCCTGGCTTCTTCAACTGTGAAATCTCCAACTGGGTTTTCATGAAGAACTGCATCCTCTGCAACTCCAGCTCCTTTGCAAACTTCATTCTCTGCTTCTCCATCTCCACCACCTGCTGCAGCTTTGCGCTCTCAGCCTGCTCGTACGCCTCCCCGAACTTCAGTATCGCCTGCGTCAATTCCCTCACCGCATTTCCCCACCCGCCCTTCCCACCTCCACCTCCACCTCCTCCTCCTACTCCCCTCCCTTCCCTCCCCGCCATCACCATCATCCTCCGCGGCTTCTTCCTCTCGTTCGTCCCTGTCGCTGTCGCCGTTGCCGTTTCCGTTGCCGTCCCCGCCTGCCCAAGGCTATCCATAGAATCTGCCTCCGAATCCGACTCCAACTCCCTCCCACCCCGCTTCCCAAGCTGTTGCGTCCTCGACATCACCGCCTCTTCCTGCTTCTTCTGCGGCTGCTTGTTAAGGAATTGACTATTATTGCTGTTATTACTAAGGAGATTCACGGAGGACGAACGAATGCGAACCGGTATTCCAAGAGGGACTTTAGGCTGCTGCAAAGGCGGAGAAGGACTAGAGACAGCGATTTTGGCAGTCGGACCGATCAATTGGTCCAATCTGTCGAAGAAAGTCCACTTACTAGGCCCGCCACCGGACGCCACCTTCGCCTTCTCCAGCTTGTACTTCTTCTTCACCGTGTCGATCCGGTTCTTGCACTGTATATCGGTCTTGGGGGTCTTCCCGTAGTCCTCCGTGCTGCTCACAATATCCGCCACCTCTTTCCAGTGCTTCTGCTTCAAATTCCCCCTGCTCAGCTGCAAATACCGCTCTCCCCATGCGTCTATCAGAACCGACGTCGCATCTTCGCTCCAGCAGTCCTCTCTTCCGCCTCCACCTCCGCTTCCTCCTCCGCCACTTCTCGCTCGCTGAATTGGGAGAGCTATCAGCGCTAGAGCGTTCTGCGCCGTCGCCGGTGGCGCTGAGGCCACTGTCACCGTTATTCTTCCGTTCGGCCGTGGAGACACCGGAGATCCCGTCTCCGGCGACTGGTGCGACTGGATCTCGTCGTCTTCATCCATCTCTCAGTGCTAAACTGCGCCGATCTGGCAATTAATCCTCTCTCCGATCTCCAAATCAAACACTCAGCTCGCTCCCGCAGACGCGCTATCGTATGCCGGTATGCGTACAATACATAACACCGACGTGAGGACGGAAGGAATAGTCTCTGAGAGAGAGAGAGAGAGAGAGAGAGGACTTATAGGCGGTGTGGTGCTTCGAATTACAGGTTGGTGCTACCGAGCGCCGGTATGCGCAGGGTATCGCCGATCTGAGAGATAGGATATCCAACGAGAAAAGAGAGGCTGGGTAGAGAGCGGTTAGGGTTTCGATTGATCGGCGAATATATTGACTGACTTTTGCTACTTTTCAGATATTACTATTGGGGTTTGTTTTGTTTTGTATCTGTTGACGGGAAAAAAGATGGATGGGGGGCATTGACGGCGTCGGCCAAGGGATAGAGAAGAGCGCGGACACGTGGAAGAGAAGCAAGAGGGAGAATTGATGTGGCAGAATGCGATTGGATGGAGTGCAGAAATTCCGTCACCGGCGTGATGAGTGGTGTTGCCGGCTTGATAGGTGGACCTTGTTTTTATTTGTTCCGTCAATTTGACGGAAAAAACCATCTTTCTTCTTGGAAATTACCCGAGGCGCGTGCCTACCGGTTTCCGGTGGTGTCACACCTATTCTAGACTTCATTCTAACAAAAGACGATGATGATAATAATGATGCTTGCTACACCTTATCCTCCACTTTTTTTTTTTGACATACCTTATCCTCCACTTACAACAATAACATCATATTTATATCACTTATAAAAAATAAAAATAAAAATCATATTTATATAAAGTTAAATATTTATTAAGGTTTAATTTAGAATAAAAATTATTTTTTCGAGATTCAAATTTAGTAATTTTATTTTTTCAGTTTATTTATGAAAACAAAAACTGAAAAATAAAATAAAATTTCAATTTCAATTGTCAAATATCCGTGGGAATGGGACACATGTAATGAACTCATTGGGTCATTGGGTGAGTTCAAGAAACTGAGAAAGTGAGTTTTGATTGACATGCGGGATCTCATATCATGCCCCATCGATTGGTCCGTTGAGCCTACAGAAATGTGTACTTGTAAAATAGTTGATCTTCGGCGGTGACCCAAAGTAATTCGTCAGGTGAGGATATCATGATTGTAGAAAGTAACCAACAAACAGCTGCCGATGAATAAGAGCGAGGCTCACCGCTCACTTAGGGGTTGAAAATGTCAGGTCAAAAACACGTGCTATTGGCTTATGGGTGATGTATTGTGCCATTGCCAATAAGTTCATCATCTCCATAGCCAAAGCTTCTAATTTGTTAAAGAGGAAAGGTAAGTGTGGCATGGTGTGGATAAAATTCTTAGATTTTTCCAAATATATCGATCCTTATTCAAATTAAGTAATTGATATTTATTTTATGACCATTTGTCACTTTTGAAATACCAAATGGTAAAAGCTTAATAATCATTTCATTTAAAAATAATTGATCAATTTGAATAAATTTACACTATATAAAACTCTAGAAGATCTTGATCCAATCTACTTGAGTGTTTTCTATTTGTAAGATAAGATTGGACCAACATCAAGTAGACCATAAATGTAATGAAATCATTAGCGGAGCACTGATTATAATTTGATGTATAACGTATATTTTTATTTTTATAATCTAGGTGACACAAGTTATAGTAGGTGCATTATTTCCTAAATAGGGACATTTGGTATGCAAGAATAAACCCATAAATCAAAAAATTATCTCTATAAATTAGCTATTTTATGTTTTGGTTTGGCCTACAATTTTTGTGAATAACTATTTTTCATAATGTTTCCAATAGGTAGTTTAATCAATTGGAGTTCACGCCATATAAAGTGGAGATCACTAGATCTAATTCTCGGTATTTCACTACTATATACCAAGATTGTGTATTTTGATATTAATGGTCACGGCCAAGTCGGTGGCAGTGACTGTTGGTTGGCGGTGATGGGCCATCGGCCAAGATTCAATTTTTTTGGGCCAATCAGATTGGCCCAATCTGCCCAATAATTTTTTGCCCAGCCATATTTTGGGGTCTTGAGAGTTGAGACTATCACACCCACCCCCAACCCAGTTTCTGTTGATAAAAATTTTATTTTCTGGCCCAATTTTAATGCTCTAAATTTCATTGCACTGGCCCAGTTTTTGTAATTCTGCTGTAAGTCTAACAGAGCTCAAAGAAAAAAAATAAAATCACCTTTATTATATGGTATCAGAGCCCAAAGACAAACGCCAATTTTTTTTTCACATTCTTATCTGTTCCTTTTTCAAACTTGTCAACACCATCTTCTTCCCCTCAAAACCTTACCAAACTTTTCATTTTCAAGCTTACCCAAGATAATTTTCCGTTACGGTGTACCATCATTGTCCTATTTTTAGAAGGGCATAATTTTTATGGTTATATTACTAGGAGTGTAAGCATGCTCTAGTCGCTGTTCATGGGTGAGCAAATGGCTGTATGAATCATCAAGTAAAACAAGTTCAATGTAGGTAGAAATGGAAGTAACCAAGGATTCACATTTCAATCCCAAATTACCAAGAATATAAGACTACAATTCAAAGTCCTTTGAGTGGTTCTTCAATGGCAGCCAAGGTTTGTGCCAAGGTCTACGCCTTTTGAAAATAGTCTGTAATAGACAATGCCACTTCTTCAGTGAGGTAAGTTGAAGACAAATTTGCAAAACACAGCCTTTGATTGAGAAGCAAACATCTTATCCAATGTAACCTAAACTTCACGTGAGGTTTCAAGACCATAGACATGAGTCAAGAGGTTCACAGAAAGAGAAGAAATCAAGGCACTCACAATAAGTTTATCCTGTTTATACAAAATAGAGTATTATAAATTTTTAACCTTAGCAGCTAAGAGGGACATGCTGCTGGAAGGAGTGACAAATTCAAGAGGATAAGGTAATTTGATTTTGTAACAGATAATTATCACGGACGTGGGAAAACATTTGACGTTTGTTTTAGGGCTTTGATACCATATAATAAAGGTAATTTGATTTTGTCATGCGTCAATGAAGTCTTTGATAATATACATTTAGCTTTGAAATACAAATTTCAAACGTAACAAACAAAGTCAAAGATAAGTTTGTTGAATATGACACTTTGAATATTAGATAAGTATATTTGACTTGATCGTCAGCTTTATCTCTAC
Organism: Carpinus viminea; assembly: GCA_013348765.1. NCBI lineage: Eukaryota > Viridiplantae > Streptophyta > Magnoliopsida > Fagales > Betulaceae > Carpinus > Carpinus viminea. The sequence goes on from CP054667.1 coordinate 9,890,346, forward strand.
TTTATTTATCTTGTATATTCAAATCTAGAGAGATTATTCCAATAAAACATACTGAAAAACGGCTCGAGGATTTTTACTGTACACCATAATAAATTGCACAACCATGAGTTTGCAATGTCACCCAAAAAAAAAAAAAAACTCTAAATTTTCTATAATGTCTATTGTCTAATGTGATTACAACTGTAACGTTATCAATAGCTCAGGGAAAAAAAAATCGATACAATAAAAATAAAATAATAAAATAGAAAACATTAGAGAAAAGGCTTTTACAAAATATTTTGTTTCTATTTTTTTTTTTTTAAAAAAAAAACTCTAATAAAGTGATGTGGCACAACATAATTATGCATTAAACATGTAAAGTGAAAAATTAGAGACGGTGACACTTCAAAGATTTCAATTTTTTTTTTGATGAAATAAAACAGAATATAAAGAAAAAAAAAATACTTAACTTTGTGGAAATGATAGAAGGTCGGTCAATGCGTCCATAATTCATTAATTCTTGTTAACTCCCGTCACGTGGATTTGTATGTGTCAAGCTCCACATGTGCAAAATGAGGCATGTTTCATCTGCTCCCATGTATTAGAATGTAACAATACTACTAACAATTAAAACATTAATATAAAATTACACAACTATCAATCTACTTAATCACTTACAAGTTACAACCCAAGTCCCCCCCAAGGGGTAGTTCAATTGGCAGTAGACTACGCCTAATAAAGCGGATGTCACATATTCGAATTCCTTCTCCCCCTTCCCTTGTGAGGGCATGTCCAAAAAAAAAAAAAAAAATCACTTACAACCCAATGACAGTTTTAAATTTTAATTAGTTAAGAGAAGTAAACAACACACTAATGACCACACAAGTAGTCTCAAAGCAATAATTAGCAAATAAAGACCACCAAATCACTAACAGTTCGATTTTATCTCTTTAATAACCAAATGAATCAAAACATAATAAACACAATGATTAATCAGAAAAGACCACAAAAATAAATAAATATAAAGAAATTACCGAAAACACTAACATGCAAACATCATTAAACAAATTCCATCCCCCAAGCCTTAATCCGTGTCATTTGTAACGGTATTGGGAATAACTTCTACTGTAAGATTAAAATAAAAACAATCAAATAGTTGAATAAATTAACAAAATATAAAATTTCTAAGAAAGCATAGCCGAGAAGCCTATTGGACAAAAATGACTTGAAAAATACATAATTAAGATTACTGGAGATGCGGGGTATCGAACCCCGTACCTCTCGCATGCAAAGCGAGCGCTCTACCATGTGAGCTACATCCCCGACTTTGATAATGAGCTATAAAGATTTTATTTGACTGTAGAAATAAAATCTGAGTTTTATTTGATAATGGGGGTTTATAGCAGAAAATAAATAAATAAAAGCTGAGTTTTGCATGAACCAAGTGACTGAATTAATGAATAGACCTCGTTTATTCCTTTTATTTTTTATTTTTTATCTTTATTTTGGGATGAGGGAGGTGGGGCTTTGCTATACAAAAGTTATAGAGTAATGCTAGGTACTCGTTTCTTATGCTATTTTTATATTACTGAGTTGATGCCCTAATCTCCATCGGCCCTTAGACAAGCTTTTATTGAAAAATAAAAAAAAAATAAAAAAAATCAAAGGCTAATGAGCAGTGAGTACCGTCATATTAGTCCAATAACTTCAGATCTTGATGAAAAATGAATATATAGATTTATGTGACCATAAAGAAGTGACATATTAATTTGCATCTGGAGCAGACCCAAAGCGATATTAACAATCCCTGAAGTTTGGCGAGTTATGCTTGAGTTGAGGTTTACAAGAAGATCGAAGAGACAAAATACATGGTACAATCCGCCCAATTCATAGCTCATTGGCTTAATTACTTCCTGGTTATCACTAAACTTCCTCACTTCCAGCTATTTTCTGCCTTCAACCTCTCATCTATATATATATATATATATATATATGAACATTTATTCTCTGCATGCATTATCATACCAACAAGTTCTTTGATTAACCCACATATTATTTTCTCTTCCTTTTACAGTTTACTTAATTAATTATGGCTACTTTTCTTACTTCCTCTTTTCCTATGGCCACCCTTCCTTGCATTTCCAAGGTTAGAAGCGCCAATTGCCACTTCAATACCCTACGCACCATTGTAAGTACACCTTCTTCTTCTTTTTCTTTATTTGTTCAATGGGTGGAGATAGAGATCAGGGAGAGAAGATTAACGAGTGCATATATTGGATTATTTCATTCTCAGGGAGGTCCTATGATTGGAGGGATAAGAGTTTTGCCCAAAATCCAAATCACAAAGGGAGCTAAACCATCATCTCCTCTCCCTACGTGCTTCAAGACTACAATCTCATGCTCCATCGTAATCATTTACTTTCACTCTTTACTATTACATTTTCAGCATAAAAACAAAAGCGCAGAAGCTTTATTAAAATCGAACGTTTTGAAATCAACGTTTATAAATTTACAATGTGCAGGCTCAACCAGAAACGCTTCAAGGTGTCCAAGGCATCATATCAAGGTGTCCAAAGCACAGTTACCCCACAAATTAAAACCAAGTTTGCCGATTTGGGTGCTGATTCACTTGACATAGTATGTCCTGAGATTTCTTTATATCAATTTCTTACCATTATTGTGATTTCATAGATAAAAATGCAATTTTAATCCGAATTGCAAAAATTAATCGTTTGAAATTGCGATTTAAAAACGTAGAAAATCTATGTTCTCAAATTGATGCATCACCTTTTTTAAAATACACAATTTTAGAGGCTAAACTATGATTTTAAATGTCAAACTACGATTTTGTTAAACACTTAACTATGTTTTTAAAAATCGCACATTTTAAAATCGTACCTTTTAAAATTACACATCCAAACGGACCACTAATATAATTATTATGCATGCAAGGTTAACTAATTAAATAGTTGGTAATTATATAATCAGGTGGAAATTATGATGGCTCTGGAAGAGAAATTTGAAGTGTCAATTGGAGAAGGGGGTGCTGAGAATATCTCAACAGTTCAAGATGCAGCTGACCTGGTTGAGAAAGTGAAGGCAAACTCATCAGCTTAGTCTAAAAATTGCCTCTAAAGAAGCTATATTGAATCAATTATATATGATGAAGGAATTAAATTCCTTTGCTTTTGTTTTCCATTATCTTCCACCCTAGCTACCTCAGATTTTCTTCGAGCTTCAAAGAGATTTGGGCAAGAGTTTTGAGTTTTCCTTTGTGACAAAAGATAACTTCATTTATAATAAGCTTTTCTTGTTGGCATTGATCCCTATACGGAAAATTATTATTTGGATGCTTGAAGAATGTCATACTCCATTGATGGGTTTTGTCGAGTTCAAGTTTCTTCATGTCAATTCCAACAATAATGGAATAGCAATGAGACAATTAGAACCTTATCCATTGGGGGCGGCTTGAAAAGGAAACCCTATATATTGATAAAAAGTGACGAGGCACAATTACTTTAAATGCTCACTCAATTATATTATATCTTTGTCATAGGCTATTAAGTCATATCAAACTCAAGCCCCAACCATTAAGCGTACTAGAATCTCCTACAATTTTTTTTTAAAATTATAGATTCTCAAATTACATAATTTTAAGTCGTTTTTAGGCATCGTAATGCTTGAAAAATGTTACATATTTAAAAGGTTGCATGTTCTCAAGACAACTAGAAAGAATTTTTGTCCTAAAAAGTTTTTTCTTCACTTTTGTAGAGATGCTTATTCTTCTTAAAATCAAAAGACGGGTTTTTGCTCAAAACTTTTTTACAATATATATATAGCAAAAACCCAATGAAAATATATTCAATTATCAATTATAATATGCTATATATTAAATATGTGGCATTTTCCAAGCGTTTCGATACCTATAAATGGCCTAAATTGCATAATTTGAGAAAATTCAAATTTGTTAAAATTATAGAAGATCCCGATCCTTACTAAGCAAGCATGGACCTAGATTCACAATCAAATTTTCCTTGTTTTGGGATGGGCATGCATGATTTTTCCCTTAAACCAACTATAAATAAATGCATTCCTATTAAAACCTTCTATCAAGGTTAAACAATCTCTTTTCCACTTGTAGCTCTTGAGAATTGATGGGGAATATATACCCTATTTTATATAATAGGCCACCATGAGGAAGGTATCAGAATCCAACCCAATCAAATTTCAATTCAAAGTTATCTTATTAATTATTAGGTATGAGGGCATATCAATCCTCTTGTACAATGGTCCACTACTCCACCCATAAACGACAACAAAGAACGGGGGAAAAAGTTGTACGGTTCATTGAGCAATCCGAGCAACAAGGGTGAGAAGTGTTTGAGATGTCGTTGGCGCACAACATGAAGTTTGATCGTCTCTCCAAGAACGTTCAGCGCAACCAAAATGAGTGAAGGTAGCTTCAACGCACCATCACTGCTATGAGATGCATGGATGCTCAGGCATTCACAAGAGGCTTGCAGCATGGTGGATGGATGCTCGGGCACTCACAATGGGAGGTGAGAAGGTCTCGGCAAGCAATTCAAAAGAACAATATAGATAGCCAAGATATATGACATAACAAGGAAAACTTTCACTTGACTCTTCTGAACTTCATCACTTTTGCAATTACTCATTCCCTCTAAAGTTAAAAAACTTTCAATTTATTGTATCAAACTTCTAACTTTTTGTAATGTCATCCATCCAATAGGTTTTTCCCTTAAATTTTGTCAAAATTCTCAAAGTACCAATTTTTTTTTTTTTTCTATAAAAAAAAAATTTGCAAAGATTTAGGCATTGTTATTTTTGCAAATTCAGTTAAATTCTTACCAATGCATGAATCTTTGAAAATTTATTTTTAAAATGGGGGTATTTTGGTAATTATGACACCCCTTCGTTAAGATTTAACTAAAAAAACCTGGAGGGGTGGCATTGTAATTTTTTCAAAAATTAAAGTTAAATACATTAAATTGAAAGTTTTTAAACTTTGAAATGGTAATTGCAAAAGTGATAGAAGAAGATCCAATCACTGGGTATGAAGTTGGCACCAACACGATGAAACAGATGGAAACCGCCTTGTGGAATCGATACCTTGTAGGATACTAAACTAATGAACCATTTGTGTGAAGGGAAGAGATCACAATCAATTTTTGTTCAATTGATATAGGCCTGCCCAAAAGAAGATGCTGCATGGGAAGTTGCTCATTTACTCATATATATAAGCCGGTTTTGATTTTAAATCCACCATTAAATTTGTTTAGAGTTTACATGAATTCATAAATCTAATAATTAATCTATTGACAAAGATGATTGTTTAACATGCTTCGGGGTGAGAATGTTGACCACCAACTAGTCAACTACTAAGCATGCATGGACATGAGCTCAGGAAAACCTCCCTATTTTGGCATGTACATAATTCATCCCTTAATAGCCCCTGTTAATTCAACTTTAAATAAATGCATCCCCAGATAAACCTTTTGATCAAGGCAAAATAGTCTCATTTCCATTTGTAGCTCTTGGGCGTTGATGGAATCCCCTATTTATTTAATAACCCACCATAAGAAAAGGCATCATAATTAATCCAACCCAGTCAATTTTCAATTCAAAGTTATCTTATCATAGACCCCTAATGATGGAGTGAATGAGTATTAATTATATGGTGGTTGGTTGTTTTGAGCAAGAAATTGCATCATCATATTTATGGTATAATATTATATATTACAACATATAGATTGAGAAGCAAATGCATATATACAGAAAAAGAACTCATTTTCACCAAGTTCCATTTGAGTGTCATTCATAATACATAATCCATATTTACAGAGAAACAAACACATGAACAAAAACAAAAACAAAAAACAAAAAGAATAACACTCCAAAGCTCAAAGCTCAATCACCTGAAGGCACCCAGAAAAAGAAGACTTAATTTACAGAAACCCATATATATATATATATATATATAGAAGCATGGGTTCCTCTTGTGATTATTCTTCGGCCGAACCATTTTATTATTATTACTAGACTATGGTGTTATATTTATATGCAGATACATAACATATAGTCTATATATATAGCTGAGACGTGAAACAAATCCTCACTTCCTTTCTCAACGATCCAAAGCACTAATCACGATCCTGTAACACATGTAAGAAACCATCAGCAAGATCCCATTAGAATAATTTCTAAATTGCTAAAGCAGGTAACATTTTAGTAGAGTGCTATATAATTGAGATGACGTAACAGTAAAAATTAGTTATTAGATCAATAACAGCTTTGTTGAAGGAAAAATACGGGCTAATTTTCAATGCCATGTCAACCCATTTGTATGAGAATCCTACTAGTCTACTAAATAACGGTAATATGGCCCTGGCCTGTGGATTGAAAATCCTGAATGATTTCCATTCCAAAGAGCCAGAGGCATATATGTCGTTCTTAAAATGTAAAATTAAAGAGAGAGAACCAATCGAAAGCGGTCGGACTTCTAGACTCAGGTTGTTCTAATGCTCCGACCAGCGATTTTCTCCTTGTATTCTTGATGATGTCCGCGCCTGCAGGTGTCTCCGCTGCATGCAAACCAAACCCCACATCAACGACGAATATAAGATAAACAAAAGTTGTACTTGATTTGGAAATTAAGAAAATGGAAATAAAAGCAGTTGTTTGGCTGCTGAGAAAACAGAGGAAAAGGCGACAAGGATTAGTGTTTCGAAATTTTACAACTGGTAAACAACAACATCTTGATCCCATGCGCGCAAATCAAGGAAAAGAAAAAGGCCGTGAAGAACAAAATATTAATTTCCACCCCTTAATTCAGTGTACACATAAGCAGATAAGCTGCTACAAGTTCTTATTTCTTGAGTTCGAAATTTATCTTCCTCAAATAGCTTCAATTTTAATTACATATTCAGCGTATTGGAACTCTTAGAATTAATATAAATTAAAAGTCATCTCTTCTTATATGCTAGCTATATTATTATTATTATTATCCTCTTCTTCAATTTATATCTTTTTTACTATTTTTCAAATTAACCAAATAAATTTTTCAAAGAAGAAAAAACCATGTAGATGCTATTTTTCAGAAAACAAATAAACTGTGAAAAAGAAGAAAGAAAGAAAAAAGCACCATCTACATGTAGGCTTGATCATTTTCATATCAAAGAAAATGAGAGTACTTAATCGGTAATTGATCTTACGTGTGAATGGTGTTCTAGGGGTGGCAGAGCCAGCCGGAGAAGCAGGGCCGAACTGGGATCAACCGAGAGGTTGCTAAAAGTGGAATTCGCTCTAAGAATAGTAATGCTCCGACTTATTTGCACCTCACGATCGGCCACCATAGGAGGTGAACTGGTGGCCGAAAATGAATCATATTTGCGGAGTTTGCTGAGGCCGGTGTCGGGTGCCGGGCCGGCAAGGGTTTCATCCCAAAGCTTGTGAAGGAAACTAGCCATGATTTCTTCTTTCTTACGAGGTATATATGTGTACGTATGATATATTATATATACTTATTTTGTTTACGTGAAAATAGTCTTTGGCCTTGACACAAAATAAGTATATTTACGAAGAGATGGGGGGAAGGAAACAGAAGAGAGATGTGGGAAGAAGATGTAGAGAGAGTATAATCTTTCTTCTGCGAAGAAAGAGGGAGTTTCAGGGCTTTTATAGGGAAGTCCTGCAAGAGGATAAGACGTTTGATAGCTAAATTTGAGTTGGTAGCTCCGGCTAAAATGGCTTCCTTAGGAGCCATCAAATCTATTTGGGGGTATTGTCTTTGTCAATTCTAGGCATTATTTCTTGCATTTAGATAAGAGAGAGAGTAACAACCGGTCAAGATGAGGCGAGTTTGTTCAATTTTATTGTACGTAGGAAAATATTAGTTTATTTTAAGAAAACTATCTAACCAAGATAGCATTGGGCAACTTTGGTCCTTAAAGAGTAATTCAATTAGTTGTAAATCACATCTAATGAAGCAGATGTCTCCCCTTCCCCTTCCCCTTCCCTTGTGTGGATATGTCAAAAATAAAAAATAAAAAATAAAATACACGTTTTAAAATTACTCTCTCAAAGTTGAAAACTATCAATTTAGGGTATCAAATTTTCAATTTGTTGCAATGTCCCGTATCTGTTAAATCTGGTCAAAATTTCTAAAATACATTTTTTTAATAAAAAAAATTGCAAAGATTTAGGTATATATATTTTTGTAAATCCTGACTAACACCAACATCTTTATAATTAATTTAATTTTTTTAATAAAAAAATATGAGTGTTTTGAGAATTTTGATAGGATTTAAAGGAAAATCATATAAGATGGGTAAGCAAAAAATTGGTTCGATACACTAAATTGAGAGTTTTTAAACTAGTTTAGAGGAAAATTACAAAAGAGTTGACAGTTTAAGAATGTTACCAAAAAAAAAAAAACTATCTGACAGACTTAAACGGTATATATGTTCAAACAATTCAAAGATTTTTTTTTAAGACTTCTTAGATTAGCACTTGTAAAAAAGTAATAATTAAATAAAGAGTTAAATACTTAATTAGTCCCTAGGGTTTAAAAATTTTATTTTTTCCTCCTTAGGGTTTGGAAAGTGACCAAATTAGTTCTTGTGGTTTTGAAAAGTGACCAAATTAATTATCCATTAGTTAATCGTTAGTTAACTTAATGGAGTAATACGTAGACTAATTAGAAATTGACACATGGTCACATAATAATATTATTATTTTTTTAAAAAAAAGGAGAAAAAAAACCTGGGGTCCGAAACATCGGAAGAATCGAAATACACATCGGAGTGATCGAACAGCCCATCAAATGCCATGTACTCGCTAGTATTGTCATACCCATTCCCGGCACCATACTCGAACCAGTAATAACTCAAAATTTGATCCTGGAAGCCCCAAAGCTAGCCGATTCTAGACGAATAGGACGAGTCTCGGCCCAACTCGGTCTCCGAGTTCTTCACCTCCTTGCCTAAAGAATTCCCAGAAGGCGGTAGATCGAGTTTGTCGTCCGAAGCTTCCAAAAGATACCTGAGCTCCGGTTGGGACTCGCCGGAATCTGACGTCAGGTCAACAACCGGCATCGGCGAATAAGTACAAGCCTGAAAGCTCAAAGCTCTTCATGACCGAGTCAAGGTCCTGAATCATCGAATCGGCCTCTATGTTGTCGAGGAACCCCAGAAGGTCTTCCCTGAGATGCTTTGGGCACCAAGGGGGTGGCTACAAGTTTTTTTTTTTTTAAATAAAAAATTTAATTAGGTGACTATGTCAACAATTATTTACATTACACCAGTTAAGTTAAATTGCTAATGGTTAATTGAATAATTTTGCTAATTTATTCTTTCAGCTACAAGACTAATTTGATCACTTTCTAAATCCTAAGAGAAAAAATAAAGTTTTCAAACCTTAGGGACTAATTAAGTATTTAACCCATAAATAAATAAGAGGTTAATTTTTCCGATAGGTTATCTTGATTGTGTAAGAGTTTTAAAAATAGCATTTATATATATATAAATGTTTATTTATTTATTTTTATATATTTGTACAAGAGGAGCGATGATGATTCGAATTATTAATATCTGCTTTATTAGGTATAGTCGAATCGATTGAACTATCTCGTGAAGACTATCAAAAAAGTTTACTAATAACTTTTAAAAGATATAGATATCTCTAACTACAACAACATAAGATAATTGGATTTGTAGGGTGTGGGTAGGGGTGAAAATTATTAAAAATATTTATTGGAAATAAGAAATATGTAGAAATGAAAATAAACTTTGACCGAGGAGGCAGGCAAATTTTTAGTTAAGCCGAGAGTGAGGGAGCCGAAGCCCCCGAAGTGTAGGAGCCAGAACCAATGAGAAGGAGTGAATGGGGCAAGTGGGTAGACGCTTGAAAACAATTTTTACACGTCAGTTGGATAAGGTTGAAGAAATTCAAGATCCCACCAACACTTTGGGGTATTCATGGGACCCACGTGTCTGGCACGTGATTAGGATGGTGCATCCATCTTTATCCTCCGCGGTCCACCTCCCTCCCTCCTATGGTGGTGGCATACAGATGGGGTTTAGAATTTCATCCAACTGGATTACGCCACCTGGATTATTAGGCTCTTTCAAGTAATTACGTGGTAAACTTATGTAATGGGCTTTTTCATTTTGAGCCATAAAAGACGGATTGAAATTCACGGCAATTAATTGTTTTTATATGAGATAGTATTCATGTCGTTTTTTGTAGGAAAATGTTAAGAGTTTTTTTTTTTAGTGTTCTCCTAACATTCTTTCAATTTTACGTAAAACATGATTTAAGAAAAAAATAAAATTATAGTAGTCTTCACCACCGATTTTTTTAGGCATTAGCACTAAATTTGAGGCACAAATACCAAAATTGAGGCATTAGCACTAAATTTAAGATGATCAAATCCATTTTAGGTGATACAATCTCTAAGGAGTTAACTTTCCACCTTTAAGTTTTAGTTTTGAATAAAAAAACAAGTTTTAAAGTATTAAAACCTAAATATTAACTCATAAAAATTAATCTGTTGGCAAAAAAAAAAACTATAATTTTATTTTTTCTTAAATCATATTCTATGTAAAATTGAGAGAACGTTAGGAGAACACTAGGAGAGAAATCCTAACAAACCCCTTTTTTGTATTGAAGGGTTTGAAAAATGCTACATATTTAAAATGTGACATGTTATTAATGATAATTAAATATATGTCCATTAAATTTTCGTGCTCTATGTTGTAAGAAAAGTTTTGAGTTAAAAGATATTTTTGGATTTCTGAAAGCTGAGCGTATCTTCAAAAGATAAAAATAAAAAATAAAAGCATTTTAAGAGAAAAATTATTTTTGGCTATCCCGGTTTACATTTTTAACATGTAACATTTTTCAAGCCATTTGATACAATAAATGACCGAAATTTACATAATTTTAGAATCATTTGAACCTGTTCGAATAGGTAGTTAAATTGTTTTGGCATATGGGTTCTATGTATATTCTATCATATTAACCGTTCAAATTACTAGCAATTTGAGTAGCTAATTAGTGTGAATCCTAATCCAATAAAAGACAATTCGGTTGAGAATTAAGGGATAATTAATGGTGTTTATGTAATAATAATTTGAGTTGCTATCAGTTTAGAATCTTGATTTAAAAAGATAATAATTAAGATGAATATACGTAGGGTGTAGCCATTGGTGGATTGGACCAATCTTCAAATTTTCTAGAGCTTAACAAGCCATGATTGAGAGAGACTTATTAGGTACAAAATGGGCCAGGGGGTGCCTTGTTTTCAGCTAAGAGACATGGGAAATCACTAATAATCTACACAGCATGATTGTGTTTGAGCCTCCAATTTCCAAATGCGAGAGGGACTTGCTTCTTTAGCTTATCAAACAATGGTCAAAAGGAAGAAAAAGCTCATCACAATTTTGGTGACCAGACATTAGGCCAATGAATACGCTTTGATTGTAATCGGCTAATCAAAAGAAAATAATTTTCAACTTTTCTTTCACGATGTATCAATATGATTTGGTGGCTTGCCGTGAATGGTGGCATTGCTAACTTTTTAAAGTTTAATATCTTAAATTATGATTTTTTTGAACTTTATGGAAGTAATTGCAAAAACAATGAAAGCTCATGGGGTTTGGTGAAATTTTTTCCAACTTGCTATTGTTAGTATTTTAATTATTGTTACCGATAAAAAGTTAGATGGTAACTTATTTTAATGCGCATATACTATTATCGTTGACTATTGGACGTGCAACTACTATTACCGATGGACACACAACGCGTATCTATTATACTAATGAGCGTACAACAATTATTATTGTTAGACATGCAGCTACTATTATTGATGAACACACAATTATATTACTATTGAACGTGACATGGTATTGGAAAACCAAAGCGTAATATGACAAATGGAATAACCATTATCATTGCCACTGATCTATATCTATAATTACTAGTGAAACTACAATTACTACTGTTATTAAGTCATGTTTATAACTATTGTTGCAGCCAAATGTAATAACTATTCATTTTATTCAAGTTGGTTTGCTTGCTGCTTTTCTCTCAATCTTTAGTGAGAAAAGCTCTCCCCTCGATCTCTCTTGTTTCCCTCCTCCTTGTGAGGTCCTCCATCGCCATTGGTTTTCCTTCCTTCCTGCCAATTTTGCCTACAACCCTTTCTCTCCGCCCATCTATGTTTTCTCTTTTATTTTAAGGTTGGTTTCCCTACCAAATCAGTAGCTCAAGCTCGTCTAGCCTCCACCTTCGGTCTCTGCTCTTAACCATCATCCTATTTCCACCATTTTTTCTACCCCACCACTTTTGACCCAAATTTGCAGGGAGAACAATTTGTTCTGACAGGGTTTTGGTAAAGTCCTAGCCCGATTTTGATGGCATTTTGGTTGACTTTGTCGATTTGAGAATGTGATGTTCAAACTTGAAAAATGGTTTACATTTTTAAAAAGTGGAAGTCGTCTTCCGAAAATTAAAAAGGCATTTTGGGTCAAACTGAAAATATTTTTCATCGCTCCAAACACTCAAAAATACAAAAAACATTTTCTAAAAATCATTTTACTACGGAGTGTCACTCACATTAAGAGGGTGTTTGGCAAACCCCCTCACATTCCCCCACAAATTTTTACAAGGCACTGTTCATCAGATGTCAGGTACGTGTTGCATAGAACAGCCGGCGAGCTTAAAATTTTGAGATGCCCTATTCCATTTTTACCCATTTACCCACAGCATTCATCCGTTCCTATCAAAGAAGCTGCAAGTTTAAACCATAAAACACGAGGGCATTATGGTCTTTTAGACAAAAAGGATGGCCTGACGCGCACATTGGACAGGCAGCAACGTCTATCCTTCACTAATTGAGAAACGGTGCTGTGTTATATTTGGGAATGTGCTGTCATTTGCCAAACAAGGCCTAAATTTTGGTGGGAAATTTATCTCTAGTTACATGTTGCCCAAAAAGACTTCCATTACGGTCTTCACTCTGCAGAAAGACTTTACAGAAGTCTACTGCACTTTTCATACATTTATCTCTCCAATAATACAATGTGTTAGGTAAAGCAACCGTAGCAAACAAAAGCAAAGTATCATGTCATTTTTTTCTTTTTTTGGTGTTTACATTCTTTATCATGAAAAATGAGCAAAACCAAAAACATAAAAACTAGATGGGTTTAAGTAGGGCTAGTTCTCTTTGCAACCAGATTTCTTCAACTGTAATCCATCTCATATGGTTATGTTTGTGCTACTTCTCACCTTGTGTTTGGTTAAACTAATTCTTTTGGATTGGAAGTTGTGCTAATAGTCTAAACTTTTAACTATAGCTTCCGCGCTCTAACTTTTGGATATGGTAAGTGTTGGTGTATGAACCAGCAATGACTTCAAACTGCCTTCTAGGAATGAGCTTTATCTGCAAAAGAGGTAAAAAAAAAAAAAAATTCAGAAACCTGTTAGCCTTAAAGGATCAAATGGACTCCAATGCCTAAGTCAATAAGGGACAAGAGAGAGAATACTCTAGTAAATAGAGTATTAGCGATAACGGGTAGGATAGTGAAATTATGTATTTTAGGCCTCATATTCATGCATATAAAGCCTTTTAGAGTCTCTTAGAGTTTGCTTAAGCATGTCGGGCCACAGACTGGTTGGGCTTGATATGGGGTATGGATCTTCTTCTTATGTATGTATTTACTGAAATCGTCAAATTCCTTTGCATGATTAGTAAATCCTACAGAATTTTAAAGTGTGTGTCCCTATGCCCGTAGATGAGCCTTGCTTGGATTCTCTGGCCGTGAAATAGTTGGGCCTTCCAGTAAGGATTCCCTCAAAGCCTATAGTTGATCAAATCACAACATTTTGGATCGAATTCTACTCATTAAAAAACCCTCAAATCGGCATGAAAGAATATGCAGTACTTCTAAATCCAGATCCAGATTCTGTACCCACTCGGGCTTATTCTTTCACGCTTGCTCGGCCATTTAATTTATATTTGGATCAATTCGGTTTCAATTAAAGATTTGGGCCCAAAGTAAACTAATAAATCAAATATTGATATATATATATATATATATATATATTTAAAAGAGAGGGACGAAGAAACTAGGAATTTTTAACTATGATTTTTTTTTAAATAGTTGTAAAATCTTACAATTCTCAATATTTCAAAAATTAGTTTTATTTGAATTAGGATCATCTCCAGTTCATTTGAATGGGATAATATCCAGCTAATTATAGTGGAGGAGTATTTTTATCTCAAAATGTGAAAAGACAAAAATACCCCTCCACTATCATATAAAAGAGTTAAAGATGATTGTCCTTTTCTTAATTTTTTTTTTCTCTAGTATTTGATTGCAAACCAGAAAATAGTCTAAACAATATTTTTAAGTGTTTTGTTGGCTTAAAAAATACTATAAAAAATACCACCACCATCATTCCACTCACCCACTCTCGGAACTCGGTCAAGTCATCGTCAGAACTTGATTCGAATATTTTCATAATTTAGAGTAATGCTACAAGTCACTCGTGTTACTCTTATATCTTTTTAAGAATGATATGACTTTTAAAATCATCACTAGACTTATGATTAATTATTATTAAATTTTGATCAAATGATGATTCTAAAAGCTACCTCATTTTTTGAGGGACACGGGTGACACAAAATTTTACCCAAATTTTAAATAAGTTTCTTTATTATCTTTTTGTCAAAATGAATGATTTGTCATATATTACGTGAAGAAATGATAAAAATCATTCATTCAATCATCTTTCAACCATCTCCTTATAGTGAATGAGTGAATCTACCATTGAATTTTTGTATGACCTACATGAGAAGATATGCTTTTTTGCGTTCTCCCACCCATCTCCCATCTCCTCTCTCTTGTATTTATTTATTTATTTATTTTTGAAAAAATCAAGATGTTGAAAGAGGAAAGATGGGGGAGATGGGGAGAATGCATTGTAGCATCTCTTTCTACATGAGTCTACAAATTAAAAATAGTTGAGAAAATAATATGTAGCATATCTCTATTACGTGTATTTCAATTAACATGTCATCATTCATATCAACACCTAATATTAATGCTATATCATTATTCATTAAGCTTTGGGCTCTCCTTTGCGATTTTGTTTCATACGAGTGCATCTTGAGATGATCGGAATTCATTCCGGGATTCTCAGGATCACGCTATCATGAAACATATCCTTGATATCCATTAGAGGTTGAATTGTTCCCACATTCCTCTACCTCTGTTTATTGAGGGATACCGATCCCCAACATTATCTTCTAGTCTAATTGGGCTTCTATGGCCTTTTGAGTCCATATCATTTCCACAGTGGGCCCCATAATCCAAGTGACCCAATTCCCAACATTACTACATTTTATACGTAAAGAAAAAAAAATAAGAAAGAGAGAAGAAGATTCGATCTACCTTCATTCACGAGATGTAGTTCCTAATCAATTGAAAGAAGGGTGGTTACTTTATATCAACTTGCTAATTGCTATCATCCATCTTATTATTATTATTATTATTAATCCATATAGTTAAATTGCAACTTGTTGCCTCAAACATCAACTTGTAACCCTTTCTTTTACCTTTTTCTGCATACTCTATTGTCGTCAACTTGTCCACTTTCTCACTTTTGGAAGCTTACTAATTTTGAAAGCTTTGTCAGCAGCACCTTTTTTCCCCTTTTTTTATATGACAGACACAAGTTGTTAAAATTGGTAGGTAGTTGTTAAGAAGCTATTGATATTTTTGGAAATTCCCATTATATTTGTCATTTGATTGACAAAGTTGGGGAACAAAGAGAGACACACAAACGAATTTTAAGTGGTTTGAATGAGAAATTCCCATTATATTTGACTATTTGTCATTAGATTCTATCAAACCTTAACTATATTAACCACACGTCAAAAACACTCTTCTATCATAACTAACCGGATAATTGTCCAATTCAAATAATGAGGTCAGCATTGAATGAAAGAGCTGACTTGGATCCAGCCATGCATACAGCTATTAACAGTGTCATGAGATAAAACGCATATCCAAGTTGCAAGGATATACATATCCAGACATGTTTTATTCAACACCATAATTGCGTTTTAAAGTGCAAAGTCTTGGGACTCAAACATCAAAGATTCATTATTTATTCTCTAATTGAAGGGAGAGTCAGAGTCAGAGAGAGTGTGCAACAACTTGCCCAACTTGCATGTAATGCAACACTCTGTAACGGATAACCTGCGCAAAATGGGACAATTTTTGTTCCTCTCTGGTCTCTCTATTGGCCGCCCACTCCCGTTCAACTCTCTGCAAAACTTATCATTGAATTTGTGGGGACAAAAGAAGACCAATGGCATGTCTCTTCCTCGAGATATTGGATTGAAATTTTTGGCAACTTACAGGAGGGTGGGCCTCTCAACTTTTATGCCCAAAAGTGGTAATCGGTGTCACCATTAAAACCCATAAAAAGCAGACGAACGAGGCTTTTGGAGCTTTCGGCAGACGTGTGGACTACAATCAGAACCCCACATGCCGTAGGGCCAAAAGGCCCCAAAATTAATGCATCTATACAGTGTGTGTACGCATGTATGTTCAGCGTTTGATTATGTCACGCCTACACTCAACAGTCTAAATTTGTAAGGACAGCAGCAACAAATTGATTTTGATTTGGAGTCTTTGAGAAGAACTCATAAAATTCGTTTTCAAACCAAATAACAGGACATAACAAAAAACTAGATATTAAAGACTGAAAAATAAGCTAAAACTTTAGCCATGCTGGGTGAGGAGGCCGCAATGCTAAGTGAGTGAATCGGTGGATCATGAAGCTGAGATACCGGAGTAGTCGTTGGTGGAGACGTTGTGACCGGATGAAACCTTTTGCCGCCTGCCACGCCTTTGTCTACCGTCAGTTCCTCCTCCAACTCCTCGAACTACCTTCTCCTTTCCGACGGGATGTCGGTGCTCCACCTGTCTTCAATAACATTATCATTAATAAATGCATTGGCCGCGGAGACAATCTCCCTGGCCCAAAAAAAAAACAGAAGAGATTGTACTAACCCCTAAGCAGAAATTCTGAAAGTCGGCATCAAAGCCAGAGGTATCCTCCAAATTTGTTTTCTCAAAGTTCATTTCAGAGGAGTTGCGTTTGTTGTTGGAACTAGAACTCTCACAATAAGACGCAAAGGATGATGATGACGACAATGACGATGACGTAGTAGAACAAGTAGTAGTCTGTATGCTTGAGCCAAATGTGTCAATATCCCCTTTAAACAACTCTTCAAACAGCTCCTGCAAGTCCTCAAAGCTCTCCTCCCCATTTCCCTGTAAGTTTTGCCCATTTACCTGTAAATTTTGCCCATTTAAAATACAATTTCAAACTAGCATCGGAATCATTCTTCCCCCAAGTTTAATACTTTTTTCTTCAAAACAAAAAAAAAAAAAGTAGATAATAGTTTTTGACACCACTCGCAAATTCAATGCAAAATTAATAAGTTATGATCTATGAGTTTGACCAATTCATTTAAAATTAACATATATAATCTTATACTCGTATAAAACAAACTTTTGTCGACACCCTTTAAGATTCCCAGTATATACCCCAGGTTTGATACTTTTTTCTTCATATCGGAGTTGATGGATGAATGCAGGGCGGGCACATCAGGCCACCACATCCATGGGCCTACACAAACTACAGGTGGCTAGGCGATGGTCAGTCACCTCAATGGTGGCTATGTTTGCCAAAGAACTTGACCGATGACTCAAAGACCCAAAAAACAAATTTTACGTTTTTCATCTCAAAATTAACCCAAACTTAGTTTTTAAGTTATATCAATCACTTTTATTATCATTCAAATAACTAAATCATTACAAAACTTTTTTTTTTTTTTTAACTTTTCATACAAAACATTCGTATTTTTTTTTTCTCTCACATAAATGAAATCTAATATAGATATTGTCCGCCCCCTCTTTCAAGTCCTTTTCCCAATCACACCCATATATCCTAAGATTGGAACACATGCGTGATACCCATCATGATTCGTCTGTCAACTCACAGCCAACTAAAAGCTGTCATCTTTAATAAAGTGACAAAAATACAAAAACTGCTACATCGGATTTAACAAAAGGGTTTTCCTAAAATGTTTTTTCTCAATTAGCTCTAAACAAAAGTTAATCCAGTAATGAAACAATAATCAAGAAATGGACAATGGGGGAAGAAGCTTACACTGGACTTTGTTTGGCTCATCATGACTGCCATTTCATTCAAAAAATCACCCATTCCCTGCAGCAGCATAGTAAGTGAAATCAATTATTAGAACAATTCTTTTTGTTTGCTAAGGCGACAACGTGTACATTTAATCCCACCGACAACCATATCCAAAATCTGTGAAGCATTTACCAAACAACAAGACAAAGAGCCAAGGCCCTCAAAACCAGCCTTTATAAAAGGAGAAAAAAACAAAAAAAAAATTGAGGAATGATTAGACAAGAAAAAATGGACCAAAATTTGGAGGAAAAACAGGAAAATATAGGTATAAAAGGTCAAGCAAAGAAGCAGAAGGCCAATATTTCAACCAATCACGAAGAACACGACCTAAAGAAGACATTAACAAGATGATGATGCAGAATGAAAATTACATTTTCGTCATCATCGCTCTCATACACTCCTACATCGTACAGAAACCTTTTGTTCGAGTCAGATAGAACTGCACAGGAAGAACAAGACAGCATCTCGTGAATTCGATTAATTCCCAATAGCGAAGATAAAAATAATAATAAAAAAATCATGATGTTTTGACTTCTAATATTAATGTTTGACTGAAAAAGAGAAAAAAGAAAAGAAGAGAAAGCCTGAATTACCAGAATAGGCTTGTTGGATGGCCTGGAATTTCTTCTTAGCTTCTTCCTCGAAGCTTGAGTTCCCTGAAGCTGAACAACGATCCGGGTGCCATCTCTATTCCAGCAAACAAAACATGTTTCTTTCAATAATGTTTTATAAACTCACAATTCCCGGGAAATTATTCCCAAATCCCACGAAATATAATTCGTTTCCAAGTTTTTTTTTTTTTTGATTTTTCAGGAACTGCAAAAACATAACAAAATAATGACTTTTTAAATAGTCCAGAAGGAACCCAGATACAAAATTGAGCAATTAAGCTCGAGAAGAGTCATGTTTTTAGATTTAAAGAAGACCCATTAATGAAAAAATTAGAAAATAAAAGGGCTTTGAAACAGTGGTCAAGAAATTGAGTTTTCCAATTCTAACCAGAGCAAGTTTCTTATAAGCATTCCTGAGCTCCGAAGCAGAGCATTTCTTTTCCAACCCCAACACTTGATAAAAGTCATTGCTTTTCTCTTCTCCGTTAGCCATTTTCCAACCCGGCCACCAAACAACCACAAACAACTCAAACGAACCAGCAACCAAACCAGACCAAGACACGCCTTTTCTTGTCGACGAATTACAAAACTTGGGCTGCCGCTACATCTCTGTGAGTTGGGACACGGAAACTTGCATTTGGTTTTCCGTGGCAGAGAGGGGGAGGAAAGAGACGAAATTTTGGAGACATCACAGCTCTCCCCCTAAACGCTAAGCCTCAAGAAGTCTCCAGAAACTGGCCCATTTTATATATAGTTTCTCAATTTTTTTTTGTTAATCGCGCACTACTATTTAATAATTTATTATTATTTTTGAGCAATACTTAGGAATTAGGAAGGAGGAAATCAATGGGATTATATATTTCAATTTTAAATAATTAATGCAAAGTGCTTTCTTATATGTTGACCGTGGGAGATAAGGTCTGCAACATGATGTACGGTTGAGATTGAAGGGCGGTGGGAGATATTTTTTTTCTAGAATGTGTATCCAGAAGCTTCTGTTTTCACTGTGATTCTGAGGTCTGAGAGATGACATCCTGATATATGTAGGTCCCACTGGTAAGTTGCATGCACCTCAGTTGGCGTGAAGAGGCCTGTAGCCTGTAGGGTCCAGAAAGAGACCCCCATTCCTATAAAATTTACTGTGCTGCCATCCTTTTGTTAGATTTTCACTCGTCCGCACGTTTTTCGGTTT
This sequence comes from Carpinus viminea, assembly GCA_013348765.1. Classification (NCBI taxonomy): domain Eukaryota; kingdom Viridiplantae; phylum Streptophyta; class Magnoliopsida; order Fagales; family Betulaceae; genus Carpinus; species Carpinus viminea. The sequence goes on from CP054667.1 coordinate 9,910,440, forward strand.
TGGTCCTATTCTCATGCTTCCGAGCTGTAAATAATTACATTTTTTAAAAAAAAACACAACCGTCGAAGCAAGAACAAGTCAAACTGAGAGAATGGGGAGGAAAAAGAAGGGTAGTGTTATGATAATAATACATTATGCAGGATATATGCCATGTTAGCAGTTAGTAGTTACCCATTTTTAGTAATAATATAAGAAGGTTATAGTTTTTTTAGAATTATTTAAAATGTAATGTAGTATTTAAAATTATTAATATATTAAAAATTAATAATGATGATATTAAATTTAATTATAATTTTAAATGGCACGTCATATTTGAAATAATTTTAAAAAGATTTTAATCATCTTTATATTATTACTCATTTATTTTAGTTAAGAGTTTGAGACTGTAGAACTATAGTGTTTTATGATGATATATAATTCTCTATTGTCTTAGTTTATTATGAGTTTATAGTTTATCTCATAATAAAGTTAGGAGAGGAGTTTATCTCCAACTCTGATTTTTTTTACATGTCCACAGGGTAGGGAATTCGATCAGACTAACGCTCATAAGGGCTTGAGTTACCTATTTAACGGGGATCAATTAATGAAGAGTAAGCAAAATTCATTTCAAACCTTTTATTTGAAAATATTTTAAGTTTCTTTAAAATTTAAAAGGTTTAAGTTCCATCAGAATTTAAAATCTATTTTCATTACATATTTACATAACAGGCAGTGAGAGCTTTACCAAAATTTGGTTTACAGTCAACAGTCTTACTCAAGATGGAATGCCCAGTTTTATTTACCGATTGCGAACTTTATGCTTTAAGGATATAAGAATTAAGAAATATGACCTTGTGTGATAACCATGTTACTCACACCCATATCTATATTCAATGTAATTTTTTATTTTTTATTTTTTTGACATGTCCACACAAAGGTAGGAGGAGGGGGGATATTCAATGTAATTTTAGGATATGATGAACTTGGTAATAAGCATGTAAAATACATTTTGTGTGCTATATACTCAATTCATTTTAATCAATAAATATAACATCTATATTCATAATAAACATTTGAATGTTAATGCAGATATATAAAATCATTAAGATTCAGGGCATATAATCCCAACATTAATTAGTGTAGAGGCGCTACAAGTAACACTTCACGTTAAGTACTTTAATTATTTACTTTTGGGGTAAACCGGTAAGAGAATAACTTCAATTCGGATGAGGCAAAAAGGTGGTGTTTTTTGCCCACCAATCACATACTAACACCTCATAAAAAGAGAAAAAAATGCAAAACAAAATTCTATACCCTCCCACACGAGACCACACTGCAGAAGAAGAGACTTCACGATGGAGCAAGAAAGAGAAGAGAAAGAAGAAGAAGGAAGAAGGAAGGATCAGTTGTTCTTTGGGTGGAGCCGGGTCTCGAAGGATCTCGTGTCGCCTGAGACACTTCAGTGGTGACCCACCTGCAATGACCCACTAGCCACCGAGACCCACGGCTGGGTCTAGCCAGCCGTGGGTCTGGTTTTTTTTGTTTTGTTTTTCCTTCCGGTTTGAATTTTTTTTTGTTGTTAGGATGATAAAATCCCTAAAAGGGTTCACCTTCCCCTCTAGGTTTTAGTTTTGATGCATTAGAATCGATTTTTGAGGCATTAGAAATGATTTTTTAGGCTTGCCGGAATTTTTTTTCATTCGCCGGAGAGACCAAAATGGTGGGCGGGCGTCGACGGAGTGGGTCATGACCAGGACTCACTACTGGTCGCCTGGCTTGGCCGTGACCCACGGCGGCTGGTGGGTGGGTCTCCGGCCGTGACTCATGCTGCCCAGGCCACTGCTCAAAAACCAGGAGAAGGAAAAAAAAAAAAAAACAAAGAAGATGATGGGAGTGATCTGGTGTTTCTCCCTTATTTTCTTAAAATACAATAAGTGAGGTGGCAAAATTTGAATGAAAGGCAGAAAACATGAGTTTTTTTGTCAAGACCGGATGGCAGCACCTCTCAACCGGTAATGGGTTGAAAAAATTATAGTTTTACTGTGTGTTTTAAGGAGATCCACAACACTGCACCTTCTTTTATTAGGGTGGAGGTGTCAAAAAAATCTTATGATGATGTCCTTGCTGTAACGTCCAAAAAATTGAATAATTAAGTTTACTTAATTTTGAGTGTTACTCATTGCATCTTCAAATTAATTAACTATTAATTAGCTAAAATCACTACACAACACCAATTATGAGATTATACTATATTGAAAAGTGAAAAGAAATGATATGAGATAAAATAAAAAATCTTTTAATAACAATATGTGTCATCAACACACCCTCGTGAATTCCAAGTAGATATTACTATAACATTAACGACCATCAACTATTTAAGTAGTCTCACAATGCGAGACATTCGTTGAGCATATTTATTTCAGAAAATTCTCATTCTATAGAATGACAACTTGTTAAATTGAAAAATCATCAAAGTATTTTACAAGTGAAAAAGTAATTAAATAAGTATACGACTTAATAAATAAATTATTATAAAAATTGTTTATATAAAGAGTCTTTAAATGACGTTCACGTTTTCTCAAATTTGATAACTTAGAGACATCATGATATTTTACAAAATATTCCGTGTTGCCTCCGTCAACAGCTCTCTCTCATGGCTAAGTTTATAGGTGCATTTCTTGTTTATGATCCATCTAAATCTAATCCATTTGTTTTCCCCACTTGTCGCACTAGCGTCTTCCTTTAGGACAATGAAGAGACTTCTTGCAACTTCCAAGCCAAGCCAGCATGTTCAAAAGAATATCCTTACAATAGACAACACACCGAGGTGGTAGGTTTGGATAAAGCAATGGTATGAGTTTAAACTCTCGAAAATAATAATCTTTTATGTTTATTCGTATTATGTTTTTTGGGTCTCATCAATGTTATGAAAATAGTTAAGCTATGGTTTAGCTGATTTTAAATGTGCACGCTTATAGTTTCCGTCTTCTAAGTTCCTTTTGAACATTTCACTGTAAATTGGTATTACTATAATCATATCTGGCTATAATAGTCATAATTGATTTTTCTATAACCATTTTGATCTTTTTTATAAAAAAAAAACCGTACAACAGACAATGATATCATTTAATTCAGTCGAACTCCTATAAACAAATATGTTTCAAAAACCACGCAGAAGAAGATTTTGTGGAAGAAACAATTTTCCCAATTGAGAAACATGAAACCGTTGCCAAATGTTCACAAAAATATTCACAAAGAAGTAGTCCCAAGTGGTCCACCGTGGTCCCCAATGCCCACGTGAAATCCCATCGCCCCGGGTTGGAAGTCACGTGCCTCTATGTCTCTCCCCACCCCTCCTCGGCCCTCTCTATCTGAAGTTGTTGGGCACATCATCTTTTGCCCGACAAGCTGCTGATCACCATCACACCTCTCAGACTTACCTTCCATTTTTGATAACAACACGCACTGATGTTGACTGCTACTAGCTTTCCAGCGAAGAGATTTTTCAAAGCCATCGTCACTTCAAATGAGAAAGATTTTTTGAGTGAAAACCCCCCACAATCAAATAAGTGTTGTAGATTTTTGAAATTTGCAGCCGAAAAAAGGAAAAATAAAAGGAAAAAAGGTCAACAGTCCCACTCACTGAAAGCTGCTTCCGTTGATAAAAGTAGAATAACAAAAATGTCATTATAACACAAAATAAGTGCCTTAATACCAACTAAATTTCTCCTCTCCAAAGAAGTCTACATTAACTTATTGTGTTCTCAACGCCTTGATCCAATCAATTTCAACCCTGAAATCGCCCGGTCCAGATCTAGCGCCTGGCACTCCTCCTTCAGCATTAACAGACAGAGACATTCCAAGAATACGAGATGGATTCATTTCCATTTCTGCATCTATAACGTTGCCTCTCCATGTTGGTAAATATCGAGCAAGAGGAATCTGCAAAGGCCAGTTCAATTTTAACCATTAACCAAAATATAATTTACAGAAGTTTTAGATATGCAAAAGCACCATGGTGTTACTTGACACCCATGTGGTACACAACATGCTCGTGCATCATATCAGTTATCTTATATAGTGTATGTAGAGCTTCAAATATATATATATATATATATATATAGTCTATGTAGAGTACATAGTGCATCATATCTTTTTCTTTGTAAACAGGGTTGGAGGGGGTGACCATAGTGGCTTTCCTACTTTGACGTGAGTAATCAATGACAGGAGGAGCTTCTCCTCAAGTCGGTTCAGCCATAGAGCCCCACCGAAGCGCTTTTCATTGCGGGATTTGATCCCAAGACTTACCACTCACCAAACCATTTGGGAATAAGCCAAGTTACCCATATTATGTTCATAAGCACATGCAGTTACATAGCATCAAGAAACCAGAGCTGTCTATGCGAGCAAAGTTTGTAATAAAACGTTTCTAAGGCACAGAACCTGAGGAAGTAGAACTTGCCGCAATATACCAATTGTCTTTGGGTACAAAAACAAAAGATTGCCATGAGTTATCTTCTTCTTGTCCGGGTGAATTGACCCAATTTTCTGTATAGATCTACATCAGAATTTAATCGAGGTTCAGTACAAAACTCGCAAGTTTTACCTCAATGGATAAGGTTCAGAGTAAGGCCACAACAGCAGACACAAGTGCTGATTTTCTATTTGTTTCTCTTATAACATAATCAGGGGAAAGAATATTCACAGTAGATATGTAGCATCTTCCATCTCCTTTAAGCTTTAGTGCTATTGTATCATATGCATCCAAATCAATGAAGCCATCAAACTGCAAAAGATAAAAATTGATAAGGAAAACAATGCTCTACTAAAGTTGCCTCTGATGGGATATTAAGAGAAAGGAATGAGGGGCAGTTTACACATTAAAATGAAATCACTTCAATAACTTTTTTGTTGAATTACACGAATGAATACATTGTAATACAGCCATAAAAAAAGGAGGGCCATCAACAATCATGCCATTTTTGCGTTCAAACGGAACATTTTTGAAATCCAAAAGCCCAAGTGAAAGCATTAACCAAGCAATTTGGGCAAACCATAAAGGTAGAAACTACAAATATTGATGACATGGAGTAGCCAACAATAAAGAACATGCAACTATATAGGTCTAAAGAGGTACTAATAATAGCTAATATTAGGTTAAATGAACACAAATTTGTTAAGTTCAATTCCAGCTCTTGATTTAAAAATTCCTAAGAATCTAGGAGCTAGTGTTCACCTTTTTGGACCGCATTCCACAGAAGCCACTGCGAGTAATTTTCCATTTTGAACCCTCAGTTACATCCAAAGAAAGGTTCCCAGAGAAAATCCCTATCAAATAAATTTGAAATGATAATTTTATCAGAAATCAAAAGGCATCTGAAGCAAGCAGTTTGGAAAAAGTAGAGATTTAATGGATTTTGCAAAAAATTTAGCATGGGTTCACAAACTTGTTGGAAGTTGAAAGTGACTCGTATTTTTAATATGTTTCTTTTACTATTATAGATTCCCATGTTTCATTGTCTTGAGCATATGAAACAATAGCCAAAAGAGACCGAAAAAAAAAAAAAGATGATAATGATGATGGCACGAGAGCTCCATCCTCAATCCAAAAAAGGTATGGGTTATAGCAAGGAGACTCAAGCTCATGAATATCTGCTATATGACCGCTCGAGATTGACCATACTGAAAGGCCATGTCAAAAATGATGACTAGAATGTAAGGTGTTTGAGGCAGTTATGAGTTATGGGGACAGACAAGAAACTGTCTAAATGAAACAACAGAACTCAAAAAGGATAAAGACTTGCGAAAGAATTGCAAACTTATGCTTATTGCATTCTTCCATAATAGTATAGATGGTATCCTAAACACAAGTTTTTAAAGAAGGTTACGAGACCTTTTCTAGAAAAATAATTATTCCATCAGCCTCAATATCTTGTTAAAAACTCAAGCAACAACTCTTTCTTTGTGCAACAATGTTGTCTACTGTAGAGTGAATATGAGAATATTTGTGGAATGGGGTGAAATCATAAGAGTATGTGATGTGGTATGTACACCTAGAAGAAGGCTAGGTGTCCCAATGAGGTGTCATTCTATTGCTGTCACAGAACAGAATATTCTTGTATCTTGTCCCTCTATTAAATGAATGAAGCAGAATACTGAGCTCCATTCCATTTGTAGTCTTCCTTTTCAATTTCCTCAGCCTCATTTCATTACAACTACAAATTTGCACCTTATCATACACTACAACAAGTATTCAAAGCACACATTTCTCTTTAAAGTTTATTTCCCTTCTTTGCATGAGAAAAAAAAATCCAGGCACGGTGTTCCCAAATATAAAGAGGGTAGTCAGAGCCAAAATAACTGGAAAAAATAAGCTGTAGAGATTATACTGATATGTTACAACTTGTAAAACGATGAATTCAGCAGTACCACTGTTTCCATTATCAGATTCTTTGATCTCCAAAGACGCTGAGGACAAACCTGGAATACAAATAAACATTGACATCTAATAAGTCTCCCGGTATTCTCTAGAATAACCTCAGACAGTAATACCCATTGCAGTATATCACGAAGAGATTGATAAGAGCTACTAACTAATAAAAGAGATTCAAATAATCAAGCCCTGTACTTCCATACATATATACATATGTAACACCAAGTTTAACTTTATGTTTATCAAAGACATTGAGCCAGGACAAGTTTGGCAATTGAGCCGTTTCATTAGTAAATAGTAGACAGACACTAGCAAAATTGCATTCAGACAATCACAAAATGGTTTTCTACACTTTGTCAGCTGATATTGCATAGCTCCATAAATATGAATGCAACATAGAATTAAAATTGAGTATATACATACCTCCATATTCAGAATCTGAATATAGATGCCACTTTTTTAGTTCTTCCTTTGAATTAAAATTGAATATATATCTTTCTGTAGGAGGCATCAAGTCTTCAACATTCCACGTGAGAGCTACAGATTGGTTTTGCAGGAAAAGGAAATAAAAAAAAAGTCATGAGAAATGATAATACATATAATATCATGCATACCATATAGACAGACAAGGAAATCCCCCAACATTTCATAATCCGCTTATGTAGTTCATGGACACAGATATTGATTAGAAGCATGGCTAACCATTACATCCTAAAGCATATTGAAGAGAAAATAAGGTACTGCTTCATGACAACAAAGACAACACCACAAACATAGCTACAGGTACACTTTCCAGAGGCTTTGAGGTCAAGATGGTAATCATATAGTACCTTTCTTTGTTGCATTCAGAGAAGATTGCAACAGTGCTCGAAACCTGGACATCTCTTGTACACCTGGAGTTCCTAAAACAACGGAGAAACCACTTATTTGAGAACTGTATGCTTTTGACAAAACTCCTGACAAATTTTATCACACAGCAATGATATCATATATGTGGTGCATTTGGGCATTCATTACATATAACATGCTCACATTATTTCTGTGCCCAACTTTCATACACTACACGTACACATACTCATATAAATAGATAGATAGATCGATAGATAGTTAAATAGATCTATATGTGTGTGTGTGTGCGCTGGTGAAATTTCAGCAACTGTCCAGTGCAATTGTACAGCCCTAGCTGCCAAGTATTATGCACAAAGCATACCCAAGTCACCTCTACTTAAATGGCACCAGTAGGTAATGGCCCTTATGAAATTGCAGCACATGCAAAGCATCATCATTTCCATCAATATGAGAATATGAAAATGTGGGATTATCTTATACCATCAGCTCGGATGCTTGATTCAATTTTTTAAAATGACCCATCTTAGAAGACGTACTTATAACTCAAAATGCTTAATATCCATTTGATTTCCAAGAGGCATCCAACACTAAACCAGAATAAGATAATCCTCGCAGTGAAATAAGCTTACCCGTGCACAGGATTAGGGATTTCCACCAATTGCTGCAACCAAACAGCCACTTCTTCCCCAAATAAACACGTACGAAGCAAATATTCAGAACAAAAGTTGCAGAAAATTTTGCAACTCCCACAGCCGCTCACCTGAACATACAGGAATCAACAACCACCGGAACAGCGATGAACGTCTACCACCCACGTTGACGGCGATCCACACACGCTCAGTACGATTGAGCAACAGCCCACTGCCGCACAATCAGCACCCACACGGCACAGCAAAATCGCCCAAGAAAGCACTCTGAGAGTCTGATACCAAACGGTAAGAACCGTAGTTCTTGTTAAACCAATTAACCGTAGTTCTTGTTATATATGCTTTGGGTTTTTTCAAGTGATTTGAGCCGCGGCTTATTTTTTTGGGCCTATTTTAAACATTTTGGCCTTTTTAAAAAGATGAAAATAATATGCTTTTTTTTTTTGGTCGGGTAATGTTTTAATAAAGATAAGCCCAAAATATCACATATCACATTATATTTCACATATTTTGAATGTTATATTATAATTATTATTAATATAAAATATATTATATTATATATACATATATATAAAGGTTGGTGGTTAACGATTGACGGGACAATTATTACTACCCGGTTTGAACATCCCTAGTAACAATAAACCAACCTCCTTAAAAAAGGAGAATATAAATTTTTTTTCTTGATTAATCATGCAATTTTAATTAATTATTTGGATTTTAAATCCAAATTTTAATTCCTCAACTTTTTTGCATTTTTTATTTTGCTTGTTTTGTCTAAAATCGTTCGGAACCCTAAGGATGTTTGAACGCTTCATTAACCTGTTAGGACGCCACCACATAAAACCTAAACCAATTTTAGGTTTCAAGGCTAAAGTTCACAAGTCTATAAAATGACTTTGAAGGCACAATTTTTTGAGAGCTAAGCAATGCAATTTCCTACTGATATTCAGTGTTCATATACACTGGGGGCTTAACATTGATTTGTGCGCCAATAGATATTCATGGTATGTGCTTAGAAGACTAATTATCTTGGAGTAATCAAACAACAAGGTATCACCGGAGAATTGATAGGGAGGGAGATCAAGAAAAAAAGATTGGCCAGTGAGAAGCTGGAGCTGCGTGGGTAGGAGCAAGTAAGGAGCTTGTTTGCCATAATAGATTATCTATGCCATTACAAAGAATTGTAAGTGTACTATGCATGTGTGTTAAATCTTTCTTAATGCATGTTGGTTTTCTTGGTTTGGTTGGCCTACCTTTGAAGTGTTTAAATGGTTTCCATTTCGTCCACAAATTGGATGAGTTGATGAATGCATGTTTTTTTTTTTTTTTGAGTGGTTTGATATTTTGCTGTATATTTTACTACACGAATATTAATTAATTATGAGTGTTGTAAATTCCATATCTCACCAAATTTTTTTTTTTTTTTTTTGACATGTCTATACAAGAGGAGATTAAAACTAGTGATTTTTACTTCATTAGATGTGACCAGTTAAACTACTTCTTAGAAATCATAAACTTTAAATTATATAGACCTACAGTAGCACTAAACTTACTATCTTTAGTGCACCCTTCCATATAGTGGCTTATTAGCATCCTTAAGCAAAACATGGAACTTTATAGACCCCTTGGTAGGACCCTAACTTCAGCTTTCACACTCATTTGAGACCCTCGAAGATCATGCATGGGGAACACAACATGCAACATGGCATGCATCTCATTAGAGCCTTCATGTATGGATTGAGATCCCCCAATCCTTCATGTATTGGCTCCCTATTAATGGAGCATTAATAGCTTGAATAGTACTTCTCATAAACTTTTCCCCATGAACTCACCAAAGGGTGTAACCAAACAAAATCCCCCAACTAATCAAACGGGCACTTAATTGACTCATTTGTAGTCGAATTGCTTCTTGCAAACCTCAAAAACTACTTAACACCATCAATATAATCTTAAGATAGTTTAGACTTTTTCATTCAACTCTTATCCATAGCTTAATTATATTTGAAAAAAAAAACAAAAGCAAAACAATGGCTCTAGCATTTGATTTGTGGATCAACTTTGTTGGATAATGAATCGGTTTGATTTGTGAATCAACTTCGTTGGATAATGAATCGGCCACATGATACCCAATAGATTTCCAAGATTGTTCACATCATGCAAGCCCACCAAAGAAAGGCCCAAGCCAAAGCCAGGCTAGCCCACCAAGGGCAAAACGGGGATTCAAAGTTTGAATGGATGCCATGTTCTTATTGCGCCAACCCAAGGACCACGTGGCCAAGCATACACGCCCAAGAAATGTGGCCAAGCCATTAACACATGACCCACAACCCTACTATCCATGACTCTAGTATTACGCACAGTAGATTCTTGGGAATGTGGGGCTGAGAATTCAGGGACACCAACCACTACTTGATGCTTATAAAAGAGAAGCTCCAATCAGGTATTTGGTTAATCACTCTCAATCTATTTTGCCAATTTGCTCTTTTTTTCTCAAATCATCAACTGACTTAGGCATAAGAGCTATTCCCCGTCGACACACCCTGCCAAGCTCTTATCCTATTTTCTTCTTTTGCAGACCAGCATCCCTTGAATTGCTGAATCGTCACATCTTGGAAAATTGTCATCAACAAACTTTAATGGGTTGTGAGTATTCAAGGATTTGTATTCACATATAGTAAGCTCAATTGAGAATTAAAAAGTGAATATCAAGTAAACGTGATCTAAGAGACGTCTAGTTGATTGGAGGAAGAAATTAGCAACGAAAAACTAAATCATTATCAGTAAACTAAACTACTTTTGGATGACTACAAGATGTGTTTCATGTTCACTAATCAAATGTTGCTGAATTACATCTAAAATAAGAAAGAAGTTTGGATTATAAAACATATAATCAGCTATACAGAAGATTTGGAATAGATAAATGACGGACTTTGGAAGAGCTTTTTGATAATAGCTTACATTTATTTTAAGGGTTAAATACTATTTTGCCCCCTAAGAATTCAACACTTTATTTTATTTTATTTTTTCCCTTATGGTTTCATTTTTATCATAAGAGATTCATGTGGTTTTCATAAAGACTAAGATAGCACCTCCATTAAAATTCCGTCCAAAATTTAACGGAATGCCATATCAGTATCAATCAAATGTCGCCATGTGTCATATAATTATTTTGAAAAATATATATATTTTCAATATATATATATATATATATTTTTCTTTCTTCTCTACTCAAACCGGGTCGTCTAGAGAAGTGTTGGTAATAGGCATAATTATGTATTGAATGATGAGGGTGAGGGGAGGACCATCAATATGAAAAAAATTGCCAGCCAAAGAAATGGAATAAAAGCGAGAAAAGTGAAAGGCTCAATTGTATCCACGATAAGAGAGGTACAACACTAACACAGCAGTAGATTAGGTTTCATTTTCTGCCTTTCACGTTCATTGCACAGCATCTCTCTCTGTGTGTATATACATCAAACACTTGGTGTACCGTTTCTGTGCGTGGGAAATACAACAGAAAATCATTCTCTTTTAAAGGTGAGTGGGCTAATAATATTACGCTCTTTAGCACTGATTTTGCTCCCAAAGCATTAGTAATATAGTAATCTCTTTTCACCTTACAAATTTTGTTTAATAATACCTTTTTCGTATTACTACAATTTAATTTTGGCAATCCATTGAAGGATTATCTACAACTCTCATGCGGTGGCATTGCGTACAGCCACCCCAATGCCAACGACAAGCTCTCGAGCAGCCCATGCGGTGGCATTGCGTACAGCCACCCCAATGCCAACGACAAGCTAGCTTCCTCACCCACGCAATAGGCCCAATCCCCGTAGAAATAGAACATCAATATCATGCACGTACAATCTCAACAACAATTCCAACAAGCAAAGGAACCCACAACTCAAAAACTCCAAAATATCAAATTTATCAAAACATAGATTCAAAGCACCAAAAAACATAGATTCATGAATCATGATTTTTAAAGGAAAATGTTAGGGGTTTTCCCTATAGTGTTCTCCTAGGTTTTTCAAGATTTACGTAAAACATGATTTTAAAAAAAAAAAAATTTACTGGCCTCCATTACTTTTTTTTAGGCATTAACACCAAATTTGAGGAATTAACATCAAAATTGAGGCATTAACACTAAATTTAGGATGATCAAATCCATTTTGGGTAATACCATCCCTAAATGATACATTAACCTTCTACCCTTAGGTTTAGTTTTGAATCAAAAAACAAGTTTTAAAGCATTAGAACCTAAATATTAACTCATAAAAATTAATCTGTCGGTAAAAAAAGGGTACTACAATTTTATTTTTTCTTAATTGTAGATGGAATCTTAATTGTAGTATATTGTTCAATCACTAAACTTGAGCTTAAATGGAGTATTTCCTTCAATCATAACAAACAGGAGAACTAAGATGAAAAAATTAATTTAACAGTATAATGTTTCTTTTCACTAGGGGTGTTTGCAAGCGAACTTGGGATCGGCTCGTATAAGCTTGACTTAATTATTAAATGAGGTGTTTTGTGAACACAAATTCTAGCTCAAATATTAAACGAAGCAAACTTGGCTTGACTCGGTTAGGTTCGTAAGCATGCTTGTATAAGGCTTAACTCGATTATTAGGCTCGACTTGTATATTTTTTTTTATTAAGTAACTAATTAACAATATATATATATATAGTCAATATTAATCAATAATAACAACTATAATTTTTTAAACATTATTTTCTCTCTCTCTACCCATCTTTCCATCGATCTTTGATTCTCTGTTGCTCATCTTCTTCACCCAAACAAAAACAAGCTTTCTCCTCTTAATCGTGATCAGAGAGAGAGAGAAAACACATATCCCCAACTTTGCTTATCTATAAAATGATGCATATTCTCTCTCTTCGAAACTAAGTGTCTTACTGTATTCAGGTTCCATACTTGACTAGCCAGACTAAGCAAATACTTATATGCAAGCTAGATTTTTTAACCGTTTAAGAGTACTTGAAATTTAATTAATTAATTATTTTTTAAAAAAAAAATTAAACATAAGAGCCAACTCATCTTATTATGAGCTCGAGCTCGAGTTTAATTTTTTGACTTGTCTTTGAGCTCGGCTCGAGCTCAAGTAAAATTTAAACGAGTCGAGCTCAAACAATGGAAACTTACTTAAGCTTGGCTCGTTTACGCCCATATATTTTACATTCCTTCCCAAAAGCATGCAACAGTTCTTAGCAGGTAACGTTTTGCCAGTTCACATTCTAGCTACATGTATTAAAAATAAAAGAAGAAGAAGAAGAAGATTTTATTATATAGTAAACTATGTTCTTAGATGATATTTTCCATATATTTATGGGAAGACATATATACAATACAACTCTATCAATAGAAGAAAAAAAAAAGATGGTTTAATTGTGGGAGACATTACTTCCTCGTACTACTCTAATGTCAATGAATCAACAATTATTAAATTTAATTAGTGATTCTAAAACATACCCACTTTCTAACATCACATTTTACTTGTCCTAAAACACAAAACACTGGACCATTTGGATTAAATTTTGTGGCAGCAAATTAACAGAATTCACTGGAACGTAAGCTTAAGTAAAAGCCCCTTTTGAAACCTCCAAAAGCTAATTTTCTTATTTAATTGGATGGATAAGGTGGAAATTGGGTGAGATTTTTTTTTTCTTTTTTTTGTTAGAAATAAAAAGGTCAAATATATAACGTGGCGTCCATCTTAAGTGATTCATTCCTATCTAGCTATATCTCCCATGCAACCAAAAAATTGGTCTTTAAATCTTTGAAACTAAAGATTTGAGTTACTTAGAGAATCCAATCTTCAGTATTCACATAAACATCAAGACTGACAATCACAATTATTCAATCTATAAATCTATTACATTAGGAAGATAATTTCTTTTCATCAAGACTGACAATCACAATAATTCAATCCATATATCTATTACATTAGGAAGATAATTTCTTTTTAAAATATTTTTGATGTTCACATTACAAAGTTAAATAATACTATACAAAAAATTAAAAATAAAATTATACGTTCTTAATTATACAAGTGGAGCTCGAACTCCTTACGACAACTCATTTATAGCCATGCATATTTCTTCCTTCTACATATATAAGAGGTCGAATATTCAGTGGATGATCATCTCCTTTAAGCAATTTCAAATTCAGTACAAAATGTTCTGTCGGGTACTTTTTGGGTACATGCATGCATTCATTTAGAATTTTCAAAGATCGATTAAGACTGCACATGGTGTGCACCTGAATAAAAACAAGAATCACCAATCACCAAATGGTTCTTCTTTTTTTCCTTCCCATAAAGACAAAGATTTTAAGAAATATGTAGACAACAATTAACAGCTAGCTGGGGTCAGCAAGGAAGACTCAATATCACCCAGAAGCTGCTGCTACAGCAAATACTATGATGTTACACTAAGTAATTTACTTTAATAACCTTTTGGTTACGGCATGCCGTCTCCTCAAATTAAAAAATATATATATAAATTTATAACTTCCAAAAAAAATGTCTACAGGACAGCAAGTACATATATATATATATATATATACACGGCTTTATATGTGTGTAAGGAGGCGTAAGGTTTGGAGAGAGATAGAGAGTTTGTGTAATGGGAGTGAGAGGGAGTAAGTTGAGCGAGTTGGTCCGAGGTGGCGGTGGTGGAGGGGTGAAGCGGCGGCGTCCAAGAGGGTACATCCCTATATGTGTTGGCATGGACAATGATACGAGGAGGTTTATGGTTCACACGACAACGTTGGCAGATGCAGAGTTCTTGGAGTTGCTGTGCAGGTCAGCTGAAGAGTATGGCTTCCGCAATGAAGGGATTTTGAGGATTCCTTATGAGGCCAAGGACTTCGAGGAGAGGATGATGACAAGGTCTAAGACAAAAGTTTTTCGGGTTAAATCATCATTCTAGCTAGCTAGCTACTCAAATATATACTTTAATAGTTTGATGCATGCTGTATATATATATTTTAATTAGAGAAGGAGACTTGCCTTTTTCATTTGTTCCTAAAATGCTTTTTAGGAACAAATGAAATATTATTAAAGATGTGCTATTTAGGGTGAATTTAAAAAATAAATAAATAAGAGATATGTATTCGAATTACACAAAACATCATGTAATAGCATAAGAGTTGGAATGCATGGTATTATTGGACATATATTATATATAAAGATCGTATTTTAGTTTAATTAGCATACACTTCAAAGCATCTTCCCCCTCTATTTTTATGGGCCTAAATTTGTTTTACTATGTGGCTTATCTCGGTTGATTAATTGGTATCTTATTTTTGATTGAGATCACAGTGTTGAATACTTAAAAAAACGTAGTTTTCATGTGTACGGTCCACGAAGGATGCATGAAAAAAGAAAAAAAAAAAAAAGAGGGAGGTTGGTAGATGGCATCATGGCAACCCTACCACCCTTGTAGAGGGGTGAGTCCCATGACCTCGCTAGTGGAGGGGCATGGGTGGTGATGAATGTCCTGAAGGCGTGAGGGAACTATTCCATTCCTCACACCTTCGGGATGTGTATCACTGTCCGGAGGGGCGTAGATGGGTCACAACCCACATAGACATCCGTTCACTAGGAGTGGGTCCCATTGGTAGAGGGTTCGCATACCTCCTTTGATAGTTGATGGAGCGATCCACGTCCTTCTTGCATCGGTGAGTTAAAACTATGCATTTCGTGGATGGTTGAATTGTCCCACTTAACAACAGATGAGGGAGATGTAGTCACCCATATAGAGCGTGGGTAACGACCCACCGACCAACTGAGGAGGGGGTAAGGTTGCAAATGGGTGTGGATCACCCACACACCTCCGAGTGCTCCCATATTTTTCTTTTTCTTTTTTAATAATCATTTTATTATTATTATTATTATTATTATTATGTGTCAAACCGAAGTGGTATTTTGTACACGAAGTTAATGTATTTTTGTACATACAATTTCAATTAAAATTTCTAGCAGTAAATATACGGAAAGAGCGGTTTCATAATGGAGCATACCTTGAGGGAATTTTAAGTAGTGATTTGATAAAATGTTTTTTTTTTAAAAAAAAAAGATTGACCCCAATTTTAACAATTGAAAAAATATTTCAATTTTATCATAGAAATCAAATTTGCAAAGTTATAAACCTTAAAACCAAACACCCATAGATATAAATACTAAAAATCAAAACAAACATAAAAATAAATAAATAAATAAAAATAAAACTGTTGTAAACCTTGACTTTTGCAATCCCGAGAAACGACATATTCACTTCCCATTGTAGTGGCTTGAAAACCTCTAACTTTCTTTTATAGAAATCTCCTTTAAAAACAAACTTTGCCTGTTACAAACCACAACTTTGATGGCTTAAGGTTTTATTTTTGTGGTCTAATGGTGACAAAAAGAACAAAAAAGAGATTTCAATTGGGCTCCAAGTATTTAGGATCTCTCTCCAAAGTACTTTGAAAAGTTGCCTCTCTCTTTAAAAAAAATCGTGCCTCTAAGCTTATGTATATCAGTATATAGATAGGGTAAAATCAGGGTTTCAAAAGCTAAGTTTGCTAAACAAAAAAAAAACATGTTGTACGTCCATTTGAACGAAGTTTGACTGAAGTCAAACTTGAAATTGGAAACTGCTTGTAAAATGCAAAATTGGAGCATTTAAATCATATTTCCAACGCCACTAAGCTTGCATTTATCATATGTCAAAATCAAAAATTATGACGGTTTTACTCTGATTAGTCTGCATTAATAAACAACACTCATAAACTTAAATTTGTCAATGTCTTAAACTGACTTAGTCATTTAACTCAAACTTAAATATTACAACTCGATCATAAACCACGTTTTGAGACATGAATTTTCTGCACAAAAATTGAACTTAATAATTTTAATTCCAACCAACCTCTATATAATTTTTCTTAAAATCATAATAATAATAGTAAGCTTTAAGGCAAATGCAGCTGGCCGGCATTTGATTATTACTATTGGCTGTCGTTTCAGGTTGGGAGAATGCTAGCATATATATACATGAATTAATGTGTACAAAATTACAAAGGCAAGAGTTCAGCATCTAACCTTTTTTCTGCAACATGATGTTTTCTTTCTTTGTCTAATGTCACTACTTGTCATAATTGTTGCCGGGTCAGGGGGCCGGCCAGCTTCGGTTTGCCCACTTTGGTTTGCCCGAATTAGCCATTTTTTAATTTGGTCTTTTCCGCATATTTTATGCCCACTTAACCTCACCATTTATTCCCTTTCAACATCTTCATGATTTCTTACTCTTTTTTTAAATAAAATAAATAGTTTTAAAAATTCAATTCTCATTTTATTGGACTAATGTGTCCGTACCCTAAATAAAAATACTCTTTATTATTATTAACTAGATATTATTCAGTTAATTTGAAACGAAAAGAATATTAATTCAAAACATGGAGTCTCATGTATCATTTTATTCTCCAATACCAAGTGAAAATCAAAAACAAATGATAAAGAGTATAAAAAGAAAAATTAAAAATTACAGGATTGATTTTGATACGTGATAAAAGAAAAAAAAGATAATTAACAATAATAGAAGTAAATGAAGAGAATAAAGACATGAATTTTACGTTGTTCGGTTTATAACATACGCTTATAAAATAAAACTTATAAATAAAATATAATTATATAATAATAAAAACCCATAAAGGTAGTTACCAAAAATAATGGTGGAGCAAATTTGAATCCGGTGGGCAAGGCCCATGGTAACCGCACACCGTTTGTTTATTGGCGAACGCCCCCACACATGCCGGCTCGGCTTCCTACTGCTTTGGTCCCATAGGCCTGACGCAAAACGTTACAGTTTGAGTCAGGCATGCATATAAATTCGAAAACGACAAAGAAAGAAAGCCAATTAAAATAATAATAATAATAAAAACCCACCGATTTCATAATAATTACAAAGAAGAAGGAAAATGTGTTTGAGAGAGAGGAATATGATAATAAAAAGTGTGCGTCACGTCATGTGTGTTAGAGAAGCATCTGTATAACTAACTGCTACCCAATCATTTGCCATCTCCTTAAACTAATCTTCTGCTATCCCCCCTTTAACTTTATGCCAACAATACTTTCCTTCTGTCTGACAGCTTGCTTTCTTCTTTTAATCATCTATTTGCCTAACTTTTAGCCCTTTCAATCACCGCGTCCTAACAAATACGTCACGCTTTAAAAGCGTGTTTTTTTCTTTTAAAGATATGTACGCGAGATGAATATCAGAAATATGTGTAATCGATTGAAAACGCTAATAATTGAACATAAATGGTAATTGTGTGACCAATTGGAGAAACACAACAATAATTAACAAGTGAGAGGAAATTAAAATTGGTATTTAATCTTCACCCAAAAAGATGATTATGTCCAGCACCAATATAATCAAAATCTGTGGTGGGTAATCTATAACAGATTGACCATCTCCTCTCCAAGTGCCTAGGGGTACAACTAAATTAGGGGACCAGGTGACCAGCTTTTTTTTTTTTTCTTTCTAATCATCACATCAAGAAAACCAAACTACCCAATTCCACTTTGTTTTGCTTTTGCCAAAGTCTTTTTTAAGGCCCTTGGGGTTTTCTTTAGTTGACTTGCACGGTCCGATACAGTATACACGTCTTGTTAGCTGTTGTTACCCTACCTGCAAAAAAAGGGAATTGTCTCGTGCTCCTCTTCTCTTTTATTTTATTTTATTTTTATTCTGTTACTTAAAAAAATAAATAAATAAATTCAAGAGGTGGAGTCGCGGAGACGAACTTGTTGTTTGGTTTGAAACAAACTTTTTTGTTAGAATATTAATTAATGATTTTTAAAATTTATTTTTTTGTTAGTTTAAATTTTGAAAATAAACCGTTATTTAATATGCTATCAAAATAAATGTCTTGAGTTTGAACTTTTATATTTATTAATTTATTCCTAATTTTCATTTTAAATGTGTTAGAATATTAATTAAATGATTTTATTTATTCCTCATTTTTAATTTACTTAGTAGGTCATGAATTCACCCCATTTTCAATGTAAATATTCTACATGTTTATTAAGAAATGCTTTGAGCCATAGGAAAGAGTATTAAAATATTAATTAAATACTTAAATCAATACTTTTGTTTAGTTAAACTTTTTGAGATAAGTAATAATATAAGGATAAGAGGGATTAGGAAAAAAAACAAGAAAGGGAAAGTTTGATTGAAAATGTACAACTAGAAAATAACACAAACAATCAAATAAAGTGATTGCTCACCATAATATGGATCAAACCAATGGGTAGACAATTTCGATTATAATCATTAATCAACAATTAATAAGAAGCAGCCTAATCAAGTTCATTAACATCATCATCAACATCCGCGTTAAAATGAAATGGGTCAATCCTCATCGATGGTGCCTCCAAACAATACAAACACAAGTACTACTCGCTACCAACCCATACTAACTATAATCTTTACAATTAATTCGTTCACCCATTCTTTCATACAACTTATCATCATCCCGTACACCACAGTAAAAATTCAGCAAGTACTGTAGAACTCAACAAGCTCATCCATGGAACCCAGCTGAGTCTCGGCGTTCTCAAGCATCCAGAGCAGGTGCTCGAACAGCACCACCTCGCAAGCAACCGCAACCCCGTCATCAGTACCATCTTCGCCTGACGACTTGTCCACCAGCTCCTGGAACAGAGGATGATCCACAATCTCAGACCTTACGAGGTATCGCCGCCGGGACTTCCCCACATAAACGGCGTGAAGCTCTTTCGAGGCCTGGTCGGATTCGTTTGCGGCGGCTATGGAGCTGGCGGTGCGGTTGAGCTTGGGGAATGACGGCCATTTCTTTATGGCTGACTTGAGCTTCGTCAGCTTCCCAACTTTTGCCATCTTCAAAAAAAAAAGCTGCTACTGTTTGATGAAATGTGTGAAAGTGTTTGATGGTTTTGGAGGGGGGGGGTTTTTTGTGTGGAAAGGGTGGAGGAAGATTCGTATATAAGGCCATGGAGGATAGAGAGTGGCCCACTGTGTGAAACCAGCTAAGAATGAGATATGTTGGAGCAAAACCAGTTGCGCATTGTTTGGCGTCTGGTAGAGTTGGAATACAGTCTATATACCCTTTACAACTATTTTTGCTTCCTAGTGTTATATGTATGTACATAATTACCCCTTCCCAACCCCATAATTTTTTTATTTCATTTTATTATTTATTTTAAGTTTTAATTATTTGGGGGTGATAAGTAAGACCATGAGTCCATTACTTGTATTTATATGTTATTCTTTTTTATTCATTATCAGGTTCAAGTCAGGTGCCTGTGGAGGGGCAAAATCGGCACAAGTGGCTCAATATTAATATATAACAATGACAACTTGATATGTGTAGGATGGAACAAAAATAACTAGAAGTGGCGGTTCACGTTCGTATGTCACTCGGATCGTGTTGAAGATAGGTATAAAACTATATAAATCAATTCGAATCTAACTTATTTAATGAAATGAGTCAAACTCTTTAACCCTAACTTATTAATTTCACGTTGAATTTGTGTCAAGTTTGCAGGCAATATCAAAATTTGTCAGCTCTAAAAGTTACATGTTGAGACATGGGTATACTTTATATATATAGATTAACTATAATTCGACTCATTTAATTAAACGAATTAAGCCTCTCAATCATAACTTATTAATTTTGTATTAGGTTTGTTTCAAAAATTGTCATCTATATATATATTCGCTATTTGAGTAAAGAATTTCTAGTTACACCTTTCACTGTTCTTGTTCCTAAATATGAATAATTGTTGTTTTGATTTATAAGCATGTTCAAAAACTATATATGGGTATTCAATATTATTCCATAATATTGCACTTTCTTATCCTCTCAGAGGATGTGTATATAGAAATAAATAAAAACATCCTTGTAATATTGTGAAAGCAATAATTAAGGTGGGCATCTATACAAAGCAATGAAAACGTAAGGTAATTAAGTAATAAGGTTATCATATACATTGTAGGTGGTAATTGGTTCTTGTTCTTGTCCATAGTACGATCATTAACAGCAACGAAGACATACATATATAAGCTGTTGGTTGGTAAGCAGCCCACCAGCTTCCATCAGAAAAAACAAAAGGGATTTGTTTCCAACTGAGAAAGATTGTAAACTTGTCATCTTTTATTAATACACCTTCCAAAAACTGTACTCACTTTTGTCTTTGCTTTTCGATAACGTTATTACTTTGGAATTTTTCTTTGCCCACCAGTTTAGGTTTTGAATTTTTCTTTCTTTCTTTTTTTTTTCTGACAAAAAAAAAAAAGTTTTCCAATTACCTCCACTGCCATATCATTGTGGAGATCCCGAGAAAATGTATGAAACGAATACAAAGAAATCAATAATAAAAAAAATTTACCCTTTTAGAGTTTTAATACTTTAATATATATATATATATATATATATATATATTTGGATGGCATGATTCTCCTTTAGATATTTCTTCTATTATTTTCCTTTTAATTAGTAGACCTCGAAAACTTATATGAAAGCCAAAAAAAAAAAACAAAAAAACCTTACAAATTGGGTTTAGTACTATTTAAAAATTATGTGAGAAGCACATTCTATTAAAAAAAAAAAATCATGCTTCTCATATGCTAAAAATTACATGTGACTTTGTTAGAAGTTGTTAAATTACTAGTTATTCAAAAAATTTAAGCCGATAGAAAATGATAAATTTAATCACTTAATCATTTATTTAACACTTCCCCTTATGTGTGGGTTCAAACTTCATTTTAATAAACGTTTAACACGTAATATTTAATTTAATGAGTCAATGTTGGGTCCGGGTGACCTTTGATTTCTAATCGCCATGTTAAATTACCACTTGTTCCAAAAGCTTAAGTGATTAAATTTACCTCCTATCAGCTTAACCTTTTGGGATAATTGGTAATTTAACATAGTATCAAAGCTAAAAGTCTTAAGTTTGAATCTTGACGCTCATTTAAATTAGATATTTCACGTGTTAAGTCTCACTTATTAAAAGGGAAAGTTTGAAAGTGTTGATTAAATTCACATCTTTTTATCATCTTAAACTTTTAAAATAAGTTGTAATTTTACAGAAGCTATGTTGTATGAATTCCTACGATCCAATTTATAAAAAATTTCTGTCTCAAACAGATTATTTGAAGGTGAAGGATAGTATCTCATCTTTGGGCTTTCTATATATGCATTCTACTTGGGAGGATTGGGGGGGTGGGGGTGTGCAGGAAAGAAGTAATTATATAATTAAAGAGAGACAGAAAAACTTAGAACATGTGACATTGTTGGTGGTCCAATGGCCCCGTATAGAGGTTGAGCAAGTCCAAAACCCCAACAAGTAATTGTGGTCCAAAGAGTAGTTCTTCTCACCAACTTGGCTAGTTAGTTGGGGTACCGAATTGCAAGCCACTCTTTACTTTTGTTTCTTATCCCATTTTCTTCTTCGTTTGCTACCCCAAGGGGTTTCCCTTTAATTGGTGGGTCTATCTCATTTAATTATACCTTTGGTACGTGACTACAATCTTATAGGGGAGGAACTCTGCTCTTTGTCTTCAAATTGCCAATAATTTTGTCTTACTTATAATTCAAAATTCCACGTTTGTTTGTTTCGAGGTAAAATGTAGTTTGAAAATGATTTTTTATTTTTTTATTTTTTATCTAAGTAAACCATTTTTTCACGCCTCTCTCATACCCCTAAGAAGACAATTGTAAGAGAACCATTTATATATAGAGTTTATCTGTCTCAACAAGTCTCGACAAGTAAGCACCACTAAAGGTGTTTTTTTTCCTTTAGCAATTTTTTGTTATATTGATTAATCATGGGCAAGGTTGTGATTAAATATAATATGATTGAATAAAAATATAATAAATATTTATTGATTTTTCATATGAGAAAAAAAAATAAAATTACTATTAACATTTGTTGGAAGGTAATGAGGGCATTATATATGTTGCAATCCTCTCACATCACATGGCATTGTCCCAATCTCGAGTATATATGGTTTGTTAGGGGTAGGGGGCATGTGCTTAAGAAAATGAGCTTATTGTGATCATTGTAATATTCCGAGGGCATTGGATCACGTGTTTTACAAAATAAATAATTTTAGACAAGATTGAAAGAATCCATGTAAATAATTATATTGGAAACGAAGACAAGCAAAGGAATAATAGGTGGACGAAGATAGCGATCTTCATATATCTTCTGTGGAGGAGGATCTCCATTCAACTACCATCACCTTATTACGGATCTCAATGTGGCTTTGATGCTAACCATATTGTCAACATCTCTTTATTTTATATATATCTTTCCCCAAAAAAATTAAAAAATTTTGTTGTTCTTGTACATGATAAATGTTGAAACCCTAGTAGTTTTACCATGAAAAATCTTAATGTCTTTTTTGATAAGATTGTGTATATCCTAACTATTATATGTTTGGTCCTCAAGGAGTAGTTCAATCTATTATTCCACGCCTTATGAAGCGGAAGTTATTAGTTTGAATCTATTATTACCCTTCCTTTGTGTGGAAATGTCAAAAAAAAAAATAGACATTTAAATATATAAAAATCTAGAAACGACGTTATATGTAGTATGGTAATACCGTAAAAACAACATTGTTTTGGCCTTTTCCAATTTTTCTTTTCACTTTTTCCTTTTAAAAGGTGGTTAGCAGTTTTAGTCATGGTATCAAAGCCTCATAAGACGAATGAGGCCCACATTACTCACTTTGTGACTAGGACCAAGAAGAATATCACCCTACATGTGAAGGAGGGTGTTGAGGAATAATTCAACATTGCCTATGAACAAGACCTTGGACATGTTTATAAGGAGTTGGTAACCTTCTTCTATAGAACCAGTTTTATGAAATAAATTAAGCATACAGATTTCTTCACGGTACATATGTTAGTGGAGACAATTATACTAACTGCTTAATTGGTTGTGATTAGCAGTTTTAGTTAATAAACACTAACCATAACCACTTTTTCACCCCTTACCATCTACACACCAAACCCTCGAGATATGAAAGGAACAATAAGACAAGTTTTGATGGAACGAATAAGGTCAATTTATAAAATCTAACATAGATTATGACTAGGTATTTAGACTATGAAATGTTGTATCATACTCCTTAAAAATGCATTTAGAAAAAAATATATATATATATATATATATATACATATATACTCCTTAAATATATAATTAGAAAATAAGCTATGGCGTTGAGTTCACATAATAACATTATTGTGACTTATAAGTATTAAAGTATTTCACATAATTACAAATTAAGCTATGAATTGAATATTAAACAATTAAGTATGTGTTCAAAGCAACATAATCAAATACAATTCAGCCAATTGGATCACTTGGAAAGTAAAAAAAAATATATATGTGTATTTTAGAATTAAAAGTTCAAGTTCATAAAAAGATCAAAAACATATTTAATGTATTATTTATTTCAAATATTATTCAAGGAAATATGTATTATTTAGTTCAAATATTATTCAAGGCCACCCCCATTGAGCATCGAGGTGGCCAAGGGCTACCCCCAAATCTACCAGGGCTGGTGCGACAACCCTAGGTTTTGTAGTAGGTGGCTGGCCACCCACTACAATTCAACGTTTTTCTTTATCTCTTTTTTTTTTAATAAAAAACAAATTTAAGGGTTGAATTTTTTTTTTTTGGGTAAAGAAAAATGGTTTGTTTAGAAAAGATTGCCTATTTCTTAAGGAAAAGCAATTCCCCTAATGTTTTAAATAAATAGTTATTCCTCTTTGTAAGAGAACCTAGGAGTAAGTCCGTACCAAATGAAAGAATAATTATTCCAAAGGAATAATCATTACATTCTTGTGATCAATTTTGTGATCAAACAAGACCTTAGTTTTAGATTAGCTTTGAAGGAAATTGGACAGACTAAGAAGAAAAAAGAGATGAAAAAAAGGGTTAAGGACTCCTTATCGAATGGTAAGTCTAAAGACCAACTGGATCGGGTCAAGTTGAAACTCATATCTAGATTTGAGAAAATAGAAAGACCAAAAGCAACTACGTCAACAAAGATGAGAGACAAATGGATGGCGTGTGGGATCTACACATGGGCAAGTGAGAGTGATGATTCTTCTACAACCGGCATGAGTGAACAGTCACTCACGCCGGTTTAAAAAAAATATTATTTTTTTAAAAAAATTACTATTCATTTATTTTTTTAATAATATTTTATGTTTTTTTAAACCGGTGCAAGTGATTGTTCATTTACGCTAATTATAGAAGAATCATCACTCGAGTAAGTGAAGACCACGTCCAGGCACTTTAGGGCGATTTGCTAGTGCCTGAGGGTCACACGGAGGCCCATGGGGAGGCGTTGAAGAGTGGAGAGGCCAAGGGAGGCGGCGGTGCTAGTGAGGAGAACATAATTTCAAGCATGCTCTAAATAGAAGGGAGACTGGTATTGATACTGTGTGAATGATCATAACCAACCACATTACACATGACACATGGATGGCTAATTGGACGAAGCCACGTCAACAACTAGTAAACCGATCGGATGGTTCCACGCTATTCTCTACAACTACACGTGTAAGCACGAGTTCCCTCCAAAAGCCAAAGATTTTTCCAAACTCTTCGGGTGTTCGTCTCGAACTTTCCTCTCCCTTCGCTTTTCTCCTATTTAAGCATTCCCGCATTTTCTCGGGAAGCAATCAGCTGCTTGACTCGTTTGACTTTCTTTGCAATATATTCCTCTTCTCAAAACTCTCTCTCGCTTTTAGCGCGCTAATCCGGAAGAGCATTTAGGCCTTAACAGGTTGGTAATTGGGGTTCCTTTTCCTTTTCTTTTGAGGGTTCAATAGTTTTTGTTCATCACTTTCTCGGGAAACAAACGTGGTTAACTATTTTCTTTTCTTTTATATTGGGTTTAGTCTAGTGGTCCTTGAATTGGTTACGACTTGTTTAATTTAGTCGCTTCCTTTTGGCGGATCAGTTTAACCACTTGTAAATATTTTCCTTCAATCTTTTCAAATTTTGACTAGAAACAAACAGAGTACTAGCTTCTTGAGCTTGAAGGCTTACTCTTAAGTCCTAAACACTTCTGGGTCAGCATGAATGCTATGCGTACACCATTCACTTGTAGTGCATTTTGCTTCACTTTATCGTATCTCTGTCTTTTTGTCCCATGAAACAAACAGAGCATGAGCTACAGAATTTGAGGAAAATCTCAAATTTCCTTACATGGTCAACGTGTATTTCTTGTCTCCACAGTTCAGCGCTAAAAGGCCATTTTGTAATTCTTGGTTAAGGCTCTTGATTGTTGTTTGGTCGCTAAATGTACATCACTGTGTTTGTTAACTTCTGCAGAGCATTTTGTGGGTTGCTGAGAGGTGAAAATGAGCCGTGTTGTTGCGGATTCGAACGCGTTCGGTGGAGACTCGGCTTCGGCGGTGGGCCACCTGTTCAATTTCCCGGGGACTGTCGAGAAATTCATGTTTCCTTCGCGGGCACACCCGGCCTACGAGAACAGGGGCATGTCGGGCATTCCTGTTGATATTTTGGACACCCCCAAGGAGTACATTTTCTACATGGACGTGCCCGGTGTGTCCAAGTCTGATATTCAGGTCCCAATTTCTTTCCCACCTTCCCCATGCTGTTGTGTTTTTTGTGTACATATTGTAATACAATGACTGTTTTGGTGAAGTTGAACCGAAACACTTGATCGAAGAAATTTTCAGCCTGTGCCTTTTCGTTGAAATGCTTGCTGTGCATTGATGAATTCGTTGCAGGTGACTGTGGAAGATGAGAACACTCTCGTGATCCGTAGTGGTGGGAAGAGAAAACGTGAAGATGGTGAGGAGGAAGGGTGCAAGTACCTCAGGCTTGAGAGGAGGGCAACCCATAAGGTCTTGAGAAAGTTCGGATTGCCTGAAAATGCCAATGTTTCTGCCGTCACAGCCAAGTGCGAAAATGGGGTTTTAACTTTGGTTGTCGGGAAGCTTCCTCCATCGGCCAAGGCCAAAACCGTTGAAGTTGCCATTTCCTGAAGGAGATTTGGGGTTCATGGTGGGGAAGACAGCCGGAATGATGAGTTTGTAGATTTCTATCAAGTGTCAGCAACATGCTGTGTATGGGTTGCTAGTTTAGGTTGTTGAGGAAGCAGTTTAGTATCTTTAATGAAAAAAGAAAATGAGCTTTTTTCCTCATAAACTTTACTAAGAGGCATGTGCTTGTTTTGTTTTGTTAAGAAATAAGAATTATCTTACAAACCCGTCCACCATATCAATCCCACAAAAAAGAATGAAAGTTTGAATTATCTAGCAAAGAAGATAGAATAAATAAACTCTGATAATTTAACGGAAACCACCGTCTTATAATACACAAATGTCAAAAAGCAAAGGCCTTGGAGCTAATTTGCACGCTCAACCTTTGGTTAGTCTGCTCAGTAATGAAATAAAAATGCATTTTTAACACAAAAATGGTAGTGTACTTGGGCCATTCATGGTCATGCCCGGTAAATAATGCAGACTCATTAGATTATGTTCTCTTTCAGACAATGGATTGTGAATGAGGTGTCAAGGTTCATCTCAGTCAGATGACTTCCTTTTCTTTCGTGATTTGGATGGCTTCCTTTTTGTAGATTGTTCTTTAGCAGCACCATCCTCATTTAACAAATGCTCATAATCTTCAAGACTTGCAAACGGGGATGCTGCGGCCTTTCCACCAGATTTCCGTTTTCTTTTTCTTTGTTCAAATATCTCGTTCTCGTTCTCGTCATCAATACCATCATCTGCATCACCTGTATCAATGTCAACATCTTCATCACTCAAATCATCAGCAGCAGCAATATCAAAATCTTCTCCATCGGCAACATCTGAGGGCGCATCCGTTTCTGCATCACTGACATTACCAACCAAGTCTTCGTCATCTTCATTGGCAACTTGGTCCAAATCATCATAATCATAATCACCATCTGCCTCGAAGGAAAGATTAGTGGAGTCCAACATATTCTCAATTTCTTCATTATCACTCTCATCACCACCATCCACACCACCTTCCACTTCATACAAGTCTTCCCCAGACTCTTCCTCTGCTGCTTTCTTCTTTTTCTTCTTTGGTTTCTTTGAAGAATTCATTTTATTCACATAAAACTTGTGAAAGACCAGATCTTCGGGAGGTACATCAACTTCAGCCAATGAGAGAATCTCCGGCCCAATTAAAAGGTTATTCATGTCAAGCTGGGAAAATAAACGTAAATCAGCAACACAATTAATTGGCTTGATAGTTTGTCACCAAAACTGATTCCATCAATCAAGAGGCAAGGTACAAGAACTTAAACGTTAAGGAAGGGGAAGTAACGACTTCTAAAGCAAAATAGTTTGTGGTCTAGAAAGTTCAGTATGGAAGCTGACCTTCCTGGCAGGTTCAATTTGAGAGCCACCATGCCATGTGCTTGCCTTTGCTTTCTTCTCCATGAGCTTGTCTAGAAAAGCAGTAAGTGATAGGTCATTCAATGGGTTTCCGTTGTAGACGATGTTGGCCCCAGAAAGAAGGGTCTTAGCCATGGTAGCGACTGATGGATGCACATGAGAAGCAAGAACCACCAGTTCCCACCAGCTTATTCGATCAGCATTGCTGAAAGCGCATAAAAAATTAAAGAAGAGACAAAAGAATCAACGTGCAATTGGATATACAGTAAAACAAAATGCCCAGGAAAAAAATGATAACACAACCAAAAAGGCTGTTCCTGCAGCAGACTTGTTCAATCTTCCTCAAGGATCAAAATAACTTCTATGCAATGACTAGATTGATGGTATAATTTGCATAGTTAGTGGAAAACTACTTATGATCTGGGTTTCTGTTTGTGAAAGTATTGATGTTGTCTTTCATTGCCCATGCAAATGTGTTGCGAGCATTGGAGAGTAGGAACCATCTAAAATAAGCTAGAATAGATGACTGACCAATAAGAGGGCTCTCTATGCTGCGGATTGTACCCTCCAGGCAGCAAAGACTTCTTAGAAGATGCTTGAGGTTGCTGCTCATTATGATCAGATACAGTAATGGATTCCCCAAGATCTTTCGAGTCATTTCTCATGAGCAATTCCTCTGCGTCATCTGAAACATCATCTTCAGAATTAGAAGGTGGAGATTCATCTTCATCTTCTGAAGATTCATTGCCGGAGTCAGCAGCATCACTGCTGCCAGCCAGCCTGCCATTATTTTCTTCTTTCTTTGATGTAGTGCTTAATACATCGTCAGTTTCTTCAACGTCTTCAAAATGTTCAAGTTCTTCATCAATTGACTCATTCTGAAGCACCATGTTCCTGCAAGGTGATGGAACTCTCAATCGAAAGAAATATATATATGGGGTCCCAAGTCAATTCACAAAAACCTGTCTTACCATAAGGGTGGCCTAGCTTTAAAAACTTCAGAGAGGAGAAAAAGGCATCCACACGCATATTGAGGCGGCTGCTGAAGTGCAACCTGTTGATGCATTTGCATATGTAACTGTTGTCAAAGTGCAGAACAAGCAGAGACATATATCCTTAATTGAGAGACACAATACCTGTTTCCCTCATGTATATTATAATTTGAGACTAAAAAACTAAAAAATATGCACAACGAAAGACCAATCCCCTGATTTGTAACTAACAATATGTCTTCCTCTTTCTTCATGGCATCAAAAGAGCATAAATGCATGCAATTTAAGGGGTAAATTTGAGATTTACATTGCTGTGGTACTTTACCACAGGAAGTACATAAGATCTATCCATCTAGATTGCTTTGCTCAACATCTGCTAAATAAGGGTCCAAGCAGAGCAAGAATGCAGTTCATTACTAACCTGCAGCACACGCTTTGCAAAGGCGGCTACACGCTTCAAATTTACATCACTTTTCATTGCTCTGAGAAGAAGCCCAAAAAACATTTCTGCCTGCAAAAACAAGCCAGGTAAAGATGAAAAATAGAATGAAAACAAGGGAGCAAGTCAAAATAGCAGCACACTAAAGGGCCACTCTACCCTTGCTAATGTATGGCACAAGTCAGTTTGGAAGAATGATGGCGATATATTAAGACCTTTATAGTAATGTTAACATCATTAGCAGATAATTCAAGACAATTTAGGTATCTAACAAGCTCAGAGATTGTCTGCCACATTGTCAATGATCAAGCTGTTTCCTGCAAACCAATTGGAATTCAAATTTTTTTTTTACAAGTAATACAATCTCATTAAAAAAGCGCATGAATTTCTTTTAAAAGTACGAAGAGAATGGAGTAGGGGAGTGGCCCATTGTCAATCATTCCTCTGGCAGTGGGTCACTCCCCTCCAAATAATGTTATCATAAAACCCCCCCAAAGTTAAAATATAATAATCATAATAAGAAGAGGATGACAGAGAATAACCCTGGACCAGATAGATAGAAGATCATGCTTATGAACTCTTAGAAATGGAATGTGTGTATGTACAATCGAACAAAAATGAACCATGTCAACTACACTCCATTATTGATCTAAGACTTTCACATATTTCATCATACAGCAAAAGGAAGCGCACAATAAAACGAACCAAATTCACTTGCCTTTGAAGAATTCAGAGCAGCTGGAAGTCGAAGTTTGTCGTACAAGGCACGGTAAAACCGGTCACTAACAATCTGATTCTTAGAAGAGATCTTATCAAGAAGCATTAGTGCTTGAACTCCTACATTGAAATTCTTTGAATGAACCTGCATGGTGAAAGATCTATATTGACATCCAAGCATATGATAAGGGCACTGTTGGGCAATGAACGGCCATATTACATCATAAAAGAAAGTTTGCTCTCACCCTTATTGCAATAAATTGACATCAAACGTTACACTTACCAATTTGAAGAGCATTGATGTTTGGACCTCAATAATGTCATCAGCCTCATTGCTCAAGACAAAAGGAAATGCTCTATTAACTCCCTGTGAGGATGCAAGAGAGGAAAATCAGAAGTAATCAGTAAAGTCTCAGAGCAAGCCTTTTCAAAAGGCCTGAAAATTAAAACAAAGCTAAAACTATTGGAAAGCTAACAAAAATATCCTATATAGAGTAACTTTGACATAGAATGAATAAGCTTATACTGACAGTTAGAAGAGCCGATAAAAGTCGGGAATCCAATTCAACATGAGTTTCAGATGAACTTTTCACTTTGCTATCCTTATGAGAACCACGAGCTTTTTCTTTTAGTGCTTTTCCACTTTTATCCTTATTTTCAGCCTCGGTACTCAGAACCTAAATTTGAGAATTGTAAATATTAGGTTCTTCTAGCATTCTCATCAAGTCAGAAGGATAACCCAATATTGAAGTAAAGGAACTAGGTGTCTAACAAAAAATCATTGGTTAGTAAGAGATAATGTCTTGATACACATTTATATTTACAATAATAAGGATGAAAGTGTATAGAGAGAGAATGTGTAAATTTCATCTAAATATTAAAGGAGACATAGGTATTATAAATTATACAAATCAACAATGAATACCTTGAAAAGTGCAAAATATACATCTATTAAACGTTTTGCCACCTTTGGTCCATCCCCTTTATGACTAAGTCGAATTTGGCTTAAAAAGTTAACCTACATTTGCACAAGACAGATCAGTAAGATTCACAGGTTAAAACAAATGAAAATGAATGGGTACAGCATATGGTCAGGAAAAAAACTTAACCAAAAAAATATAGATAAGGAGAATTGGGGTAGTATGGAAGTTGAGTTACAAAACCATTTACTGGAAAAACCGAAATCCAGGTTATTGGAACCAGTTACAGTATATGTATAGAGGTAGTTTCAATAAAGGAAAACAAATGACAGACTACAAGAAATACCATGCTCTCTGCTCATATGATTCCAAATAAGAAAGACTCATACTAAATGTGTGTGATAAAGAAAAATTAATTAAGAAAGAATAGGGATAGTATATCGAAGTTAAAGCTCAGAACTACCTAGGTGAGTAGAGTCAGCAAAACAAATGTGCAGAGGCAATTTCAGTACAGAAAGACAAATAGCAGTAAAGTACACATATAGGAGAAATGCTATGGGTAAACAGAAAAGTACAAAGGGAAGCTTACGCATGGACATGGCAATGACGTGGCATTGCCACTTTTTAAAAAGGAACATGCTTAACGCATTATAACTTTTCTATTTGACCCCTAAAGAAAGAAGGAATGGCAAAACCCCACTGCACCTTAAAAGAGTTTAGATTACGCGAAGAAAGAAAGAAAGAGAGTAGATGAGTTGGGCAGGAGCACAAGATTTCTTCTACAGAGAGGCTTAATGCCTTGGATATGTTGCTTGCTCCACCTTCAAGGTACTTTTTCGTTCCTTTACACCTTCCTTCCCCTCTTCATTTTACTAATCTAAGTCTGTCTCTTTCTCTGTGCGTATTGAACAGCTGCTTCAGATGCAGAAGCAATAAAAATTGATCACACCTGGTTCATCTGTTTCGACCTTGGCTGCACCCCTAGTGCTTGCCTTCAGGTATTAAACCTTTTTTTTTTTATGATAAGGAACCCCTTCAAGGTAGGGCCACTTCATGTACTCACCCCTGTCAGATAAATCTCAGATCTGTGCAAAGGACCCACCTTCAAATATTAAACTGGAAACTGTTTCATAGGTTTTGATGGGTATCTTTATTTTTTTGCTTTTGATCATTTTTTTTATGGATTTCATGGTGATATGGCTTTATTTTCTTGTTGCAGGTAGCTTGCCAGAGTTTGGGTCGGCCCAAAAATGGTGCTCTTGCCCCACTTATTTACTCTCTTTCTTTCTTTCTTCATGCAATCTAAAACTCTTTTTGAGGCTCAACTGGGTTATGGCCATTCCTTCTTTTTTGTGGGGGGTCGAATAGAAAAGTCCTAATGCCTTGAGTGTGTTTCTTAAACTTCCCTTTGTAATTCTGTGTACCCATAGAACACAAAGAGTAGAAAAATGTGGCGGACTAATCTGGTACACAAGATTGTATGAGATTTAACTCTTGAAGGCTGATCCTAGAAACCATGGATTTGATGCAATGAATGCAATGAGCTCAAACATTATGGAGCCTAATAGCAAAATATACAGGAAAAACTATGCTTCAAACTACGCTACAAGTTTGTAAAGGTGGGCAGATTAACCATTTACTGCTTACCGATCGCTACTGAACCGTCATCGACCGACAACCGACTTCCAGCCGTCGGTAGGAGGAATACAAATATTGTTTCAACTTCGTTCAGTTTGGTAGATGTCGGAAAGAAAAAAAAATTGTCAATTAACCGACTTAACCGATTTTTCAAGTGAATTTTGAATTTTATCTGGTAGGTTTCCTTAATGTTTTGTTCAACTGATTTGTGATTGTCCTCTTGGTTTATGTTCCATGAATTTACTTTTTTATTTTCATTAATAAAGTATATGCTTTACTGATTCTGTAGTTACAAGGAAGATGATAAATCTTAAAATAAAAACTTGTAACCAAACACCTATTAGTTGACTAACCAAAAAAGTCAACTATTCCTTGTCAATATGAAGTCGGTTAATTAATTGACTTCTAGGATTCGGTAGACGAAAATGCCCCTACAGACACCGACTAAACTAATACCCACCCCTAGAAGTTTGCTCCAAAGTACATGGTAGAGATTCAAATTATCATAGCATTTTGGTCAAGTCCCTATTCAATTGGGTAGGGACTTTTATTGTTTCCCATTTTTCTACTTTGTCTCAATTTGTGGAATTTTGTTCTTCTTTTCGCCTTTAGTGGGGTCTTTTTTTGTATACTAAGATTGCGCCCCTTGGCGCTTTTCAATGAAATGAATTATTTATAAAATATATATATATATATATCGTGATATAATGAAAGGCCATACAGCATGGTACTTGGCTCGTAATCCTAAATGCGGCCGAAAGAGGAAAGAATCCACCTCGTCAATCACCACAACCTGTAAAAAGGAGGTCATTGATTAGATGAAATCACATCCAAAATAGCACCTACGTATCTTAGTAAGTGAACCCAAATGGCCATAAAATTTTATTTTCTTTCTTCCAATTTCTGGTGTTTTGTGACATATCTTACTATATTTGACATATGACCTGGGTTTATGCTCCCAACTTAGAATGCAATGTCCAATACTCCAACTCTTGTGAAGTTTAAGCTTGTATGTGTTATTGGTTAAAATAAGACAGCTAAAGCAGTTTACAAAAACATAAGCCTTAACATCATACATAAAGCAAACAATTAGAAGTAACTACACTAGATAGTCATACCTTCATATTGGGATGGTCAGACAAAAGGTTTGCTAAGTGAAAGTCAGCATTGGATGCACCCTTGTTTTCGGGATCTCCCAGCTGTAGGTAATCCAGTAATTGAAGCAGACAAGAAACCAGGTTAAAAAGGTGCAGCAACTTCTATTGATTAGCTTCAAAAAGGAAATAATTCAGTATGATGTTTCCAACTCTTACTTTGTTAACTAACGCAGAGAGCAACCTCCGCTCTTGCTCTGATTTATTCTTCAGCAGCCCATAAATTGTCTGAAAAATATGTTTTAGATGTCACCACCAGCTTTGGTTAAACATCAACATAGAATCTACGTTCTAATCCACAATTTGTATTAGATTTTAATCTCTCACATATACCACTTACAACTCCCAAACCTAGCATTATTTGATTTCAGCTTATGCCCTTCAATGTCATATATAGTGAATCAAAAAGTACCTAACATTGAAGCTTATTGAGTAACTTAAATAGCTGTCAGAATTCTTAAAAGCACACCTCCAAGTTACAAAAATACCTATGCAAAGTGCTTTCAAGAGGGGAAAATATATAATCAGGTAAAGCTTTTCAGTTGGAGATCTTTAAAAGTGATTAATAAATGCTTGTGAGTTGTGAGCAAGACAATGGATAGTCACACGAAGACAAGAAAAACACAGCTAAGAGCAGATATAAATGACTGGACTAACCTTCAATGCCTTAGTTTTTAGTGCAGGCAACATATCTCTTGATGCTTCCTCAAGCGCAAAAATAAAGTTTTCATACCTGCAAAAAATTGTTTATTCATGTAGAACAAGAAGCAGTGCTCATTTAATAAAACAGATATAACACATACCTCTGCTTCAAGCATTCCTCCCAATACCAGAAAAGTAAAAGGGAATAACCATCCTTCGTCTCAGGAAGATTATCTACTGGTCGCTGCAAGAGGCTCTTCAACTTATGATCAGGTAGTAAACTGGTAAGAGAAAATATTAGAGATAAACCGGTGCAGCAAAGAAGCATGCAATTCACAAATATGCAAAGTAGACAATTATCGAATGAGAGTTATAATACAAACAGAATTATTGAAGCCAATGAAATTCTAGACTGAAAGTGGACCCGCTTCTTTCTTATTGCCAGATCATTTGGCATGATGCATGCCAAGCTAGGAATGGAGAACTTCTCATAAACTAAATTGAATATTAAACTAATGAGACTCTAAAGTCATAGCTCAAAAGAGAGAAAGAGAGAGATTCTAAAGTAATAGGGTACAAAAAAATATACTAAACACTGATCAAAGTGAATGCACTTCATACAATTCTTCTGCCTCAAGAGGGCATTAAGCAACTACAACTGGTTAGTTGCTTCCAATGTTATTAGATGTCATGAAAATACATAGAGAGAGAGAGAGAGAGAGAGAGGAGAGAGAGAGAACCTTGAAATAAACAGTTCTTTCAGTGCTTCAAAACCTGTCAATGCATGGCGCTTCCCAACTTTTGATGCCACCATCCCTGAAACAAATAATCCACTCTATTAAAAGCCAACTCAATGATAGAACATAGTAAGGCCGATAATAGAACTAATGCACATCCAACATCCTTAAAAACAAGAAGCATTCAGATGCATAGCATTTGACTCAATTAGCTCACCTTTCTGGCTTCATCATAGTTTGAAAGCCACAGTAAAATGCAATATATGCCAATGCCAATGCCAGCAAACTAGGGTTATTATTACTGTTGCCAATTAGCAGATGTACTCATAATGATAACAATTGAAGTAGCATTTTGAGTTAGGTCATAGAAAAACTGAGATCTTAACGGTCATCTAACAGTGCTTTCACTAACAAAGATTCCATGGGAAAGAAGGATATATCTTTTAGGAAGTGTTTCGAAGAAAGCTAACCATATTGGTGATTGACTACCAAGCTGAGAAACACATATCAGTATAAAAATTGCTTAGAAACCAGGAAACGCTACTGTCTGGCATCCCAATCCCAGTATATCTGAAAGAAACAACAACCAAGGAGGAGTGCGAACATTTCATAACCCTTTCATAGATTCATCAATCACTAGATAAAGTTATAATTCACTTCACTTCTATCTTATTGAGACATTCTTTACAATTTCAAAGTATTACTAAGTTGCATAAATTTTAAAAACCTACAAAATTTCTCAACAATTTTCTTATTCACAACCTAAATCAAACATTCCTACTGAATCAAAACGTTTCCGCATCAAGACTAAAGTTAGACAAACCGGCGTTACATTTCAAACTAACAACTGAAAACCCCCCAACTCAAATGTACAAATCATTAATCGCAAAATTTTCGTTTCCAGTAGCAAATTTACCCAAAAGCGCATCGAGTGACCGCAAATTGGCAATGGGATTATCCCCCACCATAACCGAAAAAGCCGACACCTTATCTGTCGCAGTACCAGACCTTTGAGTTGCTACCAACATTTTAATATCTCCACTCTGTCCTCTCGATGCCTCGTAATCCTTCGCATATTGCACCATCAACCGCTCCCCAAGCTCCCTCTTCTTCTCCACCACAGCCTTCCATTGCTCCGTGTTCCTCACCTCCGCTCTCTTCCCCTCTCCAACCACTTTGGCTTCCAATTCCGCAGCATCCACATACCACACTCCTAACCCACTAGCTTTCATCAGTGGCAGCTTTGGTAAATTCTTGAATTTATCAAAACCCTTTTGCTTCTCGTTACTATCCAATGCAAGTATAGGTGGTTTAAGCTTGGGTTTCTCATTGTTGTTCAAGCTCTGGTCCTTTGGCTTCTGGGTATTCTTATTTCTATCATTGGAACTGATATTCTGGGTCCTTGGCTTCTGGTTCCGCTTGGATTTTGGTTTTTCAAACCCCTTAGGCTTGGAATTTTCATCGTTTTCGATTGTATTGTCGGTTTTCTGGGCCTTTGGCTTGTGGGATTCTGTGGGTTTTGGTTTGAGACGACCTTTTTTGCGAAAATCGGAATCGTTGAAGCCAGAGTAGGACGAAGATGGGAGAGAGGATGAGAGGCCGAGAGAGGAAGCGAAGGAGGCAACGTCGGATCTTAGAGTGTCTACGTCCTCTAGGGTTTTCGAAGGTTTGTTCTTGGATGACGAAACAGCCATTGTTGCATATGGAGCTCTGAGAAAGGTTGACAGGGTTTAAGGTTTTGGGCGTAGGGTTGTACGTAAGGGGATTTAGGGTTAAAAATTTGCTGACAAAGAAGACCGCGTGTCAGGCAGTGATACGCGGAAATGAATGCCATTTTGATAAAACGGAGCGTTTAAGCTAAGAATGTTATAAACATGTGTTGGGCTGGGCTGTTAATTTGGGCTGAGCAAACCCTAGCCCCAGGCCTTTTCTACTCAATAGCAGCCGGAGAGCCATTGGGAAATCAAAGAGCACCAAATGGAAATAAAAAGGAAAAAATATAAAAGAGACCTTATGGTTATCTTTCTTAGTGTATTATCAAATAAAAAAAATAAAGGAAAAATTCTAATTTTATCCTCAGTGTATAAATTTGATACTACTTGATACATTAATACTAATAAAATCAGAGTTAATTTTTTTTTTTTTTTAAAAAGAGTTAATTATCCACAACTGAAGTTAACCTTTTTTTGAATTTATAACATATATAAATATGAACACCACATATAAAAAAAATTAAATCAAAAATAAATAATGATTGGTATAAAAAAGTGAAAAATTGTATTAAAAAGTTGAAAAAAATTTATTTTGCAGTAATTTTTTATATTTAAATAATAGTAAAAAGTAAATAATATGATATAAAAAATGAATGATATAATATAAAAGTAAAAATGTTTTTATGTTAATTTTTTAAAGAAAAAAATGAAGTTAATACTGTGTAGGAGTGGAGTGTTGTTTATCAAACATTACCATGTGTAGGAGTAGAGTGTTGTTTAACAAACATTACCATGGTGCAACGGCTCTTTTATGTTAATGTGTTTTTTATTTAAAAAATTATTTTAATGTGATATAAATGTGAAGACCGTTTTATATTTTTAAGGGTTTTTGGCATTTGAGTTGTTTGATGATATTTTTGTTTTGAATTTATTTTTTAATTTTAACAGACGGGGACAATAATTCACAACTTAAACTTCCACATTTCTTTTAATAATTTCAAGCTTAATTATATTCTCTTCACTTCCAAATTTAGTGGTATTTTCTGATAATGGGATTGTGCCCAAACTGGCTAATTTTGGTATATTGCTTAGAAAAAAGTCAATCCCCTGAGAATTTGTATATGTATTTGTATTTTTTAAGAAAAAAAACCCTCTGCGGATTATAATAATTAATTTCAGGGCTATAAAAATTAAAAAGGTAAAGTTTACCTACCCCTTAAAACTACTACCCAACGGGCCAATTGACATTATTTCTCCTCAAACTTTCAATTGTTGATAATGTGTTCCTAAACTACTCAAACATTATCAATGTCCCTCTAAGATTAGTAAAAAGATAAAATAAATCTTATAGATTTATCCCTATAAATTAGAGAAAAATTAAAAAAAAAGGAAAATTTCTAAAAACGATTTTTTTTTTCAAAACAAAAATTTTTAATTTTTAAACGAATTAAAAAACAGAAATTTTTATTTTTATTTTTAAACAAAAATTTTGTTTTAAAAAACAATTTTTTATTTTTATTTTTTGAACGAAAATTTTCAATTTTTATAAAAAAAAATTATTTTTTTTATTTTAAAAAGGATTTTTTAAAAATTTGGCCATATATATATGGGGTTTGCTAGGAGTTCTCCCCGTAGTGTTCTCCTAGCGTTCTCCCAGTCTTACATAAAACATGATTTAAGAAAAAATAAAATTGTAGTACCATTTTTTCGCTAACATATTAATTTGTATGAGTTAATAGTTAAGTTTTAATGCTTTAAAACTTGTTTTTGGATTCAAAACTAAATCCTAAGGGTGGAAGGTTAATCCTTTAGGGATAATATCAGTCAAAATAGATTTCATCATCCTAAATTTGATGCTAATGCCTCAATTTTAGTGCTAATGCCTCACAAATTTGGTGCTAATGCCTAAAAAAACGGTGGTAGAGGCCACTACAATTTTATTTTTTCTTAAATCATGTTTTACGTAAGACTGAGAGAACACCAGGAGAACTTATGGGGAGAACCCCTAGCATTTTCCTATAATATAGTTTTAGTTTTATATATATATATTTTTTAAATTTAGGGGTAATTTCACTTAACCCCCCGAACTTACGCGCCTTTTGCAAACATTCCCCCAAAGTTCAAAAACTCTTACTTTGGTATACTCAACTTCTAATTGCTTTCAATTTGCCCATTCCGTTAGAATTTTCTATGAAATCCTAACGAATTCAGCCAAAATTATATATTTATCCTTCACTCCAAAACTAAATCGTTTTGGGCTTCAAAACTACATAGTTTTGGGCCTCAAAACGACGTCGTTTTGTCATTTTATCATTAGATTTTTTTCCCCCTTTTTTAAAATTAAAAAAATTAAAAAAATAAAAATAAAAATAAGGGAAGGAAATCGTGGGTTGGCTTGGCCAAAAATGGGGTGGCCCGGCCACCCCCTACGGCCACTCCAGACTCGAGCAAGTGCCCCGTGAACACCATCTCGTAGCACAACTTGTTCTCCACCCAGGAGGCAGTGGT
Source organism: Carpinus viminea (assembly GCA_013348765.1). Taxonomy (NCBI): domain Eukaryota; kingdom Viridiplantae; phylum Streptophyta; class Magnoliopsida; order Fagales; family Betulaceae; genus Carpinus; species Carpinus viminea. The sequence continues at coordinate 9,950,273 of CP054667.1, forward strand.
GTCTCCAACTCCTGGTCCAAAGGATTGTCGAATTCAACGACCGTGGTGCATGTACTCGGCCATTTAACATCCGCATGCCCAAGCAGTTTGTTCATCAAGAGCTTGTAGTCGCTCTCTTTGGCAAGATTCGGTCCCAGATGGCGGCCACGATCCGACGCCCAAAATCCTTTTTTTTTTTTTTTTTTTTTTGGGCTTTTGGGGGTGGTCAACCACCCTTGGCCATGGGGTAGCTCAACCACCTTGGCCAAAAATGGGGTGGCAGACCACCCCTTAAGCTCACCCGATTTCCTTCCCCTTTTTTAATAATTTTTTAATTTTATAAATATTTTTCATATATATTTTTTAAATTTAATGATAAAATGACCAAAACGATATCGTTTTAAGGTCCAAAACAGTGTAGTTTTGAAGCCCAAAACGATGTCGTTTTGGAGTGAAGGATAAATAGGTAATTTTGGCTGAATTCATTAGGATTTTACAAAAAATCATAACGGAATAGGCAAATTGAAAGCAATTAGAAATTAGGTATATCAAAGTGAGAGTTTTTAAACTTTGTAAGGATGTTTGCAAAATGTGTGTAAGTTCAGGGGGTTAAGTGAAATGGGCAAATTGAAAGCAATTAGAAGTTAGGTATATCAAAGTGAGAGTTTTTAAACTTTGTAGGAATGTTTGCAAAAGGCGTGTAAGTTCAGGGGATTAAATGAAATTACCCAAAAATTTAATATTTTTTGTTTTTATTTTAGTAAAGGTGCTTTCCCCAAAAATAAAAGAATGGTTTCACGAAGAAGGTTAAAACTCGTAAATTGAAACGAGTAAGAGGGCATTTAAGTCATTGTGAGCAAGCTAGGTTTTCGTGTGCACCATATAAATTTCACTGCTAGCATCTCCCGGTACAAAACCCAGCGGAGGACTCTCGCATTCAAGCTAGGGTTTTCAAGGTGCTTGTCAAACCTATTTTCCTCAAGCATGGCTAACACCACCGCCGCTGCACCTCGCCAGCTCTCGCAGAAGGAGGCCGACATCCAGATGATGTTGGCTGCGGAGGTCCACCTCGGCACCAAGAACTGCGACTACCAGATGGAGCGATACGTCTTCAAGAGACGTAATGATGGTATTTCTCGATTCACTTTCTCAGATCTCTCACATTTTTATTCTGTTGGTTTTTTCTTGCGCGTGTTTTAGTCTGTTTGGACAATGAGAAATTTGGTTTTCTTCTGGTTAGTATAATGGCCACTGGTTATTTTCTGCATTGAGAGAGAAAAGGTTACGGGGGGGGGGGGGGATATGGGCGGTGACTTTATGGTTTTCTCGTTCTGGGTAACTAAACGAGACCTACATTTCTTTGTGCGGTTTTATTGCGAGATCTGATTTGCGGAATGGTTTAGTTTGTTCTTGGTTAAAGCTGATTCCTGTTAATATGCGGTGTCGTTAGGTTTATGTTTCTTTCGGGGCTTTATCTGCTAATGATTCGAAAGTTTGTAGTTTTGTCAGTCCATGTTAAATGGCATGTTTTTTAAAGGTAGTTTGTTTGTTTTAGTAGATCTTCTCGGTTCGGAAACAACTTAAAGTTTGGTAATTTTTATATTAATTTCTGCTAAACGAAAATCCACTTGAATTGGCTGAACGCTTATGTCATGATTAGCTCATGGTATCTTCTCTAAAGCCATCAGAGAGTGAGAAGTTAGGGGTTTACCATGTCAAATTATCTCTTCTGGCAAATTCATAGGTTTTAAGCTTGATTATATACAGTTGCTGGTATGGTTTACCCCTACAGTAGATTGTCTTTTATTTTGCAAATTTTAAATGATGTGTTAAAATTTAGTTCTAACAGTTAATGGTACTTCGGAGGTAAATCAGCTGCAAATTAAATGCTATTAAGAGCTGCTTATGCATGTATTTTTTTATGGGTTAGTGTTATTTGATTTGCATATATGAATTGCTATTATATTTTATGGTAGGAAAATACGTATTGTGTCCTTACCCATATATTTTTCTAATAATTTATCACCGGTGCTTTGGCCTAGGTATTTATATAATCAATCTGGGAAAGACTTGGGAAAAGCTTCAGCTAGCAGCCCGGGTTATTGTTGCCATTGAGAACCCTCAGGACATAATTGTACAATCTGCTAGGCCATATGGTCAGAGAGCAGTCCTGAAGTTTGCTCAGTACACAGGTGCCCATGCTATTGCTGGAAGGCACACTCCAGGTACCTTCACCAATCAGCTGCAGACATCTTTTAGTGAGCCTCGGCTGCTTATCCTGACTGATCCTAGGACTGATCACCAGGTGATTATCACCTTTCACAATTTAAGTGCTATTGATGGTTGTTAAATGTTTGAGATACTAATTAACGTAAATAATACATTTATATAGTTTGAGTTTTGGATGTTATTGAAGGGATATGTTTAGTCTTATGATCTATATGTGTTATTTTATCTATTGCTGCTATGGTGTTTGCCTTCTTTACTCACTTATAAAAAGCCTGATTGCAGCCCATTAAGGAGGCTGCTCTTGGAAATATCCCAACAATTGCTTTCTGTGATACCGATTCACCAATGCGGTATGTTGATATTGGGATCCCTGCCAACAACAAGGGGAAGCATAGCATAGGATGTCTCTTTTGGCTTTTGGCAAGGATGGTTCTGCAGATGCGGGGAACTATTCGTGCTGGGCATAAATGGGATGTGATGGTGAGGAAGAAACTATAAGGCTTTGTTTTGGTGGAATTGTCTGAAAACAAAACTGCTAATTTAAAATGGGCTATCATTTGTATGTGCAGGTGGATTTGTTTTTCTACCGGGAGCCCGAGGAGGCTAAGCAACAAGATGAAGAAGAACCGGGTGCTGCCCAAGATTATCATGCTGATTATTCTGGTGGCGGTGCTCTTACTGAATGGCCTGGGCCTGATACCCATTGGAGCGCTGATGCTGCTCAGCAACCTATTTCAGCAGTTCCTGGCATTCCTGCCACCTGGGCCACCACCCCAGAACAAGGTAGAACTAAATTACTTTTTTTTTTTTTTTTGCTTTTGTTTACTGAAATACTATCATCTAAATTTTATCTCATTGGCATGGCACATCTATGTCATATTTGAATGGGCTGGTGTTATTTTCTAACTTAATTTTTCAAACATATTTGACACGGTCGAAGTTAATTATAAATTGTTTTCAGTTCTGATTTTGTGCATTGTGTATTTGGTAGTTTTCCTCTCATAACACTGTTTGATTGCTTTGATTAACCACTTGAATAACATGATAGTAAGTTGTCTATCAGTATTAAAGAATTTAACTCCTTGTACTGGTCATTGTTCTTTGGATGCAATTCTTCGATTGTTAGATGGAATGCTGCCTTGACATTATTCTTGGGTAAATAATTAAATTACTTGCAACCTGTGCTTATTTGCACATGTTGATGAAGAAAATTATTTATCATGGCATCTGTTATATTATTCGATATGTTCTTTTATACTTTTTTAACGCCCTTTTTTTCAGCTGCAGCTCCATTAACAGGGGATTGGGATTCGGCTCCCGCACCAGCACCGACACAGGCAATTCCTACTCCTCTTGAAGGTTCTATTCCTCCTGCTACTGGCTGGGATTGAACGGAAGTTTGAAATTTTTTTTGACAATTCAGCATCCATAATTTTGAGCGTTTTCCAAGTGCAATGAACTTGTTAGGTTTTTAGATAGAGTTGCAGACATTTTTGACTTTGGTGTTGTCATCTTTAATTTTATATATGCTTTCTATAATTACGAATTTCGTATAATTTGCTTCACTTAATTTTAAGCCAATTTGTTATTGTTATCGGCAGTGGTTTGTGTATTTTGTCGACTGCCATCTAAATAAAATTCTGTGCATGATCATCTCAAAATGTAGTGTTTTTCACCAAAACACTGTAGCGATTAGAAACAATTAAGACATTGGTCCAGCGCATAAAAATGGAGTCGACATGTAAAGAAATAAAGACCGACTTTTGACCCTTATTGAGGGAATATGTGTTTGATTTAAAACATTGGGGAAGCCGTGCATTTGGGAGATCACCAAATAGTTAGCTATTGGTATCTTTTACCCATCGAGAAATAGAAAGAAAAGAGGAGTGTCGCATCCTTTGGATAGATTCAAATGATGGCGGAAATGAATTTTATGGTTAATCTTTAGTCATCTTCTATGAAAGAATGCCTCCTCATGAAGAACCCAATGCACAAAGCTCTTAGAATATTCACCGGGCGACGGTCCCTTAGACATGAGAGAGAGAGTAGTAAAAATTAGTTTCTAAAAGCGGTAAGCAGATATGTTGGAGTTGATGCACTGCATTGAGAGGAAACAAATAATAATATGCAGCAAGAAATGCAGATTTGACAAAATAAAAGAAAAGAACAGCTAATGACTATTTTGTTGGACAAAGTTTTCTTCTAAATTGGGTGAACTTTTAACTCGATCTATAAAATGATGTGTCATTTAATTATGTGAAATGCATGTACAATAATATTAAAAACTTATGTGCATTTCACGTTATTAAAAAAAGAACACATGTCATTTTTATAAATCGAGTTAAAAAAGTTTCTTCAACCTAACTTAAAATAAAAGTCCCATATCACTCATGTCCTATATATGTTGAGGGCCGTGTTTTAGAGAGACTTTAAAAAACAAATATAGGAACTTTGTGTCTATGGGGAAGGGAGAGGCAAATCACAATCACCCAATTAAACTTGTCCAAAATATTTGTTTTGGACAAAAATGCCCTCTTGTTTTAACTAAATGGATCCCCTCCATTTCATTTGAAATGGAAAGGATCCTTCTCCACCCAATTGAGGCACTGTAGCAGTGCTAGATATGTAAAACCCTTTGTTTTTGTTTTTAGTACAAATTTCATGCAAATTTAGGAGTCAGTTATGTAAACAAATTCAAAGTTTTACCTTATTTGTTTTAAATAAAAATTCACACTCGTTACAAATTCCAAGCAATGAAAACATCTATAACATTGATTTTTGAAATTTCAGAAGATATGGTATATAGCATTTCTCATTAGGGAGAT